>CM028686.1:4821790-5456984 GCA_016760335.1 Gastrodia elata
AAAGATCACCTGCAATTCAAGTTATGAATTAATCCTATAGCATCTCTCCTAAGGTTATAAGTTAAATCAAACATTTTGCCAAGTATTCAAGCATTTAATACATGAAAATTAAGCTCTAATCCTGCAATTTAAATAACATGGGAAGTAAATGAATATGACATGTTTGTTGTTCTATAATTTAAATACCTAAAATATGCAATTTATGAAAATAAGAAATTATAAGAATTACACTAATTGAGGAGCCAAAAACCTAAAATCTCTAATTATTATCCAAATGAAATGATATACATAAATATGGAATACTTATAGTATAAGGAGAAGAATGATACTAAGTAGGTCAAAATCGGATAATGTTAGGATTTTAAGATTTTCGGGACTCCTAATTAGGGTCAAAATATCATTAAAAGATTAGTGTTCAAAATCTAAATATAACTCCAGATTAATATTCTAAGTATTTTTATGAATGAAATGAACTATTTGATCATTTAGTTTGGACATTAGATGATCTAATTATGTCACATACCATTTTGGAATAAAATTGTAATTAATTGATTAATCTAAAATAATAATTAAATAAAATAATCATCAAAATAGAATTTAGATAATATATTATTAATCTATGCATTTCTGCGATCGAAATGATATATTATATTGTATATTTTGGATATGTATTTTGAAATTTATTAGTGAAATGAATTTTTGTAATTTATGAATCACAAATTATATATACTTATATATAACTTTTTTTATTAATAATTTAATTAACCATTTTGCACTAATATTTTACGGCATTGTCAGTGAAATGAATTTTGTAATTAATGAATCATTAACTATATATATATACAACTATTTCTATAAATAATTTAATTAACCATCTGCATTAAGATTGGGCCATTAAATAAAAAGTCTGGCCCGCAATAACAGTAAATCCTGGGCTCGCGCGTAAATTGTAACTTCGGTCCAGGATTCCTCTCTTCTCCGTCAAACAGAGGATGGAACGCACAAGAGAACGATGCAAACCTTAAAATCAAGACTTTTCGCAAGGTAGTACAAACAGAGAGCTTAAATTAAATTAAAATGAAATCAAATAGCATAATATTTGATTTCAACTGATCACTTAATTCAGTTCTATCACTGAACTTGTAAATCGCGCATCTTAAGGATGGAGGCGAATTATAAAAAAGCCATTAGAGAAAGAAAGAAATCTGTTTAATTGATCTTAGAAATTTCAAAATTTATACGAATAAACATCATTTGTTTTAAAATTAAATCCATTCGATTGGCATAAACTTTTCAGAACTCAATCGCCTCTTAACTGGAAGATCAATCTATCACAATATAAATTAAATTGCCTACTGAGCAATTACTAAATGAGGGGGAAAATATAGGACGTAGTACCTGGCAGCTTGAGAGAGGTTGGAGATCCCATCGGCTAGAGATCGCTCCAGGCACAGTTTCGGTGGCAGCATCTCCCTAATGCCAAAATGACAGCCATAACGGAGGAAGGAGATTCGAGAGAAACCTTAAGGCGAGGGAAAGGGCAGCTGGCGAGGAGACGTACGCCCTCTGTTATTTTGCAAGAGCACGATCACTCCATTAGCAGAGACGTACAATACTCCTTTCAAAGCTGTGGGATTAATAAGGATGATCGAACGGTTCTGATTAAGATTAAATAAATTCACCGTTCGATTTAATTGAAAATGAAACTGATGGTTCTGATTAGATGCGCTTGCTGTTTCGTGTTTTATTAATTATAGCGGATTTTTGCCGTCCTTAAAACAGCCATTGTAAATTCTTTAATTATTATAGATATTAATTATCTTAAATGCTATTTTATATTATTTAATTATCCAATTTATTTAATCAAAATTAAATAATCGAACGCAATCCAAAAAATTCTAAATTTTTACCCTTATCTAATTGAGGTGTTAGAAAATCAAAAATGCAAATCAAATTTTTGATCGGAGGCCAATTTAAATATTTTAATTTTCCCAGTATTTAAATATTATTAAAATAATCGGGAAAATTTTGATGACTTCTAAATACTTCCAAATACTTCCAAAATACTACTCCTAGCTAATTTGGGGGTGATGAGTCCAATAGTATACTCCGATTTTGATTCTCAGATCTAAATAAAATAGCTATTTTCAAAATTTTTGGGAAAACAGGAAATACTAGAATTTGCCAAATAATTTTAAATCGTACGAAATTTGAAGTGGAGGCTCTTAATACTATTATAAGAGTAATAAAAAAGAAAATAAGTTGATTAGGTTACTAATTAATATGTAACAATACTAGGGTGTTTCATTAGGCAACCCAATAATATCATAGGAGAATATACAAATACAAATGCAACTCTTGTAAGCTTATTTGCAATCAAATTTATAGATTCTATATCTTTCATTCTCTTTTCTACTATTGCTGATAAAATCATTCAAATTTATTTGTTCTAACTACTCTGAGAATAAACAAGCTCAAAATCTCAAAGATTTTACTATCTAGTATAATCTCATATTCATGGTCCTATATGGATCAAAGCATTAGAACTCAGCAAGTTCTAACTTAAATCAATCAGTGTCACCTAATGAGATTAAATGGTTTAAATCAATCATCCTATTATACACTGCTAACCAATCCTAATTTAATAAATCAAGATTATGAGTCAAGAGATCAAACTCCAAATATGAGGTTCAAGTCTCTTAATTTATGATCCTAATCACTTAGAGGCTAGGGTTTCTTATTGCTACCCTAAATAAAATAGGCATCCTAATTAATAAATAATCTTACTTCCTCGTGCTCCAAAATAATAAAATAAGATTAAAATAAATTAGGATTGAAATAAAAGAAACTTCAAGAATTAGATATCACAACAACACCCGATGCAGCCTCATTATTTTTATTAGTAACTAGGAGGTTAGAGCATACACCCTTGGTAGTACAACAAATGGATTGCCTGCTTTTCCCTTATGATTACTCCTTAGAGTAGGAATTGATTATGCTACAAGTGGAAGCATGATTGCAAGAATCTAATAAGAATTGGAATTTGGACTGATGGGAGGATGGTTAATCTTTACCTTGTCCATAGTTCGGTGGGCTTGACATTCCAAGAACATATCCCTTAGCCTTCCAAAGGTAAACACATGTTCCCTTGATAGTAGCACTTACCATAAGGATGAGGTTTTGAACACTTGGGTGCTTGCTTCACTTGCTGATGCATATGCTGAGTTATTTGGTAGGCTTAAGGCGATCGAGTTCTATTCTGTTTGGCTTCTTCCAAATTTTCTAAGGAAATAAGGATATCTTCCTCTACCTTTTCTACACTTTCTAGTGTTTTATCAATCCAGCACCCCCTAATAGCCTTGCAAAACTATCATGGGGATGGGATACAATATGTTCTTTAATTGAGTCCTTTAGTTTTTTTAAGAAATAACTGCATCTAGCTTCTTTTGTTCGCACCAAATTATAAGCAAAACTTATAAGCTTCTTGAATTCCATTTCATAGGCTAGGACTATCTTATCGCTTTGAGTTAGTTGAATCAACTTATCTTCTATAATTGATTGGGTAGAGGGTCGAATGAACTCTTCTCTGAAAACTTCTTCGAATTCATCTCAGGAAATTCTTCAATATCCAATTCTGCAAAATGGGATTTTAGTTCATTATCCCACCAGTATTCGGCTTCCTCGATGAACATGTGGGTAGTCAAGTGGATAATTCACTGCCGGGGCACCTAATGCTTGATAGATCCTTCTCAATAATCTTCAACCAGTTGGCTACTTTGATGGGGGAAGCAAATCTATTGAAGGTTGGGAGATTGAGTTGGAGGAATGCATGAAGAAATCCATCCATAACTAAGCTTAACGTTGCTTGAGTATTTACATGGATGATTTGAGGACTATGTGGATTGAGAGCTCTTTGAGCTGCTTGAGTCTACAAATCCACTAGAATCTTCATCATCTCCTCCAAGGTCTTGATCTCTATTGATGTTGAAGAAGAGCTAAAGTCTACTATCTTCTCGACAGGAATGACAAGGGTGTTGGGTTCAGGATTCATATTACTAGAAAAAATTTGACAAAAAATGAATGAGAAAAGATAAGGGAATTGGATAGAATGACTTATAACGGTCGTTTAACTAAATTATGCTACTCGATGTTGCTTAAGCTATTAAACTATTACTATAATGTGTTTACTATTCTAAATTATTGATGCTCATGCTTTACCTTTCTATGTTCATTTGCATGATTGGAATGGTATTTATTTATACACCTAATTTTTCCTTTCTTTAGACCTAATATGATATCAACTATACCAACCCTATTACTAGATTATGTAATCTAATCTAACATTAGGTGTTACTGTACTATTTAATATTGGGTTAATGAGTTTTAACCCACTATTAAACATTATTATGTGGACCTACCGCTGGGTCAACATAGCTAATCCAGCGTTAGATGCTCACTCCTAAGGATCATATCGTAGTTTAACAAAATAGTATATTTAGAGGTGTTTAAAATACATACTTCCACATTCATTACAATATTCAGAAATATCAGAATAATAAATAAAATATAATCATTATAAAGATAATAACTATTTCACAAAATTTATTACATACTAAGCAAAAATTTAAAACTTTAAGAAAATCAGCATCTAAGTTGCTCCATTATGCATCAGCTTTGCCTCAAATACTTGATCTATAGATTATTCATGAATTGCCATATATATATATATATATATATATATATATATATATGTGTGTGTGTGTGTGTGTGTGTGTGTGTGTATGTGTGTGTGTGTGTGTATGTATATGATAAGACGAATCAAGAAAAAGAAAAGAAAAGAAAAGAAAATATTTAATTAGATACAAAGGTCAAAGTAAAGTTTGTAGGATATCAAAATTTGCATATAATAATAAGTAGCATAATTCTGCATGAGAAGCATATTTAAATAAAATTGATATTTAATTATTATATGCTTGCAAGATTATCACGATTATGAATACAATATACATATTTAAGATGTGTGCTCATTCTGAAAGAAAATATAATAATATATAATACTTATTCTGTTAGATAAAGTTATAGAATAATCGAGGAGTTAGATACATCTATCTAACTATCTGAGATGTGAGTTTTTGACTAACTACGCATTCCCCTTCAAAGGCTATGTGCAATTTTTTTATTTCTCCAGATATTATCCTGTCCTGGTCTAATATATTATTTGTACAGATCTGAGATCAATCTAAATGAACCCATGATACTGATTTCTAATCATTTATTTTAAATTATAAGCACAAAATCTCATATAAATATATCAAAGTATGTCAAAGCTTAATAGCGATACATATGCTGCAAATAAAATAATAAAATAAAAAGAATAATATTCTTCATTTTATTTTAGTAAAAATATCAATATTAATATTATCTTATTTATTTATCTTTATACATTAAAATTAATAATTTATTTTTTTTATTATTATAAATAATATATATATATATATATTAAATGAAAAAAAATTTTGAATTGAAAGTTATAGAAATTTAGAAATATATATATATATAAAGAAAAATGACTGAAATAAAAATTTCAGAAATTAAGAAATATATACATATATAGAAAAAAAAATGATATAAATAAAAGTTACATAAATTACAAAATATATACATATATAAAAAAAGAAGAAAATAACAGAAATGAAAGTTGCATAAATTAGGAAATAAATATATAAATAGAAAAAAAAGAAAAAAATGATAGAATGAAAGTTGCAAAAATTAGAAAATATATACTTATATAGAATTAAAAAAATGACAGAAATGAAAGTTGCAGAGTTTAAAATATATATACATATCTCAAAAAAAAATGACAGAAATGAAAATTGCAGAAATTAAGAAATACATACAAATATTGAAAAATTAAATGACAGAAATGATATTTGCAGAAATTTTATTTCTCATGTCTTACTCTATATGGCGTTGATGAGTGTAACAACCCGAGTTATTACCGTAGTTGATTAGGACTAATCTGAGTCTTAAGACTAATCATATGTGCTAATTAGGTCAATTGGAGTCAACCCCCTTAGACCTAGTCCAAATCAGGAGTCAAATGGATCGAATCCTGATTTTTAGGAAAATCCAGAAACCTTAAAATTTGACCAATTTAAATTGACCTTCGATCAAAAAACGGACTTCGCCATTGCGCTCATTAACCCCAAATTAGCTTGGGGTGAAGTTTTCGTGTCAATCGGAAGTTGTCGAAATTTCGACGAATATTTTAATAATAAAAATACCCCGGAAATCGATGAATCAAAATACTCGTCGGATCAAAAATCCGACCACGCCATTGCGTTCCTCACCCCTCAATTAGCTAGGAAAAATATGTTCAAAATTTTTGGAAAATTTAATATATATATATATATATATATATATATATATATATTTTATTACTTAATGGCGCCGTTACTATTTAAACAACGCCGTCAACTGTAGCCGATGGCACCGTCTATCCAGACGGCACCTTCGCAACCGTTGGATCTGACCCAGATCCAACGGCTCCGTCCCGCGCGACACGCGGCACGCCCACCGCCCTCCGGGCCAATCCGGCGCCTCCCCGGCCTCATTGAGGTCACCGACGAGCCTATAAGGCCTCGGCCGACCTCTGGGCTCCGGGTTTTGCGAACCCGAGCCCAGATCGAGCCGACACCGTCCTGCCCCCGTCCGCTGTTCAAACCAGGTACCCCCCCGATCCCCCTCCTCCGGTTGCTTTTCGCCGTCGCATAGTCTTATGATTGTAGATCAGGGTTTGGATCGACAATCAACCGGACCTGATAGACCTCGATCAGGTCCCGCTGACTCAGACCGAAGCTTGAAGCCTCGGGTCGAATTCCCGCACGCACTCGCACCGTAACCCTAGGACCTAGGGTTCCGATTTGCCGCCGATCCCGGCCACCTCCGGCGAAGGTCCGCCCACCAACGTGTAGACCTCGTCGAGGGCTACCATCGGCCGTGCGGGCCGAGGTGGTCCAGCGCCGGGAAGGCCGGCAAAAGCCGTGCCCTAGCCCGGCACCCTCAGGACGTCTCCTCGAAGGAGACGAAGTCCGGGCCGGGTCGGGTCGACCCGAGCCCGACCCGGATCGCGTCTGGGTCCGCGTAAGCCAGGTGGGACCGCAGCGCCACGTGGCAGCCTCCAGGCTTGCCACGTGTCCCGTGGGACCCACCAGCCGCTCCGCGTCTCTTCAGCTTCGGCCGTGGGGCCCACTACGCCACGTGGCAGCCCGCCGGCACGCCACGTGTCACATAGGGCCCAGAGCCCGAGCCCCACCGGCTTCCGCGTGGGGCCACAGTGCCACGTGGCCGCCTCTGGGCCAGCCACGTGTCAAGTGGGCCCACTGCCTGGTCACCCGCGGCGTTTCGGCTCCATGTGGGACCACAGTGCCACGTGGCAGCCTCTGGCAGTGCCACGTGGCAGCCTCTGGCAGTGCCACATGTCAGGTGGGGCCCACTGCCCCGTCACCCGTGCATACTCAGCCTCCCCGTGGGCCCACAGTGCCACATGGTAGCCTCTGGCAGTGCCACGTGTCAGGTGGGCCCACTGTCTGTTAATTAAATTAATTAATTACTGTTAGCCTAATTAATTACAGTTAGTGGTTAATTAAATTAGAATTAGTGTTAATGACTTTGGAACAGTAATTTTATAATTAAGAGATTAATTAAGATTATTTTAATATTAATTAAACTTTAAACAGTAATTAGAATAATTAATAATTATTAAATAGTAATTGTAATTAATTAGTCTTAACTAGGTAATTAGTGTATAATTAGGACTAAGCAAATAGTGATTAATAATTAATTACTTTGCTACAGCAAAAATAATAATAAATATAATTTAATTAATTAATTAATAGATTAATTATTGTTAATTAATAATTAAGCCTAATTAATCACAGATTAATTGAAGATTAATAAATTCAGAAATTATATATATAAAACTTTAGGAATGAACAGTAAAATTATTTAATTTGAATAAATAAATAGTAAATTAATACAAATTGTATTTTTGATAGTAAATCTTAAAAGTTTAATAACTTTTAATAGTAAATCTTAAATTAATACAAATTGTATTTGCTATGTTTGTAGAATGATCCAAACATAGCAAATATAGGTCTCAAAATACTCAGAAAAATGTAAGGAATCAAATAGTGTAATGTAAAAATTAATTTTGGGGTACACATAACGAGGTAGCATTTTAGGACCTCTTTAGGACTCATAACTTTTTACCCAGTTATCAGAACATAGTCAATATGGGTCTTAAAATGCTCAGAAGAGTAGTCCCATCATTGTAGTAGTATTAGTTTCCTCATTTGAACATCAGGATAAAAAGTCAACCCAAGAATTCTTAGTGAAAAATGACCAAAATACCCCTATACTTCAAACAGCCATAACTTAGTCAAATCAACTCCAAATTTAAAAATTCAAGATGCTAATTAGTTTAGAATTTCAATGTCATAAATAAAATAAAATAAAATTTAGGATCTGAATCCTATAAATTTAGGTAAATGATCAAATTACCCCTAATCTCATTTTGGTCATAACTTGACCATTTGGAGTCCAATTTCGATATAGTTATTGTCTATCTTCAAGTTAGACAGTAAGGAATCAGTTGGAACTAAGAGAATTCAATTTTGACCCTTAAGCTAAAAGTTGACTTTTTGACCCTTATAGTAGGGGCGAAATAGTCATTTTGCCCTAAGATTGGACTAACCCTAACCTTTAGTTAACATTCCAAAACACTGAAACTAATGTTATAATCGTGTTTGTGACATTTATGCGAGTGAAATCAACCATTAGGTTAGATTCCATAAATCTCTCTAAGTTTAACACTACACCTTAAGGACCTTTCCTGAGACTGGGACTAGATCATAGGTTAGAGTTCATTCATTAGGTAAATAGGTTACTCAATGGGTGAAACCTTGGTTTTATTAGTTTCTAGACTTTTCTTTTATTTTACAACTTGTTCTGATTATTTTGCCTTTAAATCTTAGATTTAGGATAGGAGATTCATCCTATTAAGTTTGATTACTTAATAGGCTTGGCCTTAACTAGTAGACCACTTATAGAATAAAACCTAGAACTTAAGTCTTATCCTTTTTGGATTATGTGATTAAACCTAAATCTCGTAGTGTTTAATCCATAATCTAAAGGTTTAGAAGATCTTGATCAGGTCTTAGTTACAACATTTAAATTTACAAAACTAGGACGTATGATTTATTGATTTAACTCGTAGTTGTCTATCTGATTGAACTAGATTATAACCTGATTAGTTATAATCCTTTTTTAACTTATAAGGACGAATTTCTAAGTTACACTCGATAGTAGGAAAATGGTGATCTTGAACTTGTGTAACTTGGAATAGTTAGAATGGTTAAGTAGATAACAAATGATATCACCATATTTTAGTAGAGTCCCTTACTTACGTGGATGATTGATGCTATGCATTCCTTGATTTTTGTGCCATATTTTCTTGAGCATGTCATATAAGATTTTTGATACATGAATAAAATGTTAGGAAAATATGGAGACTCCTTAGATTCATTGTAAAAATATTAAAGTGATTAATGAGAAGATAATAATTGGATGTGTTTGAGCTGCCTCTCAGTATTGCCTTCTGATTGCCGAGTCAACTTATGTCACTAGGGGAAGGCCTCTATTTTGTTGTGTGCTGTTTGCCTAGTCTCCTTGTTGACACTAGGGGTACACTGTTGGTGCCTTAACCGTACTGGTGCTAAGATCCTTCGCTTATACTGTTGGTGCCTTAGCCATACTGGTGCTAAGATCCTTCAGCCTTTTCTGGTGGGCTAGATTAGCTCTTTTTAGTATGGCAGATTGTACACGGATGTTTATATGCAGTTTAATGTTTTGGTTACTTTACAGCATTTTTATTCAGTCAGTTATTTCTTTGTACTGCTTATATATTTTATAATGTTAAAACCTTGCTGCTATTTATATGTACCACTGCTGAGTTGTTTCATTTTAATTGTCATATTTCTTTTGATCACCAGCATATTTAGGATATAGCATTTTTCTTACAGCACTTATTTGATTATCTATATTTATGTCTTACCTTGTTTAGTCTGCATGTGAGGCATGTCTTAACCTCCCCTTTTGCTTAAGTTATAAATGATGATCTATAGCTTTTTCTTTCCTTTTATATTGCTTGCTGCTCCCTTATATATTATTGCCTAGATGATTATAGAATGGTGATATTACTTAACACGTATAAAACTTATCAGCTTAAAATGTACTTAGACAATTGTCTAACCAGATTTTTCTTTTTTTGGCTGGGGCTTTACATTGTGAAACCGACAATGGCAGATCCTCTTCAGTTGGACGATCATGATCTTGGTGAGGAGCCATATCCGGAGGAGGAGCCCGTGGAAGAAGCTGCTGTTTAGCCCTTTTATTCTAAGTGAGGATGAGTGCCTTTTATTTCCATTATTTAAAACTTAAACTGGTGTAATAATACAGGTATTGATGACTGTGTATTTTGGGTTTATATGCTTATATTCTGAGTTATATTTTTTGTTATTTATACTGCGATGCTTGGATATTTCTCATTTTTAAATCACTTCCGCACTCCGAATGTTTACTTAGATAGTGACTGAATATTTGATTCTATGCTCACTCCTTCCCTTATTAGGTGGATTGTGAATTTCATCATAATCCAATTATAAGTGAAGGGTTAGCTAGAGTGACACGCCACCCCTTAGCTTAATCCTATGAATTAAGGGGTGGGGCGCCACAATGAGACTTTATTGGAGGTGGGTGGGGAGAATTGGTGGTGGTCGAGGAAGAGAGGGAGGAAGTGGAGGGGAGAAGAGTGGGGAAGGGGAGTGGGGGAGGAGAAGGGAGTGGGGAGGGGATGAGAAAATGACAGGATGGGGTGTATTTATAATTTTTTTTTAATTAATTTATTTATTAATACTTTTCTCTTCTCTATTATTTGGATCTGAACAAATTTATCATCTTCTTCATAAATACTGTAAGTGTTCAAATTGGCTTTCTCTTCCTCCTTCTTTATCTCTATTTTCTTTGAGCTCTTTCTCTCTCTACTTCTCTCTCTTCTATTTCTTTTTCAGAAAATAATGAAACTTGACACAGAGGTGTATCTTGATAAGAAAAACACACTTGCATAAATTTTTTTCAATTTGGAGCAATATTTTATTTTTTATTAATTTATAGAGATAAAAACTTTAAAAATTAATTATGGTCAATCCGGTGCTCTTAATTTGACAAAATTTTTTTATAGCCTTTTTATAATATTCTTAATTCAACGACACTAAGATCACTTAATTTGGACATGTTTTTAATTTTTTCAGTTTACTAAATTTAAATAATTCAAAAATTAATTCAGTAATATTCGTTATCTAAATTGCTCCTAAACTTGAGCATTATATTCACAAATATATATTTTATCTAATGGTATTTTTAATTTTCCCTAATTTTAAAGTCACTCGAGGTCTTAATTTTTTAGTTGAGTTTAGTCATAATTATCCTAGTAATGACTTAGGTCATTACAACTATGGGGAGCCAAGAGTCTCTAGAGTGAAAAATCAAATGCATAATACTATATAAATACATACCACTTAAGCCATCTAGAAAAGAAAGAAAAATGTATCACATAATAGTAAAGTAAAATATCCACAATTTAATTAAAGTTATACAAATATTTATTACATAATGATACTCATTCTCATGAGAAAATAAAATAAAAGGTCAATAAAAGGAAAAGTCTTCAAGCTATATCTATTGGACTTGATCAACCTCATGTTCAAGATCCACTCCAAGCTCCTGATCTACTTATTAGATTTTAAATATAGTATAGGCACAACCAACAAAATAAAAATAATGATTATACTTAAAAAGAAAGTGCATTTTAGGGAAACTAAATTATTTAATTTAATGGATATCACATTAACCATAATGACCCGGTGCTAATTTAGTGAAGTTTAACCCAACATTAGGCGTTACCATAGTACTTAACATTGAATTAGTATGAATATAACTCATTATTAAGTACTACGTGTCCAAGAAACTTTTTGTGACAAGGAAAGTGTAGTAAATATAAAAGAGTAAAGCATATATGTATAAGAATATCCACATCCATCTTCCAAACCAAGCATATAAAGATAATGAAAATGCACCCATCATAGAAAAAAAAAAAAAGTAAAAACATCTATAGTTAAGGTTATTACAAACAGTTATAAATGTTTTAAAATGTACGCATCCTCACAAATAAAAGTAAAGGTGCAAGTCTTCAAAATCTAATGATGGTTGATGCTTGTCCCAACTCCAAGCTCCGTAAGATGCTATTGAACTATCATATTTAGTATTTAATATGGTATAGCATAGCCAATAAAATAAAAATAAGTGATTTGATTTAAAAAGTCTAAGTACATTTTAGGGTTACACTAATTTTAATTTAGATTTAAGCATATATCACATTAGTCATTTAAAATTATTTGAGTAAGAGGAGCACTAAGCATCAAAAGTAAATGATGTAAGAGTATGCAAAGCAATAAAGGAAAGCAGGGTACTCATAAGTAATTTGCTTTAGCCACATCAAATAAGGGAAAATACTATATATAATGGCTAAAAATCACTATAGTGAATATGAAACATGAAGGGATACATGAATACATCTATTTGGAATTATATTAAGTAATATTAAAAGAGGGCGTTATAAGCATAAATGTAAGTGAATAAGCAGCATATACTGTAAGCAAGTAAAGTAAAGACTATAATGTAAGACAATAAAAGGTATTTTATAGAAAAATAAAGTGAAGTTTAGTCACAAGGACTGAGTAAGCATACTCAAAGACTATGATAAATAACCATATTCAAAAGCAATTCACTATCAATAAGATTGTAATTAAAGTAATGTTGAGCTATTTATCTGATTTAAGATTTTGTTCTGTGAGCAAAGTTACAGAACAAATGTGAAGTTAAGCATGTCTTCCTAACTAAGTAAAGTGGAGTTTCCCATAACACACACACACTCCCTCTCTAAGTCTTTTTATTATTCCATAGCTTGCCCTAGCATAATAGTCCACCATATAAATATGTTTAATATCTTAAAGTTTTATTCATGCACAATATCTTAATGCATATTCAAGGTTGTAGTTTCAAAGCATAGTAGCCTACAAGGAGTTCAAGTTAATTATAAATCATGTAATATTTATTATTGTCTAATTTAGTTATATATCCTAATGATTGGAACTAATCAAGCTCCCAATTGACTTAGACATTAACAATCTCTAAGTTAATTGAAGAATAATAATATAAGTAGTTGAAGTTTAGAAAATAATAATTCAATTAGGAATTAATTAAGTGACAAAATAATTTATAAGTATATAAATGCATGATGAATTCATTCATATCATATTGTTAAACATATCAATCTTCTCTAACCACTAGACTTAGACTAAGGCTAAGGTTTTATAACTAGAAGATAGGTTGTATGGTTATTAGCTTTGGAACTTACTATAGTATCTAAGAGTTTGGAGTGATACTAGTTTATAAAGTACACTAAGTTGACTAATTACTTACTAGTGGAGTCTTAGGTGTACAGTTTAAGGAAATGTTTAGAATTTAATAGCTTTTAGGTTTGCTTAAGTACAATAGGAATCCTAGTGTTTACTAATAAACTAAGCCACTACAAGAGCTAATTAATACTAAGTAAGAAGCTAGAAGGACTAGGGTGGAACCTACACTTGAAAAAGGTAAGGTACTAAACCTAGCCCAAGTTAGCACTTAAAGGTTCTAATGGTGTTTTGTATTAGCATGGGAAAATATCTTAGCCAATCTCATTCCAGGTTTTAGAACCTATACACAAATCAAGTGTCCAATCAAGTCCTAGAATCTCATACTATCCTATAATTTCTATATTGAAGCTCAATTCTAAGTTTCTAAAGCAAAAGCATCAAGTTATCTACCTAAATTCTCCATAGCTAAAATCCACATTCTACAGTGTCATATATGTTCAATCCAAGCTTAGGTTTGATGTCCTAGGCTTAGAAGCTTAAGAAAATATGCAAGTTACAAAATATGCAAGTTATTAATTAATCATTTAATAAGAATTTGAAGTGCTAAAAATCCAAGTTTCCCAAATGACATCTAATTGAATTAAAAACAATGGATATGGAATCCTTATAGCATAAGGAATAAAATAACACTAAGTAGGTTCAATTTGGACATCATTTGTCCTAATTAGAGTTTAAGTACTCCTAATTATAATTAAAATGTGATTAGTAAAATTAATAGTCTAATCCAAAATTAAATTATAATTATCATTCTTCTAATTTATTTAATCAAAATGACATAATTTTGCTATATTTGGAGTTATATTTAAAAACGTTAGTAGACAAATTAAAAGTAGAATTAAATAATTAATTATTATATTATTCCTAGGTTCACTATGCACGCACGCAGCTTCCGTGGGCCGCATGCAGGTCGGGATGCGTGCACGGCCCATCAACAGTGCCATGTGGATCAGGGCCAACTCGCTCGACACTGTGCGTCTTTCTCATATCTCGACGGGTCGAGCTAGGGAATCATTGTTTTTGCGCACCCGGGCTCTTCATGGCTCGACCCACATTTCATTATATTTAAAATCGTTCGTTTGCTCAAATCCTACAAATTGAAAATATTGTTTTAGAATTAATTGATAAACTATATTTCATTAACCTCGAAGCGTGGCTCCAACATTTCATTTCTCGCTCGCCACGCCTGACGTGCTGACCCAAAATTCTTGACTGCATGGATCCTAATGCCTCATTATATGATGCTCTAGTCCCTATCTGTCAAGCTAGGGTTTCACTATAGAACCCTGCAGCACCCTACGGATCGAGCTCTAATCGAGCTCAGATGAACTCGATCGAAGCTTAGCAATACATCTTAAAAGCCTTGAAATGAGGAATCAAAACATCAATTGGAAGATTGTGTATCTAAAATGTGGGATATCAGGTATACCTTTCACCTTCGTCAATTGAATTAAGGTTTCACAGAGTTGGAAATTATGTTGATAGCAAGCATTCCCAAAGCTCTCAATTTCGCTCACGGCTTGCACATGCGAAAGGAAAGAACTGGAGAAGTTGGCAAGCTAAATTGGGGCTCGGGGCGCCCAGTTGGCGTGGCCGTAGCACGGCCGCCTGTGATGCCAGGCGCTTGATTGCTAGGCACCTGGGAAATGTACAATAATTACTATCGCTCCCAGGAGAAGACTTTCAATCCTAATAGGTCGCGCATCAGATGGACAGAATGCTCCTGCCATTTGATTAATCGATGGGTCGATGCCGTTTGGGGAAATAATTTAAATAATTAATTAAATTAAACTATAATAATTTTAATAATTAAAATTAAGCTATTAAACGAGCTCCAATAAATAAAAAAATTCATTTTTAACTAATTTGGAGGTGGTGAACTCAAAAATGAAGTCGGATTTCAGATTAGGGGTCAAATTAATTATCTTAATTTTTAGGCTATTTAAATTGCTTAAAATATTTACTGAAAATAAAAGATTTTCAAATTGCACCAAAAATTTAGGGGTTGGCTCCTAATGCTATTTGGAATCTAATAAAAATAATTTTAAGCTAATTGAACTACCCAATAATGAGTAACAATACTAGGGTTGTTATATTAGCCATTGGTTATTTTAAAAGCGGGGCATAATATAATAAAAATGGAAAGTAAGAAAAATAATTGTAAAATAATAAGTAGAAAAGGTAAATGTAGTAAATGAGAAAAGCTGGTCACAACATGTATCAAATATGTAAGTAAAAGGAAGCACGTACAATATACATACAAGTGTGCTCAAGTAAACGAAAATATGTAAAACCTGAAATATGCTAAGTAAGCATAGCAGTATAAGGAAATTGAAATATAAACTAAAATACACTATACAAATATAAGTAAAAAGATTGTTAAGTACAAGTAAGATGTAATATATGAAATTAAGGTAGTTTTAGACCTAAGGACAGAATAAATAAGTTCATAAAGACTATAAACTATAAATTTTTTTTTTAAATTTTCTTTTAACTATTTGTTTTATTCTGCAGGTAGTATACAGAACAACTGAGATGTCAAGCATGTCTGCTCAACAATAATGTAAGCTAGGTCTCCTGTAAACATATGCATTCCCCCTAATAGGATATGCGTGATCTCCTAATCACTCCATAGCCTACCTTGGCTCAACAATAGTTGTATAGCATAATCAGCCACATGAAATCCCTTGGTAAAATATTAAATGTTTGATTTATGCACAATGTCCTAATAAATGCTTTCAGGGATTTAGTCTCAATATATTACAGTATTCAATTATTTCAAAGCTAATTATAAACTAGGTGATAATTGTGGTTTTCTACCTTAGTTATCTATCCTAAGGATTGGGGATAATCAAGCTCCTTAATTGACTTAGACATTTATCAAATTTTCTAGCAATTAATACATAATATATATAATAAAAGAGGTTTTGAAAATAGTAATTTTATTAAGGTTTTATTAATGTGACAAAATAATTTATAGATATAGTTGCAAGATTATAATTTAAAAATCCTATACTAATGTTAGTGCTACAACTATCTAAGTTATCTAATAATACTTTAACTCTAACACAACAACCTAACTTAGAAACTATAGGTGTTACTATTGCACATCCTAGGTTATAGGATTCTTATGGTTCAGGTTACTCAGTCCTAGTTCAAAAGGTTCTCTAAGCTTCCTAACTAAATGATTCACTATTCTAAACTTTGTTCTAGCATTTTAGGTCAACTTATCCTTAGATATGACACTCTTAGGTCAATAATAATCTACTCTTAAACTTAATGGCTTTGCATGTCTACTAATCTAATTTGTTAAGACTTAAGTGATGATCTTACTGATGATACAATTATCTATATATATTCTTAATTAGTTTACTAACCTATATATAATGTTTTTTTAAGCCTAGGGTTCCAAGTCCTAATGTTACTATTACATAATCCTATCCTATATTTTCATAGTCAATGCTTAGAGGTTCTAAGTCTTACTAATATCTCATCCTATATATTCTAGAATTTTTTTATTAATATATGTCAGCCTCCACTACATTAAGTAGGTCACACTTAGCCACTTAGACTATTACTAAGTTTAGAGGAATCCAAACACTAATTATAAATTAATCCTCCTTAGGTGGTTCCACTCTGAGACCTTAGGATTCTCTACTAGCCACATATACTACACTACTACTTACTCCCCACTATCATAAATAGTTTACAAGATCAAGGTATAGAATTCTCTTATAAACTTCCCTTTCCTAAGAGTTAGGGTTTAGTATAAGTTTACTACTATTAGGTCAAGACTAGATCATTCTAGTTGTTTTACTATCCAAATCATCATCTAAAGTTGAAGCATGACAGAATCTATTTTTCCCTAAGATATTATAGGGTTTAGTAAGCCTAAATAGGGAAAACCCTAACTGTAAGAATTTATTATTAAATTAATCAAGTATTAAGAACTCATATTTTCCAATTAATGTACAAATAATATATACATAGTGGTTATAGCTTACCTATAGTATAATGAGTACAATAACTATAAGTATGATTAAATCGAACATCAAATGGCTAATAAAAGCCTTAATGACAATTAGAAAGTGATTAGCAAAATTAATATTAAAATAAATATAACTTCATATTAATATCCTACATATTTTCTTGATCATTTTGATATATACAATGTGTTTGGATTCATATTTTAAAAGTTATTAAGTAATTTAAATTAGATTAAGCTAAATAATTTAATTAATTCTCAATTAATGCTCGCGCATGCACACATCCCTAGGGCTCAAGGTCACGGCTGCTGCTCGCATGCGGGCCCGTCCGCGTGGGTGGGCCTAGTGGATAATGCCGCTGGTCGATATCAACCCGCCCAACACTATTCATCTTTTATCGTAGACTGAGAATGTGGAAGCTAGGGTTCCTAAATTCTTAGTGCTCCACTCGAACTAGACAACAAGGTATATACCAAAACTTTCCTTATGCGACAGACTACCATTAGAACTAATAAGCATTAAGCATCATCACCTAAATTGTCAAACCCTAATTCTCACTTTTAAATCCTATAGTTTATTAGGAAAGGATGATATCTGACAACCATAATAATATATTAGATAATCTAATCCAACACTAGCTATTACTATAGTACTTAATACTGGGTTAGTGAGTCTTAACCCACTATTAAGAACTATGGGGAGCTAAGAGTCTCTAAAGGGAAAAATCAGATGCATAATACTATATAAATACATACAATTCCAGTCATCTAAAAAAGAAAGAAAAATATGTCACATAACAGTAAAGTAAAATATCCAGAGTTTAATTAAAGTTATATAAATATTTTTGATGTAATGACACTCTTTTTCATGAAAAAAAAAAATGATAGAAAAGGGAAAATTCTTCAAGCTGTGTCAACTTGACTCAACCAATCTCAAGTCTAAGATCCTCACCAAGCTTCTGATCTACTGTATTTGGTTTTTATATGATAGAGCACAACCAAAAAAAAAAATGATTAGACATAAAAAGCTTAGGTATATTTTAGGGCAACTAAGTGATTTTAATTTAGAGGATATCACATTAGCCATTTGTGATTTTAACAGAGATGCACAATGCAGTAAAAAGAGAAATAAGGAAATGAATGTAAAATAACAAGTAAAAAGGGTAAATACAGTAAATGGGAAAAGCTGCTAACAACTTATATCAAATATGTAAGTAAAAGGAAGCAGGTACAATAAACATACAAGTGTGCTCAAGCTAGAAAAAATAATGTAGAACATAATATATGCTCAGTAAGCAAATCAATGTAAAAAATTGAAATATAAATTGAAATATACTACAAAAATGTAAGTAATGGAATTGTAAGTGCAAGTAAACTGTAATATAAGAAATTAAGGTGATCTCAATCTTTAAGACTGAATAAACTGTAAATAGAGTCATAAAGACTGTAAACTATAAATATTATTTATTTATCTTAATTTAAAGGTGTTTTATTGTACAGTTAAAATTACAAAACAAATGAGGAGTTAAGCATATCTGCTTACCATGTAACGTGAGATTTTTTATAACACACACACTTCCCCTCTAAGATATGTGTGGTCTTCATATCACTCCATAGCCTACTTTGATTTAATAGTCTATGACATGAAACCCCTATGTATAATGTTAAATGTCTAGTTTATGCACAATGCATTTATTAATATTTTCAAGTGTTTAGTCTCAATGCATTACAATATTCAAGGAATTCAAAGCTAATTATAAACTATATGATATCTTTTATTTTCAACTTTAGTTATCTAACCTAATAGTTGGGACTAATAAAACTTCTCAATTGACTTAGATATTCATCAAATATTTCAGTCAATTGATTCATAATATATATATATATATATATATATATATATATATATATATATATTAATGAGGTTTTGAAAGTTGTGATTTGATTATGGTCTTATTTAGATGACAAAATAATTTATAGATATAGTTACAAGATTACAATTAAAAAGATCTTATCCTAATGCTAGTACTATAATTTCCTAAGTTATCTTATATTACCTCTACTCTAAAGGATGCTGAAACAATCTTATTTCCTAATTTATATACTATGGTTTCACTACTTAAGCTGTACAATTTCTATAAACTACATTATTTAAACATATATATTATCATTTCTCTCTAATCTTTCTATTTCACTAACAACTTAATGTCCTATATTAAAATCTTTCATCTAACATCTTAGATTTTCTTACCTTAGATCTATAACTAATTGGTCAAATACTAGGTACTTAATAGCTCTGCATGTTTACTAGTCTAAATTTGGCAAGGCCTAAGGGATGATCTTACTTACAATATAGTTATCTATATATAACTCTTAATAGCTTACATAACAAAATATCAAGCTCTTCTCTTAATCATAAGGTTCCAAGTTTTAGTGTTTTTATTACTTAATCCTATCCTTGATTTCAATAGCCAATACTTAAAGGTTCTAAGTCTCACTATTATTTCATGCTAAATGATTCTAAGCATTTTTCTTATCATGATATGGCACCATACACTACACTAAGTAGGTCATACTTAGCCACTTAGATTATTATTAAGTTCTAAAGGAAAATAAGCACTAATTATGCACTAATACTCTTAAAGTGGTTCCACTCTAAGACTTTAGGATTCTCGCCTAGCTACATATACTACACAAATGCTTACTCCCTACTATCATAAATAGTTCACAAGATCAAAGCATGGAATTCTCATATAAACTTCTCTTTCCTAAGAGTTAGGGTTCAGTTAGAGTTTACTAGTACTAGGTCAAGACTAAGTCATTCTAGTTGTTTTCCTATCCAAATCATGATCTAAGGTTAAGGCATGACATAATCTCTATTTTCCTAAGATGTTCTAGGGTTTAGGAAGCCAAAATAAGAAAAAACCTAATTATGAGAATTTATTATCAAATTAATTAGGTGTCAAAAACTCATATTTTCTAATTGATGTCCAAATGATATAAATATAGTGGTTATAGCTTCTCTATAGCATAATGAGTACAATGATAGTAATTATGATCAATTCGGATATCAAATGGTTAATCTAAGCCTTAATGACAGTTAATAAGTGATTAGCAAAATTAATTATCAAAATAGAAATTCAACTTCATATTAATGTCCTACATATTTTTCTAATCATTTTGTTATATAATTTCATTATATTTGTATTTATATTTTAAAATTTATTTACATAATTTAAATTGAACTAATCATTTAATTAATTAGTTAATTAAATAATTAATTCCATTGCAGGCACAGCCTTATAGCGCACATGCCTTGGATGCAGCCCTCACTAGAATAGCTCGGGTGTATGGGCCCAGAAGCAGTGCCGCGTGGGTTGGGGTGACCTGTTCGACACTATGTATCTTCCAAATAGAAAAACTACGAGAGTAGAGCTAGGGTTTCAAAATCCTCTCAGCACAGTTGATGTCAACTAGTCTATCGTATGCCAAAATGAAGCTATCTAAAGGCCTGCACATGGACCTAAAACCTCTAACCATAATAGCTATTATAAGTATAAGTTGGACGGAGAGGGTTTTAGGGTAGGTTTTACTGTGGAGGCCAATTGCACCCTCCATAGTGCCCTAACCCACTAGGTTTGGGGCCTATAAGCCTCCATGGGTCTAGGCCAACCCATGGAGGCTTATGCCATCAGCTAGGACGACCGAAGACCTAAACTCCCAAATTTGGGGGATCGGGCACTATACATCATTGTACATGCCTGCATCATCCTTGTATAGATAGGCTCATTCAAGCTTGATCGAGCTCTGGGAACGATAATAGAAGCTCAGAAATACAATTACGAATTCATAAACACTGAATTAAGGCAGTGGGAAGAATAAAAAGAGTGTACCTTAGTTATTTCAATGACCCTCTAAGGTTTGAAAATTTGCCACCCACATCTTCCCAAACTTCTCCATGGCCTTTCTCATAGCTAGCCCTCAACAAATGAAGTGAAATGGAGAGTCTAAGGACCTTAATTGGTGTAGTTGAGTGGTCGTAGGGTATGGCCCTCTGTTGAGGCCCTAGTATGGCCAGCAAGGATGGAGTCATACAATGGCAGAGTACCTCGTTTGCCTGATGCCATCTGATCACCATCTGATACCTAAGATTCAATACCATAGTTAGATTAACCATGGGTAAAGATCTGGTTATTGGATCAAGAGATTGATCCAACGATTAGATCGAGCCTTTAGAGTGTAACCATCTGATCTGCTTTAGCAACATAATAGATTGACTCGGATCAAGCGCTGCTTGGTTAATTCGGCGACCGCACCTTAGGGTTAGTAAAAATAAAGGTTTAATTTATTTAAATAATTAATAATTACATCTTTCAACTCAGTTAAAATTAAGCTAACAAACGAGCTCCAAAAAATCCTAAGACATTTACCTCTAGCTAATTTGGGAGTGCATAACTAAAAAACTAAGTCAAATTTTTAATCAAAGGTCTATTTAATATACTTAATTTTCTGATTAACTGAATGCATTAAATTATTTAATAAAATCAAATGACATCCAATTTGCACCCAATATTTAGAGATTGCTCTAAACATCATTTGGAGACTAATGGCGATGATTTTATCCTAAATTGGACATCTAAAACTAAGTAACAATATTGGGTTATTACATATTTCCCCTCTTAAAAGAGGTGTTGATAGCTTCAAGATTTATACTAAAATAGATTAATAAAACAAACATTTTTCAGTTTAAAATTATATATTTTGATACGCTTTCACTGCTTTTTAGGATAAAAGATGAGCAAATTAAAATCTAACTTAAATATACAATTCTGGGAGAAAACCGTCATGGCACGCCCCAGCGTGCCACGGCGCGCCCTAGCGACATGAGAGCAGCTTGCAAAACTTGGAGCAATTCTGGAAGGAACCCGCTGTAGCGCGCCACTGCGTGCCAAGGTGACATTTGTGGAACTTAGGCAGAGCAAATAAAATTTAATTGAGCCGCCACAGCGCTCTATAGTGGACTAAATTCGAAACTCGATCGCTACAGCGAGCCGTGACGGAATGAATCTCAAAATGAAATTTATTTAATTCGTCATAGCGCGCTGCAACGGGGGGGGGGGGGGGGGTGATTCGAAAAGGAGATTCTACAGCGCACCTCAGCGCGCTGTAGCACGCTACAGCACCGCCACATTTTTTGCCAGAAATAAGCATTCAAGGCAGCATAGAAAAGGCCAACAAATTTAATTCTTCCCTTTCCCACAGCAGAAATTAATAGTAATTAAATTTGAACTTCTCATTTTCAAAGATGAAAGAATAATTCATAAAGAAGCAAATTAAAATATGAGAAATATGGAAAGGGGTGACTGCATTAAAAGCTGAAGAGACTTCCAAAGATTATAAGAGCATGGATTTAAGATAATATGAGGAAGGCCACAAATTAAACTATTCATCTTCCTCAGCTGTATTAACTCCAAAACTCAATTAATATTTGTATCCTTAAGAGGCATAACAGAATAAATCAAAAGGGCAAGCCATTAAGGAGAAAGAGTTGAAGGGTTGAACAGGCAAGCCATTAAGGAGAAAATTTTGAAGGGCCGTACAGCAATTATTCCAAGGTTGTGCGATAAAAATAAGAAAGAAAGACTAAAAAGGGGTTCCCCTCTTTTATATTCACTATTTTTAAATTAAAACCTGCTATAAGAGAAAAAGAAGGAGACCTCTCCAAGGAAGGGGGGAGAGTACTATTGCTAGAGGAAAGAAGAGAAGACTACGACCAAGGAGCTAGAAGAAAAAAAAAAAAGAAGAAGGCCAAGGAAGATCCAGAGAATGCCATTAAATGGCTGTCCCTAGTATTATCCTTAACTATTCCTATTGATTTCTTTTTAGTTGAACTATGCAAAGCTTCAGTTGCTTGTATATATTTGCCTTGTTTTCTACTGTAATGGAAAGCTAAACCTTCCTTGGGGAGGGTTGGGCCTACATTATGTAAGAGTAAAGAGATAAAAAGAAGTGTTTGTATGAATTTTCATTAATGAATTAAAATCTTTTCATTTTATGTTTAAGATATGTTATTGTTATGCATGCTGTAAAAATATTGATGATATTTTGTTTAATAAATATAATGTAATGAAATAATGCTAAATCAATCGACAATTCAAGCCTAAAGGGAATGCACATAAAGGTCCTAGCCGCGAACACATCTTTGCTGAGCGAGGATTCTCGATGTAAAACACATTGGGATTGAATGAGAGGTTGACTTAGCAATAATAATTTATCTTATGCTCCATAGCTCGCTAATTGGCGTAAAGCTAGGTATGTGTGCATTAGTGCTTAGAGCCCAGTGACAAGCTCTTGAGCCTAATTGCATCATACCAATAGTGCTTCGCAGCTCAGTAGACATTGAAGGAGGAAGAGGCTTAATCGAGTGCTCTTGGATGATGTGACATAATCCATGTGGCTCGGTTAATCACTTCCTTAGCTAAACTACGTATGTAGCGCGTGACGCTAGTTGGTCGAAATCAAGCTTGTATTATTGCGAACAGTTAAAAGAATATTTTGATAACCTAGATGTAGGAAAATCTTAATTAATTCAATGCGATCATATGAGAGTCTATGTGCTAAGGTCAAACCCTTGTGTGTTCATCTTGTGCACTAGACTCGAGTTAGTCAGAATTAGAGGACCAATATATAGAACACTAATGATAATTAATTCTAATTTACATGTAAACAATTTCATTAAAAGTTAATTGAATTTGAGTATTAACACATGTCCCTTAATAATTGCATGATGGAATCCCAACTCTGCCATCTTTATCATATAGTATCTTAATTTAAGATATTTGTATTGTTGAATATGAGCCATTAAAAAATCAAACGACATTGTCTATATATTATTAAAAGTAGATACACCTTAGTACCAAAATACATCGTTCCCTGAGGACGATAAATCTTAGAACTCACCTTCCATTTATTACTTCAGACTACGTACACTTGTGTGTAAGCGCATACACGAATTATGCTAAGGATCTTATATAAGAGAAAATCAAGGAGTTAAAGGACTAAGCTCAAATTGAAATCACATAAATTCCTTAAAGATCTTAGTACTTCTAATTCAATGATTTATGATCAATGCCAAATCAGGGCGTATTATTAGAATTATGAAAGTTAATTTATCTTTCAATAAAGCTATTTTAATTAAAGTGATTAAGGATTTAGATCTTAATCAAGGTAAATTAGGATTTAACTCCTAACTTAGCTAATTCAAGATCACTTGTTTAATTTATGGACCAATGACAAATCAGTGAGTTATTGATGCATTATTGATGATAATTTCAAGATTTTGATTTAAATATTAATTACTTAATCAATTTCTTTAGGTTCTCAGATTTGAATATTAATTAATGTCAACTTAATTAAATCTAGTGTTAAAATAAGTATGATAGCTCTCTAACATACATTCTATTAATATTGAAGCTTATAAGCACAGATATACATAAAATAGAAAGTATTTAAGGCTAATCAAATCCTAAATCAAGCAAAATAGATTAGCACTTAATTTCAAATCCAACCATTGAATAGTAATGAAACTTGGCAAGTGTGTTCCATTTAACCATGTGATTAATCAGATACTATGATTGCTAATTTTAGTTAAGTATAAATTCTAATTTTTACTAATAATGTGATTTTAAGATTATGGCATAATTCAAAATATAATAATCAAAATATTAAGCCACTTAATAAATGCATTCTACAAGGCATTAGAAATATAATGGCACCTAAATTATGCAATTTGGGTAAACATAGACACTAATCAACCCTAATTAGATCTAGAGTAATTAGGCAACATTAGAAAATCTAACCATCGAAAGTGCAATATTATTTTATATTTTTGATCCCTTGTGTTTTTCTCAGCAATTTGATATATAATTTCATAGGGTTTGGATTAGTGGATCAAAAGTTATTCAATGAATTTTTATTTAATTATTCCATTTGATTTTTCTTAAGAAAAATAATTCCTAAATAGGTTTTATGAAAATAAAAATGGGCTCGGCCCATTATCAAAACACGCAGGTCAGCTCAACCCGAGGCCCGTTACTGTCGATCCGTGCGGGCCATGGGTCGGCCCGACCCGCATAGCAGCTTCGTCCCTAACCTTTGATCCCGATGAATGGGGAATTAGGGTTAGGACTCATAGCCCAATTGCAAGGTACCCCGACCACGCCACAACCCCAATTTGATCCCTACATGATTAGTGGGTCGAGAAGCGTCGATCGCACCTATTATTCCCTTAGGAGGAGACCGGGATCTTCCGGGCCTTACCAACCCGAGGCTTCCGCGATCGAGCTACTTTTGGGAGTCAATTCTTTCCACAGAGGCCATGGTTCCTCCAGGGCTTGATCCCTACACCTTCAGGGAGGTGCAGCAGATCTAACCCCTAAGGTGGCTGGGTCTGGGGCACATTGGGTCACTGGGTCCTTACTCAAACCCAGCCTCCCTAAGGAACATTAGCATGATCAATCGATTCGATCGATCAGGACTAACTTAGACATTAAAAATGCATGCATTGAGTTCACATAACCTAGGAGAACAATCGCGAATCAAGAGGGAAGGAGTGTTGAGCCCAAAGCGGCTCTTCAATGCAACTGGGGTACCTAGATTTACGGGGAAGCTCGAATCGATCAACAAAAGATACTCCAAAGGTTTTTGAGCTTGTCAAAGATGCTAGGGGTACTGAACACCAGGACTCGCCCACTATCAGCGGTACGCAAGCGCTGGATCACCAGGGGATAGCTCAATTATATATAATTGATCAGCAAAAGAGCTCAAGGAAGAATCCAAAGGCTATTTATAGCCTCAGGGAAAGCTGGGGTGAGGTTAGATGGGTTGGAAGAGACCCAAGAGGTTGGGCCATGGCCGAGCTCTCAGCTTTACAATTTGTACTTGGTCGGGCCTCAAAGCCCGATTGGGTTGATATGCGATTGAGGGAAGATCCCCAATGGCCTGTTGAGGTGGAGGAGGTAGTGGGGACAGGATCAGCTGCTGGCGTACGGGCAAATTTCGACTGCCGGGAGCACGAGCGAGTGGAGGTGAAGATCCACAGTTGCAGGACCCTTCACAGCCATTTGATCGATCGAAGAAGTAGAAGGTGCAACAGCTCGAATGTATTAAATCCTAACGGCCGATCGCGAAAGCGATCCAGATCGTAGGATCTGCGGGGTGGATCTGATGATAGATCCGCGGCTTCGTGGATCTGAACCCTAGTTGTAGGATTAGCGGGAGAGACAGTGAGATGGAGCGAGGCTCCGCTGTCATGTGATCCGGGCTCCGCAGCGGATCGCTCGCGGTTCGCACAGCGAATCCCTAATGGGTTATTCAGTTATGGGTATATTTTCAAATAGAAATTGTTATGAAGCCTAGTTTGCAATTTCCCTATTTTAATTTAAATTCAATTAATGCCTATATGACCTCCAAAATTCCCAAACTTACACCCCAAGCTAATTTGAGAGTGAGGAATTCAAAAATGCAATCAAATTTTGAATCTGAGGCCAAAAATTTTAGCAATTTTTTTTAGGTATCTAAATTGATCAAATTACTTAATTCACCTAGAGGGGTCCGATTGAACCCAAACTTTTAGGGTTAGCTTAAAAGGTTGTAATAAATGATATAGAACTATAATTAAGGCATGATTAAGTTTAGATTAAGTTAGGTAATAACCTAGGGTTGTTACAAACTCCCCCACTTAAGAACAATGTCGTCCATGACATCTTCCTAAGAAGGGAAAAGAAAACACAAAATTTAAGAACTTGATTCAAAGTTAAAGGTCCCTGCATTTTCAAAGAGACTTGGATATTTTATTTGCATATCAGCCTCTTTTTCCCAAGTTGATTATTCAAGAGAGCGATTCTTCCACTGAACCTTCACCATAGGGATAGAGCGATTTTTCAGTTACTTTTGATCACGAGTTAATATTTTGATAGGATCCTTCGTATAAGAAAGGTCCAACTAGAGAGATACTGCTGGGAGTTGAATTAAATGAGATGGATTACAAGACATCTCTGCAGTGACGAAATATGAATTACATTGTGGACTACAGAGAAATCTTCCATGAATTTTAATCTATAAGCTGCAGAGTCTATCTTCTCAAATACAACAAATGGTTTGACATGGCGATGACAAAGTGTTCCAGCTACACCAAAACAAAATAATCTTTTCATCGGGCTTACTTTGAGATACGCAAAATCTCCAACATTGAATTTTAGAGAATGATGACGAGCATCGTGATATTTGTTCTGATGATCTTGAGCTGCTTTAATTTGCTGTTGGATCAATTGCACTTTCCTATTTGTTTCTTCCACTATGTTTGATCCATATAACTGAACACTGTTCTTTTAGACCATGCTATTGGAGTACTGTATTTTCTTTTGTATAGAGCTTCATACGAAGTCATGCCAATACTTGATTGGAAACTGTTATTATAAGTGAATTCTACTAAGGGAATATGATCTTCCCAAAAACCTCCAAAATTTAGAATACATAGATGCAGGAGATCTTCCAAAACTTAATCGACACTCTTAGTTTGACCATCAGTTTGTGGGTGAAAGGTGGTGCTCATTGCTAGAGTAGTCCTCAAGTCTTGATGCATAACCTGCCAGAATTTGGAAGTTAATTTGCTATTACCATCAGATATGATTGATCCTGGAATTCCATGAAGCCTGATAATTTTCTTAATGTACGGCTTTGCTAATTTCTCCCCGAAATCAGTTTGATGCATTGGAATAAAATATGCTGACTTGGTCAGTCAATTGACTAGGACCCAAACAAAATCAGCACTGGACCTTGACTTGGGTAATCCCATTACAAAGTCCATAGAAATATCGAACCATTTCCATTCAAGGATAGCCAGAGGATGAAGTAATCCTCCGGGCCTTTGATGTTTTGCATTAACCAGATTTCAAGCATGGCACCTGGCTACGAATTATGCCACGCTCATCTTCATTCTGAGCCACCAGAATGACTTCTTCAGATATTGATACATTTTGGTATAGCCGGGATAGACTTGGTACCCAAAATTGTGGCTCTCAACTAAGATTTTGCTGATGCATGGATTTGAGAATCCATAAACAATCGCCTTGATATATTGCATTTCCTCATAAGAGCAGATCGAAATGACGACCACTTTTGATCTTTATTTTGAACTTCAGATAGTCTTCATCTTTTGTCTGTGAGATGGAGACATCATAATGAAAAGTGGGTTCTACAGTACTCATGGATATTAGCTTGCTTAGCATAGCACCACGGACGGGCATAATATCAAGCTTACAAAATTCCTCTTCTAAAGAACTCGAAGCTATTATAACGGATAGTGTAGCATGGCGGCTAAGTGCATCAACTACAACATTCGCTTTGCCGGGATGATACAGGATACTTAAATCATAATTGCTTATCAACTCAAGCCATCTTCGTTGACGATAATTGAGTTCGCACTGAGTGAAGATATATTTCAGACTCTGATGATCGGTGAAAATAGAGCATTGGATGCCATAAAAGTAATGATGCCATATCTTCAAGGCAAAAACTATAGTGGCTAATTCAAGATTAAATGCTTAAATACTTAAATGCTTGAGATGAGATGAATGGATTTAACATATACAATTTTCAATAAAATTTTTAAGTCCTAAGATTCTTAAATATTTTGGCTAAATCTCTTTTATAAATGGCTAAGGAAACACCTGCAAAATAAACATGCAAAACTTCCATTCCAATGAAAGTTATAATTTAAAAGAAAAACAACCTAAACTAACATGTAATCAATCCATTTTAACTTCAATTCTAGCATAAAGTTCAATCCATTATATAGGATTGCTCATTTCCAATTCTAAAATAGAGTTCAATCCATTACATATGATAGCTCATTTTCAATTATAAAATAGAGTTCAATCCATTACATAGGATTGTTCATTTTCAATTCTAAGAGTTTAAAAAAGGAGAAAATCACATGTGTAATAATTATCTATCCTAAGATTTGCTTCATCACAATATTTAATACTCACATATAGATATAAAAAAATTTATACTTAAATAAGAAACTAATTTCCAATTCTATAAATGATTGAACATCCAACTAATTCCAATTAATATCTTAAGTAAATATGCAAGATTATTATGCAACTAATGATTTAATTAACATTCAATTATATTCATCCATCCATTCATCTCATCTCAAGCATTTAAGTATTTAATTAAACTTCAACACAAACATAGTAAATATGAAGTAAATGACTTTAATTATTACAAACTATGAATAAATTAAAAAAAAGAAATAACTCACATATAAAAAGTTAATAAGCTATATTTCTATTTTATTATTAGCAGAAGCAATTTAAGCTATGCACTTGGTCCAGCTCCACTACCCTCCAAATGCACCTGATTTATCACATTTTGACATTTAAATATGATAGGGCAAAGCTAAGAAAAAGAAAATCCAGTTAGACTAAATTGTCTAAACACATTTTAAGAGTAGGCTAAACATTATATTAATTCAATTAGATATCATACTAGTTACCAAATTTGCATATGTAAGGTGCAAGAAAGTAAGCATTTAAGTGTGAAAAAAATAAGTAAGAAAATGCAAAGTGAGTTAGAGTACTCACTTAAATATACCTCCTAATCTGCAATAAAAACAAGAGTAAAAGCATCCTAAATAGGCTAGAAAGAAACTAAAGTGCATATGAAAGTAAATGAAAGTGAAATAAAGCATGTATATATTCAATGAACTTATGTTGAGTAAGTAAAAGAAACAGTAAAGCATTAATTGAAATTAAGCAATATTGTATTCTAAATAAATTTATAAGTAAGCAAAACACAATACTGAAGATAAAGAGTGTAAAGCTTATATAGTAGGGAAAGTATTTTAATCTCATGGTCTAAGATAAACATAGCCTAGGACTATGTAGGAAACACAGCTAAAAAGCTATGATGACTCTTCACAATCAATGAAATTGTAGAGGATCTCACAATTGATTTTATTTAAGTTATTTTTAAATAGGGTCTCATTCTGCAGGGACTTATAGAATGAAGAGAGGAGTTAAGCATGTCTGCCTAACTGGTATTAGAAAACGGGGTTTCAAATATAACTTACACTCAAATATTTACCCTCTGAGAATATGAGAATCCTTATCTCTCCAATTAGCCTGTCCTTGGCTACTTCATTTAACAACCCCTATTATGTTAAATGTGAAAGTTCTATTTATGCACAAAGTCTTAGATGAATGATTCAAATGAAAAAAAGGCTCAAAGCTAAGCAAACATTCAAGGAATATTCAATAATTGCAACTAAGTGATATCCAAAGTTATCTAATTTTAATGATCTACTTAATGATTGGAACTAATTGAGCTCCCAATTAACTTTGAGATATTGATCTCAAATTAATTATAATTAATAGTAATAATTGGAGTTTTGAAAATAATGGTTTCATTTCATTTATTATGATATGACAAAATAATTTAGAAATATACTTAATGCAAAAAAAAACTAGTTTTAATCTAGTCCCAAGCTGTAAGATTTAATTATGATAATCAAATCAAGGCTTAAACGATTAGTAAGAAAAGATTGAGATTAAGAATTATCAACTTAAGAAATTGGAAATTAAGGTTTAATCCACTAAAATTCTCAAGCTAAGTTGTAGTTTAAAGGTTCTATCCAAATTGAATACTAAACTAGCTATAGGTCAATGTAAAATGAAAAGTTTAAAATAAGTAAATATAAGAATTAAGAGCTATAAGTTCTATGTTTTCTAATAGTTAAAGGTTAAGAAAATCAATAGAATTCTTAGACTATTCTAAGTAAATTAGGACACCTATCACTATCTCTTAAAATATTCAAGAGAAGGCTTTAAGGATTAGGATAAATAAACTAGGCTCTAATCTAATCACTGAAGGCTAGTCCTAGTTGACTCAAAAATCTATAATTACAAAAATATTAAGGCTAACTACTCTTAATGGATATAACTAATAGATCTATAGATTAACTACAATTCGTGTTTAAATTAATCTTAGAATTTCTACCTTAGGGTTGAAAGATGAATCAAGCAAATTTGCAATTGATTCACATAAGTAGAAAGATGAGAACTAAGCTCAAACCTAATTACTTAGGATTATGACTAAGAAGATCATAACCTACGCTAAACAAGCATTAAGGCTAAACACACTTAATGGGTATAACATCTAGTTCTAAAGGGTCGCCTACAATTTAAGGTATAATCAATCCTATAGGCTATATCCTAAGATTGAAAGATGAATCCAGGAATTTGCTAAAAATTCATACAATTAATTTATGAGAACTAAGCTCAAAATAATCATGTTATGAAAAATTGACATGGGAGGAAAATAGTAAAACAAATTTACTATCTTAGGGCTTTAAACACTTTAAGCATGAAATTAAGAAATTATAAAATTAATTAAATAATACTAATTAAAGAGCCACAACCTAAAATCATCAATTGTTGTCCAAATGAAATAAAATTCATAAATATGAAATCTTTATTGCATAAGGAGAAAAATGATACTAAGTAGGTCAAAATCAAATAACATTGAAATTTTAGGATTTTCGGGACTCCTAATTAGGGTTTAAAATTCATTAATAAAATTGGGATTTAAAACTTTAATTTGACTTAATATTAATATTTCTCATATTTTTGTGAGTGAAATGATCTATTTGATCTTTAAAATTAGACTCAAATGAATCAAGTTATGATATGAAGTATTATTGATATAATAAATAATTTAATGCAAATGGATTGACATTAATAATTGAATAGAATATTTTTGAAGCAATACCATAAATGAAGTTTGTGAGGGTGTTAATTTATTAAATATTATTGAAACTAAATTGAATTTATCTGAAATAAGATTTTGTAAGATAAATCCTTATTATTATATTTCTTTCATCATTTTATTGAATTACAAACTCACCAATCGAATTAACATATTTATACAAGATTTAAATCATACTATTAAACATATTATATGAATGATAGTGATTAAAATTTTATTTATATCTATTCATAGTGGCTATCACTCGGTAAGTTTAAAATGAAACTCACTTATCCTTCGTAACAATTAATAACAGCTCGTCAAGTTTATATTAAACTGATTCTGGATGGAATTCCTTAAGACGATATAAATACTTTAGCTATGGATATACCTTTATGCAAATATTTTGAGCTTGATTAGAAATCTAATGGGTCTCTTCAGTTTGGTTAATTACTTTGCTCATTTCTTTTGCGAAGATAAAGAAAATCGATGAGAACAAAGTCTTGAATACTATTTAAAGAAAAATGAACATTTCAATCATGAATGCTAATTCATGAGCATGCTCTATATATTAACTTTAATAACATGGTATGTGCTTAAGCTCCATGTTACAATATTATTACCTCATGGAAAATACTGATAAAGATTATTTAGTATTTTATTAATAACATTAAAGTTTGGTGAAACTTTACTGAACAAATTAAGAACATGGAGCATTCAATATGAACCAGCCAAGATTTGATGAGGCTTAAAAGGCTAAGGTTAGGGAATGCTTTGGTTAGGCCATTTAAGCCCGACTAATTCATCAAAATATTTAAAACATAAAAATCAAAAGAAATTGCAGCAATCTTCCATTAGAGATGGAGAAACAAAGGACATAATGCACACTAATTCGTCTACTACAAAATCACAATTGGTTGACGTTATATATTTCAAAAAGCCTAAACAAGAATGATGGAAGAGACAAGTGCTCATCACAATTCCTAGCTGCACAACTACTAATGAAAGAATAAGATTTTATTAGATTCCATTGTATCTTCAAAGATGCAAATCCAATAAAAGAAATCCAGCTAGTGCGAATAAGATCAAAAATATGGAGTATGAAAATCAATTTGGAGAAGAGTAAGGGTAGTACCTTGCCAGCGACAAATGAAGGATTAGGACAGAGGAGCCGGCGACAACTAGTGAGGAGACGGCGAGAGAGATCGACTAGTTCCTCTCGCTAACAGTAGACCAAGCAGTGTCGAACCTTCGAAACTTCCCCAAGGATGGGAATCATGGAGTGGTACTCTCGACGAGAATGGGCGTATCGCGGCTGCTGCTCAGCCCAGAGGAAGAAGGTGAAGGCGGCGAACCAGTTATTGCAGATCCTGGAGAGAACCTCGACGACGAGATCCAGAGAGGGCGATAGGCTGCATCGCTCAATGCGGCGCTTGGCTTCTAAGCTGTTGAAGCCTGAGCTGAGAAGGATGTTTACGAGTGATTCGAAGTTTGTGGAGAAGATTTTGAGGAGGAAGAAAGCGAGAAAATGGGGGTTTTGATGGAGTGTGAGAAGAGGTTAGGGTTTGGGAGGCAGACGGTTTGAATGGGATGATAGAGAAGGAGGAAGAAGGGACTTCAACACCTCGATCAGCAGTTGTAGGGAAAAGGAGAGCAGCGCAACTCTCCATTGAGTCCCTCGACAAGGAGAAAGGAGAGTGTCGGCTGGGAAAAAGAGAAAAGAATTCGGTTAGGAAGATTAGGTTTAGAAGGAATAAGCAAATCTATTATTTAAATCAGCCATTAGATTGAAAATGAATGGTTTGAATTTTTGAGCTAAAATCTGAAGTCATTTGAGCTCCAAAAATTACAAACTTAATATCGAAATGACCGTCTCGACGAGACAAACGCAAGTCTAAAAATTATTGAATTTGGAAAAGTATTTTATTTTATATTTATTTTTAAGTCAAAAGTTTTGAAACTTAATTACAATAAATCGAGAGCTTGAAAATAAGTGAAACTTAAAACATATCATCCTCATATGATGCTTAACTTAAATATACAAAAAATTCTCATGATTTATATTTTTCATATTATTAGCCTTTGAAATTTAAACTTCATGAATTTATTTAGGACAATCCAGGATCTCAAATGCGCTCAAACTTTCGCAGTATGATCCCTTCAATAAGCATTACAAGATGATATATTTTATTACATTTTTATTTGACTTAAATTGGGAGCCTTTATGAAATCTCTCAGCCCCTTCAAGTATTGATGGCAACGAGAAGCTTCGGATTTCACCAGTTCTAGAGTGAAACGTGATAGTCGACAGAACTCAAGCTCATAGTCCGCTACTGATCTTCCACCTTAGGTCAGATGGAGCACCTCATTTTCTAATATCACCTAAGCAGATAATGGAATAAAGGCTTTCTTGAAAGCTTCATCAAATTGATCCCACGAGATATCCTCGACTTTATAGTCAAAGAATTTAGTGTTACGTTCATTCTCCCACCAATTTTCAGCTTCATCTTGGAATAGGCAGGTGGCCAGACGTATTGCTTTAATATTCGAGCATTTAATGCTCACTAGGTTCTTTTCAGCTGACTTTAGCCAACTGATCGTGTCCATGGGGTTTAGTGCCCCGCTGAAGGTAGGTGTCCAAAGACGTAGAAAACTGTGGAGAATTCCATCTCCCAAGAAGTGAGAGGTTAAGGAGGCTACCACCTGAGGAAAAGGCTATTGACGAGAGTTTAATATCAGAGCACGAGTCTCTTGCGCTTGCAGTGCATTATTCTTTATGAATACCTTCATCAAACTAGCAAGGGAGTTAACTTCATCCGGTATGCTTGAGGATGAGACCATATTCTTAATAGGTGTAGGAGCTGAGGGGGAGCCTGGATTCATGACTGTAATATTCAGAAGCACTAATTCAGCGAAAAAAATAAATCCACTATTTCTTTCAATCACTTTCTCAAATGAGAAGCTACATCAATTGACAAAAGGATTGCTAATGCAAAAAGAGATGACTGATTATAAATACATGTCTGCGCTTGCACGCAAGTGTACATGGTCCGAAGTAATAATTAGAAGGTAAGTTCTGAGATTTATCATCATTAGGGAATGGTGTGTTTTGCTACTAAGGTTTATCTACTTTTAATAATGTTTAGACTAAGATAGTTTTAATTTTGTGGCTCCTAATTAATAATTCAAAGATCTTAAATTGAAGATACTATTTGACAAAAAGGGAGAGTTGGGCTTTCATCATTGCAAATTATTATGGGATTGGTGTCAGTAATCATATTCATTTAGCTTTTAATAAAACTTATTTTCATGCTAATTAAATTAATTGAAGATAGTATTTCATAGATTGGTCCTCTAATTCTAACTATTTCATATCTAGTGCACAAGATGAATACACAAGGGTTTGATCTTGGCACATAGACTCTCATGTGATTAATATGAGTTAATTAAGATTTCTTACGTCTAAGTAATCAAAATAATAATTTTAATTCAGTGATCACATAAGCTTGATTTTCGCATAATTAGCATCACGTGCTACATGCTCAGTTTAGATAAGGAAGTGAATTATCAGGCTACATGGACTATTTCATGATCATCCATAAGCACTCTGACAGACCTAAAATACGTCTGCGCTTTCACGCAAGTGTACGTGGTCTGAAGTAATAAGTGGAAAGTTTAGTTTCCGGGATTTATCGAACCTCAGGGAATTCATTGTTTTGTTACTAAGGTATATCTATGATCACTAATATTTAAGCTATGAGTATATTATTGAATTTGGTTCCTGAATAAGTATGACAACTCTTAGTAGAAAATAACTCTGATAAAAGGAAGAGGAGAGTTGGGTTTCTCCCACATGATATGATAGATAACTTATGTATGATGATTCCTCAAGCGTTCATCTTTTATTTAGTTTTTAATCAAGTGCATGTTGTCTTTCTTAGAGTTTTAACTCAAAGACTTACAAGTTCAAATCTCATGCATGAAATGAACACACAGTTAGTTTTATTTCAGCACAAAGATCCTTATAAGATTTTAGATTTTTGTAGTTTTCCTCTTATCTCTTGATCATGGAGACGAGGGTTGTGTAGTTAAGATCTTATAAGCATTGATTTCACTAAGAGTGTCACGTGCATCAAGCATAGTTTTGATGAGGGAGTGATTTCATTGGGCTCAATGACTATGTCACCTTGTTCATGAGCACTCAATGAATCCATTCCCACCCTCAAATATGCTGAGCAACGGAGCTCAATTAGTGGGTCTTAGCATCACACACTTATACTCTTTAGTTGAGCATAGATCAATGTGCACTAAGCTCAAGAACTTTTTCACATAGTTCTAAGCTCTCATGCACTCATGAATCCAGCATCAAGACTAAGAGTAAGCTATGGAGCACAAGACTTTTTAGTCCTTAAATTTCATTTAGTCCTTTGTCCTTTAGTCCTCATTCAAGTCCATAATAGTTCTTCACATTTCTTTAACAAGTCATTGAGTTCACAAGTTTTATTTAAGCTTGAGGAAAGTTTTATACATCATAGTATCATTCAATACATGTGGGATTGCCCCAACCCTCCCCAATGGAGGTTTAGCTCTCCATTACAAAAGAGATGAAAAAGAACACATACATGAATAAAGACCCTTTCATGATCAACTAAGAAAAACAAAGACAAGAGCTTAGAAAATACTAGGAACATTCTTTGAAAGTTCTTCGAAATTTTTCTCTTCTTGCTTGTGGTTACTTCTCCTAGGTCCCTAGTGTTGCCTTTCTCCTTCTTCTCCTTAGCAAGAGGAGTTCTTCCACCCTTGGAGAGTTCTCCTTCTCTTCTATGTAGCCCTCTCCTTACTTAGGTTGTAGTGAGCCAAGTTGGGAACCTCTCTTAAGTCAAGAGATATGGTATTTATGGAGGTGGGCTGCTTCTTCATCCTCATATTTCAAAAATCTACATTTTCCTTTAAAAATTCTGGAGCAATGATGGCCAATTCCACTTGATGGATGAGGTGACCATTGATTTTATATTGTTTAATCTTCACATGACAATTTTCCCTATAAAAAATTGACCTGCTGCACAAGGAATGATGGATGGAGACAAGGTGCTGGTTGGGGGTCTTGTCCCAGCCGCATTTAATGCTCTGCTCAGAAGAAATTTTGGCGGGCCGCTGCAGCGCGCTATAGCAAAAAATTTTCGTAAAGTAGGCCGCTGTGGCGCACTGGGGCATTTTGGTTCATACAATGAAGGGCCGCTGCAGCGTGCTGTAGCGCACTACGGCGCGCTATAGCGCTAGCGATTTCACAAATGGCTCTACTACAGCGCGCTGTAGCACCAGTGCTTCGCAACTTGGTCTGCTCCAGCATGCTGTAATGCCAGTGCTTTGCAACATTCACCGCTGCAGCGCGCTGTAGCGCCAGCAATTCGCAACTATGTCCACTGCAGCATGCTCTAGCGCTAGCATTTCACAAGTTGCTCCACTAGTAGTGCGCTGTAGTGTCAGCGCTTCACAACATGCTCCGCTGCAGCACGTTGTAGCGCCAGTGCCTAACAAGGAGGGCCGCTGCAGCGTGCGGCAGTAGATTTCTTTCAGAAATTTGGGAAAATATCCAGAATTCTTCAAAATTTGTTGGATAAGCATTTTTCCTGAAAAATAGACAAAATTAGATTAAGGAAGCAGTTTTAATATGAAATATGAATGAACTTTCCTTTATTTAAGATATAAATTATGGATTTATCACACCCCCATACTTAAATTCTTGCTCGTCCTCGAGTAAGCTTAAAAAATAGTATTTTTCTATTTTTTAGGTATGATAGTCAACAAGAAATATCAATGAGATTTTGATTTGCAATTTAAAGTTCGCGCTTCATTGAAATGACAAAATCATTTGACATAAATTAAATGTTCAATTCTTGAATATGAACCAAGGTTAATAGACTATGCTCCAAGTATAAATATTTATACTTGGTGCTAGGTAATGGGGAGGTTCCTTGGAATAACCAAGTTAGGGAGGTAGTGAGAGTAATCAAGAGTTTTGTGCTATGTGTGCTCCTTATGAATCACAAAGATGTAAAGATTTAAGGAGAGATATTTTTCATCATCCTTTTTCATTTCTTTCATTTGGGAGAGATATTTTTTATCATCCCTGCTTTTATATTTCTTTTTCATTCTTAGGGAGAGATACTTTTATTCATCCCCATTTTAAATTTTTGTGATCACAAAGTCCTACGGGAGCCTAGCACACTCTTTTAGATTACTCACCTTAATCATTAGTTCATTTTTTGTCCAATGCCTTCCCCCACACTTAGTCCTTAGCATTGATTTTAATTTTTGGATATTAGAGTAACCTTAATTCATTCCTTTGTTAAGAGATTTAATGCTATCAATACATTTAATCACTTTTTGTTAAGCACCCTTTAATTACATATCATTTTCTTTATTGCTACTTTTGTGACTTCCATTCTTTAAAAATTTAGAAAAATTTGTCAATTACAATTTCAAGAAAGATTTTGGGATTATGATAATCTATATTTTAAATTCCTCAAAATAAAACACACAAAAACAAAAGTACAAAAACAAATGATACAAATAAATAGAAATAATACAACCTATTTATTCTTAGGTTTCATCCTCCTCCTCTTCTCCCATGTCATAGGCGAAGTTGCATGGGTAGTGCATGTCCAGAATGGGGGCACCGACAGGCGGTCGCGGTAACACGGAGGCGTCTGGTCCTCCTTGCAAGCTCCAGTCTTCGAACATTAGTCCAAGGGCTTCATGAAATTCGGACTGAAATTCGCGCTGCTGGGCGAGTTCTTTTTTGAAGAACCGCATGTCGATGGCCAAGGCCTTGCCTAAGATCAGCTTGTTGTATGTGGAGTCGTAGCAACATCTTATTGGTGAGAGTATGGTCGGACGGAGTGGACGTTTCCCCTTGCTCGCCCCTCCTTTTCTTGGGTAGCTTCTGTTCACTAGCGCAAGAGTTCAGATTTGAATGAGCAAGAGCTGAGCTGGGATAAATGATGAACTCGGAGGAGAGGATCTTGACCCCTTGGGCCTCGCATATCCCTGAGATTAAAGACCTGAAGGTCAATGCAGCACAAAGTCCCTTGAGAGCCTTCCAGAGCTGCTCATAAATGATGCTCGAGATGCAAATTTCACTCGGCCTGACCAATGAACACATGAGGAGTGCTCTGGCACGGGTCACTTCAGTCAAGTGACTCATAGGCATGACGTAGCTAGAAATGAAAACTAGTCATGCACTACTCGTATCAGTCAATTCGAAATGAGGAATGTTGGCTAGTCCTCCCTCTCAATCTGTGTTTTCATGGATGAGCTCGATGACGAGATCATGGGGGTCAAAGCGAGACTCCAAGAGTTTAAGGTAAGAGCAAGTACTTACCTCCCCTAACCCATAGAATTGCTCGATTTGAGCAATCCCAAAGACGACTCCCTTACCTCTCACAAAGACCGTTCGTCCGGCTGCATTGATTGCATCGGCGTACACCTCTTAGACGATGGTTGGGTAGGTGGGGGATTTCTTTGTGACCATTTTTCTCCATCCCCGAGGGTCGACTTGCTCCACCGGCACGGACAAGTAGTGGTCAAAGCTCTTCTCCGAAATTAACTTTCGCTGAGAGGTCATGGAGAAGAACCGATATTCGGCTTCAGCAGAAGAGAACCTTTTCTTGTTGAAAGTTACCCGAATGAGGATGCTTCGGTCTCCCTCCTTGGGATCGACTTCTTGCCAGAAGAGATAATGAAGAAATGAGAGGAGAGCAAATAATTGATGTAGAAGCAAGAAAATTCAGAAGGTGCAAAGGATCACCCCCCTGCCTCTCCTTAAATAGCCAAGGCAATCAAAAGCAAGAGAGTTATGGTCAATGGTCTTCCCTCATGCCATAAATATGATAATCCATGTGAAGGGGGGGCAGCTTTTTCAAAACACACCTATTGAGTGCATAGAAAACTCAAAAATATTAACTTTTTGACTTCATAGAATCCAAGGCAGTCAAAAGTTGTTACAGCTGGAGCAAATCATTGCAGCATGCGGTAGCGGGTTAAGCGCTGTAGCGTGCTGGAGCGCTGCTTTCCAAAAAGTATATCAGAGTGCGAAAGCTAAAGCAAAACATCTAGAATATATTTATTACAGAGCAGTAGTAAACATTCTTCTCAGAAAAAAAGTGTGAAAATACATCCAGAGTTATTACAAACTGATTTAAAAGATGAAATGTAAAGTACTGAAATAAGCTATAAGCAAGAGGTGGAAGACTGATCCACTAAGGCTCCACATACCCCTCTGGGATCTCCTATAGGTTCTCCTGCCCTATCTCCATAAGCTGCTCGGGATCTAGCAAATTATCATATCCCAAAAGTACCCCGTAATAGACAAGAAGCCTAACACATCGCAACTAACTAAGCAGTTCTAAAGTAAATGCAATAGACAGTAAAGCAAACACAACTGTAAAAAATAATAATAAAGGCACTATATAACTAAAACTGTAAAGACTAAACAAAGTAAAACTACAATAAATCTGAATACTGAAAGTAAATGAAAATATCAAAAACTCAGAAATCAATGTGAATAATGTCCAATGTTGTATTATATATCACTGGAATGATGCACCCAAATATGCCACAAAATGGTATGTCACGGTATGTAACGGAACTATCACTGAAAGGCTATGAGTCATACAGTCCAATATATACATACACCCAGTTGGGAAGACAGTATGGTGATGCTGATGCATCCTGAAATTGGCCAGTCTATGTATGTAATATTTCTTAACCCATAATTCATCACTCATACTCATACGTCACCACTAAATCATTCATTATGCTCATGCTCATGTTTATGCTCATGCTTCTATGCTATATGAGGAAAATCTGGAAATCTATAAAGCTTTAAATACAAATGATGAATTCAAGGTCTCTACTGTGCAGATTCCTGCTAAAAGGATTCTGACTCCTAACTTCTAGAACAAAAATTGGTTAAAGTTGAAGATTTACTTAAAGATCATTAGATGGGATGATTGTATACACATATTATGCACATTTACAAGAAAGGTGATCCTTATCACTTAGTTGATTAAGCCACCCTAATGAAGCGATCTTCGATAAGAGGCATCGCCCGTTATCGATTTGTATCTCAAGCTAAGTTAATAAGATGCCTAACTTATAATCACACTCAGTATCTTAAAGGAGGTGATTCTAATTACTTAGTTTGTTTGAGCCACCCCTATTGAAGTGATCTTTGCTAGGAGGCATCGCCTATTGACGATTTATATTTCAATCAAACTAAGGAATGAGCACATGTTTAATACACTCTTAGTCTTGGGAGATTTACTCTAACGGGACTGTATTCATCTAATCCATCAGGATAGCACCTGCTCATAAGTCCACATTGGAGTGAATCAACTAATGCTAAATACTACTGAAGAAAATGAGTACTATGGGTATGCGATGCTACACCAACCGATAATCTGGGTTCACCCAACTCTATTTAATTAATAAGGATTTATCAAGACTATAATTCTTATAATAAATAGGTAAGTCCTATACAAATTTCCAAGAAAATGTGATCAAGTATCACTCAATGTAGGCTCTACCACAAGGAAGGGTGTCATTCTAAGATCTTAAGTGATTCCTACTACGATGGGTTAAGATCAACTTTTAAAGTTAAGGGATCATCTAAGCTTCTACCTCAATGAGTTATGCAAAGTCCTCCTACCTCAATATATAATCAGAATTAGGTCTTTAAAATATTTCAGAAATGATCTTGTGTTGGGATACTTAAGATCCTCTTATGCTAGCACTCTAGGTTTTACTTATCATTTAGATTTATGATGATCAAATCAGATAATTAAGTCATCTGATCATTCCTTATTCTAAGATTATAGGATTTAAATCAATGATATTATTAGAGTTAGATCATTTATTCAATCAATAAGAATCTATGAATATTATTATGATAATAGTCTTATTTATGAGACAATCAAGGATTCAAAGTTTAGATTCAGATTAAGCAATCACATAGCTTTATTATTAAGCTTAGCATGTCTAGTTCAAATGTTTAATGATCCATACCAAATCAAATGCATTATTGGAATAATGTCAATCTCGTTATCTTATAATTAGTTAATTAAATTAAGTATTTAAGAGTTTGGATCTTAATTAAGCAGGTTAAGGTTTGGCCCCTACTCATGCCTTAATTGAGATCAAATGTTCATTTATAGATCAATGATAAATCATTGAATTAAGTATGTATTATTGGTGGTAATATTAAACCTAGGTCAAGTCTTAAAAGCTTGATCAAAGTCTTAAGATTTCTTAAGATAATCAAGGTGATTAAGTTCTCCAATTTCAGATTTATTCAATTTATACATCAAAAATTAGCATACCTTATTTTCATATATTTACCTTACTGTTATGAAACATATTAACAAAAAAATTTATAAAAACAAAAAGTAATTAGTGCTAATCAAATCCTAAATTAATCCAAAAGGATTAGCACACAATTACAAATCTAGCCATCAGAATTTCATACAAATTGGCACATAAGATATATTTAATCATATAATTAATTAGAAACTAAGTTTGCAAAGATCCAATATATATAAACCCTAATTTTTACTAATCATGGTTTAACAATATTATGGCATAAGTTAAAGTACAGAGATCAAAAAAATAATTCACTTTATACATTCATTCTACTCTTCATAAGGAGACTAATGGCATCCTAAACATGCAATTTAGTTAAGTACAATTGCTAACTTACCCTAATCAAGACATGCAATAATTAGGCAAAATCAGAAATCTAATCATTAAATGTTCAATATTATTTTTAAATTCAGATCCCTGATGATTTTCTAATCAATTTCATATATGGTATCATAGGGTTTGGACTAGTGAATTAAGAGTTATTCAATTAATACGTTCTACTATTTTTTTAATTAATTCAATCTAATTTTCTTAAGGAAAATAATTAGGAATAGATTTTATTTAATTTAAAATGGGTCCTGACCCGTTTACAAAATGCGCGGGTCGGCTTTGACCCGATGGCCCGGCACTATCGCACAGCTCGGGTCACGGGTCGACCCGACCCGCACTATGCATCTTCTTCCTCTCGGTGCCATCCCGAGAGCCAGCCGATTAGGATAACCCTAATCGGCTAAATTCTCTTCTCCCCGACCACCTCACAGCCTCCAATGGATCAAGGTCCCATCAGTATATCAAGACCCACCAATGGAACCCAAAACCCCCATTCGATAGTGGCTGGAGCTCCGGGGAGCTACTAGGCCCAAAAGCCTTCCTCGGCCGATGACGTGGGGGATCGATACTCCCCACAGAGGGCTTGCCAGGCTCGGGGCTTATTGGCTACACCTTTAGGGCGACAAGGCGCTCCCAAGCCCCAATCTGGCTTGACCCGAGGACTACTAAAAGTGTGGGACCTTACTAGGGCGCCCGACTGCTTATGCGATGCAGTCCAATCGATCGATCGGGCTGACCCAGAGCCACTAAACCCATGCATTACAATTGCCTAGATTAAGAGTGCAAGCAGAAGGCATTGGAAAGAGGAGCTGAGCCTACTCGACTCAGTCCAAAGCAAAAGGGGGTACCTGGACAAGAAGGAGGACTGGATCTGTTGACTGAGGAAGATAAGGATCGATCCAGCAGCTGGAGCTGATGCAGACGAGTTCCACCGACCTAACCAAAGCTATAGGGGGCTTGAACACCAAGCCTAACCCTCAGACTGGACTTTGACTGGAGCCGGTTTGCCGAAGGGTTGCAAAGGAGCTCTAAGAGAAATTGAGGACAATTTAAGTGGCAGGAGAGGTCGCAATTGGAAAAGGAGCCTCTAGAGACAATTCCCAGGCTATTTATAGCCTCGGGGAATAGATGGAAGCTTGGGCAAGCCTAATGGCAGACCCAAGCTTGGGCTGGATGGGCCGGGGACACGCAGGGGCAAACTAGGGATTTTAGGTCGCCAGGCTGTTGAGGCTCCGAGTAGTAGTGGGGATCAAGGAGGATCCCCGTACTGCCATGCCAGCACTGACAGCAGGAGCTGTCGGGGCCCTTTGGGAAAATTGGGGACGACGATCCACTGTGGGAAGGGGACTTGGGACCGTCTAATGCGATGGTCATTAGGAATAAAAGGCGGATGATGTGATCTGATTAACAAACAAGCGGGGATGGATCAGTCATTGGATCAAAAGTAGGATCCCACGACTGACAGATGGTCACAGTGCAGAACGCGGAGACCGTCTGATGGAACATTAAGATCAGCGCTTAAGATTCTAGAGGGCGCCTAAGCTGAAATGCTGTCGGGACCCCGCAGCGGATCCACCGCGGTCCCGACAGCAGATCCCGACCATTGGTGGATATAAGTGCAAATTGAATTTGTTTGGAGCCCCAAAGTGCAATTAACACAATTTAATTAAAATTAAATTATGACCTAAATGATCTCCAAATTGCACCAAATTTTTACCCTTAGCTAATTTGAGGGTGAGGAATTCAAAAATGCAATCAGATTTTAATTTTGAGATTAAAATATTTTAGGTCTAATTTAGGACATCTAAACTGATCAAAATATCATTTTGGACTTAGAGAAGTCCAATGGACTTCAAATTTTTTTTGATAGGTTTTAATTGATGTTCTAAAAGTAATGGAATTCAAAATTTAATGATTACTTAGACTATAGATTAGCAAGGTAACAATCTATGGTTGTTACACCTGCATTTATTAAAAGTATAATAACTAAGTTTTATTATTCTTACTGTTCTGCATTTAATGTATTGTATGTGAATGAATTAATGTGGACTGTGTCTGGATGCCTCCTTTTTACTTATTTTGCACTACTATACTATATGTATATTTTTATTAGATCTTGCTCAGCTCCTGATTAGTATCATGGATATATTTTTGGTTTAATGTCTGTGGTACCAATGACGACCACCTCTTAAACGTAGTTAATCAAGGCCGCCATAGGTGGTTCTTAACACTTAGTTTGATTAAGCCACCCTAACGAAGCAGTCTTCGATAGGAGGCATCGCTCGTTGGCGATTTGTATCTGAAGCTAAGCTGTTAAGGTGCCCAACTCACAATCACACTCAGTATCTTAAAGAATGTGATTCTAATTACTTAGCTTATTTGAGCCACACCTATTGAAGCGGTCTTTGCTAGGAGGCATCGCCCATTGGCGATTTGTATTTCAATCAAACTAAAGAATGAGTCCCCATTTAATACACTCTTAGGATCGATTGATTTACTCTAAGAGAGGTTGTATCCACCTAAACCTGTTGGATAGCCCAAAGATAAATCTTACTTAGAGTGACTCAACCATTCCCGAATACGACTAAAATAATCCAGTACTATGGGTATACTCTAATATATCTAACTAATAATCCAGATTTAGACAGCTCTATTTAATCATTATGGGTTTTTCAAGATTATTAATTCCTATGCTAAATAGGTAAATCCTATACAAGGCTCTAAGAAAATATGATCAAGGATCACTCAATATAGATTCTACCATAAGGAGAGGTATCATTCTAATATCTTAAGTGATTCTTACCACGAGGGGTTAAGATCAACTTCTAAGGTTAAGGGATCATCTAAGTTTCTACCTCAATGAGTTATACAAATTTTCCTACCTCAATGTATATTTAATTTAAGTCTTTAAAATATTTTAGAGATGATCTTATGTTGAGATACTTAAGATCTCACACTCTTAACTCTAATGCTAATATTCTAGGTCTTACTTATCATTTAGGTTTAGAGTGATCAAATCAGATGATTAAGTCATATGATCCATAACTTATTCTAAGATTATGGGATTTAAATCAAGGATATTATTAGAGTTAGATCAATTATGAAATCAATATAATTCTATAAATCTTTTCATGCTAAAAGCCTTATTTAAGAGAAAAATCAAAGATCTAAAGTTTAGATTCAGATTAAGCAATCACATAGATTTATTATTAACCTTAACATGTCTAATTCAAATGTTTAAGATCAATATCAAATTAGATGCATTATTAGAATAATGTCAATTACATTATCTTATAATTATGTCCATTTAAGTAAGGTTTAAGAGTTTGGATCTTAATTAAGCATATTAGGGTTTAACCCCTACTCATCCCCAATTAAGATCAAGGGTTCATTTAGAGATCAAATGCAAATCAGTTAATTAGGTATATATTATTAGGGGCAAAGTTAGACCTAGATCTAGTCTTAATAGCTTGATCAAAGTCTTAAGACTTCTTAAGGTTAATTAAAATGTTTAAGATCTTCAAATTTAGGTTTATACAAATTATACATTATAAATTTGCATACATGGTTTCAATATATCTAACTTACTGTCATGAAGCATAATAATAGAAAAATTCATAAAAATATAAGATAATTAGTGCTAATCAAATCCTAAACCAATGCAAAAGGATTAGCACCTAATTATAAATCTAACCATCAAAATTTCATACAACTTGGCATATAAGTTCCATTTTATCATATAATTAATCAGAGACTAAGTTTGCTAAGATCCAATAGTTACAAGCCCTAATTTTTACTAATTATGGTTTAATAAGACTAGGGCATAAGTAGAAATACAGAAATTAGAAAAATAAACTACTTAGCACATTCATTCTACTAATCATAAGAAAACTAATAGCACCCTAATCATGCAATTTGGATAAGTATTGATGCTAATCAACCCTAATCAAGATCTATAATAATTAAGGCAAAAATGGAAAATCTAACCATTAGATGTTCAATATTATTTTATATTCAAATCCCTGATGATTTTTTAATTAATTTGATATATAATAATATAGGGTTTGGACTAGTGGATTGAAAGTTATCACATTATAGGGTATGGACTAGTGGATTAAAAGTTATCACATTAATTTATTCTGAATTATTTCAATTAAATTCTCCTATGATTGGATTAATTGGATTATTTTCCTCAAGAAAAATGATTCTAATTAATCAGATATTAATGAATGGGGTCGGCCCATTAGCCAAGCTGCACGGGTCGATTGGGGCCCGAGGGACCCAGCACTGTCGCACAGCGCGGGTCATGGGCTGACCCGACCCGTACAGTGTCATCATCCCCGCCTCGACCCCTCTCGGCAGAGACCGATCCGGGAAACCCTAAACAACAAAATTCTTCGTCTAGAGCGCACACCTTGGCCTCGAGTCAATCGAGAATCAATCCCCTAGCTAAAACGCACTGATTGACACTCAAATCCCCCCGTGAGGTGGTCCAGATCGGTCGGACCTTACTCACATGAGGACTCCCTTAGTGGGGCTACTGTGTGGAGACAATTCTCCCCACAAAGGTCACGCCAGACTCGGGGCTCAATCACTACACCATCAGGGAGGTGAGACGGATCGAAGCCCCTTGGTCTGAGGGCCTGAGGTGAGCTAGAACACCGGGACCTTACTCGACTCGAGGCGTTCCTTAAGGACTTAGCCCGATCGATTGATTCGATTGATTGGGACTAGCTCAGGGCCTAATTATGATAGCTTTGAGTTCGATTCGACAATACGAAGCTACACGCATCAAAAGAAGGAAAGTCTGAGCCTCATTGGCTTGAAACTGGCAATGGGAGTACCTGGTTCGTCGGGATGGCTCGGGGTGATCAACTCAGGGTTCGACTGGCCTTAGCTGAGCTTCTAGATGCTGCAAAGGATCCTGAACTACAGGAGAGCTTACTATCAGCAGTTCAAGAGCTCCTGGTATCGCCTACGCCAGCTCGGACAGATGGTAATGACAGAATAGGCAGAGAACAAATCAAGCTCAATTATGCAGTAAGAGATCTAGGGAAGAATGCTGAGGCTATTTATAGCCACAGTCGAGAGCGAGGAAGCTTCTAGAGAGTCAGCTCAGGTTGGGGAGGTTCGAGGGATCGGGCCATGGCCGAGCTCACGAATTTCCAATTCGAGCTCGGTCGGGCCACGAGGCCCGATTGGGGAACCTAACCATAACGGGAGGATCCCCAATGGCTTACTGAGTTGGAGGCACGAGTGGGGGACTGGCTAGGCAGTTGGCAGTACGGGGAATTTCCTCGGTCGAGCATGCGAGATAGTGGGGACGAAGGTTCACAGTTGCGGGAGGGTCCGGAGCCGTCTGATTGATCAATCAGAAAGGCGCGACGGTCCTGATCCTCCAGATCCTAACGGCCAGATCCAATTGAATCCGTGCTGTAGGATTCACGGGACACATCTAATGGCAGGTCCATGGTTCCGCGGGATCTAATCCTAACCGTCGGATGGATAGCGTGAACGACGAATACGACGGAAGCACCGCTGTAGCACGACCCGGGCTCCGCAGCAGATCGTCCGCGGTCCGCACAGCGGATCCCAGCTGTTTAATTAGTTTAAAGTGTATATTTGCAATTTGGAAAATTAGGAACCCTTTTATGCAATTAACCCATTTTAATTAAATGTGAATTATGGCCTAAATGATTTCTAAATTGCACCAAACTTTCACCCCTAGCTAATTTGGGGGTGAGTAATTCAAAAGTGCAATCATAAATAAATTCTGAGATCAAAGTATTTTAGGTATAATCTAGGGTATTTATACTAATCAAATTGTAATCTAGATTTAGGAAAATCCAATTGAATTTAAATTTTTCAGAATAGGCTTAATTTGATGTTCTAAGAGCAATAAGATTAAAATCAAGGAGTAATTAAGCTATAGATTAGTAGGGTAACAACCTAGAGTTGTTACACAACTCAACTACAACATAAATCACAAACATCCAAATATAAGAATTTTATGTTAAAAACCTAATGACAGGAAAAACTATAGAGCCACACTATAATGAAAAATTCACTATGAAATAAGATGATAATAGAGTTGCAGAGAGCTTCACCTTCATAAGAACAAGAAAGATCTACCGCTCACAAAGCCTCTCGATCAACTATTTCTTCTCTAGGGAACACCAGCTCTCACTCTAGATTGAAGGAGAAGGAGCAACAGCCAAAACCTAATTAGGATTGTATCCACACTTTTCAAGCCTTACAAAATATTCCATAATGTTCTCTTATATAGTTAATCTTTATTTAGACCCCAAATGGTTCAAAATGTCTCCTAAAACACTTAGGGTAGTGTCTAGATCTAAAGCAAAAACTTGGTGGGTGCTACGGCACACTGTAGCTCCCCAGTCTCGTACAGCAGGGAGCTAGGGAGCGCTACTACACCCAATCTCATATCATGAGGTGCCATAGCACACCACGGTGCCCAAAAAGTGCACCTCGATGCCCACATAATGCTCCCCGATGGCCCACAATAGCACATTTTTTATGGCGCACCAGGGCGCGCTACAATGCCCAAACTTTCTCCAACATGTCTATGAACACCCTAGAACCTTCCAGAAGCCCACCAGAGCTCCATTGGCATCACTATAATGATATAAATGGTCTCCACATCCCAACAATATTGAGCATCACTATAGTACTTATAACAACCCTAGGTTGTTACTCTGCCAACATTATAGCCTAAGTAGTCACTATTTTGATCCCATTGCTTTTAGAACATCAAATGAAACCTACTCTGAAAATTTGAAATCCATTAGACTTCCCTAAGTCCAAAATAATATTTTAATCATTCTAGATGCTCTAGTCTAAACCTAAAATATTTTGATCTCAAAATTATAATCTGATAGCATTTTTGAATTCATCACCCCCAAATTAGCTAAAGGTGAAAGTTTGGTGCAATTTGGAAATCATTTGGACTAAAATTCAATTTAAATTAAAATAGTCCAATTGCACTTAAGGGTTTCCAACATTTCAAAATTGCATAAATACCTATTAAACTGAATTAATAGCCAGGATCCGCTGTGCGGACCGCAGGTGATCCGCTGCGGAGCCCGGGTCGCGCTACAGCGGTACCCCGCAGATCTAATCGTCGCGCCTTTTTATCAACGATCGAGATGTGATTCCGCAGAACCACGGATCGACCATTGGATCTACCCGATAGATCCTACAGCCCGGATTACTCCTGCGATCGGCCGTTAGGATCAGAGCGATCCAAGCCGTTCCGCCATCTGATTGATGGATCAGACGACATTCGAAGGTCCCGGAACTGTGGACGTTCGTCTTCCTCTCACTCGCGCACCCGACAGGAAAACTCTCTGTACTACCAGTTGCCAGCCTTGTCTCCCACTCGCACCTCCAGCTCAGCAAGTCATTGCTGATCTTCTCGTAATGGCTAGGTAACCCATTCGGGTCCCGTGGACCGGCCGAGCTCGAAATGGAATTTCAAGAGCTCGGCCATGGCCCGATCCATCCGCACCTTAGCAGCCCGATTTACCACTCCAAAAGCTTCCCTATGCTTGTATGAGGCTATAAATAGACTCAGTAATCCTTCCCTCTGGCCCTTTGCTGCTCAATTGACCTCAATTCTTCTCTGCGTTCTTCCGCCATTGCCGCCAGTCCGAGCTCGGGAAGGTGATCCAGAAGCCTCTGAACTGTTGATAGTAGGCTCTCCTGGTGTTCAGAACCCTTTGCAGCATCTAGAAGTGCAGCCAAGGCCAGCCGGAGCCCCAATCGACCATCCTGAGCTTCCCCGACAAACCAGGTACCTCACCTGCTAGTTTCGAGCCAATGAGGCTCGAATCTCCTTCAATTTGGTCCGTGTGCTTGCGTATTGTCATTTTGAACTCAACCGTATCGTAGTTAGGGCCTAAGCTAGCCCCGATCGATACGATTGATTGGGTTAAGTCACTTAAGGATCGCCTCAGTCGAGTAAGGACCCGATGATCTAGACCATCCCAGCCCCCCAGACCAGAGGGCTTCGATCCGCCTCACCTTCCTGATGGTGTAGGGATGGAGCCCGGGGTCTGGCATGGTCTCTGTAGGGAGAATTACAACCCCACAGTAGCTCCATAAGAGGAGCTCTCGAGTGAGTAAGGTCCAGTCGATCCAGACCGTCTCACAGAAGGCTTCGGGTCCTGTTCAGTGCGCCTGGTCATGGTGAAGGTGTGGAGATCTTTTGTCGCACCTGCCGTGGTCTGGTTGCTCCAAAATTGACCGATTAGGGTTTCCCTAATCGGGCGACTTCGTCAGGATGAAGGGCAAGGACGAAGACCCTGTGCGGATCGGGTCAACTCGTTACCCACGCAGGTGCGACAGTCCTGGGTCTTCGGGCCCTAGTCGACCCACATGGTTCGGCTATTGGGCCGAGCCCAATTATATTAAATCTGATTAATTGGAATTATTTTCCTTATGGAAAATAATCCAATCATAGAAAAATTAGAACAAAAAAATACAGAATGTATTATTTGAATACTTTTAATCCACTGGTCTAAATTGTATGATATCATATACGAAAATGATCAAAAAATTATCAGGGATCTGAATATAAAATAAAATATCACATCCGATGGTTAGATTTTTCATTATTATCTAATTACAGCAGCACTTAATTAGGATGCTTTAGCAATTATACTTAAATAAATTGCATGTTTAGGGTGCCATTTGTTTGCTTATGATGAATAGAAGGCATCTGCTAAGTGACTTATTTTTCTGATCTCTGTATTTCAAATTATGCCCTAATTTTGTTAAACCATGATTAGTGAATATTAGGGTTTGTAATCACTAGATCTTATCAAACTTAGTCTCTAATTGATTGCATGGTAATGTAGAACTTGTATGCCAAGTTATATAGAATTATGATGGTTGGATTTAAGCTTATGTGTTAATCCTTTTTGGATTGAATTAGGGTTTGATTAGCACTAAGTGTTTTCTGTTTTCTGAAAATTTCTTATTAATCTGATGAATAACAGTAAGCTAGATGTAGTGAAATCATATATGCAAAACTTAGGATGTATGAATTGAACAAATCAAAGAAATGAGAACTTAACCCTCATAATTAACCTTAAGAAATCTTAAGACTTTGATCAAGCTATTAAGATTTGATCTAGGTCTGAGATTGCCACCAATAACACACTCTTAACTCACTAATTTGACATTGATCTTTAACCAAACACATGATCTTAATTGGATAAGAGTAGGGGTCAAACCCTAATCTACTTAATTAAGGTCCAAATCCTTAAAAACCTTAACTAAAATTGACTTGATTTCAAGATAATTACCTTGACATTTCCAATAATGCATCCGATTTAGTATTGATTTTAAACCTTTGAACTAGACATGTTAAGATTAATAAAGCTATATGATTGCTAAATCTGAATCCAATCTTTAGATCCTTGATTTTCTCCTAAATAAGACTATTAGCATAAGAAGATTAATAAAATCATATTGATTGAATAAGTGACCTACAACTTAAGCAATATCCTTGATTTAAATCCCATAATCTTAGATTAAGTTGTGATCAGATGACTTAATCATCTGATCTGATCATTCTAAACCTAACTATGAAATAGAACCTAAAATATTAATACTAGAATTTAGAATGGAAGATCTTAAGCATCTCTCCATAAGATTATCTTGAAACATTTTAAAAGACCTAAATTAAATATATCTTGAGGTAGGAGAACTTGTATGACTCAATGAGGTAGAAGCCTAGATGATCCCTTAACTTTATAATTGATCTTAAATCCTCGTGGTACAAACCACTTAAGACCTTAGATTGATACTTCTCCTTGTGGTATAATCCGTGTTGAGTGATCCTTGATCATATTTGTGTGAAACCTTATATAGGACTGACCTATTCAGTATATGCCTTTATAGTCTTAATCATTCCTTGATTTATTAAGTAGACTTATTTGAACCTCAATTATTGGACGGTATAGTATAGTATACCCATATTACTGGTTCTCCAGTAGTATTCGAGATTGGTTGATTCACTCTAATGGGGACTTATGAGCAGGTTCTATCCTGCTGGATTAGATGAATACAGTCCCATTAGAATAAATCATTTAAACCTAAGAGTGTATTGAACAGGTATTCATTCCTTAGAAATTGCCAATGGCGCAATGCCTCCTAGCGAAGACCACTTCAATGGGTGTGGCTCAAACAAATTAAGTAATGAGATTCACCTTCTTTAAGACACAAAGTATGGTGGTGAGTAAGTGATGAGAATCACTTTTCTTGCAAATGTGCTGAATATGTGTATACGATCATGTAACAACCCAGGTTGTTACTTAGGTCAATTAAGACTAATCTAAGTCTTAATTGTGGTTCTAGAACACTAAATAAGTCAATAAGAACTTATCTCTAAGATCTAGGTCAAATCTGGGATCAATTAAATCAAAATTGGATTGCTGGAAAATCTCAAAACCCTAGAAAATTGACTTTTTATTTAGACCTCAGATCAAAAATCTGACTTTGCCATTACATTCACCACCCCCAAATTAGCTAGGGGTGAAGTTTTGGATGCATTTGGAAGCCGTTGGATTTTCGTCAAAAATATTAATATTATTTAAATACCTGAAAAATCAAATAATTAAATACTCGTCGAAATGAAAATCCGAGTGCGCCGTTGCATTCCTCACCCCTCAATTAACTATGGGTGATTTATTGAGAATTTTTGGGATACATTTAATAGGGTAAATTTGATTAATTAAATCTGTATATTATGAATTAAATAATAATATTAATTTATTGGCATTAACGGTGCCATCTGCATCCAATTGCCGTTACCTGCAATGCCGTTCAAACAGACGGCCATTTTTGACCGTTCGATCAGGAATCGAATGGTCGGGCTGTCGTCCCTTCCGCGAGACGTACGTGTGTTAGGGCTTAGACGCGTGTCGTTCTGCCGCGATGCCAGAGGTCGTCCACCGCTTAGGAGCCTCCTAAAGTAGCGTATTAGACCAGTGGGACTCGTTTTCGAGTTACTCTGACAAATCTTGATCAAAAGAAGCCCGGCAAGAAATCAAATCGAGACCCTAAGAATCTTCCCTGTTCGTCCGAGGTACCTACTTATCCCTAAACCTTGATCTTAGTATTTCCTTATGTATAAGCTTTGCAATTATTGAGTTTGTATTTTCTGATCAGGTCCTGCGCAATCGTCCGAGGCATCTTCGTGAAATTAGGGTTCGCAGTCGTGCGAACCCTCGGAAGACAAAGAGTCTTCCGGGTCGGGTTGATGCTTCCGGCCCGACCAGCTCCATCCCACGTGTCGCCTCGGTGGCAAGTAGGTGGGGTCAGCCGTGGTGCTGGCTCGAGTCACGCAACGCCGCGTGGCGGTCCTGTCGCGCATGCGTACTGGCGGGACCCACTTGTCCCGCCGTTCTGATCGGTGGGGCCTACCTGGCAGTCCAGACGAATCGCGTCTGGACACGTTGTTGCAAGACCCGCCGCTGTCGTGTCCTGCAGACAAAAAGTAATAATAAAATTTATAAAAATTAATATATATAATTATTATAATTCATATAATACATATAATATATATATATATATATATTAAGCTACCTAAAGTTGTATATATATATATATATATATATATATATATATACTTATATATATATATATATATATATAAACAGAATAATGAATATTTAATTAAAAATAAAATAATGTATTAATTAATTTAGATAAACATAATTAAATAGTGAGCTAATTGTAATAAGTATTGCTGAATAATTATATAATTGCATTTAAATTAATTAAAATCATAATTTTAAAAATACATAACTCAATAAATATAAATCAAAATTATACAAATAAATATATCAAATTCATCAAAAAAATATGAGAAATTTATTGATGCCATTAATCTTGCTGTAGGACCAATGTTTAACTTAGTGATATTTTTAGGTATTTAATTAATTATTAAAATTATAATTTCATTCAAATAATACTAACTTTGCACACATTTATCCAAACATAGCTAATATGGGTCTTAAAATACTCAAAAAATCATAAGGAATATTTTAGCAGTGTTAACTTTGCTATTTTGATTAGTATTTTTCTAATGACTTTTAGGACCTAACCCTAATTAAGTTATTTAACCCTAGGACTTCAATTGACCATAATTTAGATTATAGGTCAATTGAACTCCAAATTAAATGATCCAAATATCAATTTAGATCAAAAAAACCTAATTTACAGTAATCTATAAAAATATTTTAGATCCAATGGTTAGATTTGCTAATCACCCCTAATTATCCTAAAACTTGATTAGTGAATATTAGCAAATCTAATAATCCAAATTAAACAATTTAAGTTTAAGAGGACTTGTAGAGTATATTAAAACTTAATGGTGTAGTTGGATTAATAATTTGGTGACTAATTTCACTAAATCACTCACTAATCACCCTAAACCTTAATTAGGCCATAACTTAGTCAATTATAATCCAAATTGAGCCTACCACTAATCATTAAAATTAGTGGGTCATTTGTGAACCGTAGTCACTGATTTCACTCAATCTAGACATGAATTAACAAAATTAGGACTTTTAACCCTTAATTAATATCCTAAATTACCCATAAGCTTGTATTGGTCATAACTTGGCCAATACTTATCAGAATTCAATAATTATAGGTTCTATAAAAACTTAGATAGTAAATAACATTAAACTGAAAGAAAATTTAGATTTCATTTAGCCAAATTACTAAAATGCCCATATGAGTCAAATTCATTAATTTGATCTCATAAGGCTTATTAATTACCCAAAATTGGTGTAATTACTGTCAAATCTTATATTAGACAGTAAGAAACACTTTGCAATAGAAAAATTTAGATTTAGAACCCTATATCAAAATTTGGCCTTTTGAACCTTTAAGTAGGAGCAAAATGGTCATTTTGCCCAAAATTAGGGCTTAACATTTTTAAGGCCCTAAAATTATATTATAAACATTCTAAATAGCAAATAAAGTGATTTAGAATAGAAATCTTATAAGTTCAAACCTTAATTTGATTTTAATAAAAATTTCATTCTTAAGCCCTTAAGAAAATCTTAAGTCCTTCTTATTCCTTTGAATTTCTTAGAACCATCTATAGGACTTATAACACTAGTTAGGAAAGTGTGTCTGAGTGATACTCTTAGTAATTAAGAGCTTTAAATTCCTAGGATTAAGAATAGATCTTATGCAAGAGTTCATCTATTTAGTAAATTGGGTTACTCGATAGATGAAACCTTGAGTTTATTAGTTTATATATTTTCTTAGTTTATTTAATAATTATTTGATCTTTAAACCTTAGAATTTAGGGTAGCAATCTATCCTAATAAGACTAATTTAATCATTAGGATTTTCTTTAATCAAATCTGTGAGTATGGGTATTAAATATTAAATCCTAAGATATACCATTTGGATTAAGTGATTAAACCCCATATTTGGAGTTTAATTCTTAATCCTTTCATCTTGATTTGATCAAATCAAGATAGGTTGGGGTTATAATAAAACATTAAAATAGGGCGTTTGATTTGTTATTTAACTTGTTTAGTTTACATTGATTTAATAAGATTAGAACCTGATCAGTTCTAATTATTTTCCAACTTATAAGGACGTGAATCTGAGTTACACTTGATAGTAGGACCTGGAGATCCTGAACTTGTGTAACTTAGAGTAGATAGAATGATTAAATTAGATAATAAATGGATATCACATGTGTCCTAGTTGAGTCTCTTGCTCACTTTGTCTTAGATGCTTTGCTTACCTTATTTTGAATATTTGTACTTTGTTCACATATATTAGGCATAGAACATTTGATAAGTGTTTCATGTCAACCTTGTTTTACATAATCAACATTTCAGATATCATCATTATTTTTAAGTTTAACATTTAATTATTAGAATTTAGCCTAATTAGTATGCCTATTTCGGGTTAGGTCAAACCCGACTGAGTGAATCGTGGCTGAGCTCAATAGCTGAAACCGTTAAGCCCAGTTTTGCCGATCCCTAGCCACTAGGGTTTGAGGTTGTCGACGTCTCCGGCCACCTCTTGTGACGGTCTACCCGTCGACGTGTAGGTCTCATCATGGGCTATCGTTAGCCTTGCGGGCCGTGGTAGTCCGTCACCAGGAAGGCCGGCAAAAGCCATGCCATAGCCCGGCGCCCTCGGTAAAATTGCGAGGAAGATAGAGTCCAAGCCGAGCCGGGTCAACCCTGGCCCGACCCGTAGGCGTCAGTGCCCAGTCAGCACAGGTGGGGCCCGCAGCGCCGCGTGGCACTCTTTCGGGCGCAACACGGGGCATGTGGGGGCCCACTCCTGTGCTGCGGTCTCTTCGACTGCAGTCGTGGGACCCACGCGCTGTGCAGTGCCCAATCAGGGGCTGCCACGTGTCATGGTGGGACCCACTATCTCATCGCGCATCAGCCGTGGGACCCGCAGCGGCTCCTGTGGCCAATCACAGCGTGCCACGTGGCAGCCGTGGGGCCCACGGGTCAAATTCCCACAGAAATTTAAATAATATTAATATTAATATTAATATAATTATAGTTAATTAATATTAATCTAGTGATTAGATTAGTTAATTAATAATAAAGATTAATTAATTAATTTAATTAACTAATCTTAAATTATTAATATATTAATCAATTATTAAATTAATTAAGTAGTAATTAGTTAATTTAAGTATGTTTAATTTAATTAAATAAATAGTAAATATAGGTTTAGTTAATTAAATAGTAATTAACAGAGTATTAGTGCTTAATTAATTCATTAATCAAATTTAAATAGTATTATAATTAATTAATTAACATTAACCCTAATTAAATAGTAATTTTAATATTCAAAAATATAATTAAAATATTTAAATTAATTAAATAATAGATTAATTATTAATTAACTAATAATTAATACTAATTAAATACAGATTAGAGATAATTGATGAATTAATTAATAATATTGTAAATTTATTTTAACTTTAGGAATGAATAGTAAAATAATATAATTTGAATAAATGAATAGTAATTTTATTTATTCAAATTATTTAATTCAAAATCTTTAAAATTTTAATAACTTTTTATACAATAATCCAAACATAGTCAATATAAGTCTCATTTACTCAGAAAAATAAAATGAATTAAATGACGTTATTCAAAAATTAGTTTCGGGGTACGTATAACGTAGTCATTTTATGACTTAATAAACCATCATAACTTTTAACCTAGTTGTCCAAATATAGAGAATATGGGTCTTAAAATATTCAAGAGAACAGCTCCAATGTTATAGAAGTATTAGTTTCCTCATTTGGAGCTTAGTTTAAAAATTAACATTTAGGACTCTACCTTAAAAATGACCAAAATGACCATAACTTGATCAATTCAACTCCAAAATTAGAAATTCAAAGTGCTAACTAGCTTAGAACTTTAGTGTCATCAATAAACTGAAATAATATTTAGGATCTGAAATATAAAAATGACCAAAATACCCCTAATCTTAGTTAGGCCATAACTTGACCCTACCCTAAAAATGACCAAAATGCCCCTAAACTTCAAAATGACCATAACTTGGTCAATTCAACTCCAAATTCAGAAATTCAAAGTGCTAACTAGCTTAGAATTTTAGTGTCATCAATAAACTGAAATAATATTTAGGATCTGAAACCTAAAAATGACCAAAATACCCCTAATCTTAGTTAGGTCATAACTTGACCATTTGAAGTCCATATTAGGTTTACTCTCTGTCAATACACTCAGTATATTATAGAGAAGCTATAAAAACTGAGTTTGCTAAGCTTTGACTTCAAACAAAAAAATTTGATTTTGTCCCCCGTTGACCGACAAAATTATCGAATTATCCTTAGAAATTGAAATAATTATAACTTAGTCATTTGACCTCAGAATGCAGTGTTCTTAGACTCTATGGAATCCTTGAATAGTAACCAACAATAAACTATCCAAAAATTTAGATACTATTAGGTGTAAATTACAAGTTTACCTTTTAGGTCAAAAACTTTAGTTTAAACCTATATGATCCGTTTCTTGTCCAAATTGAGCGTACTTACTGCCTATCCTCATGTTAGACAGTAAGGAATCATTTGGCAATAAGAAATTCTCATTTGGAACTCTAATTCAACAAGTAAATTTTCAGACTCTTAAGTAAGGGCAAAATGATCATTTTGCCCAAAATTTAGGTTAAGCGTTCTTAAACTCTAAATTATCTTCTAAGTTAATAAAAGTAGTATTTGAACTGTATTTAAGTCTTCTAAGTGAGTAAAATCAACCATTTGGATAAATTTGGGAAATCCCAAATTTTTCCTCCAAGTCCTTTTTTTAGGATCATTTCACTTTACCTTAGGACTACTCCTGAGACTAGATTTAGGTTATAGATTAGATTTCATTTATTGAAGAACATAGTTTTTTAATGAATGAATTCTTAGTTTTACTAGTTTCTAGATTTTTACAATTTATTTTGATTATTTTATCTTTTAACCTTAGATTTAAGATAGAAGATTCATCATATTAAGTTTGATTTGCTTAATAAGATTTACCTTAATCAATATATCACTTTTATAATGAAACCTAGATCTTATGTCTTACCTTTAAGATTATGTAATTTAGCCCAAATCTCATGGTATTAAATCCATAATCTTTAATTTGTAGATTTTGGTCAGCTAATAGCTTAGAACGTCTGAACTCATAAACTAGGTCATGATTATTTCTCATAGTCGATATTGATTAAGCATATTAGGACCTAGCTAGTCATAATATTTTTGTAACCTATAAGGGCGTACTTCTAAGTTACACTCGATAGTAAGAATTAGAGATCCTAAACTTGTGTAATTTGAAATAGTTATAACGTTTAAATTAGACAACAAATGATATCACCATGCTTAGTAGAGTCCCTTGCTTACTATTTGACTTTGTGCTACGCAATCTTTGAATTTTGTGATGATTTTTCCTGAACATGTCATATAAGAAAAATATTGTTACATGAAAATGAAAACTTATAATATTAGGAAAATATTTGCATTTGGGTTCAGTTCATGATGAATTATGGTGCACATTACTCTAATAAATAGGGGTAAGGAGAGATCAGGATGCTTAACATCACTCATTGAGGAGAGTATGTTAAGATTAGGACCCATTCAGTCTTGCAGACGTGCTTATCTTCTCAACTATATCTGAAATTATCCACAAAAATAAAAGTAAAATAACTAAAGATATTTGTATAGTATTATCTGCATCTTCAGTCATATTATACTATATTGTTATATTATATTCGTCCTAGCCCATAAAGGTTATGGGAATATATTGGGCTGGATTAGCCAATTCTTTCTGATATGGCAGCTATACATTCTATTTTAGTTCAGCTTACTGTTTCCAATGTTGTTGATGCATGTTATTTCAGTTAGCTATATTTTTCATATTTTACTTGCTTACTTGAGTAGATACATATATATAGGATGCTAAACTTTACTGCTTATTATATGTACCACTTCTAAATTAATATTTTAAACTAGTATATGTCATATGATCATCAATATATTTTATGTTAAATTTTTCTTTTTAGTATTTTTACTTACTGTATTACATATGTATGCCATACCTTGTTTAGTTTATGTGATGTGTGCTTTTGCTTCAATTCTTGCTTACTCATCCCCTTATATGCTTATTTGCTCTCATGCTAGATAGATGTTTCATTTGGTTTAGAATAAAATGGTGATATTAATAAATACTTAATAAATTACTTGCCTAAAATGTGCTTAGATATTTTGTCTAATAATATTTTTTCTTTATTAGCTGGGGCCATAGCATTGTGAAACTGACAATGCCAGATATTGAGCAGTTTGAGGAACCAGTGCCTGAGGAGGAAACTTACATAGAGGAGGTGCAGTAGCTTGGAGCAGATGATATATAGTTGCTTTTATATTCATTGTGAGGATGAGAGTACTTTATTTTATTTTCTAAATTTTAATTAAAATATTATAATAATACAGGTACTCGTAATTATATTTACTTTTTGTTCGTTATTATTTGCTGAGCTATATTACTATTTCTTACTTGATGTATGGTGAATGGATTTAATGTTTATTTTTTTTCGCTTTCGCACTCTGTATGTATGGTGAATGGATTTAATGTTTATTTCTTTTCGCTTTCGTACTCTGTATGTATGTTAGAATTAGTGACTGATTTTCATAAATATTCTGTGCACATCCTTACCTTATTATTGGATTGTGGATCTTACATAATCTAATAATAAGTGAGGGATTTGCCAGAGTGACACTCCACTCCTTAGCCTAATTATTGTGGACTTAAGGAGCGGGGCGCCATAGGAGGGTTCTGATAGCTTTTGTATGACCTTAGCTCTTTATTGGGTGCTCGAACATCGAGTTAAGCCCATTGACACATTGGGGAGGTTTCGCTGGAACACGCCAGTGTCCGTTGGGCTTAAGTGGAGAGGGCAAAGTGCTGGAGTCAAATGGGGAGGAGGATTCAGAGAGCCGAAAATCAGGAAAAATAAGCTCTCTAAATAATTTTGAGGGCTTTTATAGCTTGGGAGTTTGTAGGGTGGTTGGGCCAAGGCTGTTGGACTCGTGCCAGAAGGTCAGCCTCCCAACGGCGATTTAGGAAGCCTCCCGAAGGTTCCCTCCATTAATGGGAAGTGAGGGCAATGGTTTGGATGATGTGGCGAGGTCATGGGAAGCAGATCCTTACAACAGCGTATGAAGATTTCTACTTTCGGGGCGGGGGCAATTGGGAACAAAGGTGAATAGGATTGGGAGCGATCTTTACTACCTCTGGATCAAAAAAGACGGAACAACCCTGATCTCCCGGATTGTAATAATCACGGGTTAAATCGCGACCGTTGGATCCGCAACGGAATTTGATGGCTGCGATTGGTCACAACAGGCGACACCAGAGCGATTCATTCAAAGTCTTCTAATAAAATCCTTGAAAACATAATAATCAAAATCCTCTAGATCTGATATTCCATGTTCAGTCTGATGTAGGAGATTTATGCTATTCCAATTCATTCGATTTAAATAAATCTGAAAGTTTGTTTTAATTAATTAAAATCATATAGCTTCAATTTAAATAAAAATACAAATTGTATTTATGAATTTCTCTCAATATATAAGTTCAAAAATAATAAAATATATACTCTAGCTTATTTGGGTGTGAAGAATTATTTTAATGAGAGGTTAATTTAATTTAATTAATTTATAAAGTTTAAATCAATCAAATAATAAAAAAATGATTATTGAATATATTAACTCCAAATTTTTAAGATTAAATCTTAATGAAGTTAAGAACATGATAGTGATAAATATATAATTTATAAATTTGAATATCATTTTAATACAAATTTTTAAAATAATATTTATTTTATTTTAATTAGCATTTCTCAAAATAATTTATTGGTGTTTTGCAAGCGGCCCGCCTCGGCCCACTCGTTACAGCACATATATAAATAATTCTATGCTGCTTCAAAACCCTATTTGCATCTAAGCTTTCGGCGATCTATCTCAAACCAGGCTTTTAGTCGAGGCGGCAGGAGAAGAGAAGATCAAGCATGGAGACGGCTAAAGTCGGTAGAACGGTGAAGGATGTTTCGCCGCACGAGTTTGTTAGGGCTTACTCAGCCCATTTGAAACGTTCTGGCAAGGTTCGATCTTTCTCCCTTTTTTTCTCTCTTAATTGTCTTATTATTATAATTTATCTTCTTTAATTTTCTCTTACCGACATGCTTCTATCATTTCAAATATTTTTGATATATCATAGGTGCATTTTAGGAATTTTCGAAAACGCTTTTTTGTTTGAAAAGAAAGAATGAAATATGATGTTTGATACAATATTAATTTTTTCTTAACTATCTTATTTTTTGTTGCAGTTTGCTGTGATAATATTTTCTTAAGCTTCTTTAACTTGTTGTTGAAAGCTTTGTTAACCTGTTTGCTACTTGAATGTTCGTTCTTCATGTAATTCTAGATGTTGTATTGATAAATTTTTTGTGATTATTGTTCTTTCATGAATGTTCTATCTTTGTATTTATGATATCCATTGGAGTGTCAGCTTTCACATTTCCTTTTTTAGTTGCTTTGAATATAATATATAGTGTTAGTATTTATTTGAGTTTTAATTGTCTCATTAGTTAAAACAGATTTATATACATTACTAATTATCTAATGCATCTTAAAACATTTTTTTCCCAGTTGAATTTCATTTATAGAAGCAATTTATTTTTCTATCGTTATTACTTTTGTAAAGATTTCTGCTGATTAAATAACCTTTAAAGTATTTATTTATTTTCAATTTTTGTTGATTTGATGCTCAAGAAGATAAATTTCTCTTAAGATTTTGATAAAAAATTGGGACGTTTGATTGTAATAATTAGAATGGATGTATTTTAGAAATCCAGAATAGCAGAATTATTGTTTTAAAAGTTCTTTGTAAATATTTTTTAGTGTTTGACTCACTATATGCAAAGCTAAGAAAATAATATACAAAAAACAATATTCTTGCACATCATTCACTATTAATCATTTATTTTTGAATGTATCAAAATATTAGTTGTAAAACACTAATTTAATGTGGTACTTTGTTTCTTTTATTCTTTTCGCTACTTTTAATACGATCCATTCAATATTAGTGATGAATTGCTACATATATTCTTGGAAAAATGCCCATTATCCTTTTTTAAGGATAGTGGCACTTTGTTATACATATATACATGTTTATCTATTGTAAATTTTAGAGCATAAAGGCATTTGATCAAAACCAAACAGCCAAGCATTAACAACTTTATATTAATATAAATTATGAGATATTTTTTATATATTATATTTAATTTATCATTCGTTTATAAAGAAATAAATTTTTATAACTTAATATTACATATCTTACACTTAAACTAAATGTTATAAAACATTGAATTATTGTAATATATTATTTCTTCTGTTCTTTTAGGTACTTTTAATCTGATCTATTTAAACTAATTGATGCATTGTTACATATATGCTAGGATAAATGCCCGCTATCCTTTATAACATGTTTAATTGTGAACGACACCTTTGCAAAAATGAAGGTAGATATGTTAGCTACTGAAACTTAAATAGATTTGACATTTGCTATGTACAAGAAATCATTGCACATTAAAATATATGATCAGTTTTGAATTATGGTTCATTTTCAAAAGCTACCTAGATAATACAAAATAAAATAATAGCTGTTGCCTTTTAAAAAGTTAAGGGTCAGAAAACTGCTCTAATATACTCTTTTTTCCTGTTCATTTTCTTATTAAATGGTTTCTTTTTTTTCCCCATTTTGCTATTTTTCTTTACTCTTCAACAAATTGATAATCTGTTTGCGGTAGTTTTGCCTATTTGCTATTAATAAATTACTGTTGCTTTTAGAGATGATATGGAGATTACCTTTTAATGGCTTATTATAAATCATTGCTAGTTTATGAATATCAATATCAGATCGCAAATAAGAATATTTTGTTATTTTGTGTTAATTAAAACCAATGTTAGAACCTAGACACTTTTTACATGAAAATCTACAAATGCTGGCATTGGGATATTTTTTATTTCTAGGCAATATTGTAACAATTGAATCCCTAAACTACAATTGCTTAACAACTGCAAACAGATGCTTTTTACTAGCATCTCAATTTACTTTTTTAAGATGAGTATTTCATGCATAAGAGATTTAGAGATGTCGTTTAATTCAAATGCTAAAGAAATGATGATAACATAATATTAGTTAAAGATGGGAGCTATCTTTATAAGATGATAACGCTAGTATGAGATATTAGTAAGCTAAAAATTTTTTAAAAATACTGAACTGTGGAGACGCTCAAGATTATTGTAAATATAGGGAAAGCAAAATTGTGGCCATACAAAAAAGTAGTTTGGGAGAATAATGGAGTATACTCTTGAAAAATTTTATCATTCTATTAATTAATCCAGTTTGGGAGAATATTTTGTTATTTTGTGTTAATTGAAACCAATGTTAGAACCTAGACACTTTTTACATGAAAATCTACAAATGCATGGTATTGGGATATTTTTTATTTCTAGGCAATATTGTAACAATTGAATCCCTAAACTACAATTGCTTAACAACTGCAAACAGATGCTTTTTACTAGCATCTCAATTTACTTTTTTAAGATGAGTATTTCATGCATAAGAGATTTAGAGATGTCGTTTAATTCAAATGCTGAAGAAATGATGATAACATAATATTAGTTAAAGATGGGAGCTATCTTTATAAGATGATAACGCTAGTATGAGATATTAGTAAGCTAAAAATTTGTTAAAAATACTGAACTGTGGAGACGCTCAAGATTATTGTAATTATAGGGAAAGCAAAATTGTGCCATACAAAAAAGTAGTTTGGGAGAATAATGGAGTATACTCTTGAAAAATTTTATTGTTCTATTAATTAATCCAGTTGTTTCGATTCTATTAATATCTATACATGCTATTTTACTTTTAGAGAAACTTATAAGAAAAATTATAAAAAAAAAGACAATACTTTCTATAATTTTTCTTGATTTTTATTTATTTTGCACATATTTAAGTATTTTTCAGTGATCTTTAAAAATTGTTTAACTTTTGTGATGGACCATCATCTTTTTTAAACTGTATAATGAATAACTAATGTGCTTGAGCAATAGTAAATCACATTAAATTGTCTTATTTTGTGTGTTCTTCAAGTAATATTCAAAACGAGTTGTTTAAGTGTATCTTTTTTCAAAGTGAGTTGATTTAATGCATGTATTTTTAATATACTGGTTCTAACCATTGAGAAATTTATTGAAGTGGAAAGTTAAAAATGTGAGTAAATTGTTTAGAAGATAAGGGTTTTGTAAGCAGCTAAACAAAAGCTGAGTTATATGTTAATCAGTGTTCCGTGTGATTTTATTGCCAGTTGATTTTGAGGAACTTAAAATCCAGGATCGAAGTGTCTTGTTGCTATATATAGAATGTTGGAAATATACAAGGCTATAATTCTTAGATTTTTGGTCGGACAGTTGGAATGTAGACACGTTTCATGAGTATTATACAGTTAGAGAATATCATGCAAACTTTTGGCTAGTTGGTTTGAAGTATCATATATAGATGCTATAACATTTCTACCAATGCTGTTTTTTTTCATTTATTTAAAGCAAAAAGTGTTGTATATTTTGATGACTTTCAAATATCTCAAATCTGTCATTGTAAGTGTAATAGAAGCGTCTTTGATTCGATTTGTTGTACGTGTAAAGCAAGTATTTTTGATCTGATTGGAATAGTTTTTTTCTCTTGATGTGCATCCTTCAACGTAGGCTTATGGTTTAGCTGTTTCACCTTCTTTACTATTCTTCATAAATCAATTGTTATTCAGTTTGCTCTTAATTTTCTTAGCATTTATCTTCATTTTCAGTGATCTTGATAAAAGGTTGTGAGCTAGCTTAAAAAACCAAAATATCAAGGAGGTTAATTTAATTAGATTAAGGATTTATCAATGTCGCTTGCCTTATTTGTACATTTATTTTAGTATTTATTAAACAAGACTGCTCAACTTGTTTATGAGTCAAGCTTGAACTTTTTATGAATCTAATTCTTGCAGCTCAAGCTTAGCCAATGAGCTGACTCAAGCCCATTAATAAGCTGAGCATAAGCTGGCTTGCTAGCCTGTTTTACTCATTTGCACCCGTAATTAATATTTAGGTGACTAGATTGTTTGGATTACTTTGTAAATTGTCTAAATAAAAACTTTATTGATTTGCATGTAGAATCGCATTAATAACTATGTTTAACACTTATATAATGTATGCATGTCCTTTTTTACTATTCATATTCAGCGAATTGATTGATATAATCACAATTTTTGTATTTTTTATTAATAGTGCAAAAAATAAATCTTGAGCCTTCTGATTTTTTTTTTTTTTGCTTTTTTGCAATATTTCTTTTCTTAGACATTGTCTTGGTTAGGTAGCCATTATCTATAATTTTTTGATAATTTCAACAACTTATAAAAACGTGCTTTGTTTGTTTGAAGTACTTTGGTTTGCTTCTAAATTGGTGTTTTTTTTTTTTTTTAAAATTAGCCTCATTAAAAGTAAATGTGTGGTCGGTGAGACTTGAACTCTTGCTAGGAGTGTAAACAAAGTGCCTGAATCACTAAACTACAGTACAATTCACATTTGGTATTTGTGTAATGGTTAGATTAAATGATTTAGAGGCTGTTTGGATTGAGGTAAGACTGATGTAAAGTAAAAAATTTTCGGGTAAATTGAGTACCGGCGTTTAGTATAAAGTAAAATGGGTGAAACATTTTTTTATACTGTAATTCAATTTTGCGTTAATATATATATAAAAAGCAGGTAATCGAGCGCTCGAATCGGGCTTAACTCGAGATTAAACAGCGCCAAGCAGAGCAGTGGACCAAGCGAGCCAGCGGTACAGCGAGCGACCTTCGTCTATCTTCTCCTTTTAACATGTATTGCACCAATTTCATTACCTTCAGCTTATTGTATACGTATTCCATGGGTTATTTGAAATTACCGTAGGAGAACTCATATTACCAACACTTAAATGCATCTACTCTCCGTTAGAAATCTGGACGATATGGATTCCCTTGCAGTTGCAGGTTATTTCTCTTGTATGGTGAAGTTCTTTTGAACAAGCAAATTAATTGTTTTTTAAACATGATTCAGTCTACAATTCAGCTTGACCCTTTGATGAACATGAATTGGACCAATCTTACTACCTTCATTTTATTATATGCCTCTTCATTGGTTATTTTTAAGTACCATAGGAGAAAATTTAAACAAATATCTAAATGCATCCGAAAGCAGTTTTTATTGTTATTGTTTTCTGTAGATATTTTATTAATGGTTAAACTAATTAAATGATTTATCTTCTTTTCCATTGTCCATTGGGATCTAACACAAACGTACCAAATTCGTTTTAAATTATCCCTTTTCAGTTGAGAAGCATTTGACCCCAATTTCCAGCAATTTGTGATGTGTGCTGTATATGCTTGTTTGTGTGTAAACTATTATACATGCGAATTATGTGTTCAACTTTTTTGTACGTGTTTACTTCTTTGAATGTTTGTATTGTATGTGCTAATGTTCATTTAAATTGTTGGTGTGTTCTCAGTTATGCATGTAGCTATTTGACTTGTGTTTTGGGGCTGGCTTTCCCTGCATTGTGAACCGGCATTAAATGTGTGTTTCCTCCAAAATTCTTTTCTTTTCCTAATTTGGCATTAGATTAGGCTATGTAGTTTGTTCAGCTGTACTTTACTAACATATTTTTGATACCCAAGGGATTAAATCTTGTAATGTCTGAGAATAGCTTAATGCATATTCATTCATTTATACTTTTGCATGTGCCCTGCACTGAATAAAAATTTGTCTATGATTTGATAGATGAACGTGCTTCATAAATTCGATTTTTCATGTGAATAGAATCTCACTCGATTCGATAGTGTTAACAGTATTCAATTATAAACATTTCTTTTTTGATCGTTTGCTCCATTGGAAATGATCAGATTGAACTTCCTCACTGGACTGATATTGTGAAGACTGGAAGGTTTAAGGAGCTTGCTCCATATGATCAAGATTGGTACTACATTAGAGCGGCTTCTATGGCAAGGAAGATCTATCTGAGACAGGGGATAGGTGTGGGCGGCTTTCAGAAGATATATGGAGGCCGCAAGAGGAATGGGAGCAGGCCACCTCATTTCTGCAAAAGCAGTGGCGCCATTGCTCGCCATATCCTCCAGCAATTGGAGAAGATGAATATCGTTGAAGCTAATGAAAAGGGGTCCGTAGCAGTTCCATATTTTCTTATTTCGATCTTTTTATATATGCCAAAGCTCTATTTTTATTAAACGCTTTCATCTAATTGTTTAGGGGAAGGAGAATTACTTCGCAGGGCCGCCGTGATCTTGATCAAGTTGCAGGGCGTGTGGTTGTTGCTGCATGAAAAATATTGAACTGGATTTGCTGTTCTTTAGTTTTTAGACTTGAATTTTGGTATTCTGCAAAAGTGTTACTATCTCTGTTTACTGATTCATGCTGAGCTCTTGTTGAAAAAAATGTTTCTAAGTTGCTGCTTTGTGTTTTGGTATTTTATTCAAATATTTTTATTTCCTTGAACTATTGAAACTCGTTTATAAGGGAAGTAATTAGCAATTGCAGTGTCAATATTTTTGCTAGTTTTAGTTCATATAAATATTTTTATTAAAACTGAGTTTCTTTTGCATTATGTTTTGTTCTTTGTTTTCTTTCTCTTTCGCAATATATAAATTAAAATGATTCATTTGAGCGCAAGAAAGCCATGAAATCGACTGTAATGTAGGCAGTTTCTTCAAGTCTGAATCATCGTTATCAAAAAAATTCACAATTTGTGAACACAGCTAAAGATCAAAAGATATATGCAGATCCGGCTATCCTAGCTTTGCAAAAAGTTGGCAACATAGGTGCACTTTAAGAGTTTTCCTTCTTTCAAATCTGTTCTAACTGAGTCCAGTTTCTCTTCTTTCAAATCTATTCTAATTGAATCCAGCATATCCAATCTTTCAACACAGTAGTATATTTCTTTACACCTTACTACGTTAGCAGTCTATTCTCGTTTCCTTTCATTTTTAATATTTTTGGTTTCTTCAATCAAATGGTCAAAACGTAGTACAGATGCCATGATAGTTTTTGTGTATGTACACAATGGTTGATAGAATACATTTTGCGAGTGTTATGAAAATGTTATACTTTTCATTATTTTTTGCTGTTACAATTGCAATTTTTGAATCTTGAATGCTGTCTAAAATTCTTAGGCGCTGCTGTTTGTGTTTCGGCATTCGCCTGCAGATTGTGTTTACAGTATTGGGTTGTTTATAATACTTGTGCTTCTTCTTTGCATATTTTCACTCAATATTGCTTGATTAATAACTTCTACTTCAAAAATAATTTCGGCATGCAAAGCTTATGGAGTGGTGACTGCTGTCTTGTGACAGCCGCACTGATTCTTGGTTTCAATCACAGCCTTTGCCACATTCATGAAGTGAGTACATGATTGTGGGGTCCAGGAGTCGATGCATATAAGGCATTCACTAACTGCAGGATCCTATTGAGCAATTTAAAGTAGAATGACTAATACAAATAGTAAAAGTTAAAAGATTATTTTCATTCATCATAATTTAATATTACAAAAATATAATAATCAAAGGTATTTTTTACACTATTCAATACTTGTAACATAGATAAATCAGAGTAAAAAAAAATTAAAAAATAAAATGTGTACATCACCTCTATCAGCAACTTAAAAATTTCCAATAATTACGAGTTAAAGCTCAACTTCAAGCTCTCCCGATATTTTCTAATTCTCTCTTTTTTTATATGAAATACTATCTTTTCTTTTCTTCTTTATCTCTCTTTTTTTTTTTTTTTTTTTTTTTTTTTTTTTTTTTAAATATGAGAACAATAATAATAAACACATAATTGAAATAATTGAAATTTAAATTACAGAAAAAAAAAAATAATAATATTAATATTAATAATAGTAATAATTATAATAGTTTTATTATTTTCATTATTAATAATAGTAATAGTACAAAATTGAAATGATTGAAATATAAATTTTAGAAATAATAATAATAATAATAATAATACAAAATGATAAAATTCAAATGACAGAATTGAAATAATTGAATTGAAAAGCTAAAATGTAAATGGCTGAAATAGAAAATATAATAATAATAATAATAATAATAAAATTTTAATAATAATAATAATAATAATAAAGATAAATAATAATAGTAACATTAGTATTAACATCATAATAATGATAACAATAGTTAGTTATTTATTATTACCATAATAATTATGATAATAATAATAATAATATATTATTATTATTATTATTATTAATAAAGATAATGATAATAATGATATATTATTATTACTATTTTTATTAAAAAAAAACTAAAATAAAAGAAAATTGAAATGAAAAAAAAAAGAGACTAAATTTATTCATCTCTTCCTCTCTTTAACACTCACTTTTTCACGTAGGAGTTGGTAGTTGGTGGCGGCTGGCCGGGGAGGAGATGGCCGGTGGTGGTGGTCGGTGGTGGGAGGAGGGTGGCTAATGGTTGGAGGGGGAAGAGAGAGGGTTTGAATTGTGTGTGGAGAAGGGGAGGGGTAAGGTTTTATTTATAGGTGAGACGGCTGGCGAGGGGTTTGACCCGATCCTAGTCAGTCACCCGGTGGCAGCGACCAGCAGCCGAGCCGTGTTTGGACACGCGTACGTACGACTCACCTAGGGTTTACATGAGTGGGGGGTGCGTACGGGGAGGAGGAAAGGATGAGAGAGGAATTATTATTTTTTAAATAATTAATAACAATTAAATTATTTGCATTTTTTCGTCTTTTGGTTTTCAAAAATAACAAAATTTGATACAGAAGTGTATTTCGACGAAATGAACACACCCGTACCAAAATTTCTCGATTTGGAGCTTTTTATTTTATTTTATGTTAATTTCTGAAGTTCAAAACTTCAAAAATTAATTAGGTTAATCCTAAGCTCCATATTTGACGAAACTTTTTGTGTATCATTTTTATAATATTCTCAATCCAATGACACTAAAATTTTTAAATTTAAACTTGTTTTTATTTTTCCAATTTATTGAATTTAAATAATTCAAAAGTTAATTCAGGAGTATTCATAGTTTGACCTAATTTTGAAGTCACCCGAGATCCTAATTTTTTGCGTCGCGTTTAATCCTAATTTGCATAGTAATGATATCGGGTCGTTCCAGGCTCACTGATTTAAAAACGATGTCATCATCGATATCATAAAATAAATTTTGATAAATTAAAATTTTAAGGGAGTTTTGGGATATCTTAATTTTGAAATAATTCATGATATTTTCTTTGTATATCTTACTCTTTTTCTCTTGTGGCTTCTCTTGCAATATGGTTATGCTATTAGACCTTGACCATCAGAACCCAATTTTTGGTGATCTTTCTCAAGGATTTAAAGAGGTTTTTCTACATAAATCAGATCAGGATGAATTTGATTGTCGACACTGAAATTTGTTGTGATGACTTCTGAAGGCATTTAAGGAGTGCTAATACGTGGAATACGTTGTGCACGGCTACAAATCTTTTTGTGAGTTTAAGCATGTATGTCAAGCTTCCAATATAGCAGTTACTTTGAAAGATCCTACGTATACAGGGCTTAACTTGTTATTTACCCTAAAAGAATGTATCACTTTCATAGGACAAACCTTTAGATATGCACGATCACCAATGTGAAATTCTAGTCTCTAGTGTTTGGTGTCGTGGTATTTTTTTTGCCAGTCCTGGGCTGCAGTAATTTGACTTTTGATTAGTCTTATATTTTTGTTTGTTTCCTCAATTAACTCAGTCATAAATTTGCATGTCTTCAGCCTCTATCCAAGCTAGAGGAGTACTGCACTTCCTACCATATAAAGCTTTATAAGGTGCCATCTCAATACTTGATTGGTGGTAATTATTGTATGCGAATTCTATTAAAGGAACGTGCTTCTCAACTACCACTAAAATCTAAGATAATTGTAACAGATCTTTGAGTATTTGATTAACTCTTTTAGTTTGCCCATCTTTCTATAGATGGAAGGTAGTGCTTTGTATTAGCACAGTCCCTAAATATTGATGTACTGCTTGCTAGAATTGAGATAAAAATATGATATCCCGATTCAAGATTATGACCTTTGGAATTCCATGAAGCATGATATTTTCTTAATATAAAATTTGGCTAGCTTTTCAATGGTGTTTGTTTGTTTAATAGGAATAAAATGGGCTGATTTAATCAAACAATCTACTATTACCCAAATTGCATATGCTCCTGAATGACTCCTCAGTATTCCCATGACAAAGTTCATAGATATATCAGACCACTTCCATTTCTGAATTTCTAATGGATGCAAGAGTCCACCCGGCCTTTGATGTTTAATTTTTACTAAATAAGACATATGTCACTTAACAATATATTCAGCTACACTTCTTTTGAGTCATGGCCACCAGATACATCTTTTAGATCCTAATATATTTTGTTATTTATGAGATAAATTGTATATCCTGAGTTGTGGGCTTCGTTGAGTAGCATAATTTGAATGAACACATTATTAGAGACACAAAATCTATTTTCATGATATATAAATCCTTTGTTGAAGTTGTAAGTCTGTTCTCTGTCCATTTTCTATGTCTGCTTTTAGTTCTGAATACTCTATCACTTTCTTGAGCGATTGTTATATGTTGTAGGAGTGTGAGATTGGTGGTACTTATGTTGAGTAGATCGTTTATTTACTTGTTAGTGGAGGGAATTATAACTAGTTTCTGGAACTCTCCCACAAAGGGGCTTGCCATAATCATTTTGTTTATAGACACTTTTCTGCTTAGGGTATCAGCTGCTACGTTGGCTTTATCAGGGTGATTAATGATACTTATATCATAGTTGTAGATTAATTCAAGCCACCTTCTTTGCATGTAATTTAGCTGCTTCTGTATAAAGATATATTATAGGCTTTGGTAGTCTATAAAAATTTCACATCTTATCCTGTACAATTAATGCCTCCATATTTTTAAGAAAAATATAACTGACGCTAATTCTAGATCATGAATTTGAGGTGTAGGCAATTCGTGTATACTTGATAATTAATCCCTTCTTGGGGTAAGATTATAATTGGGGCGTTAGTTAGTACTTATTTTAACTTCTAAAAGAACTCTTTACATTCTAGGTTTCATACAAAATGCACCACTTTCTGAGTTAATCTTGTAAGAAGTGATGCTAATAGTGAAAATCCCTTTAATAAATTTTTGGAAGTAACCCGCTAGTCCCAAAAAGCTACGAATTCCTGCTACAATTGTGGGTTGTGGCCATTCTTGAATGTCGTTTATTTTATTTTGATTAACCCTTATTCCATTAGCCTCTATTACGTAACCAAGGAAGACAACAGACTTTAGCCAAAATTCACACTTTGTGTACTTTACATACAATTGCTGCTCCTTTAATGTGCTTAAGATGAGCCTTAGGTGATTTTCATGATCTTTTTCATTGTTTGGAGTAAATAAGTATGCCATCGATAAACACGATCACAAATTTATACAGAAGCGTTTAAGAAGCTGTTGCATCAACTCCATGAAGGCTGATGGAGCATTAGTTAATCCAAATGATATTACAAGGAATTTGAAATATCCTTAATGAGTTCTGGATGTTGTTTTTGGAAGTTCTTTTTCTCGTACTCGTACTTAATGATATCTTGACCGTAGATCAATTTTTGAGAAGATTTTTTCCCAAGTTAGTTGGTTGAATAGATCATCCATCCATGGTAGAGGATACTTATTCTTGATTGTTATTTTGTTTAGTTCTCGATAATCGATGCACACGCACATCAATCCATCATTTTTCTTTGTAAATAGAACTGGAGCTCCCCATGGTGACATGCTAGGCCTTAAAAGGCCCTTTTTCATCAATTTTTGTGATTTTCATGTAGCTCTTACATCTCTCTTGGGGCTAGACGGTATGGTTCCTTTGATAGTCGATGCGATTCAAGCACTATTTCTATATTAAAATCTACTTCTCTTATTGGAGGTAGACCAGAAAGCTCATCTGAGAAGACATCAGTGAATTCCCTTAATACTCTGGCTTTAGATAAATGGGTGCCTTTTTGCTTCCTTCATCATTGTAACTAGGTACGCTTCACACCCTTTTCGAATTAACTTTTTTTCCTTCAATGCATTGATTAGTGATGAGTTAATACACAATTTTCCTATGAATACTAATGGTTTCCCTTCTCCTTTAAGGACAACCTTCTTTTTTTGATAGTCAATGACAACTTTATGTTTACTCAACCAATCAATCCTTAAAATGATGCCAAAGTTCATTATAAAGAGGATTTGTAGATATCTCCATGTACCTTTTCATTGATAGGGTTGTTGTAATTGCAAAATTTTTGAGCGCTCATGGTTGCAATGGAGGGAAAACTCAATATTAAGTGTGTTGGCTAGATTGCAACACAGTATGTTGAGAGCCCTTGCACATTGATTTGAAATAAAGAAGTGAGTTGCTCTTGCATCAAACAAGACATTATAAGATTTGTTATTAATATATATATATATATATATATATATATATATATATATATAGTGCTAATTTATTAAAGAAATAACTATAGTAAAAATGCTTATGTAAATGTGTGGAGAAGCTTTAAAGTAAAGGAGGCATTGTACCTGACAACATGTTGTCATCAGGTGCCAAGATAGGTGTTATGGCATAAATTCTTGCTAGAATGTTGAGTCAAGGAGCCTCTCTATTCTTCTAGATAGGTATAACAATTCTAGGTTGTCACCCGAGTTAATCTGGACTAAACAGTCTTAATTTTAGTTCAATTAGACTTAAATAGTCATTAGAACCTAACTCTAAGAATTTGGGATCCATCGAACCTCCATTGGATCAATTGACTATTTTTCTAATTTTTTGACCTAAAAAATTAACTAAATTAATTTGATCTCTAATCAAAATTTGATTTTATTTTTGAATTTTTCACTCCCAAATTTGCTAGGGGTGAATTTTTGAGAATTTTTAGAGGTCATTTGAATTTCCCAAATACTTTAATATATTTAATTAATCAAAAAATTAAGATAATTAAATTGACCTCCAACTTGAAATACAATATTATTTTTGAGTACCTCACCCCCAAGTTAACTAGGGGCAAAATTTTGGGACGGATCTCATTTAATAGCTTAATTTTTATTAATTAAATTATATTTAGTTATTATTTATTTTTTTAATTAAATGCTTAATTTTTCATGGCTATCTGACGTTTGATCGAACGACGCGTAATCCTGCACCGTTCGATTAATCCATCTGTCTAAATTGAACGGTTGGAGAGCATCATCTCTGCGTGCACACGTGGCCCCGCACAGGTTGCGTGTGGCGTAATCCCACTGCTGTTAAGCACATTTCAGGCTCCATTTTGATCTCCATTAATTTCCAAAGCCTTGGTTGCATCATTTGGATCTAATATAGAGCCGAGAAACTGCAAATGCTCCGTCCCAAACATTATCATTTTCCCATCAGTCGAACCCTAAAAGGTACCTGAAATTATCTATATCTAGCTTCTCTTATGTTTTCATTCATATTCATTTATCTATTTCAATGGTTTAGGATTAATTGTTGATCCCCAATCGAGCTCGTTCAAGCTCGATTGGAGCTCAATACTGCCAGATTGAACAATGTTCAATAGTGCCTGCAAACCCTAAATTATGGCATCATAAATTAAGGAGATAGATTCTGCTAGTGATGGGGGTTTTAGGTTCCATTGAAAGGTCTTGAAGAGACCTTTTGATCGATATATGTCACGCCACTTGAGGTCGCCTGAATAGGGAGAATTTGGATGCCCTAATTCCTTCTTTTTGATCTTGCTGCGATGATGTACAGTGCTAGGCAGGTTGGCCCCGACCCGTGCATCACAGCCATTGGGATGTGCATGCAGCCCAACCCACATGCGTGCAGTAAGCAGTGGGACCGTGCTCAGATATATCGTGTGTGCTAGCAGGTTCTTATGAACAATAATGGATTTAATTAATTAATTTCAAAATTTCAAAGCTTAGCATCTCCCTTATTACAAATTCAAACATAGTTATGTTAAATCTGAAAGTGATAAAAAAAATGCAAGGAATATTACAATGCCATTAAAATTTAATTTTTATTATTATTTCACTAATCACCTTTTTAATTATCCTAATTGTCATTAAGATTTGTATTAACCAATTGGAGTCCAAATTCAGCATGCATATAGTCATTATACTCAGTGTGCTATAGAGAGCATATAGCCAATGATTTCATATGATTTGAACATCAATTGGTGAATAAAATCTTTTGACTCTTAATTAAGTTATTATTTTTAAGGTTTTCCTTAATTAGCACATAAGTATGCTAATTGACCTTTAATTATAATGATCTTGGTGTCTATTAACTCCTTAGACAAAGTTGGACTAATTGTATCATAAAATCTTTGTTTTCTTAAATAATTTTGTTTATCACTCATTAATAAGCTTAAACCTTAATTAAAGCTCATTAACCCCAATCCTTAACCAATTTGGGTGTTCTTAGTGTTGATCATTATCTTAGACAGCAAGGAACATTTTAACATTAAAATAAATAAATTTGAAATCCTAGAACTTTAGGTCTCCATTTAGACCTTTGATGAGGGACATTTTGGTCATTTTGGATAAATGTTAATCAAATTGTGAATTTAACTTCTTAATTTGTTCCTTACCTCTTAAATAAGTAAACTCAATGTTTAAAATCAACTTAGGGTCATTTGAACTTTCAATTTTTCCTTAGAAGCCTAACCCTAAGTTTGCCCTAATTTAATTAACTTAATAATTTAAGTGTTAAAATGTGGACACCTTAGAATCAATGAAACTTATTAAATCAAATTTAATCAAAATAGACTTTGTTTAAGTTTAAATGTATTCCTTAAGTAAACCTTATGTAAATCCATAAGGGATTTCCTTAATGATTTTAACCTTCCAAATCTAAGTTTTAGATTTTCATGAGTTCCTTCTTAAGCTCAATCTTATTGAGTAATGAAATAACTCAATAGTTTAAACCTTGATTAGAATGAAGCTTTGATTGAGAGTTAGATCTTATAAATTTTGTTTGATTATTTTATCTTTTGACTTTAGTCTAAGATTAGAAGTTTCATCTTATTGAGTTTGATTATACTCAATTAGATTCTCTTAAACCTTAGATTGTGAGAATAGTTGAGTAAGGCTTAAACCTATAGATTTTAGTGCCTTGGGTTAAGAGATATAAACTCCATATTTTGGTGTTCAACTCTTAATCATTTAATCTTGATTTGCCTTATCAAGATTAGTTTTGGGCTAATAAAGACATCAAATTAGACATTTGATTTACTTATTTAATTTTTATAGGCAACTGTAACAACTACCCTAGGTTGTTACCCAAGTTAATTTTGGCCAAACCAAGCCTTAATTCTCATTCCATTAAATTCATCTAGTCATCCATATCAATTTTAAGAATCGGGTTATTACCTCTTATCTTCCTTTCCAAACTATGACACATCTCTTAAGTTACAGGAATATTATCATTAATGTTTCTATTATGAATAAAAGTACTTTGGTTAGACTCAATCAGGTCAGGAAGTAAACATTTAATCATATTGGCCATAATCTTAGAGATTATTTTGCTTAGGCATGAGCGTAGACTAATTGGCCTAAAGTTATCCCATCACTTACTAAGTTTTTCCTTAGGAATGAGAGTGAGAGTAGTAAAAACTTTGGTATGGAAACCTCAAAAAAGAATTCCCAAATAGCATTAGTAATATTAAATTTAATTGTATTCCAATATTTTTTATATAATTCCACCATAAATCCATTCAGGCCAGAGCAGCATTGTCTTGTATGCTTTGGATAACCTTTCAGATCTCATTCTCATCAAAATAGATAAAGATATTACAATTCAAATCCTCATCAACATGGGTCGGCTACATGGGGGGATTGGAACATCCCCACCAACAGTATTATCCTTATAAAGCTTAGTGAAAAAAGGCAATAGTTATATTAGCCAAATCTTGCTTATCTCTTAAAACTCTCCCCTCATGGGTTGTAATCTTCTCAATTTTATTAATTTTCCTTCTCTTATTAACCCACGAGCGATAAATCTTTGCATTACATTCTCCCTCAAATTTCCATTTCAAATTGTATATTTTTTTTCCATAAAGATTCCACCTCATTATGGCTTTGGATAAGCTTGGTTTTAACTTTAAGTAAGTCCTCTCTCAACCTACTATTAGGATCAGAATCATAAATAATTTGAAGCTTAGAAACCTTATTTTCCATACTTTATAAATTAGAGAAAATGTTGCCAATGGATCCTTTGTTCCACTTATCTAAGGCTTTACAGAGACGCTTAAACTTAGAAACCAACCTATATAAGCCAAAGAAATTGCACTCCTCGTTCCAAAACATTTCAATAATCTCCTTACAGTGTTCTCTTTACATCCAAAAGAGTTGAAACCAAAAATATTTTCTTATTAGGGGGCTTCCAAACTTTAAGAAGTAGCGCCTTATGATCAAAAGTTGTATAAGTAATTGAATTTAATAAGAAGTTCTGAATTGGTTTATCCATTTATTATTAAATAACAATCTATCTAGTCTTGCAAAGTTGTGCCCATTGGACCAAGTGAAAGCAGCCACAGAGTAACTAAAATCATCTAAACCACATTCAACAAAAGCCGCATTAAATTCAATCGTAGACCTCGAATAATTAAAAGCATATCCCTTATACTCAGAGTGCCTTAACACAGCATTAAAATCCCCCCACCATCCCCAAAAGCTTACTAGTATTGTAATTCTTCAAGAAATCCCATAATTGTTCTGTATCACTCCTCAAATTTGTACCATGAAAAAAATTTAGAGCCACTTTAGCACACGAGTTTTGAGCAATTAAGTCGCATATGTTACTTAAAGGAGCAACTAAAATATGGTTAAAACAAGGTTAAAATAAGGTTACACACACACACACTTGTGCATTCACGCATATGTTTAATAAAATTATAGTCAAGATTTCAACCATGCTAATTTGTAAATTTCAATAAAATGTATGTATGTTTATAATTATAGATTTATATAAGTGTATTTTATAGGAAATTTGTCCAAGTAAAATATATTTTATAGATCTAAATAAATGGGAATAAAGAAATGAATATTCTTAAAAATATTAAAACAATTTTTGAAAAATACATGAAAGCTCTACTTAATAAATTTCCAAATAACGTAATTTTAGATTTTGTAAGCATAGATCCACAATCCACTTAATTGCCTTTTTACTACTTTCAGGTGCATGAATGTCAAAATTTGTTAGGTACATGCTCTCTTTTTTATTGCATTTTGTAATAGTGATATATTATTTTCTCCTTGAAAAGTAATATTTGACCTTTTTATAGTTTACTCTTTAAAGCCTTGCATGAAATCCCCATTTTTTCTTTCCATTTTATTATAGATTTCTTATATTAGGCTTTGTGGTTTCTATTTGGTTTTATATTCTTGATAACATGAATCCCTACAAATATTGGACATGCATTGTCCACCTTGGAGTGATGAGGAGACTTGTATCATGCCATGAAAAGGTTGATACACATTTTTATGTGATACATTAGGAACCACACATTTAAGTAGACATACTTGATTTTCTTCTTAAATCGAATGCTCGTTGGAAAACCCAACAAAATTAAGATATAAATATTTAAATTCTTATTAACAAAAAGATTTTATTTCTTAGCATAAATTAGTTGGAAATTGGTTTTTTTTTTTCTCGGTTTTGTTTTTTTTTTATACATGTATCATTCTAATTTGAAAATGATGCAATATTATCAAAAAAACCCATCATTTGAAAAACCACCAATGTAGATGTTACCATGGCATGCCTATAATGTTTTATGATTATTCATGTACTTAGTTATTAAGCGGATTCAAAACTCTGGCACTGTTTATGTGCCAGTTTTAGGAGTATAAGGTTGTTTATCAAAGTTGTTTGTGAGGGGCTACTAAATTTGACAAGAGTAGGAATGAAAATAATTTTTGATATTTTATTTTCTATTTTTGTTTTCATTTTTAAGGCCTTGTAATAAATATTAAATCATTATGCTTTGGCTCTATGATGTTTAATGGAATGAATATAATGGATTAGTTTAATTTTTGTTATTTTATATTTTTTAAATATCTTAATATGTGTCTATGATAATCACATTATAGCTCATTAGGAGATCCACAAAGAAGATTTCTGAAAAATCCTTAGGGGATCGACAACAAATGGATGAATGGAAGCTTCCTCACTATCAGTGGTACCTTCTTTTACATGTAAGATTTGAACCCCTTTAAAACTTTCAAACTCTTGGCATAAGAGTGGTATTTTCCCAAGTATACAATAGGTGTGGTACTTTCAAACTTTCTTTGCCAACTATTTCAACTCATAAAAACTTTTATTTAGTTTGCACGCTTAACTATTTTTCCAGTTAGCTTCAAAACTTTATGATTATCGCATATATATTTCCTCCAACTCACCATTTAGGAATACCATTTTACATCCAATTGTTATAGGTGCAAATCCTCACTAATCATCCTTAGAGAAAAAGTCTCCATGTAATCCACTCTATGCTTCAACTAAAAATTCTTAACAACCAATTTAGCTAAGTAGTGATTGCTCCCATCATGTTCTTGTTTCAGTTTGTACACCCATTTGTTATGGGAGTTTCTTTCTTGTGGGTATCTCCATCAAACCCCATATATAATTATATGTTAGTAATTGTACCACTTCTACTATTGCAAGCTCCTACTTACTCGAGTCTTTTACTCGTATAACTTCTTTGTAGCCCAATTCACCACCATCCATCAATAACATATATGATAAGGAAGTTGTATACCTTTTTGGAGGGTGTGACACTTTGGTGGAGCTCCTCAAAAGTACAACTAAAGATTGAGGTTTATCTTGAACCTTGTAATTTGCCTCAGATTCCTTTTTGGGCTTATTAGTACCTTCACACTCAGTGTGCTCTTATGATGCCAAAGAGTCCTCTAGTTTGGTGTTGTCCTAATCCTTACACTTCTCCCTTTTGTTGAAGGTGACATCCTTGCTCTGGATAGTTTTATGATTTTGGTAGTCCAAAACCTATACCCAAATTTATCGTAAGCATATTCGATGAATGTGTATTTCAACACTTCAGCTTCCAGCTTGCTTTGGTTTTTTGCATCAACATGAACATATGTAGAGCAACCAAATATTTTGAGGTAAGACTAATCCACATCTTCATCGCTCTATTTTTCTTTAGTCAATTCTTCTTTCAGAGACACTGATGGTCTGTAATTAATGAGAAAATACATTATGCTAATAACATTAGCCATATATGTTCAGGCAAAGCTAACTTTCTTAATTTTACCAAACACAATCTTCACAAGGATCTAATTCAATAAAACTTGACCCATAAATTTTACCTTGTTAGAGAAGAGACTTCTTTCCTCTCTCATTCACGTGTTTAAACCCCCGATGCCACAAATATGAATCATCTACACTTGATGACGTTGAAGCATGTGTCACTTTATTTATCAGGTAACTTTTTAGTGAAAGTAAGACAATGCCCAGCTCAAGCTTAGTGCCTCATCAATATTTAGTTATTCTTCAAAGATGGTGCATGCCAACCAAGCTACCATACCAAGCCATTTGACAACCTAATATTCACATCTCCTTATCAACGAAGTCACATGCTTTGTTGCCTCCAAGGAAGACTCTCCCAGCATCACCTGTAAGATAAGCTTTAAGCATTCATTTATTGGGTGTGCATAAAATGATGCACTCATCTACAACCCTAGGAGTCAGTGTTATCCAAAAATAGAATTATTGCACATGGGAGATCAATTGTTGTCATATTTGTTGTTTCATTGTGCCTCGCAACTGAACCTTCCTCAGGCATTGTACACCTTTGTTACTACAATTTGATGGTGTGATGTTGTATTATGTGTGGAAATGTTAGGAGTATGAATTGTTAGACTGACTAGTCCAATGGAATGTTGAACTACCTACCAGCACACTAATCGACGTAAGTGTATGCTATCAAGTATTATAGATAATATGAGCAACTATAGCAATGTCATAGTGGAAGGAAGTTCTACTAATATTTCATTTTGAAAGTTTGTTTTGACTAATTGATTAAGTGTTTTGAGTTTTTTAAGTATTTAATATTACAAATGTTGTAATTTAAAGTTCAAATTATGAACTAATTAAGAAAGTAAATGAATAAGCAAGTAAAAACTAAATTAATTGATATAATTTATTGAGAAAAACCTTTTTAAGGGTAAAATAGGGGTTCATGCCCTTGGAGTTTGGTTCAATTCTTGCAAAATAAATCTGAAGAAAAGCATAAGAACAATAGTTGAAAAAAAAATAAGATTTGCCAACTCTTTTAAAATTAGCATTCCTCTCCAAAATTACATCAACTATATTATCTCAAATTATAATCAATCATAATTTGGATGCATCAAGTAATTAATTTTTATGTCATAGCTTTCAAGACATAAGAAAATCCCTATCTCTAGCAACAACAGAATGCAATAAAGGAACTACACACATCACGACTCTCTCAATTTGCTAGAAGTAATATATACACTTAGTTGTACATTTACCATTAAAGCATGCCCAATAATATTAATAGGAAACTTCATTCATCACAAAAAATATATTTCTGATTTTAACTTTCAAGACATAAGAGGACCAACTACTATCTCTAGTGAACCTTATGGGCATGAGAATGAAGGCACATATCACGATTTACTCGAATTGCTAGACAATCATATAAATGTTTTTTTATATCTCTATCATTAAAATATGTTCCAAAAAGTAAATTAAAAATATCATTAAGAAAAATTATTGTGATGGTACATCTCATTCACATATAAATATGCTCATAAATTTAATCCATTCACACAAATCCCAACATTCAATTACTCACACAAAAAAAAAATGTTGAGATAAATTTTCATAAATTGATGTACATGATAAGATAAAGACAGCTTGATTTATAATAAAAAGTAAAGTAAGAAAATATAGTGCTTCCTTTTTTTTATTGTGAAAGTCCTCCTAGAGCTCTAATATTGGTTGGTCGCCAAGTAATAAGGTGGTGCTCATGCAGTCCTTCTCCTTTTCCTCCTTTTCTCCTCAAGTCCTCTTCTTTCCCTCTCCTCTCTTTTCTTTATTGTGAAGAGAATCCCATTTAATTTCTCTTCCTCCTTCCAACCTTCTCCAGTGTTTCTCCTTTTGTTTCCTCCCAAGAACTTTCCAAAATTGCTGGAAATTGTACAAAATTACTACTGAAAGTGCTCAAAATTAGGTCAAGAGCTAGAATTTGTCTTTGGGTGCTTGAAGTTTGATCTTTGGTAATTGTAACTAGCTACTCCGATGCTTAGGTGTGCTTAGGCATTGGAGGTTCTATACTGAGCTATAAGCATGCCCAGGCTTTTTTGTAATCAAAACCTTGAATTCCTTGCACCGTGGCCTTATTGCTTGAAATAAAATTATATGACATAATGAAAGTTATTATTACTTACCCTATTATAGTCTGAAATTACCTAATTATTCATGTAACTTTTAATGTTAAAATACAATAAACATAGTTATTGCACTCAACAAAACCTTTAGATTTTGACTTACCCCATTATTTAGATCAGTTTTGATTTGCATTTCGATTCATATTTCTTCCTCGATGCCTTCAATACTTAAAGATGAAATGAATGCCTCACCAATCAATCTCCTTTGAACTTCTGCACTCATAATAAGGCCTGAAGAACCCAATATTTCTATATATTTTGTTAGTAAAAAGTAGTATTTTTAGATAAAATCTTTGTTTCTTTCAACAATTTTTGTGTATTTTTATATTTTCCACCACAAAAGAAAATGGGTGAAAATGAAGGGGGAAATAAACATATATACAAATCAAAAGCAAGGCACTACAGCGAGCCGCTGCGCCCCTTAAGGAAAATCTAGAGCTAGAGCAGTTAATGAAGAACAAGTCTTGGGCGCCACGGTACGCCCCAGCACCCGTTGTTCGTAAAGTGAACATCCAAACGAACATAATAATTGAGGAAGAGTGATTAATAAGCCTTTTCAACTCCCAAAAGCAGTTGGGAATTATTGAAGAACCATTAAACTCCCTAGCCATCCAATTAAAGCAAAAATGCAGCAAATCATGAGAAAAATACAAATTCTTCCAACTCCCTAGATAATAAAGGCTGGTTGATTGTGAATAAAAAGATAAGATATTAAATACCATTCATCCCCCTAGGTTGAAATAGAGTGAGTACTTAAGCAAAGAGGGGGTATTTAATAAGAGAGATGTAGGAGAAGGATCTTTGAACCCCCAAGAGGGACATAAACCCTAGCAATTAGAGAAATATTTTGAGTTTTCTGTGGACAAGGCCTGCACCAGAGAAAGAAAAATCAGCACCAAGAGAAAGTAGAGAGAATAGGAAGGAAAGAAAGCACATGGGAACACTGGGAAGTTGTTCCCTAGTATTGTATTTCTAATATAGATTCTTGTTTATTTCCTTTTCATGTAAGAACTCAATGGGTTCCTTGTCCTATGTATCAATTTTTGTGGTTATTTAGTAATGACAGTCTAAACCCCTTCTTTGGGGAGTGTTAGGCCGAAAACTATGTGATGTAAAATATCATTGTGCATGTATGGAATCTTTCCAATCAAATGAACCGTAGTTGAAATTTTGTGCTAATAAAATGATTGCATTATTTATGAATTAAAGATGGTAAAAACTCTTAAATAAATAATCTTGAAATATTATTTTAATAGATAAAAATTTCACATAGCTTCATGCTCATTACTGATTTTAAACGAGTGAACTAGAAGCATGCTAGCCGCGAATGAAGTGACATAAATTCGCAAAGCTTCATGCTCGTTTATTTGCTTAAGATCAGGAGTTGGATGCATTATAGCTGTGAAGAATATATTGAAAATTCTCAGAGCTCCAAAGCTTGTTTAAGGACTTAAACATTGAAATTAGAAGTGTGTTAAGTCGTAAACAAAGTGATATAAGTTCAGAAAGCTTCACTGCTCATTCGTATATTTATGTCTAAAAATTCGATGCATGTGAGTCTAGGAATAATTGATTTACTAAGCTTCATCGATCATTCTTGAGTTAAACAGAGAAACTCGGCGCATATTAGCCATGAACAAAGTGACATAAGTTTTCATTGCTCGTCTCTTTAGTTAAGTCAAGAATTTGATGCATGTTAACCGTAGATCAAGTCAAAATTTTGTGATCTCGAAATAATAATGTAAACTTTATCACTTAGATGGAAGGATAAACATGCAAGATCACAAAATCACATATGTGCTTAATGCAAACCTCAGTGAATCCTATATAGCACTAGGTAAGACAAAATTGTTACTAAAGTAAATGCTTAATTATATCCCCTTGATGAATAAGTTCACAAGAAATTAAGAAGGAAGAAATGATTGTGATTTTGGATTGAAGAAAATCATGCACAAGAATTTTGCAAATCATATGTTCAAGCTTAACACTCCCCAATTTTATGCCAACTGATCACACAATTTAGTGTAATTTGCAAAAGTCTTGTGATTTACACGCAAGTGCACGTGGTCGTCAAGTAATATAATAATATGATGAGATTATGGTGTTGCTACTACTATTAGAGTAATATAATAATTCAAGTAAATATTGTGATGAGCCAATTGTGTATAGTAGCTATTATGTTTAATGATGAGATTAGGGTGCTGCTACTACTATTATTGTTGCGAGATAGCTGGGACTATTTTGTCATGGTAGAGAGAGCAGGTCTTTAGAAAATGCAACCTTGAAGTTTGATGATATCATGGGCCTTGACAGGAGATTTTGTATATATATTTTTCGTCTGTGATTTACACGCAAGTGCACATGGTCATCAAGTATATATAAGAATTGGTGAATTCTAGAGTTTATCGTCCTTCTTAATTTGTGTGACTTGATGGGAAATTATAATCTAAGGACAAAATCATGAGGCATTATAAGCCCAAGATGACAATATCTTAGTGCTTAATAATTTAGGCTGTTAAAAATAGTATCAGAGCAAGACATAAGGTATCAGATAGAAGCTAAGTGATATACATGATAAAGTACCACTTTATGTGAGTAGACTCTTGAATCTATGATGGTTAAGGTGCTATATTGTTATAAGTACCTCTTGAGCCTGTAGTGACCACCTTTAGTCATATCTACCAAATGAATGGTTCTTGTATGTGTGGTTACTGATGATAACATCAGTTACTTAAGTTAGGAAGATTGTAACGACCATCTTAAGTTGTATTAAGTGAAACTCTTAAATATTGAGATGTCTTTTCAGATAACGATGGAATTCCTGATAATAACTCTAAAATTAAGCACTCTCAAGTGATCTGTTGGGAAATTATTTTCTGAGAACAAAATCGGAGGTCTTTCAGGCCAAAGCAGACAATACATTGATACTTAAGAGTCTTGACTATTACACTAAGTTTCTATCTTATGAACTTTGTTGAGATGTTCACAGCATTAGGGTGTGCCCAAGCCAATGCCTCCTCCAATCTACTGCATAGCACCACTGTGCTTGGGTACGGCACCAAGATTTCAACCACCTTCTAACTTTCTGGCGCTTGGGTGCACTGCACCCAAACATATAGAATTAGCACTTTGGTAATTCCAAGATCTCCATTCGATTCACCTCAAATTTATTTTTGTGTGCTTATTTCGATATCTCAATGCTCTACCACAACAAACGACACACAAAACCATAAATAAAAGGTAAAACAACATGACTTTACAACCAAGTACAACTCTTGCTCAACCTCTAGCTAAGCACAATATAAATACTCCAATCATAAACATCCTCTACATACAAACTCTTTGCCTTGCATCAATTAGAAGACTTGAAGATATGGTTATCTTATTTCAAATAAAGGTATAAATCTAAAGAATCTTTACTTAATAATCAAGCACTTAAATTTTTAAATCATTCATGGAAAAAGTTTGTTGAATAATTAAATTAATCATGTTTAGTTAACTAACTAAAATTTAAAATAATTTTCTTTATAATAAAATGTATATATTAACTTTGCTCTCTAAATATTAATAATAATGATTTGAAGACTTCATCTCTCCTGTCTTACAATTGCACAACTTTTGTAAGATTTGTGGCTTTTGGGAACATCATCTAATGGTGAATCATAATTATTAAACAAAACATTTATATGATTTGATTGATTAACAAAAAAAGATAAACTAATATGTTGTGATTATTCAAGAAAGCCACAAGTTCACCAAATTAATATGGCTGCTGAAAGATTATTCAACACTTTTGACTTATTTCTACAAATAAGGGCCACCACATTTGAATTCCATATTGAATTAGAACCTTTGGAACCCTTTAATGTTCTCTTCTGGAAAGTATATTCATAATTATTTTAAACAAAATTAGGAACCTTCAGGTATGAGCCTGACTTTGGCAATCTTAGCTAAATTCATGTTATGAACTTTAATAATTTCAAATTAATTTTCATTTCCATATATCTTCAAAAAGCTTCTAAAAAAGCTTTAGGGTTCAGTCTCAGTCAAGCTGAGTTCAAATCATGATGGTCATCCAACTGAGCAAATCAGATCAATAATTAAATCTTGAAGCCTTTCGTCTCATAAAACTTGAATAGCAATATCTCATGTTAGAAAACAAAGCAACAGCAGTACCATCGTCAGATGTTGCAATCAACAATAGCAGTTCTATCAAGTTTCTAATGTTACAGAATCAGCTCAAAGATACAGGAGAGTATCATTTCATGATCATTTACAGAGGGAAAATGCATAAGAAAGATGAGGCATGGCAGCAGGATTTGCAAGACAAACAAAGCACCTTGATTAAAAGCATCAAATATCTTCATCCGGACTTGAACAACAACACTGCCTTCGAGTCCAGATAGAAATAGATGAAGTGATTGGTTTCATGTGTTACGTATGAGCCTGCAGTGAAATACAATATTAACTTTAACGGGCTTTAAAGCAGTGTTATAAATTTCATTAGTGCAGCAAAAACCATAATCACCCAGTAACATTGATCTGTTGTAAAAAAATGAAAATGTAATAATTAGGAATTGGAATATTGAGATCGTTGGGCTTTATAATCTTTATATAACAACTCCAAGTGGCTACATAAATCCTTTGTTTTCATTGTGCACGATCAAATAGAAACCTCTCCTTATATTTTAAATAGAGAAAATCCTTTCTAATGATTTTTCCCATATTTTTTTTCTCCTTTTTCTCTTTTAATATGGGCTAAATTCATAAACTCAATTTTCTAGCATTGAACGGTTTATGCTTAACATGTCCAAACCATTTAAGGCGGCATTCTCTAATTTTATACACTAATGGAGCCACCAAAACCTTGATACGAATAAACTTATTTCCCATTATATCCTTACAAGTATACCCACCCATCCACCTAAGCATCCTCGTCTCTACAACACTTATTTTATTGTTAAGTTTCTTCTTTTGTTGACCAACATCAGCCCCATCTGCCACTAAAATATTTTTTCTCTTAATTTTAAGAATTTTTTTTTGCGCCAACAATTAACTATTCAGTTAAATTTGCATTTTTCACCCGTAATCGGCCACTCGATTCCAGTGATTGCTTGCAGCTGGAATCGGCCGTCGGAACCGGTCACTAGAATCCGACCTTCGATTCCAGCTGCAAGTAGATGATTCTAGCCATAATCGCCCGTTAGATTCCAGCGGCCAATTCCTGTGATGAATTACGGGATAAAGCACAAATTTAACAGAAAAGTTAACGACATGAACTAAAAAAATACCTAAACAAAAGTCAATGGAACAAATAAAATATTTACAAGAGGACAATAACTATTTTGATCATTTTGTAAGAGTCAAGAGAGACCATTTTGATAATTCTCTCTCTCCCTCTCTCTCTCTCTATATATATATATATATATATATATGTATGGGTATGGGTATGGGTATGGGTATGGGTATGGGTATGCGTGTGTGCATATATATATATATATTATATATATATATATATATACAACAACAACTACAGTCATAAAGCCTTGATCCCAATAAATGAGGTTGACTACATGAATCCTTTGTTTCCATTGTGCATGACCAAATAAAACCCCCTCCCTAAGTTCCAAATAGAGAAGATCCTTCCTAATTATTTCTTCACATGTCCTTTTTGGTTGTCAGGCAAACTTCATACTCAATTTTTCCAATAGGGGCAACGCCCGATCTACGCTTAAAATGCCCTAACCATCTAACGATGCATTCTCAAATCTTATCCCTATTGGACGAATCCAACCTTACTACGGATAAACTCATTTCTCATTCTATACATACAAGTATATCGACTCATTCACCTAAGCATCCTCATTTCTATAGCACTTCTTTTATCGATAAGTTTCTTCTTTGTTGGCCAACATTCAGCCCCATATAACATAGTTGGTCGTAAAGCTACACACACACATACTACACATTGATGTAATACATCATTTCATTAGAGATCATGTCTCTTACGGAGATGTTGAAATAAACTCACAAGGGCTATTTCACAACGGCACATTACTGACTTACTAACATATTTACTAAGATATTACCAGCTAAAAATTTTCATTATATTAGAAGAGAGCTAAGATTAATTTATCTTTTCAATAATATAGCCGTAATTTGCATTATAATCCTTTCAGGATTGTATTTAAGGTTGTAACATAATAAATAACCTTTACTCATTTATTAAACTAAGTGTGAAGAACTGCTGTTTCCATATTTACAAACCATTGGTTCATACTTACAAACTGAAATTTCAAACCACCCATGTATAAGATCTATTATTTTCATACAAAAATAAATTCTTAAGTGAAATTATTTTTATCATAGTTGCGAAAATGAAATGCAGCATTACGAATCTATCCTTCCAAGTGATTTTTATATATAATAGCCCCAAATTTATAAAATAATGATAATTGATACTTTTTTCTTTTAACTAATTTTGTTTCAAAACAACGACTACTGTTCACCATATTAGGAGTGTCTTTGTACATTTGGCTAACCTAGTATAATTGACGAGATGTTTAATCGTTATCTAACATTGAAAACAAAGCATTTTTTAATTACAATCAATAAAAGTTGTAATGCCGATCAACAGATTCTTTAAGTCGAGAGACTAGTGAACTATTTACATTTTCCTCACTACTGGCTCATACCGACCTTTGAAATCTTCCTTACCCTTCTTAGCCCATTCCTGACATATATGACCCAAACCAAGCCTCCCTGATCCACGCACTGTTCCACACGAGGATGACCACAACCCCATCCCAACCCCGAAAACTCTTTAGACATACACTTCCTGGCCACCTCGACTCACCCAAACTTCTCCTGACCTAAAGACTCAAGTTTGGCAGCTCGATACATTTAGATCCTGACCTTTATATATATATATATATATATATATATATATAAACTTGCTGCATTTTATAAATAAAAAAATTAAGGCATACAACAGGTAAGAAGTTGGTGGCCTCCAAACGTAAGAACACAAAAAAAAAATAGAAATATAATAAACAAAATAGTCACTAAATTCCAATAAAGGATTCCCAAAAGAAAACCCAATCTAACACTGTCTGTCATCGCTGTAGAGTAGCAAGGCTCTCAATAAGAAATCTCATCTCTTCCTCAAGTTATACCTCGAGTTCTTATTAGAACTGGAACCTTTGCCTTTTTTTTTATTCATTCTTGACCTCTTATTATGATGATTGAAATAAATCAATCTCTAAGAATATGAAAAAAAATCATTCGATTCTTCCATAGAATTCACCTCATCAATTTTATCAAACACGCTTTTGTAAACATTGCAAAGTAGTAATCTAAAGCCCTTACTTCACAACTGGGTGATACTCCTCTGCATGCAGGTTAAGGTTTGAGCTAGATGTGTCACACATCGGAAAATCAACCATTTCGATTGCCTCAAACTCTTCATTCAAGATTCCTCCATCTGCGTCACCCACCTCGATCATCTCCATCAAGTTCATGGCCCTTGGGATTTTCAAAGCATCTAGGCCACAGTTTCTAAGAGTGGTTCGAATAACACTCTAGTCTACAAAGAACTCTCCAACTTAGTTGTGAGCATATGTAAGAAATATATCCTCCTCTTCTCGATCCGCCTCCACCAAACAAAGAGGTGAACACACATCCTCATTCCCTAAGGAAATCACTACATCATCCACATTCTCAACATTTAACAAAGAGAAGAAAGGGGCCACAACCACAGTCATAGAAAAGGCAGATGCCACTTCCATATTTGATGTTGCATCCTCCTCCTTCATAACTGGTAATGTATCATATCCCTTTACCAAAGAATAAGGTGAAAGTTTCATCTCAATTTCATTAGGCATCACCAATATATTATTATTCACAGCATTAGAAGCATTAAAAATCACATCCAAAGCAATTGATAAACCTGTTTCAGCCTCTACTATGACAGGAACAGTCCTATAGAATAATTCTATTTAGACTCTAAGTGGGTTAAAGTTCCTTGTAGCATCCATTGTTTAATATGCTGAGGCTCTCTCACAATTAATTACTTTGGAGTTCCATTTCTGCAATTGAAAATATATGTACAATTATACTTGTTGATTCACCTTTGAAAGATTTCATTGTATCTTTTGCATAAAAAATTCTATTGAAAGTGATATTTAAATTGATCTTGAGTTTTTAGTAGTCCAATGATAAATGTAACCCTGCTGGTGATTCCATTAATTTGGGACTCTATGAGATCATTAGTTATTAAATCAATAGATGTTGAAGGATGGATTTTGAATTTAAGTAGCATTGGTTTATATCTACAGTTGATGGGATAAAAGCATAGTTTTCAATATCTCACAAAAATGTCTCGCCTCAGCTGGGAGAGCAACAGGGTCAGGTAGCTCACCAAAACACCCCTTGTCAACAACTCCATAACTCCTATTCAAAACATAACACAAATCCTAGATAAGGAAACTGATGTCTCCACAAGTTCCGCAACAAAAGTAAAATATCCTTTAGAAACATAAATAAATTTGTGGGTTTGTGTTTAGAAATAAGAGCTACCTCTACAGATTTTACCCCTCCAAATTCCTGGTTTGATTTTCCAATACCCCTACCATTTAAAAATTCAGGGTGAATTTTAACACAATTTGATATTTTATGACTAATGAGGACACAATTCTTACCAATTTTGGTTTGTTTTCAAAAATGACATCCAAGTGTTGGTAATCAATTAAAACAAACATTGAAAGAGCCAAGAAGTCTCAAATCACTAAGAAAATTCTGAATGATAGGCATAGTAGGTTTGCCTTTTCCAAATTTTACAATCAAAGAGAATTCAAAGGACTTCGAAAGCAAAATAATCCCATCCCTGTTTAGGATCAAAACTAGTTTTCCTCTACAGGAACTAATAGGTTTGATGCCCAACAAAGAATCGAGGAAGGGATTATTCGTGAGTGCATCCAAGAAAGATTTGGGAGTTATGAAGGGACACAACAGAGAGTGAAAGTTGGGGAGTCCACCCACTCCCCCACCTCTATCCATCACTTTTAGACCCAAGGTAATCCCAAAACAACGAAACCATAGCAAAACACCTCCCAAGTGAATCGAGGAGATGAATCGAGAAAGACAGATCAAGATCGTGGAAGATCAATGGAAAGCGGTCAAAAATCAGTCGAAATGTCCTACCGGGATGCCATAATCGCAAAAATCGCATGCGAAATCGCTCATATTGAGAGCATTTCAAACTCACAAAATGCTCTCGCTCTCCTAATGATGATGATTTCCTAATTCATCTAGGGTTTTTAGAGTTCCCTCACTCTAGCAACCTTGTGCCGCTAGCACTCAAGCTCTGTTGCCTTTTTCTTTCTTGTCTTGTGTTGGTGTGCTTTAGCGGGTGTTTTGGCTACTTATAAATTTTTTTATGCTTTTTCCATTTTTTCTTTGTTTGTTTTCTTTGTTCTAATGGTTGAGTCGCCCCGCCTGGATCCTTAATGATTCTTTAACGATGTTATCCGTGATGGTTCTGTAACGTCTTCAAAGCCGATTTATGTTTAAGAGATGGTCTCCAAGCAGTTTTTCTTGGATGAGAAAATAAATGTGATAGATAAGCCTTCAAACTGTTGCCTATTGGAAAGTTTGCGAGACCGAGCATTTCCCTTATCTCAACTTTCGTTTATAAACTAAAACTTAGCGGATCAGTGGCTATCAAATATTTTGATTCCCATGGAGGGTTCCTTCGTTTTGCTTCTAATCTTTTTGTGCAAGGGTTTTCTCTCCAGGTTTATACAATATCAATAGGCACTATGTTGGATTCTATAAATGGTCCCCTTCCTTAAATATCATCCTCAACTCATCAATGGCACCTATTTGAATTCATTTCCTAAGCCTTTGAGTACATTTTAATTACTATGAATCCCTTTTTTCTATCTCCAAAGTTGTTCATAAGCCTTAGTAACTAGACAAAAACATAGTTGCTTTACAGAACTTACATGCTCCTTGAGTGCTTGTGGAACTTAACGTAGCTGCCAAGTTGCTAGACTAAATTTGGCTCAACTCTTCTGGCTCAAGGTGTTTCCAATTAGTTGAATTCAAGTTCAAGCCAAATATTAGAAAATTTGGCACCACTTTGAGTTCTCCTCGTCAAAACACAAACAAAGAACGTTCAATGAAACCACTGAGCAATTATTGGCTTGATCGCATTTGGAAACAAAAGCAAACAAGTAATAAGTAGAGAAAAAAATAGAGCATCCAAACACATGCATATTTTACATGGAAAATTCCAAGATCGGGGTAAAGTAAAAGAACCATGCCACAAAGAACTTCACTAAGATGAGCAAGAATATACAAGAGTATATGACTCTTCAAAAGCTCACAAAGCCTTTTCTAACCCAGAGCATTATTCTTCTTACAACTTCATCCTCTCATAGCACACAAACTCTCATAGCCTCTAGCCACCACAACATTCCTAGCATGATGCAAACTTTAGGCATCTTTTAGGAATTCTAGCACTCCAAGCAGCCCCCAAAACCTCCATATGACCCTAGGAATATTGGATGGTTGCTACATGTCATTGATGCCCCTTTTGGGCATGTCACATGTCAAATTTCCCATTCATGGGGCCACAAAATGTCTTTATGCTCCTAGATTCACCACCTGGCGCTTGGGCGCACCCAAGCGTCGAAGTATTAGGTTGTTGATTCTGCACTGAAATACACAGTGCTTGGGCGCGCCCAAGCCTCTGTCTTGGATTCTGCTGCTAACATTTGGGTGTGCCAAAGCGCCCAAGCACCGGGCCCACTGCCGCTTCTCGGCTAGTCCAATCCCTTCAGCATCTTCAAACTCAACTTAAGATGTTCTTGTCTAGTTCACACCCAATAACATATGGCTAACTCAAAGTCACTCCAAGCCTCGCAATTGTCCCATGGTCCCTTCCAAGGCCACTCCATTGCACTTGAGACTTCACCGTAAGAAGCTCTTACTTGCATTAACGCACTCCAAGCTATATGTTCAAGTGGAACCAAACTCATTGCACCACCTTGGGCTGCACTCAAGGCTCCACAACTTTGCAGTTTTTGTTACTCTTTCGAGCATGATAATCAAATTGTCAAGAGGCCAAGGATGGTATGATTATTGAGTTAAGAATCATCATGCAACGATCTCTCCAACTTTAAAAACATGTGAAAACTTAGTAAAGAATCAAGGAACTAATTGCACAAGTGTTCCTTCTAATATGTGGTTGTTAATAATCTACAGTTGGTATCAATTGTTAAACCATCTTTGGCCCCGGTTGCTAGTAACAAACTTGAGAGGTAAAATTTCCCCTAACTTTGATAATTTCAGTATTGTTGATAAAACCCTTTGAAGGAAGTTGTGGTAGATGAAGAACGGTTTACTCAAGTTAAGTCAATTAAAACTTATAACAAAGAAGATAAGATCTCTTTTAGCAAAAATGTAGTTGCATCTCCCAATAAACTTGAACTATTAAAGGATAATGATGATATCTCACTCTAGTGATATTGATGCCGTAACACTTGCTATGAATAATGATCCATCCGAGGTCACATCTTCCTATTCGGTTAGGTCACAAGGAAAAACTTAATGGAAAATGATCTCATTCAAAGTGTTGATTTGCAAAATATCGTTGTCCCTGACCAGTTTCTATGAGGTCAATTTTAACATTAGCACCGTTGTGCATAGTTCGAGATCTAAAAATGGTCAAGACAATGCAAATATTAGAATGACTAGAGCTAAATCTAAAGGACCTTCCAAGTCCTCAGCAAATTCTCAATGAATCTTCTCTATTGGAAAGAAATTGATACTATTAATAGATTAAAATATATCCTGTCTTATCATAAAATTGAAATGCTGTGAACATTGAACACAAACTTGCTTGCTCTAAAAATGTTTCCATTTGCAAACAAACTAGTTTTAAAAATTAAACAGCTAATAGAATAACAAAATATAGATTATTTGGCATAACACTTGGCAAAGTAGCAAGGTAAATGATTTTAATTGTTGTTATATCCAATAATGATTGCACTTTGGTGGGTATACTAGGTTTCATAAGTTTAACTTAAGGATCTAGGTTTAACTTATTAGATCTGTTAAACCTAACAATTCTCCTTGGATAGTAGGTGATGACTTCAATGCAATGATTAATGCTCATGATTATAGAGGGTACTCTAGATCTCATAGTGACTCTACACCTAATTTTAATAATCTTGTAATGAGTTTTGACTTAGAGGAAATTAATTACACTAGTGCTAGATTCACTTGGTAAAATGGTTATAAATTAACCAAATTTGACAGAATTTTTCCTAATAACCATTGGTTTAACAATTTCAATAACACCCACTCCTTTACTTTTAACTCCACCACATTTGATCACAATCCTTTGATCTTTAAAACTTGGAATGATACTTTAAGCAAAATCAAATCTTTAAGTTCAAAATCATGTGGCTTTCTAGACCTAGTGGAAAGAATTCAAAAAGAGCATGTTAACCCATATGGCATAATTAGATTTGCTACTAAAATTAAAAAAGTTAGAAAGGAGTTGGCTAAATGGAACAAGGAAAGTGTCAAAAATATCTTCTCCAGCCTCAAGGAGAAAGAGGAGCGAGTGTCATTCTAGAACATCAATTTAAGGCTTGCCACACTAAGGGTAATAAAATGAATATCCTTAGCTAGAGCCAAACTCATTCACTGCTACAATAGTATCGATAGCTTCTAAGAATAAAAGAGCAACATCAATTGGCAAACAATAAAGTACTTTGTTTGGGCCAAACAATTTTACCATTGAGTTCAATACAAAGTGCTACAAAATTATGAAGAAGGATTGTAGGAACACTATCCTAACTTTTTTGTGGGACTCTATGTTCAAATTTTTTGCTCACACTACTATTGCTCTCACCACTAAAAATGATAATGCTTCTTGATGGGACAAGTTTCGTCCCATAAATCTTTGTTCCATTTCTAGCAAGATAACATCCAAAATCTTGTTTCGAAGACTTAAATATTTCCTTCTAAACATTATTGATAATATGAAAATTTATATTTTCCCGGGTAGGAACATCAAAGATAATATTCTTAGAGCCCATGAAATGTCACAGCCTCAAAGCAAAACAAAGAGGTAATAATGTTGTCCTTAAAGTTTGATCTAAAAAAAGCATATAACAAGTTAAATTGGGATTTTGTCTCCAAGATTCTTGATTTGATTGGGTATAACAATTTCTTAATTGCTATAGTCTAGGCCATCTTTGACAATGTTTGGTATTAAATCATAATTAATAGGATTCCACATGGGCTTGTTAGTTTAAATAAAGGTTTGAGGCAAGGTGACCTCTCTCCCATATTCTTCTTCGTTGTCGCAACAATTGATTTAAGAAGATTAATGACAATCATGAGAGATCAAGGCCTCAGATACAATTCTAGAGGAAAATTTAGAATCTCTCATTTAGCATATGTAAATGACTTCATTTTCTTTACTAATGGGAATATTAGAACTATCAAGTGCATAAAAATTCTTCTCAATACTCTTGAAAGTGACTTGGTTCTTAACATTAACATGGAGAAATCCTTCTTTTTTTGTTCACAAAACACCCTTAATCGATAAGAAACAATATATAAAAATATCTTAGGGTTCTTAAACAAGAAATTCCCTTTAACCAATCTACGAGTTACTATCTTTGCGGGGCATGACAAAATAGTTATTATGATCTCTTAGTGGAGAAAGTGCTAGTGGGAATATAAATTTCTTTCTCATGGGGTATGTCTTACATTAACCAAATGTGCTTAACACTATTTTTTTATAATGGTTGAATCTCCAAGAAAATTTATTTATAGGTGCATAAAAACCATTCTAAGCAAAGTTATGTAGGTTAAAGAGAAAGGCTCTATGATGATTAGGACAAATTGGAACTAGCTTTGCTATCTAATCATTAAGGGTCTTGGTATTAGAAATCTAAGAACAATGCATAAAGCCTTATTTTTTAAGTTGTAGTGGAATATTTGAACCAAGAATTCTCTTTGGACCAAGCTCACCAAAGTTAAATATTGTGCTACAAAACATCCATATGATGTTAAAGCAAAAGTTCCTGATTCTAGCACACGGAAAAAGATGATTAAAGCTAGAAAAATTGAGACGCAACTCTGAAAATTTTGATGATTGTTCCAGCTTTTGGTTCAAAAAGTTTGAGCAACTGTAAGTGGTTTTGTGAGATTTCGATGTTAGAAATCCTAGGCAAAATCTTTCAATCGGACCTAATAAAAAATGAAAATTTTAATTTGAGCATGGCTTAGTTCCTCAGTAAAGAGCATAATAGAAACTCTGACCAAACTTGGTACTGGATTTACATTCTCCCTTATTTTATTTATATATTTGTAGAGACTAGGCAAAAAGTGATAGCTGTGGGCTCTTAGGTAATCTAAAGGTAAATCTTTAGTTTCTAAATATTAATACTTCACTTCTATTTAGGCTAACTTTAGTACTTCTTATGATTACATTGGTCTCTCCCCACCAACAATCTAATCAGCTGAGCTGGTGGGCTAAATGTGATATCAGCAAGTTTAAGAGATTTCATTTTGGCACAATTTTGGATTTTTACATATGTTGGCAGCTCTAAAGTGTAACAAAGCTTGCCAAATATAATGATTTGAAAATGAATAATAATGTTACTATTAATAGAATGTTCCATGACATGTCAAGCATCCTCTTTGTTTTTCATATATCGAAGTTTTGTTGGGTTGGGGTGAATATCAAGAAAATCATAGATCTTTTCCCTAGTTTGGAGTTTAATGTTTGTTAAGATGCAAATTAACAATATTTGTTTTAAATTATTGCAGATGTGTTTCCTTTATTTCTATTAGTAATTACTCTATTAACAAAGGTTGCAATGTCTGTGTTGGTTGGTGCTATGTATGGATGATTCGGTTATTACACCTGCTAGGCATGTTTTATCTAGTTGGACACTCTGCCTGACAGACTGTAAATACACGTCTGTTCTCACATGCAAGTGCACGTGATCTGAAGTAATAAGGGATTGTGAAGTTCTGAGATTTATCATCCACTGAGAACGGTGATGTTTCATTACTACAGTGTATTTGAGTTTACTGATGTTTAAAGAATGATTAAGTGCTTGATGTTGGTTCTAATTTTAGCAATTAGAGTTTCTTGGATTAGAAATTGCTTGTTGAGAAAGTAGGGAGAGTTGGGTTTAGCATGTAACTTATTAAGGGCTTGTGTAAGTACTCTTTTTTATCAACTTTTAGTGTCAAATAACTTAGATGTTTTAATTATAATAAAGAAACTTAGTCTTCTTTAGGGTGTTCCCCAAATGTACTAAGTTTTGCCTAGTGCTCGGAGATGAATACAAGAAGGTTCAATCTCGGCACATAGACCCTCATGTGACCAATAATAATTGAATTTGATACTTACGTCTAAGTTATTAAATCTATAGTTTTAGTTAGGCATCGCATGATCTTGATTCCACCGATGGCTCACATGCATCAGTTCAAGTATAGCTAAGGAGGAGAGCTATTGGCTAAGTGGGTTATGTCATGTCACCCACAAGCACGCAACACATCTTAATCCTCGCGTAAACCTAGCACTAGCAATGGAGCTAGATCGGTGGCTCTTGACTCACACGTGTCAACTTCTTAGCTTAGCTAAAGGAGCGGTGCCACGATGCTCATAGAGCTTGTCACTAGGCTCTAGGCAGTCATGCACATGTTCCTCGCCTAAGCTAATGGTGAGCAATGGAACTCAAAGATTATTTATAATTCCCACTGCTCTGTTCATCATCTAAAACCTAAGGGTTTGCATTGGCCATCATCGCATAGTGAATGTTGTTACAGGCATTTGCAGCGAGGATGCACAACATGCATGCCCTTAGTTCCAATAGATCAACTAGCTTGATGGTTTCCTAGTTAAAACGTTCATGTTCTTAAAGTGTATTCATGCAAAAAAGTTCATCCAAGCATTTTCCACATCATTTAATCAAAAGAAATGACTAAAAAGATATTTATTAATAGATTTAGAGTACAAACACATTTCACTCCTTAACTTATTACCTGCATGTACCCAACCCTCCCAAGGAGGGTTTAAGCTTCCATTAAAAAGGAAATACAAGGATAACAACTAAGAATTGAGAGCCTTTGCATGGCTCTTACAGAAAACAAAAATGATTTGAGATTGAGATACAATACTAGGAATTGCTGTCACGTTCATCGGTCCTTCTCTCTATCTCAGAGCTCATTCTCTCTTCCGCTTCTTGTGCTTGATCCTTTCTCCTTCAATTCAAGCCTTATCCTTCCTTAGGGTAGGGGGAACTCTCCTTCCTAATGCTCAGCAGCTTCAGAAATTTTGAATCCTTAATTATCAAAATGTGGAACCCTTATTTAGTCTTGAAGTTGTGCTTTTATAGCCTTCCAACTTATCCTTCAACATTTACTTCAGCCACCCTTTCCATCCTTTGAGACTTGAAATATAATTATATTATTACTCTGATATGCTCTTGGAAAGAGGAGCTTTAATGCATTTTCCATTAATCCTTGTTGTGGGGAGAGGGGGAATTATGACCTTTGGCTTTCTCTATGTTGTTTTGAATGCTCTTACCTGGCAAAATTTACGGTGGGTGCTACGGTGAGAGGTAGCGCCAGAGTCTCGGTATTGAGACCGCTGTATCGCGCGGTAAGCGCCAAAGTTTTGGTCTTGGGACCGCTATAGCGCGCGGTAGCGCCAGAGTTTCGATCTTGGAACCGTTGCAGCACGCGGTAGCGCCAGAGTTTCGGCCTTGGGACCGCTGCAGTGCGTGGTAGCGCGACACTTTCGAATATTTGAATTAAATGTGAAATGTCATGCAATATCTTACATCCGCTGTAGCGTGCGATAGCGTCTGACTCTCGGTCAAAGGTCTGCTATAGAGCGCGGTAGAATGGCAATCTCGGTCTCGGGTTCGCTACGGCGCGCAGTAGCGTGACACTTTCTATTTGATTTCTGCCACAGCGCACTGTAGAGCGTTGTGGTGCGTTGTAGCATGATTCCTCCAGTTTTTCTGATTTTCATTCCAGAATTGAATTCAGCTCTTCCTTGTCCTGAAAACAACAAAAGCACATCAAAGCACACAAATCCTAATGAAAAGTGTTTGTTTCCATTGACTTAATTTACTATAAATCTTAAATTATAACTGCCCCTTTTTGAAATTGACGTGTAGAAGAGTATTAATATCTCTTCTAAATCTCACTTTTTTGCTTGGTGGTTTATACTATTATCTTGTTCAGCATAAATTTTTCCTAATGATAGCTGTTTGGTGCTTTGTTACTGTCTTTGTTAGTAACAACTTTACTTTGCCAACATGCAACCTAGGCTCCATTTTTGCCTTCGCTGGAATGATTTCAACCCAAATTTTGGTTTCAACTCACAGTTCTTTTGTCTTCAAGTTCAACAGCAAGAGTTGTGATATGCTATACGGAACCTTGCATGTGGGTTTGACGTGGGAATAATTCATTAGAAAGGAACTTCTCTATTTGAAACTTAGGGAGGGGCTTCTATTTGATTTTCACATTGAAAACAAAGGATTCATGCTGACCCCACCTAGTGGGATTTAATGTTGTTTTAGTTATTGCTGTTAACCAAGCACATGCCACTAATTGTATGACAACTATGCTGTTATTTATTTTTGATATTCATAAGAATACATTTTATGTTTTCTCTGTTTAGCCCTTGACTTCTATGTTGCTGACTTGCTCAAACAGTTTATTGAGCTGTCTTTTCATTTCCTTTTCAAATGATATATTTTCAATTTGGGTGCTGATGGGTCAGAGATTTCACCTAACCGCACTCATTTCCCATTTTCCTTAGAAATAATACTCTGAGATGCAGTCCCAAGGGGCTGGATGACGTCCTTTGGATATCATTTCAGGCTGTCAGAGGTTTGAACCTTGGGGTAATTATGCTACCTCCAACTTTTATATCGTGTACACATGTGCTATTAAGCTAGCGATGGGAATCGGAATTACAACGATCCAAGGAGTATCTTTCCCATCTTTGGATAAGGAGGCATTGCAGTTGTTAGTAGCGGATGTGATGTTGTTTCGAAGAGATTGGGCTATGATATTTGATCTTGATAAAAGAACACCAAAATTAATGAAGCGGTTATCCAAAATTGCTGAGCATCTCCATCATGACAAACTGCATCATCATCTTGATAAAAGAACACCAAAATTATTGAAGCGGTTATCCAAAATTGCTGAGCATCTCCATCATGACAAACTGCATCATCTTTGGATATCATTTCAGATTGGATGACAATCTTTGGATATCATTTCAGGCTGTCAGCGGTTTAAGCCTTGGGGTAACTATGCTACCTCCAACTTTTATATCATGTACACATGTGCTATTAAGCTAGAGGCCAATGAGAATCGGAGTTAAAACGATCCAAGGAGTATCTTTCCCATCTTTGGATAAGGAGGCATTGCATTTGTTAGTAGCTGATGTGATGTTATTTCGAAGAGATTGGGCTATGAGATTCGATCTTGATAAGAGAACACCAAGATTATTGAAGCGGTTATCCAAAATTGCTGAGCATTTCCATCATGACAAACCGCATCATCTTAATTTTTGTTTCTCAGTTTGGTTCTTTAAATAGGTTTTTTCTTTTTTTTAGATTTGTCTTGATTTTGTTGCATTTGTTTAGAACTTGTTGTATCGCTAATTTTTTTGCAATGAAATTTGTCCAACTAATATATGTATATATCTAATATATAAATGATGGTTGATCCTGATTCATCATCTTCATGGTCATGACCAAACATGTGTTGAGCAAACTATATGAAATGCACGATTTTAATTTATATGCATCAGTAAACATTTTGTTATTAGAAATATTGAGGAAAATCCACAGAAAAATAAGTGAAATATCGATATCAAACATATATCAATTAATTAATAGCTAAAAGACAGTCCTTAAAATTTAAATTAGATATATTAGTATATACTAATTTTTAAGCAATGTCCATGTAAGCATGGTACTGCTAAGTTTTTTTTATTATAGATAATTTATTTTATGGCCTAAAAATAGATATGAATCAACTGAATCTGACTTAAATACTCGAATCAAAGATAGTCATGGATTACAGATGGGGCAACTCCAATTAGATCCATGAGATGGCCCGATTCAATGAGGATTTGTATCAGATCTGAATTGAGGGAGACTTGATTAGAAGTTTGATCATTAGAGACCTAGGAATGCACGGACTGTATCATCCCTACTAGCCTCACCACTACTTCAACCCTAGAATCTCTCCAATTCTTGATGGTTCATCACCTCTCATGAAGTGCATTGTCAACATCAATCTCAATCCTAACAACCAAAGGTTGCTCCATACCTAACATATCAATAAAAGGCAATACACCTGTTCTACAAACTCCAATGCAAGTTGCACGCATTAGGATGGTGGTTCATCCTTTTCAGCATCTTCCTTGTGTTGTGAGCCCAATTGCTCCTCACCCAGTATCTCATTTGGCAGAGTAACCGCTAGGTCAAAACCTCTTTGTGCCAACACCCGTTGTCAAAACCTGTGTGCCAACTGCTATAATCAAGCTCTGGTTTAGATATATTTGGCATAGGCTGGTTCCTCACCTTCACCCCAAATGAGTAATCATTAACCCCAAATGTCGAGCACATTTTCTCTTGACACTAGGATGATAGGTCTCTTTGTCTCTGTCTTCCTTTACAGATTTTGCAAGAGGCACCCTACAAGCCTCGAAAGCTTTTCCATGAGTCTTTCAAAGAGAAAACTGTTATGAACAAATTTTACATGCCATCAGGATTGTATACGTGTTTGTGGCTAGTCACCTTCCTTGTCGGTCTAATCATTCACTTAACTTCAGTTTTACCATGTTAGCAATGGCTCGATTTTTGCAGGGTTACAAGGATCGCACAGTTGCCAAGTCAATGGTTCCTTCGCCAGATAATAAAACATCACTCTAATGCCTCAGAACAAGTGATTCAATCCATTCTGCAACCCTGAGTCCTTCGGTTCAGCCAACTGTTAGTTGGAGGCAATGACGCCTGCTCTTCATGCCCATTTTCAACATTGTCAAAAGCCATTATGTTCCTAACAATTTTTAAGGCAACCACTGACACATCCCTAACATATCTCCATGACCAACCTATTAATGTGCACCACGTCAACACCTCTAATTGACAATAATTCTTTAAGCCGTCTATAAATAGAGCCCTTCCATTTCCAGCTTAAAGTTCGGTTGAAACTCTACAAGAATCGCCACAAAAGCTAATTGCCTCAAGTGCTTTCTTCGAGTAATCTCACGACCGAAACTACAAGCACCCAGTCTTCATCTCCTTTTCTCTTTTCCTTTTACTTTCTTTACTTTTATTTGAAAGGATCCTATACAATAAGAATTCCACTCCAATATTGTAGCTGTTCGTATTCATTACATAATGAAAACACTCAGAGATCCCATATTCACAGTTAGCATAGGCCTTTAACAGCTAAAGCACAATAAATCACTAGTATTCTTTATTTTCCTGGTTTTACATTCTTGAGTTTATTTGTGTAGAGTAGGTAATGCAAATTATCAATGCACTACTCAAAACATAAGAATCTCTAAATCACTCTACTAAATTTCCAACCAAACAGTTCAAGCACAACCAATTTATTTCCACAAACCAATACCATTTTTAATCCCTAGTAATCGACACGAATTCTCATCAAATTATCCTTCATAAATAGAACATAGAGCTCGCTATAATGAAAAGCTAGTAGAACGAATTAAAGATCAGTAAGTTCTTGAATTCATTTTTTAACTCTATCCAACCTCTCAAATAAATAGTATCACGCACTAAACTATCAGTGAATATTACTTCTCTAAGTGGCTTTAAAACGATTATCCGAAAATATCAAAAGTTGGTGTACCAGAAGAGTCACCTTCAAAACATGTTAAAAGCATTCACCACGATTCAACACATAAGCCAAAAAGCCTCATTACCTTTGCAAGTTCACTTAGGAGAACAACAAAAACCTATGCACATTACAATTGCTCCGTAAAATAATCTTCATACCATATTTTCACTTGCAACACAACGCACCTCTAAACACAATAAATAAGACCATAAGATTTTAAAGTTAAAACATGCCCACATCAAACTCCAACAAAGGTAGTAAGTATATCAATACAAGTGAAAGGTAATAAGCCTAATACTGACTGCTAACTGTGAACTTATAAATTTAGCGGAGGTCCAAAACCCACAAGTGACATAATTTGCCTCTTTATTAAGCTTTCAATTGCAAGAAAAAAAAAACCACCAACTCAACCTTTAGCAACTCAACAACAGGTGTTTCATTCAACAGAAAATTAGAAATAGAAGAATGCAAAGAACAAGTAAGCAGATCGAAGGCAGCTAAGTGATCTTCAGATTAAAATAAATGATATGTGCTAAAGTCAAAAACAAAATCTGCAAAGGCTACAGAAGAAACTAATAGTTTGTTAGTCTAAACAGAAGATGCAAAATGCCTTTACTACAATCAGCTTTTGAAGAAACAGCTCCACACGTTAGAATTTGAAAAGGTTCAATCGAGGGAGGCAGCCCAACAATGAACATATTCTTCCTATCTACAAATAGCACTTGCAACCTTCACTACGAGTTTGCATCTTCCCTTCTACCTATCTCTGAATGTCATTTACGTCAATCTCTAACAGATTGGCACCAACCAAGTCCCCGAAATCACAGACACGCATCCATGCTAGAATTTAAATATACTATTACTCAAAGGTTATAGAAAACGGCTGCCAATAAACACAGGTGTTCAGAACATCAACGGTATCTTTGTTAATTCATAAAAATCACGTCATCACAGTCAATTTCTCACTGATAAAATCTCATAAATGTTTCTAGCATCTGTTATGTTCAAAGAAGGTTTAATTTGTTTTTAAGCACATTCACAAATTCTAAATAGAAGTATGGCTCCCAGAAAGCACAATTGTTCCCTTCACAATCCTTTGAACATACCATTAAACAAGTATAAAATCAAGAAGGCTTTCTTTTACTCCAGATAATCCATGCTGGCAAACTCCTAAAATTGATCAAGCCAATCTTCTACCTATAGATGGGAGAGTTAATCATGAAATCAAGATGCCTTAAACTTTATAATGCATTTAAAGTTAAATTAGTGTCATGTGTAATAGCAGCCTGTGCAATGACGTTTATACCCCTACCAAATCTTTGTTATTCTTTAGTGTAACTAATTGTACCCTACCGTGTCTATATAATACTCAGTATTTCACGCCTTGAATACATTAAATATTTTCTGTTTTCTCTCTTCATTTTTATGCGTGCGCAGCTCTAACATGGTATCAACGAGAGGTGATCTAGATCCCGATCCATTGTAAGGGATCCGGCTAATCCCGCTTCCCAGATGGAGACATAATACTCATCAGTCGCAATCCTCTACCAATGTCGATCTATTCAATCCTGCCCTAGCCACATGTCATCACCTCCTTACAGTAAACTGGACAATATGAACTATACCTAATGGAGATCTCAGTTTTTACCGATCTTCCGCTCGCACGGCGTTATGCGGTACGTCGATAGTTCTTGTTCCCCTCCTTCCGCCGATTCATCTGACCCTAAATCCATTGCTTGGTACAAACAAGATCAATTGATTTTATGTTGAGTGATCTCCTCTCTTACAGAAAAAGTCTTTGCTTAAGTTGTTTCATGTGAATCAGCAGCGGCAATGTGATCGGCACTTGCTGCAATCTACTCTTCCTCTATAGTTAGTCTCCAGTTGCTAGAACTGCAGCTAAGAAGTTTTAAAAAGGGCTCAATGAAGGTGGCAGATTTTATTCAGCAAGCCAAAAATCTTGCTCATCAACTCACGGTTATAGGCTCACTTGTAACAAAGCAACAGTTAGTCCTCAACATCTTGACCGGTCTGGGATCAGGTTTCACCTCCATCAGCACTGTCATTACAACTCGTATAACCCCAATCAATTTAGATGAGCTCACTAGCATCTTATTGAACCATGAGCCAGACCATTCTACTGAGACAATTCTTGTTCCAGTGCTGGCGAATACAACGCACGTTGATCAAGTTGCATCTCCTTTTCAAGGACGAGGCAGATCCTTTTGCAACCGTTAGTGCAGCATGGCAGAGGATGCTTCATTATACAGTGCCAACTCTGTAACAAATTTGGACAGTGGTAAATTGCTTTCATCGTCAGAACTTCACTATGTATCCAATTGACAGGCCCACTACAGTACTGCAACACCCCTCTTCATATTATGCATCTGTGGTCGATCAGGGGTTCCTAGATTCAAAAGCCACTCACCATGTGCAACCATCCGTGGATAACTTGCAAAACATACAGCCATAATAACGCAACCGAAAGGTTACAAACTTGATGATGGAAGTTCCCTACCTAAACCCAGCACATGTTCAGTCACTCTTTCATCCCTTCAAATATATTTCACTTAAATCAAGTTTTACTTATCCCTAACATTTCAAAAAACTTGTTTCTATCTATCGCTTCACTCTTGACTAATGTTTTTATTGAATTTCCCCACTCCTTTTGTATTGTTAAGGACCCCATTACAAAACAAGAACACCACCGGGGCATGCTCATTAACAACATCTAAACTCATCCGCCCCCTTCCAACTCATCCTCCAATCTCAGTCATGTGGAATCTTCAGATCTCTGGCCGCCTTGGCCATCCGAGACCCACAAACTACATCACCCTTGCCAATATATTCCAAATAAAAACTAAACCTATTTCTACTTGTATTCCATATCATATGTACAAGCAACATAGATTGCATTTACCTATTGCTTACTTCGATTTCTCAAAAAACCTTTACTTCTTATTATGTATGATATTTGGGAACCTGCCTCTACTAAGTCATAGTTCTGTTACAAATACTACATTTTTGTTGATGATTTTTTAAATTTCACATGGATGTATGCTATATATAAAAAATCAAAAGCTCTTTATACCTTCATCAAATTTAAAAACATGGCTAAGAACATCCTATTCTCCAAAATTATCACACTCGAATCTCATGGATGTGGAGAATATAAAAAATTCACTACCACTCTTGCGGTTCTTAGTATCCACCACTGTTGCTCAGCACCACATACACCCAAACAAAACAGCAAAGCTTTATGTAAACATCGTCATAACATGGAACCTGACCAAGCCCTTCTCTACATGCAAATCTACCTAACACATTCTCGACTCATACCTTACAAAACAACCACATATCTCATCAATGGACTCCCATATCCTCAGCTTCACCAAAAACCCCCTTATGAACATCTCTTCCACAACCCTCCAGATTACAACTTCCTAAAAGTCTTTGGGTGCCTTTGTTTCCCTTGGATGAAACCTTATGCAACAAAAATATTGGAACCTAGATCTTTACCATGTATTATTATAGGTTATAGTAGTCAATATAAAGCCTACATTTGCTACCACATTAATTCCAAGAAATTCTACATATCCCAACATGTGACATTTCATAATGTGACTTTGCATACAACAATTCTGCAGCTACAATCGACCTCATCACCAAACCATGGCTCAAGCACAACAATCATTGTCCCGATCTCGGTTTTGGACAGCCCACCTACCACCACTGCTTCTGAAGACAGCAGATCTCATATTTCAGCCCCCAGCATCTCTTTACCTAGCAATTTGGCACCACCTTCCACTCCTCCAATCCAACGAGCTCCAACAGCAACTTCTGAGTAAAGTGTACTGGCCCAGCAAGCTCGCCACTACACTATCCAATGCTCACTTGCTCTAAAACTGGGCATCTGAAGTCAAGGTATTTTCGGTGGTTGTCCCTCATCTCAACTCAGTACAATCTACATATCAACAAGCAATTAAAATTCTACACTAGGTTCAACCTATGAATGATGAACTATCAGCCCTACACAATGACACTTGGACTCGAGTTCTTCGACTGTCAACTGCAAACATTGTTAGCTGCAAATGGCTCTTCAAACTCAAATACAACAGTGATGGCTCCATTGCTCATCACAAAGCAAGCCTAATTGCTCGCGGATTCACTCAAAAAAAATGTATTGACTATTCCGAAACCATTAGTCCAGTGGACAAGCCGGTCACGATTTGAATTGTTATCACGCTTGGTCTTTCCTTCAAGTGGCAAATCCGGCAACTTGACTTCGATAATGTATTTTTAAATGGTGATCTTCATGATGATATATATATGGAACTACCTCCATATTTTATTTCAACAGCTCATAAAGACTATGCTTGCCACCTTCATTGCGCACTATATGGGTTAAAGCAATCCTCTAGAATGTGGCATTATAAGTTATCGACTGCTCTTGAGTTCGGTTTCTGCAATGCCGTAAACGACACTTCTATGTTTATATATCACCGCAACATTGGTCTCTTGATATTTCTTGTGTGTTGATGACATCTTGCTCACAGAAAACAGTAATTCACTTATTCAACAACTAAAAGTATTCTATGTAGCTCGGTTTTCTCTTAAAGACATGGGACCTGTGCATACCTTCCTCAATATCACCTTCACACAAGAGTCTGATCATCTCATCTTGAGCCAAGAGCGTATGTTCAAGATATTCTTCATCGTATCAGCCTACAACACTCCAATTCTGCACCTACTCATGGTTGTACAAACCAAACTAAGTGAGCTACCTGACAGATTTTTCGGATACCACTCTATTCCACAGTACCTTTAATGCTCTTCAGACCTGATACCGCTTTCAACATGAATAAAGTTTTTCAATTCATGCACCAAACAACTACCCCGATTGGCAAGCCATCAAAAGTATCCTTCAGTATCTCTGTCACACCACCCACTTCGCTATTCGTCTACAACCGTTGTCCCAGCTCACTATTTCGGCCTACTGTGATACTAATTGGGCCAACGACTCGAGTGATCGCAAGTCCACATCAGCTTACTACATCCTTTTTGGCCCGAACTTTATTTCTTGGTCAACTAAGAAGCAGCAAACTATGGCACGATCTAGTACAAAAGCTGAGTACAAGGCCATTGCAAATACAGCTAGCGAGGCTATATGGATTGTCTCTCTACTCACTAAACTTGGCATCTCCTTGGCTACTCCACCAACAATCTTCTGTAACACTTGAGCTCTATCTTCTTTACAACCAAGCCTATACTCCACACTCGCATGAAGCACATTGAAGTTGATTATCATTTTTTCTATGATTAATTCAAAACAAACAAATTCATCATCTATCACATTGCAATTGAAGAGCATCTTGTTGACATTCTGACGAAGCCTCTACCGGCCGCCTCACATCACTGGATTACCAACAAGCTCATCGCCTCACCAACGCTAAACTTGTTGAGTAATAATATCATGTAGAATGATGTTTTACCCCTACTTTATTTATTATTATTTAGTATAGCTAATTGTACCCTACTGAGTCTATATAATACTTGGCATTTCATGCCTTGAATACATGAAACATTCCAACTTCTCCTTTTCATTTCTCTGCATGTGCATCTCTAACAATGTGTACAAGCGGCAGAATATGACAGAGCACCGCATGCATAATTTTTCCACAACTGAACAAATGTGTAGAGCTCACCTCATGCACAACATTAAAGCCTAAGGGCATAATGTAGACTTAAGATTTTTTTTCCCATTACTATATTTTGTCCTTTTTTATCTTTTCCTTTTGTTTGTTTCTCATTTCCTTATGGCCAACCCCTGTAACCCAGTCTGCTTTTCTATTTTAGAAGTATGTGTGGTTTGATCCTCCTCAATCGAAGGTACGTAGGTGTGAGGACCCGATGTCGGGTCAGCGAGAGCTAATCCAGCACCGGTTTGCTTGTGGAATAGTAATAACAACAACAACAAGCAACGACAAGTCCTCTAGCCGCAGGATCATATTGAGTAGTTTAAGAGACAATATATAGACATCAAACATAACTCATTTATTCATTAATTCACGAGTCTTGAGTACATAGATTAAAATAAAAGAAAAATTACAGACTTTTTTTAAAAGTAGATAGAGTCAAAAAGAAAGCGGTGGATCAGCAGGTAGCAGTATCAACACTGCTCAGTTCTTTAGCACCTTTCCTCTAGGATGAACTCCTGATCTGGGCACGTTTCAAAAGTGCGGGCATTCGAAAACCAGTTAGTTGTGAAACTAAGTACTGATAGATGTCATCTTTACAAATGTTAAATAATAAGCAAAATAATCAATATTTGACAGGAAATAAAAGTTGTACAAACTTATCCCTGCAAACCTGTTTCAATTGCACTTGAAACTTAGCATATAAATAATTGCAGTCACAAAAATAAATACAGAATTTTTAGCGCTTGATATCTGAGGCAAAATATGATTTTGTTGGGCAAATACAAAATCGAGGAAAAGGGGGTTCATTTTTGTGTTACATATCTCAACTTCCATCTATACCTGCCCCCTCAAAAGCTTATCAATATAGGCTCCTTATGACTCCCGATGTCGGACAGCCCCGTCCTAGCCGTTGTCTGATCAGACAAAAGTATAAAGCAACATGAAACCCTTGCTTCTCACTTATCCAAACTTATTCATATCATTTTATGTGACTTTAAAAAGCACTTTTATCAAATTTGTGCAATGCTGAGCAGAAAAAGCATATTTAAACAGAAGTAATAAAAGACATCTGGTACCTTGTTCAAAAGTTCAACAGTTCGACAGTTCAACAGTTCGGATGAGTGACAGTTCGCTCATTCTGCATTTTAGGTTTATGATATTTTTAAATTAGCTCTCAGCTAATATTTTTAGGAGTAACATTTATTATCATTTCGATTATATTCTTCTTTCCCATTCTCATAACGATTGAAGTCTGATCTTTAAGATACTGCGATGACAGTAATATTTATAGCGTTTGTTAAGTCGCTACAGATAGAATCACATTATTATTATCATTATTTCAATGATAATAATAATATTAGAAAGAAAGAACATAAAAAAATAACTGTCAAAAAGAAGATGCTTGAACTGAAATTATAGTTATTTTATAACATATATATAGTTTTCATTATTAATTAATGAAAATCATATTAATGTGAATAACAATATTATATCTTCATTATTATCATTAATAAGTATTAAGTAGGTATAAATTAAAAGAACTTAAAAATTTAACCTCTTTTCTCTTCTCTTTTCTATTTTTTAAACTTATCAACTTACCTTAAAATTAGGATTGCCGGAAAGCGGAGGGAGGCCGGAGCTGGGTGGCCAGACGGCTGGCCGGGGGCTGCAGCAAGCTGGCAGCGGCCGAAGAGGGCTGCCGGGTGGCTGGCTGCCGCTGGAGGGCTGGCCGGGGCTGCTGGGGGGGGCTGGGCTGATGAGGGGCGGCTGCCGTGGAAGGGGGCTGCTGCTAGGCTGCTGTGAGGGGGAGGAGCTGCAAGAGGGGAGGAGGGGCTGCAGGAGGGGAGGAGAGGGCTGGCTAGGGTTTGGAGGAGGAGAGGGTTTGTGTGAGGGTGGAGAAGGAAGGGGGGAGGGGCTTATGTAGAGGAGAGGGCTGCTGGAGGGGGTCGGCCAGGTGGGCCGACCAGCCTGCGCCAAAAACGGCGCAGGGTTGGCGCGGAAGCTTCCGCACCAGGCGCTGTCTGCGCGCGTCGCGGAAGGTAGGGGCGAACGGGGGAAGAAATAGGGAATAAATATATATATATATATATATATATATACTTAAAGTTAAATTATTCTCATTTTTCCGCCGTTCGGCGTCTAAATTCAACGAAACTTGACACCGAGGTGTGTTACGGCATGACGAACACCCTCGCGCCGAAAATTTTCGATTCGGACAATTATTTTATTTTTAATTAATTTCTGAAGTTTGAAAACTTCAGAAATTAACCACAATAAATCCGGCGCTCATAATTTCATGAAACTTCTCGAGCAGCCTTTAAATAATTTACTTAACACAATGACACTAAAATCGATGAATTCCGACACGTATTTCAATGTTTTGATTTTTTAGGATTTAAATAATTCCGAAAATAAAGCATGAGCTTCCGTTGTTCGGATTTCTCCCAAACTAGGGCACTTTGATCTTAAAAAATTATACTTATCTAAGGGTATTTTTTGTTTGCCCTAGTTTGAAATTCCCCGGAGTTTTGATGTCTGAAGTGGGCTCTGACCTAATTTTGAAAAATAACGACATTGGGTCGTTACAGTAGGCACCTTGAAGGGGGGATTTAATCTTTTTATTATGACTTAACTTTTTGTGAGGCGGATTGGAGAATTGGTTTATTTTTTGTCAATATCAATACAAGTACTTTGTTTTGGTCTACATTATCATTTAGGAATGTCCAAATGATATAAAGACTCACAATTTTATTTGACCTCGTGCTTATACTTTGACTTAAACTTATATTCCAAACCTATACACTAGTCTCACTAGATTAAGTTTAGTTATAATAAAAAAATTTCTCCCTAGATGAAGCAACTACATAAAATAGAAAAATAATTTTAGGTAATCCCCAAAAAGTTTTAATTTGCTTGTAACCTTAATTTAGCATATTTAACTTACCCGTAAACACAACAACTTCAACTTATCCACTTGTACAGCTGATTCGAGGACTTAATTGGCCATTGCCAAAGAAGTCAGTTCTCAAGTACCACAATAATAATTAAACATTTTCACGTTGACGTTTTCACCAATCTCACTGGAGGAAGAAGAAATGCTCAGCACTTTGCTCGAGCAAAGTAGGGTATCTAACCCATTTTTTTGTATTACTTTATAGTTGGCAGAAGACAAGAAGTTATGTCAGACGATGTTTTGGTGAAAAGATTCAACGGATCTCTAATAGTTGCATGTGGTTAGCTGCAAAATAGTAATAAATTTTTTTATTTGAATGTGTACAAATATGTGTATTAGCTGAAAGTTTAGGACATTTGGTAGCATAAACTTATATTGTTATTATGTGTAGTAGAGACCCAGTTTATTGAACACCTTATGATCATTTAGCTCAAGTCCTATTATTTTTTTACTCTGTAATATTCCCTTGCCAATTAATATAGACTTTGTTCATTCATCTTTTTCTCTTCTCACATTAACCAACTAGCCTTTCCCCAATTATGTAATATTTGGTAATACTTCTTCCACCCGTGAAATCCTTGTTGAAACTTCCTCGTCCATCTTTTACAAAGTTCCTCATTCAAGATCAGAGGTGGGCACTATGGTGTTATGTTAAATATAACGTATTTGAGGTAGCTCAAAGTGTAGTCAGCCAAACAAATGATCATATTTAGTATTAGAGCTGAGTTTATCTAGTGAAGAAAAAATGGTGCAGATCAGAGGACACTCTCGTCAGAGGAGGTTGCCAACCTTGATAACCAAGGGAAAGAGCAGGTGATAACATCACCTATAAGAGTGTAAATCAGCTGAGCCGGAGCAAGCCAACCTTATGTTTGAGCTCAATTAGTTGGATTTTAGCTTAGCTCTAGTTTGGTTCAAGCTAGCCATGGCTCAAATTAGACACCACTGATGTATAGTGTCCTTATTCCAGTTCATTATATGTGGTCAGCCCCAAATAAATTGTGTCTCCTATGCTCATGTGCAAGCATGCGATCAAGCAAGTAAATTGTGTTAAAATTTAGTAAAATTAATTGCATATTATTTTATCATATATACATACATACAAAATATCAAGATAAATGTTACTGTTATCATTATTATTATGATTACTTATGCTATAATCGAGTCGTTGCCGAGCTGAACTTGAATTAACATTTTTTTCATGCTCACCTCGAAAAGATATTGAGCCTAAAATATTTATTCAAGCTTGGCTTTTCTTCTAATCGATCAAGACAAACTCGAGCTTCATAACAAGTCAAACATAAGCTATCCGCGAACATCAATAGATGTTAGCTCTCATTACAAGGCAAATGGAAATAATGAAAATGATATCAAGGTTCTAACTTCTGATCCTAGCTTAACTAGAGTTGCAAGGTCAATTCCAGTAACAATTATTCGAGCAAAGACTTAAATTGCCATATTTGTGTACCGTAGAGCGTTCACTAGCCCAAAAGGTAACAAGTACGCTCTAGCACCTCACCAAATTCAAAGCCCTGAGAAGAAGCCGATCAGCAATGCATTCAAACTTTGAATATATACAAATGTTATATATTAAATTTTAGAAAAAAATTTACATACAGATAGTATTAGATTTTGACTACTCAAGTAATTAGATCATCTCAACTATTAAATGACCCACGATTCAAAAGTTAAGCCAAGAAGATCTACTTCAAATGCAACATTAGATGAAGTTGAAGAATTAAAAGCAAAGACTTGACTCTATTATGTGTTAATGTATGTTCATTGTATACTGTATTTGTAATTTTAAGAGTTAGATTTAATTTTAAGCTTAAATTCATTAACTAAAAATAAAAAGAACACAACAAATTAAGAGGTTATCATAATGATATTGAGCTCTTTTTTTGGTTCACGAGCCTTAGCGTGTATGCATTGACATGCATACCTGCACACCCCGACACAACAAGTTTGAGAGAGTCGTGGATCCTTTGAATGGGCCGGTACTGCTTCACTAGGTGTCACACACCCCGATGGGCTTAGAACAACACCTTGACAAGCCCGATTTAGATAAACCCATCCAATGGATCGTTAGGATGTGCCCGGGCACATTTTTCCATGCACTTAGGTGAGCCTTCCTATCAAAAATGTACAAAATTCCTATTTGGAGCCCTTGGTTTTCGCATATAAATAGAAGCTGAATTCTCAGCCTCTCCAATGATTCTAGAAGCATTTAAAAGCATCATAAGAACCATCCTTCTTAGGCTCTATAAAGTACTCTCAAATTTCTCTCAAAATTTATGCACTATGAATCTTGATGACTCACCTCAAACATGTAAGTATATTAGTTTTGTCATTTTCTTTTTAATTTTAACATACTCTTACAAATTATGCAAATGAAAGGTTTCAAAATACTCTACCTAAGTAAATCTTAAGGAAAGAGAAAAAACCCAACAACTTACGAGTTTGCCAAGGAAGTATTTTGAGCCATTAATTTTCACCTATAAATAAAGGATGAATTCCCAACCTCTACTCATTCTAGAAGCATTCAAAAGCATCCTAAAAACCTTTTATTCTTTTTATAGGCATTCCAAAGTGATCTCGAGCTTTAAGCTTTCATAATCTTGAGGGCATCAAAGTATGCTACTCTTACGAGTTGTGCCAAAATAAAAGGTTTGAGAAACTCCGCCTTAGTAAATCTTAAAGAACGAGGAAAACTCCGATAACTTTGTCGTCAAAATTTGCACAAGGAGGATTTATACCAAGGCTTATTTATGCCCTTATTAGATAATGAAAAAGAGGCATATATTGTGAGTGGATTCTTGAAAGAGACAAAATTTTAAAGAGTGGACATAAGATATCAATTGATTCAAAATACTATAAATCCAGTGTATTTTTTCTTTTTTCTGTGCTTTTATTTTCATTATTGTATATGTTATTTGAATCTTTTAAGATTAAATTAAATCTCTATTAAGCTTTCCAAGGTTTTAAGTTTTATATTAAGAAATTTAAAGTATCCAATTCAACCCCTTTGAATAGTGTCACATGGGAAACCCAACAAATGGTATCGAGGTCAACTCTCTACACTATTGTGATCTAATAATCCAGTGGATAAAGATCTTGTTGAATGATACTATCAAGAATAAAAATGTGTATGCGAAAGAGGGTGCATCATATGCCCAACTACCATTATTTTGAAAAATAAAAAAAAGAAATATTTTTGTTTTGCTGATTATTATATGTGAACTATAATTGAAATAAGTTGTCATAAACCTATAATCCCATATAGTCAATAGACTAGAAAAAATTTAATGAAATAAAATTAAACATGAAGGAAATTGATTTCAGCATTGACAAAAGCAAGAAAATACATGTGCATGCATAACTTTGTGTAAAATTGAAAAATTGTGATACTTTAATTCTCACATATAAAAGACCAAATGATATCTAACAGTCTAGAATTAATAGCCGTATTCGCAAATAAGAACTTTTTGAATGAAATTGAAAGAATCTTTCTCTAATATGTATACTAGATTGATAAAGATTACAGGACTTAATATCTTAAGAAAACATATACTAATCAAGAGAAGGCAATCAAAATTCTAAGAAGCTTACAAAGAAACTAAGATCCAAAAATCCAAACTATCTTGAAAGGTATGACATTAAATTTCTACTATTTTGATCAACTATTAAAAGCAAATTTTAGCAAAAGCATTTTAAAAAAAACCCTAAGTAGAAGAACAAGAGCACAATAATGAATGTTGAGAAAGCCACTAGATGTGAAGGTAGCCAAAAAGTGAAGAGAAAACTACCCTATATATGGGGAAATTCAAAACAACGCAGAAAAAGAAGTTCAAATAAAAGTACAAATGATCTCGCCAAAAAGGCAAAGATAAGTATCTAGCATCTGCAAATAAATTTAATAATGATAGTCGTACCTATTGAGTGTAAAGAAAAGAGCATATATTATTGGAATGACCAAAGCTCAATGACAGAAAGGATAAGAGCAAGGAAAAGAAGAAGCCCAAGAAGAAAAACTTCAAGATGAAAGCTCTCATGGTGAACTCAGACTAAAAAAGTTTATTGGAGTCAAAATCCAGAGAAATAAATTTGTACTTAATAGCTCGAGAAGAGAAGAAAAATAATATCTTTTCAAAAAATAAGATAGGTGAAAATTTCTCTTATGAAGATTAAGAGTTTATAAGAAGGTTTACTTTCATCATATAATAATTAGAGAAAACTCATAAGAATATAAAGAAGAAATTTTAAAAGCTGAATCACTAAGTCAATCTCTTAAAAGTAAGCTACAAAAAGTAAAGACAGCCTAACAATTTAGAGTCTAAAATAAATAAAGAACCAATGAAAGTTTTTATACAAAAAATTTGAGGCTCGCTAAAGAAAAATATTGAACTTAAATTTACATGTAAATCTATAGAAAATAAATTAGATGAATTTGAAAAAAAAATTATATTAACTAATATGACAAAATAAAAGAAGGTTTAGATTGCCTAATACTTCTATCAGAATTCTACATCCAATAAATAATATATTGCATGTGATCAATTTAGGAATATTTCTTTTGTGTCATGCTCGTAAATATAGAATCCAAAAAATAGGTATAATATAGTAGAAAATGGACCTAACCATAGGCAAGTTCGTGCCACTAACATTTCATTTTTGTGATTACAAGTGCCTTCACAAAGAAGCAATACAATATGTGGGGCTTGTATAGCAGATACTTGAAGCACATGATAGAAATGAAATTCTCAAAGCAAGAACCAAAGATCTAAAAATTAGCTATCAAAGACAACACGAAGATGATCATAAAGAGTCGGCAAAAAAAGCAATCCTAAATCTTTTTACATAAAGAACATTTTATTCGTGTATGGTTTTGAAGCATAATATACTTAGCATTAATCAGTTTTACAATAAAAGTTCATTATTAAATATTTATTGATAAAGTTTAAGAAAAATTAAAAAATTCTAATAGAAAGTTTTAAAGTCGATAATGTATATCAACATAAGTTTACTTTTAAAATGAAAACATTAAATACTTAAAAATTCATTGTGATTGTATCCAAAGCTATGACATGCAAACACACATTGCAGAAGATTTTAAAATTAAGATTAGTTTCTCATTTGAAAATTTAGATTTTTGAAATCTTGCCCTTGTAAAGCATGTTAGTTAAAAGCAAGTAAACAAGATTAATATTTCATTTATATCCTAGAGTCAGTATTTCACGACCACTCCAAATTCTATATATGAATTTATTTAGTTCAATTAACCTATAAAACTTAAGATGAAGCAGGTTTGAATTGTTGATCATAAATGATTTCTCTTAGTTCGTATGCATTATATTCTTAATTTAAGAAGGAAGCTTATGGTTAAATTTAAAATTTTGCTAATTGTATTTAGAAATATTTATATTATATAATTTGATTCTTCATTTCAAATATGGCAAAGAATCTGAAAATAGATTATTTAAATCATATTGTTCTTCTAAGGGAGTTAAATGCAATTTTTCTACATATAAGATCCCCAACAAAATAGAATTGTAGAGCTTAAGAAGAAGAGCTTGTGTGCTATAGCTAGATCTATGCTACTTGATTATCATTTACTCAAGTACTTTTAGGTTTAAACAGTTAATATTAAGTGCCATGTAAGTAACAGAGTTATTGTTCGAATTCCATATGATATTCTTAAAGGGCGCAAACCTAAGCTTTCATATTTTCATTTTTATTATAGATATTTTGTTCTCAAGGACTATACATGCAAGTCAATTCACAAACAAATGAAGTTGCTGGTTATTGTGTCTTGAGTAAAGCATTAGAATTGTTTAATTAGAAAAAATTATAATTGAAAAATCAAACAATTTGATTTTTGATAAATCAAAATTTGATCATCAACCTAAACTTCTAGATGATAGTTAAGAAATTAATTTAAAATTTAGACTTAAAAAGAAAATGTTAGATATAGAATAATTTGACAATGGAATGAAGGTATATAAGTAATCATTATCAAGAATTGATAATTAACATTATTTTCAAATGCATTCAGATTGGAAGTCCATTAAGAAAAAAAAGCAATCAAACTATATTTATTTCTATAGAGAAACCAAGAGTATAAACACTGCTTGATGAAAATAAGATGCTAGTTATGTAAGAGTAACTAATTTATTTATTTATAATAATACTTGAAAACAAAACTTAATGATCACAGTAGTATTAGAAAAAAATGGGTATTTAAAAATAGATTAAATAATGAATGTGTTGTATTTAAAAATAAGGCTAGTCTTGTAGTTAAGAGTTTTAAGCATATTAAGGACGTTACGTATATTTGATAAAAGGTTTTCACCTATTGCACGGCTAGAAGCGATTAGACTCTTACTTGTACTAGCATCACACTGCAACATTAAATTGTCCCAATAATGTTAAGAGTGCATTCCTTAACAAGTATGTAGATTAAGATGTTTATGTTCAATTTGTAAATGTAAGAATAATTAACCATATGAATTAATTAATATAAATTACAAATTAACTTATTAATAACATAAATAATTTATTGATATGACTAATGTAATCAATATTTACTAGCTAACTATTTAGTTCATCAATTAATTATTAATTGCATGATTAATAAATGTGTTTAATAAACTAATGTGAGTATATATATTAATTAAATAATTATAAATTAAATAAATAATTATTATAATACTCAAAATTTATCACATTATTAAAAAGTTAGTATTATTAACTACATAAATTAAAAATAAAAAACTATTGTAATCAAATAACATAAATTAGTGTATCATAATTAATTAATTATTATAGTTTAAGATTATGTAATTAATACAGTTGGCCCAAGTGCATTGGTAAAATATTTCATGCTTCAGGCCGCTCTATTTAATTAACAATATTAAACTGTTAATTTTCATAGCCAATTCATTACCCTAATTAGCAAATTAACAAAAAATATTAACTGTTAACTTAATTAACTATGTATTAATATAAAATATTCATTACCCTAACTTTTTTAATAATAATTATTATTATTACCATCAAATTAGTTTAATCATGCATGCTAAGACTAAGCCGAGCATGTTATCCAACTTAAATAATACAATCTCAGTTAAGTTAACATATGAATTAAATTATTTAAGTCATTTAGCATAAGCTATACTTGATCAAGCACCAACTTTATTGTATTGTGGGAGAAAAGATAAGAATTTTACTATTACCTCTTGTAAAATATAATCTCAAAGACTAAAAACAGACACCCCCCACTGAACTAAAACAGAAGTATTTCATTCATCGATCAACAGACTACACTACTTTAAGGTTCTCTCAACAATAGCAAAAACTTCTCTAGGTGCTTATAACTTATTCAAATAGCCAAACAATGGCATGGTAAGCTAAGAACACACTTCAGTCGACTCACAAGAACAACAGCAGCAACCTAATAGATCAAAAAAATGCAATGAGTATAAAGAAGCCATGTCGAGCTATAGATCCAGCGCATAAGCATAAATACTCTAAAATGGACATAACTAAAACTTGATATCCACCAGCACAAACGATAAAGGCACTAATATGAACAAAATCAAACCATCAGAAGATTTTATTGAACAGCAAGAAAAGATTACTGTGTACAAGCAACAAGACTTGAGCTATGAAAACAAAAAGCACTTGAAAAAATGGGTCCAACAAATCGAACAAAATGTAAGAGACAAAAGAATGAGCAAAGAAAAGTCTTTAACCCTCCTACATTACATGTATTTATATATGCTATTACAAATACTATAACTTCTTCTAACTTTACAACAAGTCACATGCAGTTTGCTGAAGATCTATCTATTGTTAAAAAAAATTAAGGAAATTGAATTTAAATATTAAGAATGATGAAGAGAATAGTTGCTAAAATAATGGAAGTTTGATAAAATTCATCCTTCAAAACAAGTTATTAGATATTTCCCAAGGTATCCACCTCATCAGACTTCTTGGCAACTCCAGCCTCCTACTTTTTCTCTTACTTACCCAGTCTCTCAATGTCAAGCTTTTTTTTTTTTTTATTAAAAGATCAATTTCATTAAGATAGGAAAAATTACATCAGGGAGCTGGGCACATATAGCAATACACTCACAAAAAAGGTATGCCCGCTTAAGCAAGAAGAAGGAAAGCTACACATAAAGATAATCCCAGAGAGGGCAGCAGCAATAAATCGAGTTTTCCATGTCGTGGAATCGTGTCAGCCCTCTCGCTATCGGGGGGTGCGGCTGCGCATATGATTGGTGTTGTCTATGTCAGCCCACCTAAAACGCCGCAAAGAATCATGGTTCCCATCATCATTGATGCTTTATCTACTAGGATTTTGGTAGGGTCCGTGAGCAAAATGAGCCGATCTTGGAATGATTGCCTATAGTCCCTTTTGAATCCACCAAAGACACCTTTGGTTACCGCGCAACATGTTCCACAATGTACGGCTCCAACCAAGGATCTTCCAAGTTGTGAAGAAAATGGGCTTTGGTTCCATATGGGCTACAATCCAACTGCATGCAGTAATAGTGGATCGGCCAGCTCCTCCATTCAGGTGGGCCAGGAGCACAGCAGTCCCAAGCCCAATTCCCCAGCCCTTGCGACTTAATGGGCCCAGGATCATGCCACAATGGGCCAACGAGGGTCGCAGTTCGCACCTGTAGGCGCCCACTCGGTGTGTACCCTAAGCCTACTGGTCCAGGAAAGAGCCGTCGTGGGGGCTGGTCTGGTTCAAGGAGCCGGACGAGGATTGGGTCGTCTTCTCCATTTGGATGGGCCAGAAGTATAGCAGTGCCAAGCCCATTTGTCCATCCCTTGCAAGCCGTTTAAAGGGCCCAAATCCCGTGCCCGCTAATAGGACTTGAGGGGCTGCCTCTCGGTGTACGCCCTAATCCGCCGGCTCAGGAAGAAGCCGTCGTGAGGGGGTCTGGTCGAGGGGTCAGTGAGCCTGGGGACCAAGCACCGCATCGGGAAGGCACAACGCCTGGTCCAACACATTAGCATGTTCGCCAATTCAGGATCCGGTTCACTCGCTGGTTCAAAGGGGGAGCAGCCATCCGCCCTTCAGCCTCAGGTTTCGGAAACTCTAGCCGCTATCTCAATGGGCTTGTACACTTAAATTTTGTAAATCCTTATTTTTGCAATGATTCATGTAGTACATTCTCTTACATTTTAGGAATCAACTTCAAAATTTCCCCACAGATCTTAAGAGTTTCTTTGGTAATTTCAACAAGAGAATTAATCCATACAAGTAATAAATGTTTTTGATGATTGGAGTGGTGTTAACCTTGCCTTAGCTATGCGTCAATTTCCCTACCAAATGCCTTAGACAAATAGTTTTACACTAGTGCTAAGTGTGAACAGCTTGTCCTTCGACACATCTTATTTCCTGAAGACACTGATAGCTGAAATATCAAACCCAATGTTTTATACACCACTTACCTACTTCTTCAAGATGAACAAGACAATGTCATTGAAGTTATTTTTATTCTCGGAGACCATTGCAATATTTTTGTCAAAAACAAAGTTCATCATCAGCCCAATGTTTGTTTGGAAATATCATTTGTCTCCTTGCATGCCACAAGTATAACATTGCCATTTGGCCTCCCTTTAAAGAGACTACACTCCAAGAAAAAAAGGGTTTTATAAATAGTTGGATTTGTAAATATGGAACACTGCAATCAAGACCAGAAAAAAGTTATCTAAATGATTCATATTGGCACAATCATTTCTCATGCTTTTTTGTCCTTTGTAGAGGTAAAATGCTCAGCCATGTAAAAGCTCGGAGTGTTTTTCCTTTATCTTCTTCAAATATTTATTAGTTGGCTAATCAACTGGCATCACATAATTTTCAATTGAACTGGCTCCTCCCTAACTTGGCTGCTTATTCTCTACTCCTCAGATAAACAGCAGCAAAAAAAATTTCACAAACACGCAAAGTGTACTTGAACTCTTTGGCAGTAGCCATTCAGCTGGCATATCAAACTTATCCCAATAAATGGTAAATCTTCTGCCTTCCTTTAGCAGATAATACATCTACAATCGTTATTAGAAGAAAGCGTCTCTTCCCCAAATATAGGGACTCTTAAATATTACTTGGCAGATGTCTAGGGGCACCACCTCGTTTATGAAATTTTGAGTTATAGCAAATGTTAGCCAGCACTCAGTGTCAACTCAGCACTACCCTATATTCATTCTAATAGGTATATGCTTGCAGATGGGAAATGAAGACTAGGAGTGTGCACCAATTCAAACATTAACTTCATCCGAATGCTCGAGTCAAAAAAAAATTATGATTTCCTTTTTCACTTGGATCTAAATGGCGAACAATTCTTCACGTCGCTTTGAGTATTCAGATATTTCCCCTTTGACATTCCCATCAATGAAAGAGAAGAGTCAAGGATTGTTGGCCAATCTACTTCGATTTCTTCAACCATAGTAGTCACAGCTTTTCCTATTATTCTACTATTGTCAACATGATTGAAGTTCTTCTTTGCACATTACAGCAAGTGCAAATGGTAACGGTTGACCCACCTCTTTTTCTTGTTGGAAAATGCTCCAAGTCAAACAGACAGTAATTCAGGTTGGTCGAGAGATAGACTAAGCCTTCCTCTCAGCCAACTTCCAAACTTTACTCAGTATTCGGCAACCCTCTCAGCAAGTCTCTTGGCAATAGTCTTAGCCTTAATCTTCCTTTCAATAGCCAATGCAATACAGTAGCGTAGCTGAGATTCATAACTTCAAATAACACCATTTTAATGGCAATAGTCTGGCTGCAGTCCCAACTAGTACTTACTACTTACTCATCATCCAAGGAAAACTCCATTATAACAACAAAGTGTCATATTTCAGTAGTATAGTGCTAAATCAAACATGCATTACCCTAATCTTTTCATTTTAATATGTTTTAATACAAGTTGTATTTTTTATACAGATACAACCACAACTCAACTCAATAAGAACATGTGTAACCCTAACTCCATTATCATAATCTATTTATTATGCAAATCATGCATTTTGGATCAAATATTAATTGTGTCCAAAACCTCAGCACCAGCCATTTATATATATTATATGAGTCGGCCCAGCCACAATATTTTGCAGTGGTTTCCAAATTATTGAGTCAGGTCATATGTAGTCCCACTAAGGGCAATTATACAACTTGTCTACATATATTCCAAACTTTAAGCTGCTGGTATTCCATCAAAGCTCACCGGCAACAACTTCCAAAGTTTAAATCCCAAGATAGGGAGAATAACCACAGATATTCATTATGCAATCCTAGATTTACATGTTTCATCAATGCAAAACAGTATCCTTTGGCATGGGCCGTAACTTTATGAACGGTGGTTAACCCCTCCCTAAGTTCAACTGCCCAATCGCCCCTTTTTATTTTATTGAACCGACTCCTTCCACTCAATGTCTCCATCACAATTAGGCCTCAATGGTTTATCCTAGCCAACACAAGCATTCAGTTATCTCAATAACATTTTCCACCACCTTGCAGTTGCAAGCCCACAATAACATGTGGACGTGTAGCTTCCTTCCAAAGTTCAATTAGCACAATTCCCATCGTAACTTAAATGGTTGTTGACTCCTCTAATTGTTATTATCTAAGTATAATTAGAATCCAGCCACCAATAAAGTGTCAACTCCTTGAGCTTAAGTACATCACAAAAAGAGTAAGCACCAATACACTACAATGAAGGTAAGCAACTCTACCAAATCACTCTAACCTCTATGTGTCCGATCCATTTTTCCGTTAATGCTATTATGTTACTGGAGTGCATGAAAAGCAAACTATAAATAGCTAACAAGTTCAACTTACAAAATAAAAAAGGCAAGAAATGCAATTGCCATATTTCTTTTTTTTTTCATCTCAACACAATTTTTAAGAAAACATTGCACTAGATACTAAGAATATAATGAAAATACAATCAATAATGCATGTTAAACATACAATAGCTGCACATGTATGCATAGTTAAATGTGAGGAAGGAATGCATACTACAAAATATATAATTAAGAAAAAACAATAAAAGCTACATTACAAGACTACTTGGTCAATCATAATTCGATAAATAATGTGTGAATTGTTAGTAAAATAAGCACAAATGCAATGTAAACTTTGAATTATGTTAGAAAATATATGAATAATATTTTTAAAAGATTAAAATGAGAATTATTGAATAATAAAAGATCAAAGATTTTTGCTAATATAAAAAAAAGCGTAATACAAGTAAAAATAGAAAAAAAATGTGCATTTCCTCTATTTCTCACTCACTTCTCTTTTACAACTCTCTCTTCATTTTGAAAAACTTAAATGGAATAAATGTCTTCTCCTATCATTTGAATACTTATTTATAGCCTTCTAATAATTTTCCAATTTAATGTGAGGAGCATTAGTTAAATGAATGTTTGATTCTCAAACTTAAAATTAACCCTATCTTCATAATTTTGCTCACCAAATTTAGAACTTTTCATTTATGACTTTGATACATCTTTCATCACAAAAATGGATGATTCTTATGTTAAAAAAAGTTTTAATTTTGCTATAACTTTAGAAATATCTTACGATAAATTAATTATTTGCTAAAAAATAATTTTTAATTTTCTTTTAATTAACCAAGAGTAATTAAGTTTAATCCCTTGATCATAAACCTCCTTTTTAGAAAACAATCAACTATTGTGTATCCTATTGCAGATGTGAGAAAAGCACCAGCCCCTTTTTCTTTATTGTAGCATTTCAAATTAGAAGTGGCATCATCTTCTATCCATGTCGAGATTCCATGAAACTTTTCTCCACGATATTAATAAGTCATCTAGTATTGAGATTGTTTAATAATACCATACACTAATGAAGATGAACGGCTTCAAATTTCCAGCATTTAAATGTCCACACAAACCGGCAAATCTAACTTATATGCTTTGTTTTCAACTTTTATTAATATTCTTAAAGTGTCAAACTATGTGAGTTTAATCTTGCTTCCTTTGCAGTTTAATCTGCTTTGCTCATATTAAATTAGGTCAATCATTATCTAAACTTCCTTCCAATATGATGTTGATCATTATGCTCCTTATAGCTTGGTTGTCTTCTTCCTTCACATAAATTTTGAAACATTTTATTTACCAGAAGTGTTCCATTGCTTTGAAGCATCCATTGCTTTGAAGCATTAGCTATTCAATCAACTTAATCCAATCGTCATCTTTATTAAAACATTACCAATTCTACCAATGGAATAACCTATCATTTTAAGAGTACCCCTCCTTTAATTTGAAGAAATCCTGAGAGGGAGTCGAGCAAGAGTCGAAGAGAAGAGGATACTATCGTAAGCAGAAAGTGTTGTATTTCACTCATGCTTGCTGTAGTTAGAAGAGATGTATATATAGCTAGTATATAGAATATACTATAACAAGTTAGGCCCAATGGGCTTTATATATGATACATGCAATTGGGTTGTTATCCCCGCATACAAACCATCCTAGACGGAGATGGTGAGTTTGAATCAAAGGAGTCTGAACTGTGGTGTTGGAAGTGGCTTGGTAAGGATGTCCGCCAAATGATACTCAATGGATATGTAGAGTAACTGAATTTCCTTTTTTTGAATGCTGTCACGGATGAAATGGCAGTCGATTTCCATATGTTTGGTGTGAGCGTAGAAGACCGGATTGTGAGCCAATGAAACAGCTGATTTGTTGTCGCAATAGAGTTGTGCGGGAGTGGCTAGAGTGATCCTAAATTCCTGCAAAAGACGGCGGACCTAGATAATGTCTGTGACGTCTGTGACGAGGGCACGATACTTGGCTTCTGTGGATGATCGGGAGGCTTTGATTTGTTTCTTTGCACTCCATGAGATTGGAGTGGCACCTAGGAATATAAAATAGCCTGTTGTTGATTTTCGATTCTCCTTGTCCCCAGCCCACTCAAAGTCAGTGTATGATTGATAAATGAGATTTCCTAGTTCTATTTGAATTCCCCATGGTTGAGAGGTCCTTCGATGTATTGGAGAATGTGCTTACGCTGATCGAAGTGTGTTGTTGTGGGAGTATGCATATGTTGGCAAGTTTTGTTGACAGCAAAGCTTAGATCCAGGCAGGTAATTGTTAGGTATTGCAGGGAGCAAGCTAGTTTCTTTTAGAGTTTAAGCTGGCTGAAAGAACACCTTAGGTTATGATGGGGTGCCTCACATCTATATATTTGATATGTATGTCATTTGAAAAATGATGGTGACTGAAAAAAAAAATTCTCCTTTAAGAAAATCGTGCTCTTGTGAGAATGTGCTTGAAGTGGTGTGCATAATCACTTCAACCTTGTGCGTGTGCGCAGCAACAAGGCTATCAGGGTGTGTATAATTCCAGTAATCTATCTGTGTTGATGTGGATAGCCATCACTCCTCTTCGGTATGCATAACTGAAGGTCTTGAAGGTACCTATAGTCTTCAAGAACCCAAGGTGTGGATAATTATTGGTTATCTTTCCTTTCATTATTATTTTCCTTTTGGTATCATAGTATTCTTTGTTAGCTTTCTTCTCCACATTGTTTCGCAAAAATCTGCTTCTATTTTGGCCTTCAAACATTCATCCTACGAAACATGCTCAAATTCCAACGTCATCTCACTTCACTGCCCATAACTCACCCAAACAGTCACCAAATCATACAAAACAACATCCAACAGATTTCTAACACCCACTACAACATTCTCCTAAAGTTTCATGTTGAAAAGGAGGTCCATGACTCGAGCCTTTGTATGGAGCTTAATTGTCATGCATCACAGAGCTTTATGGAGGAATTTAGAAAATACTAAGAGATTAGCATGCTGCACAGTAACAGTCAAATTTTCATTCATCTAGCTAAGAATGGTGCATTCTTGGCCAGAACAAAAAAAATCTAGCTACACTACCACTTCATTTGGACACTTTTGGGGAGAGACTTCTAATGCTAGAGAAGATTCATACCTCTTAGAATCTAGCAGGCATATTTTTGTAGATAGTGATGCTGAACAAAATAAAGATGTGTTTAGTTTAAATAAGCCTTAGCACATGAAGATAAAGCCAAAACTAAGCCACCTCACACTACTCTAGAAAAAACATCACTAGAAGAAAGAACGACTCACGCTCATCCTCCATGTAGGAGATTGTGTGGCGGAGCTTTATGTGTTTCGAAATGAGCACATGAAAATCTCAAATTAATTTGAAGTGAACTGAATATAGAATGAACTTGGCATAGATGAGGAGAAAATTTTGTGTGCTAGGACGCGCCCAAGCACCATCTATAATTCTCAGGGCAAAACGACTTGGGTGTGTCCAAGCATCATGGCGTTCAACAAAACTATGCATGGCCAAGTCTTGGGCACTTGGGCATGCCCAAGCATCAACAATCTGATGAAACTCCACTGCACGCCGAAGAGACGGCACTTAGGCGCACCCAAGCACCCGTTGTTTCACTATGGATCCAACAATACCCTGAAGACCCGACATTTGGCATGCCAAAGCACCAAGGGCTAAAGTCGTCTTATTCAAGAAATTGAATGGTTGGTGCTTGAGAGAGCCCAAGCGCCAGACAATGCGAAACTTACGCAAATACAATTTCGAGTACCAAATTGAAGTCTGTTTTGGGGATGAGAGAGTTAGGGTTAGTAGAAATTGCATTGAGTATTTGAGATGTTTTGGCTTCTAAAGAGTGAAAGAATACAAGTCATCTCCTTTCTTGGAGTAAAAAGCTTTGTTTTGCGGCTGAAGTTATAAGTCTATAATCCCTTCTTCTTTATAATAGATTTTTCTCGTGACAGCGGCTCTGTGATTTTTTCTCACTTAAAATTTTTCACATAAATCTTGCATGTTTGGATGTGCTTGTGCTTTTTCTAAGTTGTATTTAATTTGGACTACATTTTGTTATTGTTTTTGCTTGTTTTGTTCCACTGATGATTGAGCTCAGTATTCTTGTTTGGAGTTTATAATAGCTCTATAGTTGTGTAGCATTTGCACTCATTTCTCATCAAGGAATATCTCCCTATACTATTCTTTAATATCATCATCAAGCTTGTAAATATTACATACCCATCATGTTGAGATGGTTCTATCTGCATCCACATCGTCAATATAATTGGTGAAATTGAAAGCAAGTCTATCAATTATGCACTCCATTCTAATACTGGATCTCAAGGTTAAATTGATGAAAACATACATGTTCCTAGCTTGTTAAGGTTTTAATTATATCTAGAGGCACTAGAATGGCTTATAAATCATATGCACTAGTCTCTTACCCTAGTAAATAATAGTGTTAGTGCTTGATTATAATTTAAATGAGTGATTCCTTGTCATGGTGAGTTATTTTCTTTCAATCTCTTAAACATTTTCAAAAAATATCCTACAAATTTTCCTCATAAATAAGCAGTCTGACCTCAAATTTAGTAGATTTATATAGGAAATGCAAAGTCATGATGAGTGAGATATTCTTCTTTTTAATAAAAAAATATATTTTCATAACCTTTATTTAATTAAAGCTTCTAGTTGCTTTTGTAAAAGCAAGCAAAAAAACAATTTCAAAAAATTTCAAATGAACTAACATATATAAAAGCATACAAATATACATATATATATATATATATATATATATGCATGAGGCTGTTAAATAGATTACAAAAGAACTTGCATGTAATTTCAGGTCAAATATTTCACAATAATTCTATAAAACTTTTCAATGTTCAGTAAGATTATAATAATGATTTTACAATACTCACAATAGAGATTACTTCAAGTAGCATAAGAGGTAGATAAAGTATAGAAACTAGAAGTGAAGACTTTCTTTACCTTTTATATTTTGTTGATACTTATCTTTAAAAATGTACATTTGCTCTCCTTTCATGAAGACAGACATATTTGCTCTCTTAAACTAATTCTTTCTTTCAATACTTATAGCTAGGATGCTTATTTCGCTAATATTTTCATAGGGAAAAGAAATAATTCATTGGAAATGTTGAACAAAAGGCCATACACATACATATAAAGAGAACGGCTTTGCCATCTAATGATATGCCCATCAAGATGACTTATGTGACATCCAATTAGTTAGTGGTGTTATTTTCTAATTCTTATTATGTTATTTCTAGGTTGGACGCCCAAGCATCCAAAAAGGTGTGCCCATGCACTGGTGGGGGTGCGCCCAGATGCAATGCACCCAGGCACGTGGTTATATGTGCCCAAACTCGTTCAGATAAGATCCACCAAACTTGCATTAAATGACCCATCTGACCTGTACTACCACCTAGTGCACTCAGACTAAGTCATAGGTCTATACATAGCCCCTTATAGAGAATTATTTTAATTTTTCAAAATGCATCATTCTGCTGTCAAATTCCTGCGGCACTGAGAGAGCTTATAGGTCAACTTAATTGGCAGGTAGAGCAGGATTGTAGTGGCGCATGAAGGCGATTGCTTGTTTGTTTCACTGCTTCGTGTGATGTACATTTAAGTGTATATTTCATTAATATTATTCAAATATGCTAGATAATGTAAGTTTTATGATGCCTAACCACTTGAATAATGATTACTATTGTGATTATTGCTTGAAACATGTGTTAGGATAGTTTTGTTTATCATGTTGCATAGAACTATTTCAAATTTATTTGTAATACGATATTGTTCTTTGTGCCATAGCAAGCATGTTAGTGAAATTATTGGAATGTTGTGTTGAATTAGTATTTGATAGCATAATCATGTCATTTCTCTAAATTGTTGTCGGACAGGTTTAAATCTTGAGTGATTTAATATCAACTATTGCATTCTTGTTTAATCATATGAAAGGTGGGTAACCTAACTTTTCTTGATTATATAGTATTATTAAGTCTTTTGTGTCAAGTTAAGGAAATATAAAATGAATCAAAAAATTATCTTGTGATCTGATTCAATTTGTGTTGTCCTATATCGAATTAGGGATTCTCTTTGATGTTTGTACAAATGGTGTCATCAGCATTGGAGTGAAAAGGAGAGTCATGTGATCTTATGAAGAGACAATAGCTTAAATGGACAAGACTCATTATATTAATAATATTTTATGCGAACCACTGACAGGTTGGGGAAAATCTTCCTTTTTGCTAATGAGCTATGTCTCAATTCCCAATGAGGCGGTGGATGAAAATGACCATATATATTTGCCTTTAGAATTATTCCCAGGTAAGGCGATAACATGCTATGTGATCTCACTACAATAGGGTGCTATGTGATCGCCTTACAATGAATGAAACAAAAGAGAAATGATCCGACAAGATTCTTAGTCATGGAGTTGATCGGTGCTACTTAAATAAAAGATGGTTGGGATAAATATTTGCTAATTGCATAAAATTGAGTATAGCATTGTTTAATTTAAGTCATTTATTACCATCTTTGGGTTGTATTTTTAATTAATAAGTATCTTTTAACAATGTTACTTTGGTAAGTTGTAGTTAGCTTCATTAATTTGTTAGTTTAAAAGTCTAGCATTCATTTAATTAAATGGTTTGTTTGTAGCATGTTCCTTGCTGCTAAATCTAAGTTGCTAGTTTACCTAGATAGTAGAAACTTGCATAAGTAAAATAGAATGATTTTAGACTTTTATATACTCTTTTGGTTGGTGTTTTTAACCTATTATTTACAAGTGTGCTTGCTTAATTGATAGCTAATGTTGTGAATCTAGGGTTGTTGTATTCCTCGATGAAATATAACTATTTTGATTATATAATTTTGGTATTGTATTTGATGATGTGTCGAATTGTAATATTTTTGTGCTGAGCATGGGTATTAGAATAGTTCTATGTTTTTATGTATTCTATTTTGTTTTTATAAATATTGCAGTTCCCCTATGAGTTTTGGATTTGAGAATTTTATTATATTAATTCTTCCTCAGCCATGACCCCAGGAACACCACAACCTTCCATTTAATCTCAATAGCATAATCTTAGTTAAACAAATCTTAATTCAATTACAACCTACCATCTAAATTAATAGTTTTTGTACCTGCTAGGTAAAACTCCTAGTGCAATGTTTTCATGAAACTTTCTCAAATCATATCAAGATGAAAATGACAATGGCTAACATTCTACAAAGTTGATGTATTTTAATAAGTTTAAGGTGTACAAATAATATTTTTTATAAGTACTATATCCAAATAGACTAAAGTAAGCCTCGGATCCACTAAATATCAAGTATTGTGACATCAATGGAACCATCAAAATTGAATATTAATCTTTGTTTATATTTTAAGAAGTAAATCTTAATTAAAACTCATCCTCATCAAAAAATTCCTTATAAAAGTTTGTCATGGTGTTGATAAATTTATTCTTTAAATGATTTTCTAGTATACAAGTTACTTAAATTGTCTTAACTTTTAGTCATCATCTTCATTAACATAGACATTTGAAATATCATGATTTGTGTGATAATGGTTTCACCTTTTTGAATGAATCAAAAAGGTATTTAATTTTATAAACAAGATTTTGAGGGGTCTACAAGAATAGTTAACATTAGCCAAACAATTGAGGTGGAATATTTACAATTAATACACCTGAGAGTACTTGTGCCCACTATATCTTGCCAATTAGTCCACAACATCTCTAGCCCACATATACCCTAACCCACTAGTCAATATCCTTGTGAGTTTCCTAATCTGTAAATCCAGCTCACCCATCCATGGCAAAGTTAATTCCTTGTTTTTCATATTTAAGCAAGAAAATAAAATAAATTCCCATATAATGTATTTGTATTTTTTAGTCTATATTTTCATTAAAAAAGTTATTATGATTATCCAAAAACAAGAAGCCATGAATATTTTATTCTATAACTAAACCAAGCTTGCAGTTAAGAATATGTAATTAGTATAAGAAAAACCTTCCACTCTTTATATAAACTATTATTTTACACATCATGAAATTCCATAAACTATGTATTCCCCTTTACTATCTTCACATCATGAAATTCCATAAATTCATTGCTTCAGCTCCATTCTCCATAAACAACGCCTAAATAATTTTCAAATGTAAACTATGTATCACTAAATTTCTCTTGTAATAGAATATCCCTACCCTTAGTCCAGTCATTCTATTAACACGAATCATTGGCCAGTCTCACTGGTATCACATGAACTCTGCTGCTGAAAACTAACACTACACAGCCACCACATATGTTTCAACAAATCTTATTAAAAGCATTAAGAAGTGGCACGATCTTTTCTCTTAGTATAAACTAAATTGATGACAGCACCTTGACATAGCCTCGATCACAACTATGATCATCTAGCAAATATTCAATTAAGGGCTGTTTGGCATACTTCAGGATTTGTTTTAGTGATATTTAGTAAATCCAAAAAATTAAGTTTAATAAATTTCAATATAGTAAATCCAATAAGCTCTTTGGCACCAAATTTAATAAATTTTGTAAAATCCAAGCATTATGTTTAGCTAAGAAAGTTAAATCTATTGAAATCACTAGAATGAATAAGTAAATCTAGCTGAGAGCCGGATTTGTTAAATCCTGGATTTACTGACATTTTGAGGATTTCCAGGGTAATGGAAGGTTTATAAAGCCGTTAAAATAACAGGTGCTCAAATCCAGGTTTGGTAGGATTTTGAGATTCTGCATAAATCTTCTTGCTTTAGAAATATGAATGAACACCCTAATAACCACCTCATAGCTCCCATTTAAGAATATACTAACAAAAAACAGCATGGAAATAAAATGAAGAAAGAAAGTCTCCACTAAATTGGATAGCCTACCAAAATTTCGACCAACAATGCAATGCCAAGTTGGGCCGTGATTCTTGTCAAACTCTTTCTTGATGTATTCCGCAATGTCCTTCTCCACGGCATGCTTGTCGAAAGCCTGTAGCATCGAGGACAAAAGAAACCACGTTCAGCATTCGATCAATAACTAGACCAAACCAGGAGAATGATACAAAATGAAAATAGTAGGAAAGAAGGAGGATCGTACAGCAAGGGCGCAGTTTATAGCCTCCTTCTGCACCTCATCCTTCATATCCGCGCTTTTCAGCACTGCCCTCTTGGCTCGAGCAACATCCTCAGATCCTGAAGCAGGCTTCTTTTCCTCATAATAGCTACCCTTGGCTCCTCCCTGCCGAAGTATTCCTCCACTTGCGACGCCGCCGCCTGTTCTTCGGCTCTCCTCCGACATCTTCCCGGTATGTTTGATTCTGTGTGGTTTCCTTTAGCTTGCTGAGTGTAATACCGAGTGAGGAAAGCTGAATTATAGTCATATCTAAATCGAACTAATAAGGAAGAAACAGGTAGCTGTACGAGAGTTAAAACGTATAGGGGAGTATAGGGGTTAGAGGATAATGTATTAAAAATTTATTGATTTATAATAAAATATATATATATATATATATTATGAAATTAGGTGCTCTCAATATGTGTTCAATGTGTAAAATTATGAAAAGCTTTTAGATATTATGAGGTTGGAGTTGTAAAATATCTTAAAAATCTTATAAAAAATTAGAATTAAATGTAATTTTGCTCATTAGACTGTCAAAAAATACATATTTTAAATTAAAATATAATTGTCCATTATTTTGTAAAATAGTTTGAAAGTAAAATAATATTTTGCTTTATATATTTGAATATTTTGCTCATAAAGGTTATTTATAAATGATAAATATGAAATTGTTAAGCCTTTTGTCAATATGCTCTAATATCCATAACACTTGCATTTATACAAAGTATGAAATTTTTTACCAAATTATTGGTGTAAGTAATATGATTATCTTATCATTGATTATTCATCAATTTTAATTCACTTAGCTCATTTGTTTGAAAGCTTAAGCTTTTTAGCTTGATCTATCATTATGATCAGATAAATCATTTGTTAAAATGTTAAGGTTAATAAGCTAATAAGAATTCAACTTTTATATTCACTTTATCTTCTTTTTTATTCTTAATTATCTGTTGGAGCAATCCGTACGTGGTTAGAACGATCTAGGCTATGCTTCAGTCTACTTTGTTAACACTTATAGATAATGTAAGAACATAAGTCAAGGAAAAAAGCAAGGCAGTGCAAGAGGATTCAATGGATGGTGACATTTAAGGGACCTTGTAAAAAGTATAAGAGAAATGTGAGTTCATTATTCGATTTGAATTTGTAATAGGAAAGTAAAATTGTACCATATAATAAGACAATAGTAGAAGTTGAGATATCTGGATGGTGGGAGTGTGTGGTATGCTTAATTGAGATGCAATGTTTTTGTATTTTTGTCTAGCACTTTAGGACAAATTGTAGCTATGAGAATGTGTAAGAAATATAAAAATATCTAATATCTAATCATCTTAATCCTCAACATGGTGCCAAGCCATTACATCATTTGAGGCATTAAAATTGAAAGCTATCAATTGCACCTACCCATACACAATGTTATAACCTATATTTTGGTGCTTAAGAATTGAACTTAATATCTTTTAATACTTGTTTTGCCCTAACCTTTTTCTTACTACTTTTTTGGCTATTTTTCTTTATCAAAAGTTATCATATGCTTTTACTTGGAGTGTTAGATTCAAGATAGCCCAAGTGACACTATCCAAGGGGTGAACTAGATCTTAACTTGCTAAAAATTTAACTAAATATTTATTATACTATAGAGATTGAGAAAATTTAATAATCTAAGAAAAAGATTAAGAGCACAAGGTCAAAAAAGAACATACCATAAATTTATAGTAATGGAATTAAAAAAGATTAATTCTTTTAGGTTAATTGAGAAAATTTAATAATCCAAGTAATAAAATTAAGAGTAAAAGGACAAAAGAGAAGGTGTACCGTATATTTATAGTGGTTCAAAAGAACTTAAAATCATATATACACTTTTAAAAGGTTCTACCTTTTAGATTCTACTAATATAATATTTGCTCTTTTCCCATTGTATAAACAAGGGAAGAAGTCTTACATAAATCCCTCTTTTGCATGCTTTGACAGTGAAGCAACAAAAGAAAATCTCCTTCTCAAACACATGCATTGGCAGATCACATAGGTAATTCCTTCGTTACTTGTCAACAGCAATAGTGTTGAGATCAACTTCTTTCCAAAAATAGTTTGCAGGGCTGGAGATGCATGATCCCTATTGCACAATTTGTAAGAGTATTTTTAACAACTAAATAAATTAATCATAAAATTTTGGAGGATTTTTAAGGATTTAAGAACTACCAAATTATCTACACTTTGAGTGAGAACTTTAGAACTATCTTGAAGAAGCGTAGAGTAAAGGTTAGAAATAATTTGAGAGATTTTTGTGTAATGTTTAATTTGAAATATAAGAAAGTTCCTTTACTAATGAGAGAGGATGAAGGTGTTCATATCAAGAAATAATACAAAAAAAAAAGATTTTTTGGGCATCTAAGCATGCTTTGGGGTGTGCTTGAGCACTCCAAATCAACACTATGATTTGAGGGAGTGATCCTGCCAATTTTGGTTGAGCATACTACGTCACCCATTATTAAGGTGTGAATTTGGTTGGTTTGGATAATTTAGTTTTTGAATAGTAGGAAGTTAGTTTTATGTTCTTAAATTCAAAAAATTAATCCAACCCAAATATATCAAAAATCAATCCAAGCAAAGCTGAAATGTTATTTGATTTTTAGATCTACAAAGCTTAACTGTTAAGTATTAGTATAGTTTTAATCCTTCAAATAAATAACATCAAATCATAGCTATTAAATATTTAAAAAATAATAATTTAATTTAGATTTTTGATTATTTGATTTAAGTAAATGAAATATTGAACCAATATCAAACCATTAATTTTAAATTGAGCTACAACATTCAAATAAGGTCTATTCAATTCAAATTTTTGTTTTATCACGCATTGAGGCATAATAGTAAGGCATTTGGTTACTTGACCCATAATATAAATATTCAAATTAACATATAGTCTCTAAATTTCATCTAATCGCTCTCAAATATTGATTTGTCTTAATACCATGGCTAACAAACAAAATGATGTTAAAATATAATGACAATAACTAAATCCCAATTTAAAATATTCAAAAAAAAAAAATCATGACTAGATTCCAATTGGCATGAATCATGATGGACTCGTTGCAATTTATTACTTGCGTTGAGGCGCTGAAGCTAAGTATACTTGATTTTATATGATTTTCTTAAAGTTTCAATGAGTCAAACAACTGAAGTATGCTTTCTCTAGCTTATAGAATGCTTTGTATCATCTCAATAAACATTTTAATGATCTACATAATCTAAAACTAGCATTTGAGTCACCTGAGAATTATGACACCTACTGCATCTGAAATTTAAGATTTTATAACCATCTGATCATCTGTTTAAGTCTACTTTAAGGTTAAGTTACATTTCTAAAACTTAAGTAGACAAGAAACATTAGATTTTTGTAAGAAATTTGTGCTTTACGATCACCCAAATCAAATTAGGAGAGATAAAGACTAATACCTTAAGCTCAATACGGATGATTATCGTTATCTCTCAAATTGTGACGACCCGATGAATTAGTAAAACTAAATCAATATTTGATTCATTTTCGCAGAATCCCATTAGATAGTTAAGTAAACTATCATAGAAAACATTTCATTCATCAAGAGTCATATAAAATAAAGATACTAATTTCCATTTATTTTAATATAAAATATCCAAAATATTACAAATATAACATTTTTACTCAAAGTTTAAATAATAATTTAGCCATTTTAATAAGTTTGAATATAAAATAAAATAAAACTAAGGTTCTATTTTTTATATTATGAAAAGATCTCCTTAAACATCTTGCCATCAGACTAACTCAGCCTAGATGTACTTGATCTTGCATTTATAAAGTAAACATTCAATGTTTGAATTCCCCTATTAGATGTGAATCTAAGTATCATTAATATTAAGTGTTATACCTTTCAAGCATTTTAAACAATAAGTAGAGAAATAAGCATAAAAGAAAAGTGCAAGAGATGATTTTAGCATTTGAAAAAAAAACTTTATTCCCTACAAAATAGATTGTTAAACAACAATACAATATATTCATTTGAATGATTCTACTAGTTTTTCATAAACATATCACCAATTCATTTCATGTGTGTGCCTTTATATGCATATGTATTTGTCTCATGAAGTAACATTAGCAATTCTATCTGGTAAGTTAAGAACCTCGAGGAAAGTTTCATACATGTATTCATCACATTGGGTCCTGACAGACGAAAATACACGTCTGCGTTTGCACGCAAGTGTACATGGTCTGAAGTAATAAGTGGAAAGTTTAGTTTCTGGGATTTATCGAACCTCAAGGAACGGCTATTTTGATACCAAGTTGTATTTTCTTTCACTAATATCTAGATGACAAATTTTGTTAATTTTTGTTGGTTCCTAATTAGCAATACACAAGACTCGAGTAAAAATACGATTTGATTAAAAAGGAGAGAGTTGAGATTTTGTTGTAATATATGCAAGGGTTGGTTATATGACTTCATTGTTTGAATGCATACGTTCAATTTATTTGCTTAATTAAATCAAGTGAACACCATTTAAAATTGAAGTATCCTCCAATTATATTGCTTTTAAGTTTAGTGCACAAAGAGAATTCTTTTTGGGTTCCTCCTTAGCACATAAACTCTTATGAGATATAATTCGATTTGTTAGATTTTGATTCCCTACGTCTAAGTTACCAAAAACATCTTTTAATTATAATGATCTCACATTCCATTTACCGTGCGTTATGCGCTTCACACGCAGTTTAGCTAGATGGGAGGATGCATTGGGTCAATGAATTATGTCACATCATCCATTGAAGTTCCTAATATCCTCTCATCCATTCACTTTGCTGAGCAGCAGAGCAAGGTTAATGGAGAACTTGATTCTCAAGCGTCAATCTCTTGGAGAGCTATTAAGGGAGGGTGCAAGTGAGCCTTGAGAATTCTATCACGTAATTCTCAGCTCTATTCGCACTACCTTCATTACTCTTACCCAATTGATGATCATTGGAACACAAGTCTTTTAATTAAAATAAATTAGAATTCAGTTCATCCAAACATTCATTCAATATTCAAATTAACAATACAACAAAATAGTTTTTCATTATAATTAAACAATGTCATCATACAACTAATATTTCTCTTATATAATTCTATAACTACATCTCAACCTTCTCCAAGGAGTTTTTAGCCTTCCATTACTAAGTAAGAAAGAGCATGCATGCAAAGAAAAGTGAACATTGCCATCAGTTCACAGCAAGAAATTAATCAATAGAGCTTAAGAGAAATACAAGGAATCACCCGGAGGTTTTCTGGGGTTCTCTTTACTTTTCTTGCACTGTCATCTTGAAGCTCCACCCTTCGTTCTTTGCTGTCTTTTCTTCCTTTTTGTTCTTGGTCCTCTCTTCCCCTTGGAGAGTTCTCCTTCTTTCTCTTCCTACAGCCTTTTCTCTTGGTCTTTTGAGTAGCAAGAGTTGGAACCCTATCAAGGTCTGAGATTGGCCCTTAAATAGGGATGCACTCAGCCTCAAAGTCTTTAATATGTGATATTTCCTCTTCCTTGACTTAATTCTAATTCATTTTAATGTTTTCATCTGTTTAAACCTGTTGGGATTCAGTATGGAATAAATTTATCAATTTTCAAGAGGCTGGGGGAGGCCAAAGGTCATATTTGTGGCCTTCCCCATGCTTCTTAATTATTGTTTCTGGAAATTCTGGGTCGTCTGCAGTGGCAGCAGCGTTTCATATACTATTCTGCTGCGGCAACTGCGTTTCAAATTCTGTTTCGTTGTGGCGCACTGTAGTAGCAGTGCTCCAAACACTTTTTCTACATATAAGTTAGTCCTTTTTTCGTTCGACAGCTGCAGCGTCCGCTGTGGCGTGCTGCGGCACGCTACAGCGGATAAATTTGCGGGATCACTGTTTAATTAGTTTGATTATAGTCTTATAAAATAAAAATTTACCCGCTGTGGCACGCTGCAACTGCGCTATAGCATATACATTTTGCAGGATCACTGTTCAATTAGTTCAACTATAGTTTGATAAAAATAAAAATTCACCCTCTGCAGCGGAGAAAGTTGCGTGACACTGTTCAATTACTTGTTTAAAAGATTTTAATAAATCCACAAGAAATGATGTTGTGGCACTGCTGCGGCGTGCAAGCCTGCGTATTATGTTCAATTACTCATTTATATAGTTTTAATTTATTTTTATCGATATGATGCTGTGGCGCGCTGTGGCGGGCCGTGGCACGCTGCAGTGGTCTTGCTCTAGGTCTACAGTTCTGCTTCTAGGTAAGTCATTTTTAAGGGGACGCCATGGCACGATGTGGCAATTTTTATCCAGAATTTGGTAAATCAGCCTTTGTAGTCTGTTTTCTTCATTTTCCTAAAAAGACATCAATTTCTACTCAAAGTATAGGGAAATATATAGTGATATGAATGTTTCAACACTTTTGCTATAAATTCCGGCTATATCAGGTCCCTTCAAATGCTCCAAATGGAACCCTTATGACTCCCAATAAACTAGTCTCAACCTTAGCCTAATTCAACCACTTTTGTAGCTCGAGTATTGGTTGAAATGGATTTAACTGAAAATATAAATCCAAAATCTATATTGGAGATAAAGGGAAGGGATATTTCCAAGATTGTACATTTGAAAATCTTCTAATATTTTGTTATCACTTGTTCATTATCGGTCAAGATGAGTCGCATTGTTTCAGGCTTAATCCTCAGATTAGGAAAACATCTATGTCGACGGAGATAAGTGCACCCAAAGTTTGAAAAGAATAAAATTTAGAGTATGTAAGAAAAATCATTTCCTACTGTAACCCTGATTGATGGGACAAATATGGCTCAAGGTTTAGCTGGGGTATGAAAATTTGGATGGTCTACATTGTACGTTGGTGAATGAGTCGACCAAGGTTGATGACTTAGCTGCAAGTGATCCATTGATGTTCTGATGTTGGACAACATATCTAATGAAGATATCGATGAAAATATGGTTGTCTCTGTATTGTACATCATATCAAATGAAAATATTGATGAAAATGTGGATGATCCTCATTGTAACTTTGTGAACGAGCTCAGTCGTGGTTGATGGATCAGGTGTCAAATGAGATATCAATGGTAACTTGACTAATGCACTCTACAAGGTGGAGATCGAGTTGCTTGAGGCTAGAGAACAAGTTGCACCGCCGCCAGAGACTTATTGTGCCGAAGGAAGTGAGGATTTATTAGAATAGGGGTGTTCTCTTCAAACAAACTTTAAAACGCGCTATCAGCTTCGATCAATATTTTGAGGAGACGGGATGAGGAGGAGATTGATGTGGTTCTTTATGCTAGGGGATTGATGGGATCCTATTCGGAATGGCTCCAACAATATGTTAATAAAATTCCTATAACTCTTCGTAGATGTGTTATGCCGCATTGGGGATCTCCCGATTCCAATATCTTATTGCAAATGACTCCTAATTTTGTTGTATATTTACAGCTGAATTTGACCATTAATATGTCAGATCTGGGTCATTTGCATTGTTCCTTGGGTTAGATAGGGCCGACGCAAGCCATGGCTGGCTTGGATTTGATCGGTTCCAAAATGACATGATTGAACCAGGTCGGGCATGTCGTTTAGGCTAACGCTTTGCATGAAGCGTCATGCCTTTTATGTAGTTTTTCTTATGGAAGTGCGGGCACATGTAGGTCGGCACGCGTATTGGTGTTCGTACAACCATGGTAGCTGCCTACGATGAACGTCGATAGAACTGTAGAAAAATAAAAAATAAATAAATATTTGAACAAATTAGGGTATAAAGCTTTCGATGAGTGTAACAACTTTTTCTTTTACTCCATGTTGTGAAAATTTTCTCTGATATCAAAAATGGTGGCGTAAAGTTGAAGAAAATGATTACATGTGCATAAGTGATGTTAAACTCTGGGAAACCGTTTGCAGGGTCAGAGGAAGTCGAATTTAAATGAAATTTGGGAGGATGCTTTTGTGGATGCTAGAAACCCTTAGAGATTTATTTTTATTTGACTTGATGACTAACAATTGTTCCCCGACAATGGTGCCAAAAGCTTGACATAGCTAAATTATACGTTTATGTGAATACATAAGTGCATGAGATCTGAAGTAATATAGAAATGATTAACTCCCAAGAGTTTATTGTTCTCTGAGAATGGTGTGAGTTAGATACCAATTGCTTCCTCTTTTCAATAATGTTTGAACCACTGAATTATTGTGATGATTACTTAGCTAGATTAAACTAGATTCTGCTAAAAGGTTTTGTTGATCAGTTGGACTAAGATGTAGAGAATTAGGGTTTGAACATACAAGTTGCAATCATCTTGTGTATGATATCTCTTCAACTTATTGAAGTGTCAATATTCTCTTTTATTATCCATTTATTTATCAAGAAGATACTTGTAATGATCATAATATTGAATCAGGAACACAATCCAATACTAGAGCATTATCATAGCACTTAATACTGAATTAGTATGAAACTAACTCACTATTAAGTGTTATGCGGCCAAAAATCTATTTGAGGCAAAGAAGTTAGAAGTAAAAATGAATAAATAAGCTATATAAGTAAGAAGCATCCAAATCCATCATCTAAACGAAGCAAGTATATAAAAAGTAAAGTAAAGTACATCCACAAAAATAAAGTAAAAACATCACAAATTTAAGTTATTACAAACTGAATTAAAAGTAATTAAAATAATTCACGCATCCTCACAAAATATAGTAAAAGGGAAACAGATCTCCAAGCTATTGATGGCGGGTACTAGTCCCATCTATAAGGTTCAGATGATGCTCTTGATCTACCATATTTGGTTTTTAATACGGTAGGGCACAGCCAACAAAGTAAAAAGAAGTGATTATACTTAAAAAGTTTTAGTACATTTTAAGGTTACACTAAGTTTTATTTAATTTTAAGTAGATATAACATTAAACATTTACAATTTAAATGACAAAGTGGAGCGCTAAACATCAAAGTAGGGTATGAAAATATGTAAAGTAGTAAAGTACAATAAGAGAGTAAGAACTCACTAATAGTTTGCTCTAGCCTGCAATAACAAGTAATGAAAATATATATTATAAATGACTAAAACTACTAATGTGTATATGAAAGCATGTAAGGATATATGAATATGTCCAATGAAATTATGCTAAAAATTAAATAAAGGAAAGTAATGAAGCATAAAATGTAAGTAAAGCAACATAAACTGCAAGTAAAGTAAAGACTATAATGTGAGGTAAACAATAATAAAAGTAGTAATGTATAATAAAGTAAAGTAAGGCTTAATCATATGGACTAATTACACATATTCAAAGACTATGATAAGTAAGCATAACCAAAAGATTATGAAAAGTAGCTCACAATTAACAAGATTATGATAAAAATAATGTCAAGTTATTTAAGTTGTATAAATTTTGTTCTGCAAGCATAAATTGCAGAACAAATGAGGAGTTAAGCACATCTGCCTAACTATGTAAGAAAAGCGAGGTCTCCAAAAAACATGCAGTCCTCCTCCAGGATGTGTGAGATCTCTTATTACTTTGTAGCCTGCCCTAGCTTGTAGTCCACCATATAAAACCCATATGTTTAATATTTTAATGATTTATTTATGTACAATATCTTTATAAATGTTCAAGGTTATAGTTTCAAAGCAAAATAGCATTCAAGGAATTCAAGTTAATTGTAAATTATATGATATCCATTATTGTCTAATTTGGTTATTGAACTTAATAAATGGAGCTAATTAAACTCTTAATTGACTTAGACATATCAATCTCTAAGTCAATTAAAAGATAATACTTTATATAATTAAAATTTGTAAAGTAGTAGTTTGATTAAGATTTACTAGGTGGCAAAATAATTTCTAAGTATATAGATACAATATGACTCTAATCATATGCTAATCCTAAGCCAATTAACCTTCATTGGATGCTAGAGTTAAAGCTAAGGTTCTAAAATTAGGAGATGTAGGTTGTAGGTTCACTGCCTTGAAACCCACCAAGGCAACTTAGATCGAAGTGGTTCTAGATCATAAGTTCACTAAGTTAGTTAAATACTCACTTAGAAGGTTCTAAATGAAGACTTAAAGGAAAGGTTACAAACTAGTAGTTCTAGGTTTTCTTATAGTATTAGGGATTTTAGAGCTTACTTAAGAAGCTAGATCACTCTTAAAGAACTAAACAATGATATGCTATGAATTAGAGAGATTAAGGTGATGTTTGCATTTGAAGGGAAAGGTTCACCTAACCTAATTCTAAGTAATAGCTATAAGTTCTAATAGGGTTATATCCTACTAGCAAAGGCATTCTCTTAGCTAATAATACCTAAAGTATAGGTTCACTTCACAAAGTTAGGAGATTAATCAAGTCTAGGGTTTCCAACATACAATATCTCTTCTATCATTGAAGACTTAAATACATGTTGCTAAGCTAATCAAGAAGCATCTAACTATAATATCCAAGGCCTAAGCTTACTTTCTAATGTGACATAAAAGTCAAATTATGAAATTAAGCTTACCGTCCTAGGGTAAAAGTCCTAGAATATGCAAGCCAGAAAATCATAAAAATCTCATTTTGTGAAGATTAGAGGAGCCTAAAATCAATTTTCTCTAATTATTATCCAATCAAAACAAGTAAGAAATTATAGAATCCTCACAATACAAAGAGTAAAATGATGCTAAGTAGATCAAATTTGAACAATATTGGCAAATTAGGACTTTTTGGACTCCTAATTGCAATTAAAAAGTGACTAGTAAAATTAATCATCCAATTCTAATTTGATTTCATATTATTGTTCCTCTCATTTTTTTGATCAAAATGGTATATGATTTTGTATTATTTGGATAAGTATTTTTAAAGTTATTAAGCAAATAACAGTTGGATAATTAATTTAATAATTATTTAAATTTTAATTAAGGTTTTGTTACTGTGTTAGGGCAACAGACGCAAACGCACAACCGACCTAAATAGGCGTGCACCAGATTTGGGCCCGCGCACAGGCTGTATAAATGGGCCCGTTGCTCAGGGCCCAAAAATAGAGTGGGCGGGTCAGGCCGACCCGGTAGATTATAAGTCCCTGCCCTATCACCTGACGCCCGCAACTAGGGCATCTCGCCATCGAAGATCTCAGCATCCTCATGGCGCGGCCTGCACATCGACATGAAGCTCACGTCACTGGCCGACTTGCCGGGCTGAAGAACTTTGCCCATTGATGACTTTTCGGCTAGCACAATGCCTTAAATCCCTTAGTAACGGGCTAGGGCATCACTGTGTGTGACTGTTCATGCACAACAATGCTGGGGTCAAATCAGGCTTGAAATTAACTCACATATATTGGGATTGAGAAATAAAACATGAATTTGATGCACAACAAAAGAAATCAGAGGTATTGATGGCACCTTAAGATCTATCCTAGACAAATTAGGGCAATAATTTTGCTATGTTATACTGAGATTTAACGCACCGTGACAAATAAATTCCAAAGAGCCATGCCCTACAGTGTGCCGTCATGGATAAATTCCTGAGAGTCATGCGCTACAGCGTTCCGTAGTGGATACCAACCTAAGAGCTAGGTGCTACAGCATGCCGTAGCGCCCGTCAACAGAAAGCTTGCGCTACCGTGCACCATAGCGCCCGCCGTAATTCTGCTTTGGGAAAATCCCCTTAGTCAGCATAGGGAAAACCAACAAACTTAATTCTCTCAATTTTCCCAGAGTATAAATTGATGGCATGCATTAAAACTCCTTCATTACCAAGAGAGAATAAATCATAAATAAAATCTAAGAAGGAGGTGGCTGGCTATGTTAAATGCAAGGAGGCTGAATGAAGAGCTACAAAATGAAGAATACAAGATTAAGCCAAGGTTCAAGATTACAGTTCCAATTTTCAAATTTAGTTCTTGTTCTTGAGTGCTGCTTGAAAGAAACATTGAGGAGAGTTCCACACCCCAAAGAAGGAGAGGGCTACAGTTAAGGAAAAGGAGAAGTGCAGAGTGCAAGGAGCCAAGGAGATCAAAGGAAGAAGAAGTCAAGGCAAACATGACAGCTGTTCTCTAGTATCGTATTCCAACTTTATCACTTGTGTTTCCTTGTAGCTCCATAGCTCACTCATGATTTATGCAAGGTAATTAAGCATGTCCAGTTATGAGTTATGTGAAAGCTTATCTAGCTTCGCAACTCACTGTGTTGACTAAATTAATATTAGACGCATGTAAGCTGAGAACCACCTTTTGAGTTCCACAACTCATCCTTGGTTTATGCAACGATCTAGAGCGCTATGAGCTATGAGTGATGTGACATAAGCTCATTTATCTTAGCAACTCATCTCCTTAGCTAAATCAAGAGTAGATGCATATGAGTCATCGGTGAAATCAAGTTCTTGTGATATTTTAACCTAAAACTAAGATTTTTGTCACTTTGACTAAGAGATGAATTCATATGCTAATAATCACATGATTATTTATGCGCTGAATTGAACCTTGTAGTGTTCATCTAAGAACATTAGATAAGATTTAATATATTTAGTGAGTCCAATAGAGAAGACTAAATATCTTAATTATGGAATGAAAATTAATCCAGTTGACTTGATATGAAGTTAAGAAGAAGAGTACTTGCATGAACCATGTTACTTTGCATGATTAATTTCCCAACTCTCCCCAATTTTCTTAAAACAGTTTCAAAACCAAAGAAACTATGGAATCATAATTTAGGACAATACCAAAACTATTTGATTGCTTAAACATTATTGAAATTAAGTATACTCTAGTAACGAGTCTAAACTATGTTTCCAGAGGACGATAAATCTCAGAATCTTACCATCTCATATTACTTCGGACCACGTACACTTGTGTTCAAATACAGACTATGTATTTTAGGTTTGTCAGCCATTTTATGCTTTGACAAAGAAATACTTAGCTACTTTTCTTGCTTGAATTTTAAAGATGTTTAAACAATCACCAGGACAGTTGAATCCTTTCCCAAAAATAAGTATTTTAAAGGATGTAGAGTGGCTTTAAGTCAAGTTCAGGTGGTTTTTTAATTGAGGGAACAACCCTACATTTTTTTTCAACTAGTTCCTTTACTACTTCCTCACTTTCTTGATCTTCTATGTCTTGAAGGTTATTTTTTTATTTTTCAACTATTAGAATGCAACTAGATGGATCCTCTAAAAGCTCTACTTTCTAACAGCTTTCATCCTAGTCGAAAAGATGTTTTATTGCATCGGCTATATTGAAAGTTATTTCCTCTCAATCAATTTGCAAGATGAGCTCTCATTTATCAACATCTATTAAGGTTTTCTCTGTTGCTAAGAATGGTCTTCCTAAGATAATAGGTACTTCTTGATTATTCTATATATCTAGAACTATAAAATTAATAGGAAATATGAATTGGTCTACTTTGACTAAAACATTTTCGAGAATGACCACTGATTTTTTAATACATCTATCTACCAAATGTGGCATAATAATGTAGGTTTCAAGCTATCAATGTGTAATTCCTTGTACACATAATATGGCATACTATTTAATAGACTGAATTTATGTAGTCCGCTTACACGCAAGTGTACATGGTATGAAGTAATAAATAATAAAATCGACATTATTATTTCAGAATGGTGCGTAAATAATAAAATTGACATTATTATTTCAGAATCACTTGGTCTTGATTTTATCTATTGCTCATAATCCTCTACTCTTAATTTAGCTAAAAAAATGAGCTACGAAGCTAAATGAGCTTTTGTTACATCGCACATAGCTTGACACGCTTGAATATCTTGCATAAATTAATAGTGAGCTATGCAGCTCTATAGATGGGTCTCAACTAACATGCATCAAGTTCATACCTTAACATTAAGAGTGAATTATCACCTCATCCACTACCTAACATGTATCATCCAAGTGTTATGAACTGAGCTATGAAACTCAGAGATTTTCCATAATTTTCTTCTAGCTCAAATGATCAAGCCTTTGTCCAAAAGTTGTGTACAAGCTATTTTCACACAACGAATGATGTCACATTCATTCGTGGCATTAACGCTAAAATATGCACAACTTTACAATGTGACAATCAAGCTCAATGAGGTTTTCATTGAAGATATTTAGTTTAATTAATATTCTAAAACATTCATAATTCTATAACTTATTCCATTCAATATTATATATAAAGCTTCTAGCTCAAATAAATATTTCATTAATAAGAAGAGATCTTACATGTACAAGTACTAAGAATCACTACATGTTCTTGCCCTACCCTCCTCAAAGGGGAGTTTAGGCTATCATTACAATGGACACAAAAATAAAGCTACAGGAAATGCTGAGCACATACATCACTCTTACAATGAATAAGAATTAAAACTGAGTAAAGAATATGGTACGCAGGAATAGCCTTTAGTTTCCGTGCTTATCTCCTTTTGAAGTTGCAGCAGCCTTTGGTCCTTCTTGAGGCTTAAGGTTTTTCCTGAAATTAGTGTCTTCCAAAATGAAAAATCAAAACCCTTATTAAGCTTTTCTTCTTATCTTTTATAATCTAATCTTCAGCCCCTTTCTCCTCCAAGATGCCATGAATTTTTCCTTTGAAACTTGGAGTTTAATAAATTTTATTCCTTTATTTTTCTTGCAACTGAATGTATTGAATTGATTGCTTGCAATTAATTTTTGATGTGGGAAAATTGAGGAATTGAAATTTTTGGCATTCCTAATGCTAACTTGGAGCATGTTTCCAAGGCAGGATTCTGGCGTGTGCTACAACGCGTTGTAGCATAGGGTTCTCGGTTCGTCTGGTGCTACGACATGCTATAGCACATTGTTCTCGGGTAGACGGGCGCTGTGGTGCACTATGGAGCATTAAATAATAATTGGTTTAGCTTTGTGGTGCGCTACGACACCTTTCTCTAGGGCATATGAGCATTATGGCACACTGTAGAACCTTGCTTCTCCAGCAGCTAAGTGCTGTGGCGCACTATGGCGTCTTGCTCTCGGGAACACGGGTGCTGCGGTGCGCTGTGACGCTTGACTCTCGGCTTGTCTGGCCCTGTGGCACGCTACAGCGCCTTGCTCTCGGGCAGAAGAGTGATGTAACACCTTGCTCTTGGGAATAAGGACGTCATGGCGCGCAGTAGCGTTCTTTTTCACACAATTCCCTTTTTGTTTGTAATTTGACCTCTTCATAGCTAAAATGATATAAAAACACACTAAAATTACAACTAATTATAATAAAATATGCATTATAACAAGAAATTGACTATATTTATTGAGTTAATCACACATCCACACTTAACTTCTTGCTCATCCTCGAGTAAGCAACAAAAATCCTTTTGGAATAATTTATTTTAAACATATTTGCTATGTTCGATGCACATTTAAAACATTTTGTGCATCTTAATGTAGTTCACATAATGATATATATTGGTAAAGGGTAACCTTAATTATTTTGGTTCAATGTGAAGTACTCTTTCATTATTCTTAACTCTTTTCTCTTCATCTTTTGATGGTTATTTGAAGTACATGTTGAGGGAATTTTTGGGCTCTTATTATGTATATTTGAATGATGGGAGAATTTTTGGTTATTTGAAGTACACAGCGTGGCTTGCTCTCGGGCAGAAAAGCATTGTGGAGCGCTATAGCGCCTTTCTTCTCGGGCAGCTAAGCGATGTGGAGCGCTATGGCGTCTTTCTCTCAGGAATACGGGTGTTGCGGCACGCTGTGGCTCCTTGCTCTCGGAAACATGAACGCTGCAGTGCGCTGTGGTGCTTGCTCTTGGCTTTTCTGGCGCTGTGGCGTGCTATGGCACCTTGCTCTCGGGTAGAAGAGCATTAAGGAGCGCTGTGGTGCCTTGCTCTTGAGAATAAGGGCGTCGTGGAGCGTTGTAGTGCTTTTTTTCACACAATTCCCTTCTTATTTGTAATTTGATCTCTTCATAGCTAAAAATTTCAAGGAACCTCTTAAATTGCATGTTTAATTTCTGCTTTGCTAGCAGCTGAGGGAACGCAATTGGTGATGTGTATGGTGCATATTTTTTAAGAGGATTTATTAGTATTTTAGATTGTTCATTTCCTAATGGTGGTATTATTTGGAGGTCAGGGTCCTCTAATTCTTTGTTATTACTTGGGTTGGAAGTAGGGTTGGTAACTTTTCCACTTCACCGTGTTACTATTTGGATTTGCTCATATCTTAAATTAGTAACAACAACAAAGGGAGTTGGCTTAGATAGATGTTGCCTTATGACTTCCAAATTCCCTTTAATCATTTTCACAGATTTTATCCGAGCTCTTGAAGTTACTTCATTTATATTTAGAGTGGCATCGATTCATCGCATGGAATTAGTGATGTAGCTTTTAAATTCATCGATCGACTTCTCCGATAATGATTATCTATCTCTAAGCTCAGAGTCATACAAGGTCCTGTATGGTTTGTTTTGTTGTTGAAAGGAACTATTGTTTTTAAGCACATATTCAATTTTTATGTGTGGGTGAGCATATAGGGGTTGTTCAAGCTACATGTGTAAGGGTTGTTTAAGCTTTAAGAAGAATTAGAATGAGCACCTTCGCATAACTCACAATTAACTTTTTTAACTGCGTGCACACTCATAGCATTCAATTTTTGGGTAAGGGCTGCAGTTGGGAAACTTACTTATTTCCTACAGCATGTGCTTGCTCTCTCCTAAGATGAGATAACCTCTCAATAAGCCATTGATATGAATTTGTGGCATTTCTTCTAGGAGATTTTATGTTTCTTCCTGAGTTTTACTATTTAGTGATCTGCTAGATGGCGTGTCTATAAGCGATCGGGTACTTGCATTCAACCCATTGTAGAATGTTTGTATTTGAAGCCATAACGTCAAGCCATGGTAGGGACAACGCCTTAAAAACTACTTAAACCTCTCCAAAGTATCATACAATGATTCACTATCATGTTGTATATAATTGAAAATCTCATTACTAATTCTTATAGTCTTAGCAGGGGAAATATTTTGCTAGGAATTTTTGTGCTATATCATTCCAAGTGGTAATGGAATCACTTGGAAGTGACATGAGCCAAATTTTCTCCCTATCTCTTAGTGAAAATAAAAATAGTCTCAGTTTAATGGCATCATTAGCGACCCCATTATGCCTAAAGGAGTCACAAATATCAAGGAAATTTGCGATATGAACATTCGGATCCTCAATTGATAACCCACTAAACTAATTATTTTGCTCTATTTGCAATGTGGCAGGTTTAATCTCAAAGTTTTTAGCTTGTATTATCGGTCTAACTATTGCATAAGAATCCCTCCCACAGTAGGCAACACATAATCTCTTAAGGCTCTTGCTACAATGCTGTTGATGTTAATGTTGTTGTTATTATTGTTATGAGTCTCGCCTAGATTGAGGTCAGTCATGATTTAGTTTTCTATATTGGAACTTAGTTATCTCCTAAGTTTATGATAGGTTCTACCTATCTCAAGATCAAAAAGCAAGTTGCATATGTCGCATATGCAGGCTCAAGATTTAGTTATAGTGATATGGTTTAGGTTATAACAATATCGAATGATTGCAAAAATAAATAAAACAATAATTGAATATAAAAAAGAATGAAATAACAAAATAAAAGTATAAACAGAAAAATGTTCAAGTCACTAGTTCAAAAAGTTCACTAACACTGTCAATTTAATCCCCGCATCATCACCAAAAATTTGATATGCCATAAACCAGTGTGACTTTTTTTTACACGTAAGTGCACATAGTTTGAAGTAATAATAGGACAATGAGTTTTGAATTTTATCATCCTCAGGGATTAAATGATGGTTATTAGTTACTATTTACTCTACTAATGCTTAAATAATCAAATATTAGTTTTGCTACTAATCTAGTACCACGCATGCAAAAAAATAATCATAAAATTAATGCAAATCTAATAAAGTTTAAGAGATCGGAGAGAGTTAGGCCGATCAACTATGGTTTAATAAATCTAGCTCTTACTGAGTTTGAATTGATTATATTATGAGAATGTAAATTTTATATTTCAATGGGCTATTTAAACCCGCTAGTGATCTCTCATGCACATGGGTCACTCACCACTAAACCCTAAGGTTGCTTTAGTCGATCTTGTACGAGACCCCTTGACTTTGCACCTTAATAACTAAATGATAATTTCCTTAAGTCTTATTGACAATTCCTATCTAGTGCAAATGGAACTAAATTTTCATCTTTGTTCTCATATGCACATAAACATCTTCGTGTACAAAGGGAAGCATGTATATATCTCTACTTCGACAATCCTTTAATTAGTATAACCTTATATACATAACAAAGCACCTGCATTCATCACAACAAATCACAAATCTATACTCAGCATTTACATAAAAATATATACTACATAGTTCTAGCCTAATCCTCCTTGAAAGAGAGGATTTAACCTACCATTAAAAAAGAATCACAATCATAAAAGTTTTGGCTCTAAATGATAACATGAATTCTTACAACACAAAATGCAAATAAAAAGTGAGAAAAGAAAAAAAAGGATAAAATGTTACTGAAGGATTGTCCCAAAAGGGTTTTCTTTGTCTTCGCCTTCTTCTTCTTCTTCATTTTACAGTTCTCCAATGGAAACTTTAGAGTTTTCCTTCTTTTTATCTATTGTGGAAGCAGATATTTTCACTCTTAGGAACACTTAATTTCTCTAAAATGATTTAGAGTTTTTTTTTTGCTTTTATTCTCAATTAACACCATCCAATGAAGGTCAAGAGTCGCCTCTTTTACCTCTGTGAATAGGGCATTTTGCTTTTAGATTTGTGTCGGGCACCTAAGATCGCACTTTGCTTTAGTGCAAAATTTTCTGGTGCCTAAGCGCTTATGTTTCTTTCAGGTTGACGCTCATGGCGCACCTGAGCGCATACGTTTCTGTCGGGTTGGCGCTTAGGGTGTGCCTGAGCTGTAACGACCCAAGTTGTTACTAGGATAATTAAAACTAAACTCGACTCAAAAAGCAGGATTCCAGGTGACTTCAAAATTAGGGCAAACTAAAAATATTATTGGATAAAATTTATTTTTGTGATCATAATGCCCAAGTTTGAGAGCGATCAGAATAATAGATACTCTTAAATTAATTTCTGAATTATTTAAATTAAAAAATTGGGAAAATTAAATACAAGTTTAAATTCAATGATTTTAGTGCAGTTGGATTAAGACTGATATAAAAAAAGATACACAAAAATATTTTATTGAATTTTGAGCTCCAGATTTATCATAATTAAATTTTAAATTTTTTATCTTTAAAAGTTAATAAAAAATAAAATATTGCTCTAAATAAAAAAAAAATTACACGAGTGTGTTTTTCCTATCAAGATACATATTTGTGTCAAGTTTCATTATTTTCAGGGAAAAAAATGGAAGAGTGAAAGAAGAGAGAAAAAGGAGAGAGAAAAAGAGGTAAGAATGAGGAAGAAAAAGCTAAATTGAACACTCAAGTATTTATGAAAAAGATAATAAATTTATTCTTATCCAAATAATAGAGCAGAGAGAAAATAAAATAAATAAATATATTAATTAATTAATTAATTAAAAAAAGTTTATAAATACACCCCTCCCCCACATCATCCACCATTTCTCTGCCTCTCATCTCCCCCCCACTCCTCCATCTCTCTTCCTTGACCACCATTGATTTCCCCCGTCGACCTCCAGTAAAGCATCATCAATACCAAGATAGAGTAAGAAATAAGAAAGAGTTAAAAAAATTTCTATTCCTTACTTTTGAGGCGACCCACCCTTAAAAAGAAGAAGGGGGCAATCGTCACTTGGCAAACCCTTACTTATCACCAGATTAGGTTATGACCCCTAATCCACTAATAAGGGAGGGATGTGTCCTTAAGTAAAGAGAATCAGAATCATTCACTAAATATGCATATGTCATTCAGAGTGTGGAAGCACGTAAAGAAATAAATCCACATCCATTATACCATAATACAGAAAATAAAAAACACAGCTCTGAATAAAGTAACGTAATGAAAAAAAAAATACATAGGGTACCTGTATTATTATAGCATTTAAATAAGTTTAACTAAAAGGAAAGTAAGCTCTCATCCTCATAAGCAGATAAATAATAAACTAGAGATCTTCAACAGCAGGGCGCTCTTCTTCTTGAACTAGCTCCACTCCTGGCTCAACCTCAAACAGCCATTGTCAGTTTCTCAATGACAGGGCCCCAGTCAAGAGAAAAGAAAATCTGATTAGACATATTATCTAAGTACATTTTAAACTAAAAAGTTTTATGTATTAAATGATATCACCATTTACTTAAAACCACTGAAGCAAATAAATGGGTGCAGCAAGCTAAGAAAGAGTAGGTAAAAGCTATAAATATTGCATTTATAACTTAACAACTAGTGAGATAGACATACCTTAACCTAAAGCTGTATCAAGGTTAGGCGCAATATATGTGTAAAGTAAACTATAAGTACTGAAAATAAAGGCTCATCCTAACATGCCGATGATCATATGAATTTATGCAAATTAATAGAAAGTAAATTGAAGTGTGATATATATAAGTAAACTGAATCAATATCTAGCATCCTAGCATATATATAACTAAGTAAGCACTAAACTAAAGCTGAACTGCAGTAAAAGTAAAATAAAATAGAAAAAGAATCATGTACAAGCTATCATATCAAAAAAATTGGCTAAACAAGCCAATGAACCATAACTGAACTGAATTATATCATATCATACCACTTAGCATCTCAAGCTAAAGCAGAATACAGTATTGTACTAAAGAGGCAAAAAATACATATGCAATAGTTTTTAGTTATTTTGCTTTACTCCCGTGGACACGTCCAAAAGTAGTTGATGAGTCAAGCATGTCTGCAAGATTGAGGTGGGTTACTAAACCAGACACAACTCTTCCCAATGAGTACGCGTTAGGTATCCTTATTACTCCTTACTGCTTGTCTATTGACAGTAATGTGTATACACAGTCTCCCATCCAGACTTGAACCCAATGCAAATTTTATCCTAATTTTTCTATATTTTCATCTTATGCATTAAATTATCTTATATGACATGTTCAATGTAAAAAATCTTAAAATACAAGGAATGTAAAGCATAAAGTTCGATAGTAAGCAAGAGACTCTACTAAATATATGTGATATCTGTTATTTTCTAATTTATCCATTCAAGCTATCCTAAGTTTACACCAGCTTAGGATAGCCAACACCCTACTATCAAGTATAAACTCAAATTAATAGCCTTATAAGTTTAAAATAATTAAAACTGATTAGGTCCTAATAGAATTCAATCATCGATGCTTATAAGTTAAAGAATCAATCAATTCATCCTAATTAATGAATTTAGATGATCTAAAGTAATCTTGATTAAGATAAACCAAGATTGAGGGATTAACAATTAAACTCTAAAATTGGGGTTTAATCTCTTAATCCAAAGGTGATCATAAAGGTTAAGGTTTTAATCCCAAACCTTCCCAATATTACAAGTAATGCTATCTATTAAGCAAAGTCAAGCTTAATAAAGATGGAAAAGTTTAAATACAAAATAATCATGAATAAATGATAAAATATATAAACTATTAATAATTAATATTTCATCTATTGAGTAACCCATTTACTTAATGAATGAATTCTAACCTAATTCGCATCTCTAAATTCTAAGGAATCGATGCTAAGGTTAAAGGAAAATCTTAAGGAAATGACTTAGGATTAGATTGAATAACTTAAGCATTAAGGTTAATTAATTTTAACTATCTTTATTTTTTGATTTAGAAAACTTATTGAGGCATTAATGAGGACTTAAATCTATATTATGAGGCTTATTAATTTACTTAGGAATTTTTAAGTTGAAAATTAGGGTTTTCCTTAAACTTTAATTTAATGAGTATAAACCTTCTAAAATTGATCTCAAATCAGTTATATTACTAATTTTAGTGATTTAAATAAGATTCTAAGGTTTGAGGACACTTAAACTTAAATTTGGGAAAAATGACAATTTTGCCCCTACTTAAGATCTAAAATGCTATTTTTTGATTTAGGGTTCCAAATTAGAATTTATTGATGAAAAATGATTACATACTACCTAATGTGAAGATAAATAGTAAGTACACTCAATTTGGATAAGGATTAAGCCTTGTGAGCCCAATTTAAGAATTTTAGCTCATAAGGGCAATTCGGTAATTTAACCTAGTGAAATCTAAAAATTTAGTTAGTTTATTATTGTTTACTATCTAAGAATTTAATAGAGTCTAAGAACACTAAATTCTGAGATCTATTAGTTAAGTTATAGCCAAAATAAGTTTGGGGTTCAAAATATAATTCAAGAGTTTTAGGGTAAGGTCCAAAAACCTAACTTTCTGAAATATATCCAAATTCAGCAAACTTAGTGGCTATAGTTTTTTCATAACATATTGAGTGCAATTACTAGGGAGTAGACCCAATTTGAACTCCATTTGATCAAGTTATGAGCTAATCAAGTTCTAGGATAATTAGGGTAAATTAGGAAATCTAATTATTAAAACCTAAATTTTCTTACATTTTACTGTTAATTAGGTTTTCCTAATCAAAATGACATATTATATGACCTAATTTAGAGTTAAATTAACTAAGTTATGGCTAATTGAATTTCTAGGTCAAATAGAATAATTAGTGAGGGTATCCGAAAGTCATTAGTCACATTTCAAGTATAATAACAAAACTAATATTACCACTATCTTCCTAACATTTTCTTGGTTAAAATGAGACCCATATTGCATATGCTTGGATAAGTGTGTGCAAAGTTATGAAGATTTAAAATTTTTTAGAGTTTTGAACTAAGTTGGGAGATCCTAAAATATCAATAGGTTAAATATGCATCATACTAGAAATTTAACACTACCATATTATTTTTTTCATTTTTCTGATTAAAATGAGATATATATTTGATATATTTGGATTTAGGGTTTGCAAATTATGAGGGTTTAAAGATACAAGAATTAATGGGTTAATTAAATATCTCTGAATTATATTATACTTTAGCATATAATCGAATTAATTAACTGCAGGTACAGCGGGACCGATGAGCTTGCGTGGCAGGCGACAGTAGTTACCGGTGGGGCTCGCTAGATGACGGCTCAATAGGATGGAGCGACCCCAAGCCTTACTGCATGAGTTGAGATGGCGGAGCCCACACTGCGGCTCGATAAATGCTGACACACAAGGGCCCACAATGTACAGGTCGGGCCCGGGTCGACCCGACCCGACCCAGGGCTTGTTTCTTTCCCCAACACCCACCCGTAGCAACTGAGCTAGGGCATACAAAAACTGCAGCTTCCCGACGATGGGGTGGCTTGGCCCACACGGTGATGGGTGGGCCAGGGTCAAACCAGACCTTCCCAACAGTAGAGGGCCAGTAGCTGGGATGGCCGGTGCCGGCAACAGCAGCGAACTCTAGCTGCTAGGGTTTGGGGCGCAGACTATCCTACTGTGTATAACTGGAGACGATCGACTAAATTAGCCCGATCGGGCTCAATCGAACCCGATCAAGTCCATCCAAACAATAATCTAATGCATACAATAGCTTTATGAAATGGAATGGCATAGATCGAATGAGGATTGAAAGAGATCGAGGGTACCTGGTTTCGACGACCGAGAATCTAGGGTTCGAAGGAGGTAGCTCCAAATGTCTATAAGGCTTCCGATTGTGCAAAATGGTGAAATCAAGCATATGGGGGATTAATGGAGGCATAGGCGGAGTCAGCGAGGTCCCCGGTGCGGTAGGGATTGGTCGGCCGCGGCGGTGCACGACGTGGGCTGGCTACGCGTGCCACGCATAGAAGATAACAGGCCCGCTGTCTGATCTAATGTTCAGACGACGGACAGGGAATGCCGTGGATCTTAGCTGATGGCTCCATTAGTGGTAATTAAATATTAATATTATTTAATTAACTTTAATTTATTTCCTACTTAAAATTAAATGATTAATTGTATTCAGAAAAATTCAAATATTCACCCATAGCTAATTGAGGGGTGATGAACACAACGCCAAAGTCAGATTTTTATTTTGACGAGTATTTAATTTTCCTATTTTTTGGGGTATTTAATTTAAATTAAAATATTTGTAAAAAATTCAACGACTTCCAAATGCCTCCAAAACTTCACCCATTGCTAATTTGGGGGCAATGAACGTAATAGTGAAGTCGGATTTTTGATTTAAGGTCAAAATAATTAGGCCAATTTCTAGAGTTCTTAAGATTCCTGAAATCAAGGGTTGAAATATTTAACCCCTGATTTGTACCAAAATTTCAGGGTGTAGTCTTACTGACTATTTTAGAGTGTTATTATCAAAATTAAGACTTAGTTTATGTGGCTCCCCGCCCCCTAATCCACAAGATTATACTTAAGGGGTGGTGTGCCACTCTGGCAAATAACTCACTTATCATTCATTGGATTATGTATAATCCACAATCCACTAATAAGAAAGAAATATACCAAGAATATATGCAATATAATCAATCACTAAACACACAACATTTTAGAGTGCGGAAGCAAGAAAGATAACATAGCACATCCAGATGCAACTCAGAGTAAAACAGTAAAGTAAAAGAAAATACATAAAATATCTAAATTATTACATCAATTTTACATAACTTTAAATGAAAGAGAATATCACTCATCCTTACCACAGAAAAGGAAACTTATACTAAAACTCTTCAACTCTGAACTGATCCTCCTTCCGAAGTGGATCTACCGCAGGTATTAGATCCTCTGATTGCTCAAGGACTGACATTGTTGGTTTCACAATGCCAGGGCGCCATCCAAAAAAAAAAGAAAATATGGTTAGACAATTGTCTAAGTATATTTTAAGCTGATAAGTTTTATGTGTTTTGTAATATCACAATTTAACAATTTCTAAGCAACAACTACATAAAATATGGGAGCAACTAGCATGATAAAAATAGAGGAAAAAGCTATAAATAATATTTATAACTTAAGCAAAAGGAGACTAAGACATACCTCAAATGTAAACTAAATAAGGCAGGGCATATAAGTATAAGTAACCATACAAGTGTTGAAAGAAAATTCTACACCCTAACATGCTGGTGATCATAAGAATTATGCAAGTTAAATAAGTAAACTCGACAGTGATACATACATATAGCAACAATAAATCTAACATCCTAAAAGTATATATAAGCAGAACAAAGGAATAGCTGACTGAGTGACAATACTGAAGCATATGCAAAATATCAATACTATATAAGAATATCCGTGTACTAACTGCCATAAAGAAAAGAACTAATCTAGCCCACTGAATATCAAAAGGATCTTAGAGTCAACAAGGAGGCTAAGGCGCAAAACTATATACTCCTAGCATTATCAAGGAGACTAGGCAGGATATATGGTTTTCTCCTAGCATCATACAAGGAGGCATAGGCAGAAAATACATAACAAATTTTCTCCTAGCGTCATCAAGGAGACTAGGCAGAAAATATAAACATAATCTTCTCCTAGCGTCAATAAGGAGACTAGGCAAAAGACATAACTGAGAGGCAGCTCTAGCACATGCAATTATTATATTTAATCATTTACATTAATGTTTTCATAAGGAATTTAAGGAGTCTCTATATTTTTCTAAAATTTTATTCATGCATCAAAAATCTTATATGATATGTTCAAGGAAATATAGCACAAAATACAAGGAATGCGTAGCACAAAATATCAAATAGTAAGTAAAGGACTCTACTAACTATTGTGATATCATTTGTTTTCTAATTATCCATTCTAACTATTCTAAGTTACACAAGCTCAGGATCTCAAATTCATATTATCGAGTGTAACTTAGAAGCTCAGCCTTATAAGTTAAAAGGATTAGAACTGGCCAAGTTCTAATCTTACTGAATCAATGTCGACTATAGTATTCAATTAAACAAATCAATCGACCTAATTTGATATTTTATCATAATTACAGCCCATCTTGATTAATCAATTAAGATGAAAGGATTGAAGATTTAACTCCAAATAATGGGGTTTAATCACCCAATCCAAAGGCATATCTAAAGGTCTAAGGTGTAGAACCCAATTCTCACAAAATTAGATTAAGGCAAATCCTAATGAGTAAATTATACTCAATATGATAGATTCTCATTCTTAGTTATAAGATTGAAAGATCAAATAATCATTAACAAACTAAAAAAATCTACAAAACTATCAAAACCAAGGCTTTACATATTGAGTAACCCAATTTACTCTATAGATGAATTCTAACCTATGATCTATTCCAAATCCTAAGAGAATGGCTCTTAATCACTAAGATTAACACTCAGACACAAATTCTAACTAATGTTATTAGGAAGATTGAGGATGTAATAGAGAGGATTATAGGATTTTAAGAAGGCATGATATGAAATTGATTTCATATCATGAAGCTTAAACTTGATTAGTTTGCAAAAGAAGAAAGACTGCAATTGAACATGTAAACTTGATACTATACTATTAATTATTTAATTCGCCGCCCTCATTATTTATTTATGTTATTGTTATGATTATATTTCCCACAACTTCTATTACAGTTAACATGAGCAAATTTAGTTTGAATTACTTTAGTTTTGATACAGTAAAACAACAGGAAGGTATAACGCATAATTACAATGGTTGCCTACTCGTAGGCCGTCCAAATTGTAATTATGGCATTACGAAATTGTTTATGCATAGATATATTTACTTAGATAATAGATATAACCTATATTTGTTGAATGGAAATCTTATTTCTGAGTGTAAGTATTCTTAAATAGTTGAAAATGAGTACCTCATTAAATTCATTCTCAGACGTGTTTGTTTACTTTGATAGATTTATTAATATCCATAAATTCAGCATTGTGAAGTATTGAAATACTTAATTCAACATGCAAAACATAGTAATATAGATTCACCAAATAATTGATCTTTTTTTTATATTTAAATTTCTTTCTATTTTAGTTCTTCTTTTGTCATTATATATTCTTCTTAAAGTTGAATTGATATAATAGAATATATAAAATACTTCCTTAACTTTGCAATATTTGAATAAATAATGAAATGAAAATTATTATATCATTCATTTTCTCATGCAAGTCTATTGTAGTTTTTGTCTATTTATTTCCCTACTATTTTAGTTTCTATTCTCCTATAAACTTCTCTATTTTTACATATTTCCATCTTTTATTTTTCTTAATTTACTTTGGCTATTCTCTTTATTTACCATTTAGTATGAAATCCGACTTGATTATTATTGTTAATGAAATTATGAAATCTTCTTACTATAATTATGAGTGTCTTTCTCTTATCTATTTACAAAAAAAAAGGATGGATATTATTCAGCTTACAAGTTATGTTAAGATTAACTTGGAACATTTTGATGCTTTGAAGGGTTTCTTTGTATTGCTTAATAATGTAATATATATATTTCTGAATTTTGAACATACTTTACTTTGATAATATATGCTTATTGTAAGGCTCAATGCTCCTTTATGATTATAATAATGAAAGAGGAATAATGACATCCTATTAAGCTTTGCATTTTGAATAGCATTATACATAATTTATATCAACATAATAGGTTTCCTTGTGTTTGTGGCTGCTACAATTAAATTGCAATTGAGGCAATATGAAAATTACACTCAACGATATCAATGGGCTGGTTCCATATATGAGAACTTACAAATATGCAATCATATCAATATATGGCCTTTACTAAACTAATTATACAAAAATTATAATGATGATGAATGTAGTTACCACCGGAACCACTGAATAAATATTAAAAAGCTACCTAAATGCTGTTAACGAATTGTAGGAACCTTTATTTAAAGCCATTGTGCTCTACTAAGACATTAATGTTTAGGGATCCACCTTTCAAGCAAATGATCGCAATTCAAAACAAGGTAAATATCTTAATAACCACATCACGTATATTGCTTTCAGCAAGAACAAAAGAAAGCATCACTACCTTTTGCACCCTCAGAAATAATGACTGAGCCATTCTTTCTAACAAAAATTGCTGCAACCTAAATTTAAAATATAATATGAAAATAATTAACTAATAAAATAATACAGAACAATACCTCGATTCATATCCTTTACGGTATCTGATACAACATATCTTGACCTCAAGATACACTCATTAAAGGCAAAGCATCACCGTTAAAATTAATTTGCAGTCCATAAAACATAATAGAACACCATAATAATTATTAATGTTATTATTATTACTATTATTATTATATTTTCATTTATGCAATTTTTTTTCTATATATGTATATATTTTTCTAATTTTTACAACTTTTATTCTATCATTTTATATATATATATATATTATAATTTCTGCAATATTCATTTCTGTTATTTTCTTTTTTTCTATATATGTATATATTTCATAATTTCTGCAACTTTCATTTCTGTCATTTTTTTTTTCTATATATGCATATATTTTTTAATTTTTGAAACTTCCATTTCTATCATTTTCTTTTTTTCAATATATGTATAAATTTTTAAATTTCTGTAACTTTCATTTCTATCATTTTTTTTTCTATATATGTATTTATTTTCTAATTTCTGCAATTTTAATTTCTATCATTTTCTTTTGTTTATATGTATATATTTTTTAATTTCTACAATTTTTATTTCTATCATTTTCTTTTTTTCTATATATATATATATATTCTTACTTTTTGCAACTTTGATTTCTGATATTTTTTTTCTCTATATATGTATATATTTTCTATTTCTGCAATTTTTATTTCAATTATTTTTCTTTCATTTACTATATATATATATTGTTACTTATAATAATAAAAATTATTATATTTTAATATATAAAGATAAATAATCAATATAATATTAATATTAATATTCTTACTAAAATAATGAAGGATATTATTCTTTTCATTTGCAATTTTTACATCACTATTAAATTTTAACTAATTTTGATATATTTATATGAGATTTTGTGCTCATAATTTGAAAAAAGTGTGCATGAACTCCTGGGTCCTCTCCTTGATTAAATTATGGTGTTTAAGCCATTGGAGTGCCTTGGATTACTGGAAATCACAAATTCAGACTTAGCATTTACATAGAAATATCTACTACATAGGTATAGCTTAATCCTCCCTAAAAGAGGGGGTTTAGGCTGCCTTTAAAAAAGAATTGCAATCATAAAAGGTTTTTGCTCTAAACGATAACATGAATTCTTACTACACAAAATGCAAATAAAAAGCAAGAAAAGAAAAAAGGAAAAAGGTTACCGAAGGAACGCCTTAAAGGGTTTTCTTTGTCTCCATCTTCTTTTTCTTCTTCCTTATACACTCTCCAATGGATGCTTTAGGGTTTTCCTTTATTTTTTCTCTTGTGGAAGATGCTATTTTCACTCTTAGGAAGACAATTTCTCTGAAATGATCCTTCTGGTTTAGATTTTTTTGTTTTTGCTTTAATACTCCTCTAGCACCATCCAAAGAAGGTCAAGAGTCGCCTATTTTTCCTCCATGAATAAGGCGTTTCGCTTTCAGATTTGTGTCGGGCACCTAAGATCGCACTTTGCTTTAGCACAAATTTTCTGGCGCATGAGTGCTTATGTTCGGTAACAACCCAAGTTGTTACTTGGCTCAATTAAGACTAATATAAGTCTTAATTAAGGTTCTAAGTCACTAATTAAGCAATTTAGAACTCATCTATGAAATTAGGTTAAACTAGAAGTCAACAAAGTCAAAATCAGAAATTTTGGAAAATCCAAAATCCTAGAATATTGACTTTTTATCTAGACCTCAGATTGAAAATCTGACTTCGCCATTGCGTTCAGAACACCGAAATTAGCTATGGGTAAAATTTTGGAGGCATTTGGAATACGTTGGAATTTCGTCGAATATTTTAATAATAATTAAATAGCTCAAATAATCAAATAAATAAACACTCGTCGAAATGAAAATCTGAGTGCGCCGTTGCGTTCCTCACCCTTCAATTAGCTAAGGGTGATTTATTGGAAATTTTTGGGATGCATTTAATAGGGTAAATTTATTTAATTAAATATGAATAATATAAATTAAATAATTATATTTTTTAAGGTTAACGGCGCCGTCCACTTAGATGCAACGCCGTCACCTTGCAAAACCTGTGCGCCGTCCATTTTCACGGATCTTCTGTGCCGTCTGATCGAGCGATCAGACGGCTACGGTTCGTCCTCTTCGCGAAGGAACACGCGGCGGAAGACCTACGCGTGTCGCTCGGCTTCTTCGACAGGCGTCTCTCCACCGCTCAAAGCCTCCTCTGAAGCACCATTTAATCCCTAAACTCCTTTCTCCTTCATCCTTATGAAAAGATCTAAACCTAGAAGGACCGTTCGAGCCGCGAGTTGTTCCTCTCCCTCTGAACCGTTCATCACCGAGGTATCCCTAATCTCTAAATCTTGCATTTAATTAATTGTTGCTTAGTTCGAATAAGATGTTAGATTAATGGATTATCTTTTTTCCGGGTTCGATCGTGTTCAATTGAACCCGATCATGCCATCAAAGCACCGATTCGGTGCGACTTTTCGCCTAACCCTAAATCGCCTCTCGTTGCTGAGGGGAGACGAAGCGTCGTGCCTCGAACCGGACCGGACCGGTTGAGTCGTCCCGCCTGTGAACCGGCCACGCGTCATGTTTGATGGAGGGCCCCGCGTGCAGCTGAGGCACCAATCCCGCGAAGACACGTGTCTCGCGGGACAGTGCCTGTCGGTGCTGCAGCACCTGTGGGACCCACTGCTGTTTTCTGCCCAGTCCGGTCTTTACATGCGTCGCGTGGGTCCCATCTGCAGAAATAAAAGTTAATTTAAATGTATAAATGAATTAAATTTAATTAATTAAAATTTATTTATTTAAAATCAATTTCAATTTAATTAATTAAATACCAAATCTTTAAATGATCATATCTTAATATTTATAAGTCCAAAATATACAAAATTATATATCATTGGGATCAGAAAAATATGAGGAATTTATTGATGCCAATAATTTTGCTATAGGACCAGTATTAATCAAAGTGACATTTAGGGTATTAATCAAGTCCAAATAATGTACAAAACTTCATTAGCCCATATCTTTATATCCAATGATCCAAACCTATTGAATATGGGTCTTAAAGTGATCAGAAAACCCTAAGGATTAATTTGGTAGTATCACTTTGCTATTTGGATTAGTATTTGCCTAATCACTTTTAGGTCCTAACCCTAATTACCCTAATTAACCCTAGAACTTCAATTGACCATAACTTGGTCAATTGAACTCCAAATTGAATGATCCAAAGGTCCATTTAGATCAGAAAAGGCCAATTAACAATAATCTGTAAAAAATTTTAGATCCAATGGTTAGATTTGCTAATCACCCTTAAGTACCCTAAAACTTGATTAGTGAATATTAGCAAATTTAATAATCCAAATTGAGTGATTTAAGTTTCAGAGGACTCATAAGTCATTTAAAACCTAGCTATAAGGTTAGATTAGTGTTTGAGTAATTAATTTTGCTAATCACTCACTAATTACCCTAAATTCTAATTAGGTCATAACTTAGTCAAATTAGATCCAAATTGAGCCTACCACATGTCATTATGATCAGTAAACTATTTGTAAACCATAGCCACTGATCTTGCTCAATTTGGACACTAATTGACAAAGTTAGGTTTTTGACCCATAATTAAGAATCCTTTAATTAACATCTTGACCCTAAATCTTGTATTGGCCATAACTTGGCTAATACTTATCAGAATTTAGCAAATTTAGATTCTATGGAAAGCTTAGGCAGTAAAGAACAATAATCTGAAAGAAAATTTAACTTTCACTTATTCAAATTACTAATTTTCCCTTATGAGTCAAATTCACTAATTTGATCTCATATGGCTTAATAATCACCCAAAATTAATTTAGTTGCTGTCTAATCTTACATTAGACAGTAAGAAATACTTTCCAAAAGAAAATTTCAGAATTTAAGCCCTAGATCAAAATTTGATCTTTTGAACCCTTAAGTATGGGCAAAATGGTCATTTTGCCCAAATTTAGGGTTTAGCTTTCAAAAGCCCTAAAATCATTTTATAATCCTATTTATCAGTAATTATAATGATTTATAGCTGAAATTAATCAAATCCAAGTCTAAATTAGATTTTGATTAAAATCTCAATCTTTGCTCTTTAAGGAAAATTTCCTAAGTCTTAAGTGAGTGATTCTCTTCTTAAATCATTCTTAGATCTTTTCTTAGGTCCTTATAACATTAGTTAGGATGTGTATCACAGGAGATACTCTTAGAAATTAAGAACCTTAATTCCTATGATTAGGAATAGATCTTAAGTTAGAATTCATCTGTTGAGTAAATTGGGTTACTCAATAGGGGAAACATTGAGTTTACTAGTTTATAGATTTTCTCAGTTTATTAAATGATTATTTGATCTTTAAACTTTAGAACTAAGAATAGAGATCTATCCTAATGAATTTGATTTACCATTAGGATTTGCCTTAACCTAATCCGTGAGTTTTGGGTTTTAAACTTAGACCCTTAGATTATACCTTTAGATTAAGTGATTAGACCCCATCATCTGGAGTCTAATTCTTAATCTTTTCATCTTGATTTGGCTAATCAAGATGAGGTTGGGATGAATTAAATTACAAAATTAGGTCGATGATTTATTCATTTTAACCAAATAGTTGTCTTTTGATTAAGATATAGCTAGGACTTGGCCAGTCCTAACTATCTTCAACTAGTAGGATTCGTGATTCTAAGTTACAGAATATGCAAGAATTGATGATTCTGAAACTTATGTAACTTAGAGTAGATAGAACGAATAAAGTAGATAACAACGGATATCACCTGTGTTTTAGATAGAGTTTCTTGCTCATTTTGATTTTTGATGCTTCGCATTCCTTGAAATTGAGCTTTATACCTTGAACATGTATTATGTACTTAAGATATTTGATAAATATCTTATGTCAACCTTGAACATTCATAAGCAGCATTATGTTTTCGTTTCACAAGTGGTTTGTAAGGTGAAGCTTGATTAGTATACCTCTTCGATCAGCTCGTTCGGGTCGGCAACCTTTCGAGGGTTTAATGTCCGACAGTCTATGGCCATGCCTAGTCCGAGTGATAGGATGGATAGACTCTTGCCATACTGACTATAGAGTCAGGATTCTGATATGGTTATACTAATTCAAGTACACTTACATTCAGTTCTGTCTTAGCTCATCAGGCTAAGAGTTTTCAGTGATGTTCAGTTTAGAGTTTCTTAGCTCATCAGGCTAAGATTTGCTGAGTATGTTTTCAGTTTGAGTGACTTAGATGATCACTGCAGTTTCCATTTTTAGTTACTGTTTTACTTGCATATTCTGCATTGTAGCACTGTTTTACTTACAGTTTTCTTGCACTTGTTTCTATATAGGATGCTAGTTTTACTTATTATTTTTATATGTACACCTAGGATGTTAGTTGCTTTCAGTTTTATACTGTTCAATTTCTGTATGACACCTAGCATAATTTCGTTGATCATAAGCATGTTTAGGCTGTATTTTGTTTTCAATTTTGTCTAGTTTTCCTTTTTGCTTACCTGTCTTTGTTGCGGTTGCTTGGAGGAGGTATGTGCTTACTTCATAGTTGCTTTAGTTATAAATCGTTTGTTTATAACTTTATACTGTTCTTTTTGTACGCTTTCTGCACCTTTTTGCTTCAGTACTGGTTTATGGTGATATTCAAGTAACTTAATAAAATTGTTTACCCTAAAATGTACTTAGACAATAGTCTAACCAATTTTTCTTTTGTTGGCTAGGGCCCTACCATTATGAAACTGATAATGGTAGGTTCTGAGTTTGTTAGAGCAGCTGATCTAGTGGAGTGCTTGCCATTGGAGGAGGAGCCCATTCCTGAAGATCTTTAGTTCTAGTTTTCTTTCTGCCTGTGAGATTGAGTATTCTTTTCAGTCTTTCAATCTATTTTAAATTGTTGTAATAATACAGGTTAAATCTTTTCTTTTCATCTCTTTACTTATTCTGTATTGTTATATTTATATTGTAGGGATGGATATTATATTCTTATTGCTTCCGCACTCTGAGTTCTTATATGATCATTTAGTGATAGTATTTTTGGATGAATGACAAAGTTCTTAGTTAAATTGGATTAGAATGTGTGTCTAATCCAATCTTAAGTGGGGACTTTGTCATTTGGTGATCCCTCCACCGTAATCATGTTAACTTAAGAGTTAACAGGACCACGGCGGGGTAGGGCCGCCACATGTTCTGTCGGGTTGGCACTCAGGGCTCGCTGAGCGCACATGTCACTGTCAAGTCGACGCTCGGGCGCGGCAAAGCGCACAAGTTTTTGTCTAGCTACATAGGTGCATGAATTGAGGCACTCAAGCATGCCTGAGCTCCTGGGTGCTCTCATTGATTAAATTATTATGGTTAAACCATTGGAGTGCCTTGGATTGCTGTGAAACCAAAATGCAAACAAAACATACTAAAATGATTAAAAGTTGCTTGTTCTAACACTAAATAACACACTAAATTTGGGTGATTTTAATATAAATACGTGACTTATCAATCATCATGATGGTTGTCTAAGAAATGATGTGATTCTCTCCATGCTCAAGATGAGGTGCCACTTGCTTCATTCAAAAGTTTGAAAAAAGATAGTTAACAAACTATTGATAAGTTAAGGGTATTTGCTTACTTTAAAGATCTAAGGGTAATGGAGCAAACTAAGATGTATGCTAGTGTTCTAAGATCCAAGAAGATCATCTCAATGTTGAGGTATAAAAGGTTTTCGCTCTCAACGATAACATGGATTCTTACAACAACAAAATGCAAAAAAAAAAAAAAATGAAAGAGGTTATTAAGGGAATACCCCAAATAGTTCTATTCATCTTCGCCTTTTGCTCTATCTTCGTCTGAGAGCTATTAGGAAGAGCTGGAGTGCTGCTGCTACCATTGGAAGCTTACTTTCTAAGATCCTAATTCGTTAGGAGTTTTACCTTACTAATGGATCAGGTACACACTGTAATAACCCAAGTTGTTATCATAGTTAATTAAGACTAATCTGAGTCTTAAGACTAATCATACGTGCTAATTAGGTCAATTGGAGTCAACCTCTTAGACCTAGTCCAAATCAGGAGTCAAATGGATCGAATCCTGATTTCTGGGAAATCCAGAAACCCTAAAATTTAACCAATTTAAATTGACCGCCGATCAAAAAATGGACACCGCCATTGCGCTCATTGACCCCAAATAAGTTTGGGGTGAAGTTTTCGTGTCAATCGGAAGTCGTCGAAATTTCGACGAATATTTTAATAATAAAAATACCCTGGAAATTGAGGAATCAAAATACTCGTTGGATCAAAAATCCAACCTCGCCATTGCGTTCCTCACCTCTCAAATAGCTAGGAAAAACATATTTGAAATTTTAAAATTTGAATATATATATATATATACTATTTTATTACTTAACGGCGCCGTTACTATTTAAACAACGCCGTCCACTGTAGTCGACGGCACCGTCTATCCAGACGGCGCCATCGCAGCCATTGGATCTTGTCCAGATCCAACGACTGCGGACTCGTCTTCGCCCTCTCTGCCCGACACCACGCGGCGCTCCCCGCCACCTCCCGCACCCAATCGGCGCCCTCCCCGGCCTCGGTGAGGTCGCTTGAGGTCTTATAAGACCTCAGGCAAGCTCGGGGCTCCGTGTTTGCGAAACCCAAGCCTCGAAGGGTCGAATCCGAGTCGACCCCGTTTAGCCATCGAACTTCAGGTACCCCTATCTCCCTCTTTACATACTCAATAATTGTAAACTTAGATTCGAATTGTTATTCCATGAGCCCGATTGACGATCCATCGACTCAGATCTAGGCTAGCTCAACCGGATCGATCGGATTCACTGATCGATCCATAGTAGAAGCTGTTAGGATCCCGTACCCCAAAAACCCTAGGACATAGGGTTTAGTTTTGCCGGCGATCCTGACCACCACCGGCGAAGGTCCGCCCACCGACGTGTAGGCCTCTTCGAGGGCTACCGTCGGCCGTGCGGGCGGAGGTGGTCCAGTGCCGGGAAGGCCAGCAAAAGCAGTGCCCTAACCCGGTGCCCTCGGGGCGTCTCCGCAGAGGAGACGAAGTCCGGGCTGGGCCGGGTCGACCTGAGCCCAACCCGATCGCGTCCGGGTCCGCGTAAGCCGTGTGGGGCCCGCAAAGGCACATGTCAGCCTCCAAGCTTGCCACGTGTCACGTGGGACCCACTAGCCGAGCAGCGCCACTTCGGCTTCGGCCGTGGGGCCCATTGCTGCCACGTGGCAGCCAGCCAGCATGCCACGTGTCACGTGGGGGCCCACAGCCCGAGCCCGGGCGACGCTTCAGCTTCCCTGTGGGGCCCACAGTGCCACATGGCAGCCTCTAGGCCCGCCACGTGTCAAGTGCGACCCATTGCCCGGTCACCCGCGGTGCTTCGGCTCCCCTGTGGGGCCCACAGTGCCATATGGCAACCTCTGGCAGTGCCACGTGTCAGGTGGGCCCATTGCCCAGTCACCCGAGCCTACTCGGCTCCCCTATGGGGCCCACAGTGCCGAGTGGCAGCCTCTGTTAGTTCCACATATCAGGTGGGGCCCACTGCCCAGTCACCCGAGCCTACTCGGCCTCCCTGTGGGGCCCACAGTGCCACGTGGCAGCCTCTGGCAGTGCCATGTGTCAGGTGGGGCCCACTGTCTGTTAATTAAAATTAATTAATTACTGTTAGCCTAATTAATTACAGTTAGTGATTAATTAAATTATGATTAGTGTTAATGACTTTTGAACAGTAATTTTATAATTAATTAATTGTAATTATTAATTAAGAGATTAATTAATATTATTTTAATATTAAATAAACTTTAAAACAGAAATTAGAATAATTAATGATTATTAAACAATAACTATAATTAATTATTCTTATTTAGATATTAGAAGGTGATTAAGGTTAATTGACAGACAGTAAATATACGTCTGCGCTTGCACGCAAGTGTACGCGGTCTGAAGTAATAAGTGAAAAGTGTGACTTTCCGAGAATTTATCGAACCACATAGAATTAGTTGATTTGGCACTAAAGTGTATCTATTCTCACTAATGTTTAAGCTATAGTATGTATTGGTTGGTTGGTCTAAATTAGCATGAATATTCACTAAGTAAATAATAAGATTTAAGGAAAGAGGAGAGTTGGGCCCATCCCACATGCAATGATATAATACTTGTGTAGATTTGTTTCTCAAGCTTTATCATTTAGTTTAATTGAAATCAAGTGCACATTATTGTCCTGTAGTCTAGCTCAAAGGCTTACAAGTTCAAATCTCGTGCACAAAATGAACTCACATTCGATTGTACTTTAGCACAAAGATTCTTGTAAGATTCTTGAGAATTAAAGTTAATTCATTTTCTCCTTATTTAAGGAAGAGTTTTTAAATTTTCTTAAATCTCAAGATCTCACAAGCTATTGATTTTCCACTACGAGCATCACTTCGCATCTTATATAGTTGAGATGAGAGAATCACATGTTGGGCTCAATGACTATGTCACTTAGTTCATAAGCACTTAACACTTCATTTCTCAATCTCAATTATGTGGAGCTAAGGAGCTCAATTAGTGGGTCTTAGCATCACTTGCATCAACTCTTTGGTTGAGCTTAGATTGAGGTGCATTGAGCTCAAGATCCTTCTCACATAGTTCTAAGCTTTCATGCATTCAAAATCTAGCATCCAACCTAAGGTGAGCTAAGGAGCACAAGACAATTAGATTTTGGATTCTTTAGTTCTTTTCTTATAAAAATATTAAGACTAATTAGATAGAAATTTCTTATTAAGGTATTTAAATCACAAATACATTATGCTTGAGGGAAAACATTCATACATCAATATTACATCATGCAAAATGGGACTTCATCCCAACCCTCCCCAAGGGGAGTTTAGCTATTCATTACACAAGAAAATAAGGAAGACACATACATAGCAAAAGACCCTTTCATGCTCACCAAAAAGAAAATACAAGATTGAGTTTAGAAGATACCAGGAACGCTCTGTAGAAGTTCTCCAGAATTCTTCTTCTCCTTTTGATTACCTTCTCCTTAGATTGCTAGTGCTGCCTTCTTCCTCTTCTCCTTTTACAAAAGCTTGCCTTGCCACCATTGGAGAGTTCTCTCCTCCTTTGGCTCTCCTTCTTACTTAGGGAAATTTTGCTAAAATTGTGAACCCTCCTCTAGTCAAGAGGAGGGGTATTTATAGGAAGGGGGGATTGCATGCTCCTCCACATAAGCAACCAGATTTTCCATTAAAAATGTTGAATTTATCATTGCACTAATTTTTCATTTAGGGTGAGGTGACAATAATCTCATTTTTTTAGCCACACATCATCTCAAAGCTTTACAAAAATGGCTGCTGCAGGATATGGTGGCTGGAGACAACATTCAGGATAGAGGTCATGTCTCCAGCCGCATTAAATGCACTAACTGGGAAAAAATTCGGCGGGCCGCTGCAGCCCGCTGTAGCGCCCTGTAGCGTGCTGCTGCATGCCTTAGCATTCCTTGGTTCCAAGCAATTTTTAGGCCAAGTCCTCCGCTGTAGACCGCTGTAGCGCGAGCGCGGGACCGCGCGCTGTAGCGGGGAATTCCGCAAAAACACTGTTCAATTAGTTGGGCAGCCTGAATTAATTTAGCCAAGTCTTCCGCGGTAGACCGCTGCAAGTGCGCGACCGCCGCGCTGGAGCGGGGAATTCCTCCCAAAAAAACACTATTCAATTAGTTGGGCGGCCCAAATTATTTAGCCAAGTCTTCCGCGATAACAAACCGCTGTAGCGCGCGACCGCGCACTGTAGCGGTGAATTCCGCAGAAAATACCTATTCAATTAGTTGAGCCCATTTAATAATCATAATATTTTCGCGATACACCGCTGCAGCGCGCGATCGCGCGCTGTAGCGGTGAATTCCGCAGAAAGCACTATTCAATTAATTGGGAGCCTGTTTAATATGCTTAAATGTTTTCTGCTGCAGCCCGCTGCGGCACGTGACCGCGCACTGTAGCGGAATACTTTGTTATATTTTTATAAAAATTGCAGAAATACCCTAGAGCTCCTTTGGATTCCATTTTCTGAAAATGTATAGAAATTTGATTTAGGAACAGCAAAAAATATCTTAAATAAATGAATTTCCCCCCTTTATTTTAGATGTAATTTATGAATTCATCATTAATTCAAGAGTAATTAGTGATAATGATTTTTCAACAGTAAAATAATAATATTATATAATTTAGTTAATTAATTAAATGGATTAATTATTATTAATTAGTAAATAAGCTTAATTAATCACAGATTAATTAAAGGTTAATACATTTTGAAATTATATATAATAAACTTTAGGAATGAACAATCAAATCATTTAATTTGAATAAATGAATAGTAAATTAATTCAAATTGTATTTTTGAATAGTAAATCTTAAAAGTTAATAACTTTTTGTAGGATGATCCAAACATAGCCAATAAAATACTCATAAAAATATAAGGAATCAAATAATGTAATGTAAAAATTAATTTTGAGGTACGCATAACGAGGTAACATTTTAGGACCTCTTTAGAGCCTCATAACTTTTTACCCAATTATCAGAACATAGTTAATATGGGTCTTAAAATGATCAAGAGAGTGGCTCCATCACTGTAGTAGTATTAGTTTTCTCATTTAGACATCAGGACAAAAAGTCAACCTTAGAATTCTTAGTAAAAATGACCAAAATGCCCCTAGACTTCAAACAGCCATAACTTAGTCAAATCAACTCCAAATTTAAAAATCAAGATGCTAACTAGTTTAGAATTTTAATGTCATTGATAAACTAAAATATATTTAGGATCGAAACCCTAGAAATTTAGGTAAATGACCAAATTATCCCTGGCCTCGTTTTGGTAATAACTTGACCATTTGGAGTCCAATTTGGACGTATTTACTGTCTATCTTTATGTTGGACAGTAAGGAATCAGTTGGAACTAAAAGAATTCAATTTCGACTCATAAGATAAAAGTTTACTTTTTGACCCTTAAAGTAAGGTCAAAATGGTCATTCTGCTCTAAGATTGGATTAAGTACTCTTAACCTTTAGTTAACATTCCAAAACACTAAAACTAATGTTATAATCATCTTAGTGACATTTAAGTGAGTGAAATCAACTATTAAGTCAGATTCCAATAATCTCTATAAGTTTTAAACACTACACCTTAAGGACATTTCCTGAGACTAGGACTAGATCATAGGTTAGAGTTCATTTATTGGATAAATTGGGTTACCTAATGGGTGAAACCTTAGTTTTATTAGTTTCTAGACTTTTCTTTATTTTACAACTTATTCTGATTAATTTGTCTTTTAACCTTAGATTTAAGATAGGAGATTCATCATATTAAGCTTGATTACTTAATAGGATTTGCCATAACTAGTAGATCACTTATAGAATAAAACCTAAAACTTAGGTCTTATCCTTTTTGGATTATATGATTAAACCTAAATCTCATAGTGTTTAATCCATAATCTGCAGGTTTAGAAGATCTTGATCAAATCTTAGTTAGAACGTCTAAATTCACAAAACTAGGACGTATGATTTATTGATTTAACTCGTAGTTATCTACCTGATTGAACTAGATTAGAACCTGATCAGTTCTAATCATTTTTAACTTATAAGGATGAATTTCTAAGTTACACTTGATAGTAGGAAAATGGTGATCCTGAACTTGTGTAACTTGAAATAGTTAGAATGGTTAAGTAGAAAACAAATGATATCACCATGTTTAGTAGAGTCCCTTGCTTCTTTTGATATTGTCGCTTACGCATTCTTTGTATTTTTATGCCATATTTTCTTGAGCATATCATATAAGATTTTTGGTGCATGAATAAAATGTTAGGAAAATATGGAGACTCCTTAGATTCATTGTAAAATATTAAAGTGATTAATGAGAAGAGAATAATTGGATGTGTTTGAGCTGCCTCTCAGTATTGCCTTCTGATTGCCTAGTCAACTTATGTCACTAGGAGAAGGCCTTGTTTTATTGTGTGCTGTTTGCCTAGTCTCCTTGTTGACACTATGGGTACAACATTGGTGCCTTAGCCATACTGGTGCTAAGATCCTTCGATTATACTGTTGGTTGCTTTAGCTATACTGGTGCTAAGATCCTTTAGCTTTTCTGGTGGGCTAGATTAGCTCTTTTCTATATGGCAAGATTGTTCACGGATGTTTATATGTTAATTTGATGTTTGGTTACTTTTCAGTATTTTTATTCAGTCAGCTATTTCTTTATATTGCTTTTATAATTAGGATGCTAGAATCTTGCTGCTATTTATATGTATCACTATTGAGTTATTTTATCTTAATTAACATGTTTCTTGATCACCATCATATTAGGGATGTAGCATTTTTCTTACAGCACTTGTCTGATTATGTATACTTATATGCTTACCTTATTTAGTCTGCATGTGAGGCATGCCTTAGCCTCTCTTTTTGCTTAAGTTATAAATGATGGTTTATAGCTTTTCCTTCATTTTGTATTGCTTGCTGCTCCCTTATACATTGTTGCCTAGATGATTATAGAATGGTGATATTACTTAGCACGTATAAACTTATCAGCTTAAAATGTACTTAGACATTGTCTAACCAGATTTTTCTTTTTTTGGCTGGGGCCCTACATTATGAAATTGATAATGGCAGACCCTCTTCAGTTAGATGAGCAGGAGTTAGGAGTGGAGCCTTACCCAGAGGAAGAGTCCTTGGAGGAAGCAGCTGTTTAGTTCTATATGTGAGGATGAGTATATTTGCACTTTCTTTATTTAAACTTTTAAATGATGTAATAATACTGGTACTGATGACTGACTGTGTATTTGGATTTTATACTTATGTTCTGAGATATATTTCTTTATACTCATGTTGTGATGCTTGGATGTTATATATATATTAAAAATCGCTTCCGCACTCTATTAGGTTTACTTAGATAGTGACTGAATGTTTGATTCTATGCTTACCTTCCCTTATTAGGTGGATTGTGGATTTCATCCTAATCCAATTATAAGTGAGGGGTTAGCTAGAGTGACACACCACCCCTTAACTTAATTCTTGTGGATTAAGGGGTGGGGCGCCACACACACCCTCCTCCTTAACCTATAACTTTAGCATTTTCCTCTACTGAGATGATCTAGGATGTTAGTTTTGGGAGTTCATCGATTTCAGCCGAGTTCGAATTGATCCCAAATTTATTAATCGCATTTTCCAAGTTTTTTATTGAGTCCCAATTTTTAGGGCATCTTTGCATTTAAACCCTAATCATCTCCCACCTAAGGTTTATTGTAGTTTATTATTTTCCACAATGTTAAATCCATTTCAGGATATAAATCGGAGCTTAGAACCTATTGCAATTTTTTTTACCTAACCCTAAATTTTCCTTCGCCTCTATTTCCGTCGGGACGATGGTATTTTTTGGACTAAACCGATCTACCCCATCTTCCTGGACCGACCGATCGAGTATCCAAAAAGCCACGCCGTTACTCGTGATACGAAAACGATGCATGTCGACCTCCAGGCTAGCCACGTCAGCTGTGCTGATCCTTGTGCCGCACTGATTTCGGTGCTGTAAAAGAAAAACAATAAATAAACCTGTAATCATTAGTCATTAATTCCATAAATTATGACTCTAAAATTTTGTGTATTTTAAATGATTGCTGATGATTAATTAAATGAATTTCTATAACTTAAGTACTACTTAATTAGTTTAAATATTCAAATTTTATTTAATTAATAATTTTAAAATGTAAATCTAAATAATACAAAATTATATACCATTTTGATCACAAAATAAGTAGATTAATAATATGCAATTTAATTTTTATTTTGATAAATATTTTAAATAGTCAATCTTTAAGATTAATAAATTAATTATAAATTTACTTCATCATTTCTTGTAACCTAATTTGATCATTTAAAGTTCAAATTAAATGATCAAATAGTCCATTTCACTCATAAAAATGTGAGGAACATTAATATGAAATCAAATTTAACATTTGAACATGAATTTTCTTACTCACTTTTTATCCCTAATTAGAAGTCACAAAAACCCTAATTTTCCAATATTGTCCAAATTTGACATACTTAGTGTCATTCTTCCTTATAATATAAGGATTTCAATAAAATGTAATTCATTTGCATTGGACAATAATTTGTGATTTTAGGTTGTTGACTCTTAATTAGGTGTTATTGTGATAATTCAAATTTCATAGAATACATGCTTTAGGTATTATAAAGCCCTAGGATAGCTAACATGTCATATTTATTATCTCCTTTGTAAGATTAGATTATATTTATTTGAGCTTAGTTCTCATTTTCTAGTTGTGTGAATTAATTGCAAGATGCTTAATTCACCTTTCAACCATAAGGTAGAAAACCTAGGATTAATTTTCAATTTAAATTATAGTTGATCCCAAAATCTATTTAGTTACACCCATTAAGAGTAGTTATCTTAATGCCTTTGTATTTATAGATTATTAAATCAACTAAATCTAGCCCTTAGTGATTAGATTAAAACTTAGTTCATTCATCTTAATAATTAAATCCTTCTCGTAAATCTCTAAGAGCTAGTAATAGAAACCCTAATTCACTTAGGGTAATTTAGGAATCCTACCGATTTCCCTCAAGATTTAGTTATTAGGATACTTAGAACTAGTAGTTCTTAAGTCCTATCAATTACTTACCTTAAACCTTTCACTTTACTATAACCTAGCTAATGAAATTTAGTGAGTTTACCTTAGCTTCCTACTAGATACCTAAACCTTGATTTAATTATAGAATTGAATATTATAGTTTAGGATGTGATTAAGAATTAGTTCATAATAGTATCAATTATACTTATAAATTATTTTGTCATATCATACTAATTGAATTAAATATACTACTTTTAAAACCCCAACTACTACTATACTTACAATTAACTTGAGATCAATATTTCAAAGTTAATTAGGAGCTCAATTAGCTCCAATCATTAAGTAGATCATTAAAATTAAATAACTTTGGATATCACTTCATTATAATTATTGAATTTTCCTTGAATGCTTGCTTAGCCTTGAGCCTTATTTATTTGAATCATATATATAAGACATTGTGCATTAAAATTAATAGGGGTTTATATTGGTGGATTAGCCTAGGGTAGGCTAAAAAGGAGTAATAAGGAGACCTCACATTCTCAGAGGGTGAATGTGAGTGTTTTAGGTTTTGACCCCACTTTTCTTTAGTTGTTAAACAGATATTTTTAACTCCTTTCTTCATTCTGAATATGCCCACAGAATGAGTACAGATTAAAATAACTTCAATTAATTAATATGTGAGATGTCTTTAATCTTATAGATTGTTAAGACTCATCATAACTTTCAGCTATGTTACTTTCCATAATTCTAGACTATGTGAATCTTAGACTAATAGTCTAAGATCTTCCTTCAATTTCCTTACTATGTATTTTCTATAATTTAGTATTATACTTTACTTATTTACAGTTTACTTAGATTATAATGAATATTATAAAATTACATTTAAATGCATCACTATTCTTTTTCTTGCTTAGCATAATTTCATTTGAACATATACATGCTTTACTTAATTTACTTTCATATGCACATTAGTATTATACTTTACATAATTTCATATGCACATTAGTTTTTTTCTAGCATATTTAGGATACTTTTACCCTTATTTTAATTACAGGCTAGGATACATACTTAAGTGAGTATTCTAACTCACTTTGTCTTTTTCTTTTCTTTATATACTTTTTCACAATTGTATGCTTACCTTTTTATACCCATGCTTGTGCTTATTTTGTAACTAGTAGTGATATCCAATTAAAATAATAATATACTTAGCTAATCTTAAAATGTACTTAGACTGTTTAGTCTAATCAGATTTTCTATTTCTTGGCTTTGCCCTATCACATTTAAATGCCAAAATATGATAGATGAGATGCATTTGGAGGCTAGTGGAGTTGGACTAAGTGCTAAAAGCTAATTGCTTTTGCTTATCATATTATAAAATATATAGCTTAATATTAAATTACAAGTGAGCTTTAATTTTTACCTATCTTTATGTTTACTATTGGTTTGTAACTAATATTAATTACTTTACTTTTATTACACTTGTGTTGGAGCCTAGCTTATTATTAAAATGCTTGTGATGAATGAATGAATGGATGTAAGTAAATATTAATTAAGTCATTAGTTGCATATCTAATTTGTGTATTAATTGGAATTAGTTGCATACTAAATTTCTTATAGAATTGGAGAATAGTTTTATATTTAAGTTGAGAATATTTCATCATCCTTAGTATGTATTAAATGTGTTAATTAAATATACCTTAGGGTAGACAATTGTTACACATGTGTTTTTCTCACTTTAAAATTTTAGAATTGGAAATAAGCAATCCCATATAACGGATTATCTTTATTTTAGATCTGGAAATAAGTAATCCTATGTAACGGATTGACTTTATATTAGAATTGTAAATGAGCAAATCCTATGTAATGGATTGTCTCCATATTATAACTGAACTAAATAATCCTATGTAATGGATTGATTACATGTTAGTTTTAAGTTGTCTTTTTTTTTAATAATAACTTCTATTGGAATGGAAGTCTAGTATGTCTACCTTGCAGGTGTTTCTTTAGCCATTTACAAAGGAAACTCTACTGAAATTTTTAAGAAAATAATAACTAAAAATAATTTGGCAAAAATGTAGACTTAAGTTTCACATGTTAAATACTTAAAATTTTATATCTAGAACTGTAAGTGCTAATATTGAATATTTTTAACTTACATTCTATCATATCCTTGCATATATTGAATCTCCATATATAAATTACATAACACATTTCATAAATTTTCTTCCATCTTAACTTAAGACTCTCTTCTTATTCCTTGGCCAAACACATTATCTAATGATTTGAATTAGTTTCCTTCTAATCTAGTATTAGATATTGTGGTGACGTATCAATATTGAGGTAAGTGATTATCAATATTGGGGACATCACACACTCCAAACTTTTTCTTGTACTCTAGCATCTAGCTCAATGCAGTCATCAATCTCTATGTGCCGGGGCTCTCCCTCTGAACTATCCTTGGTATCAATCTTGACTCTAATACTGTAACAACACTAGGTTGTTACCCTGTTTAACTCTCAGCTTAATTAGGCATTAGTTCTAATCCCATTGCATTTAGAATATCAACTTAAGCTAACCCTAAGGTTAATTGGACCTCTCTAACTCAATTTAGCAATTTGATCAGTCTAGATGCATTAATTTAGACCTAAAATATTTTGGTCTCAAAATTAAAATATATATTTTTTGTATTCCTCACCCCCAAATTAGATAGGGGTAAAAGTTTGGTAATTTTTGAAGTTCATTTGGACCATAATTCAATTTAAATTAAATTGGGATAATTGCACCTAAGGGATCCCAATAATTTAAATGTGCAAATCCACCATAAACTGAATTACCCTTTGAGATTTGTTGTGCGGACCGTAGGAGATCCACTGTGGAGCCCGGGTTGCATGACAACAGATCCCCGCTCCATCCCACCATTCCTCCCGTGGATCCGATGGCTAGTATTTTAATCCGCTGAGCCGCAGATCTGCCATTATATTAACCCGTGGATCCGACAACCAGGATCGCTCCCGCGATTGGCCATTAGGATCCCAATGATTTGAGCTATTCAACCATCTTGTTGATAGATCAGACAACATCCAAAAGTCTCGGCACTTTGGACCTTCATCCTGAATTATGCTGTCCTCGACACGAAGGATCCCCCATACCGTCAGCTACCGAACCTGTCTCCCACTTGCGTGTCCTCCTCAACAGGTTATTAGGATCTCCCCCATCTCGTATAGAGCCCTAATTGGGCCTCATGACCCGGCTGAGCTCGATTTGGAAAATTGAGAGCTCGGCTATGTCCCGATCTCTCGGGCCTCTTCATCCTGAGCCCCTGCCTCTAGGACCTTCCCATTCCTTATACAATGATATAAATAGCCTCAGGTCTTGTAACAACCCAGGTTGTTACTTGGCTCAATTAAGACTAATCTAAGTCCTAATTAAAGTTCTAAGTCACTAATTAAGTAATTTAGAACTTATCTCAAAACCTAGGTCAAATCTGAAGTCAGTAAAGTCAAATCAGGAATTCTAGAAAATATCAAACCCTAGAAAATTGGCTTTTTATCTAGACATCAAATTGAAAATCTGACTTTACCATTGCATTCAGAACACCCAAATTAGCTAGGGGTGAAGCTTTGAAGTCATTTGGAAGTTGTTGGATTTTCGTAGAATATTTTAATATTATTTAAATATATGAAAATTCAAATAAATAAATACTCGTCAAAATGAAAATCTGAATGCGCCATTGCGTTCCTCACCCTTCAATTAGCTAGGGGTGATTTATTGAAAATTTTAGTAATGCGTTTAATCAGTTAAATTTAATTAATAAAATAAGGATAAACAATTTAAATATTAATATTTAAGTTAATGTAAACGGCGCCGCCAACTTCCTATAACGCTGTCACCATAAATTATGTCTGCACCGTTTGGCTTAACGGATCCATTGATCCATCCGATCGCGCGATCGAACGGATGCGAAGCTTCGTCTTCACGTCTTTCCGCGTGTCGCCTAGGGTTAGTAGCGAAGCCATCTGTCGCGCGTGTGTCGCTCCTGCGAGCTCCCACCGCTTTAGTCGCTGCTTAGGATCTCCATTTAAAAGCCTTGTGATTGCTTCTCCGGCTCGATTTTGGGAAAAGATCTAGAAGAACCAGAGTTTAGAAGAATCAAGCGCTGAGCCTATTTCGTCAATCCATAAATTTGGTACTTCCACATCTCCTAATTTTCTTAGCATTCTTATTATCTTAATTCATGGGTTTCATAAGCGTTTAGGGTTCGATCGATTGAGTCGAGCCTCGATCGATTGCACTGGGTACCTGCAAATAGGGTTAGGGTTCGTCGATGAGGGGAAGGAGAAGGCGAATCGTCCTTCGTCTGCAGCCGTCGGATGAAATATTGATCCAACCGTTAGATCTAGGTTGGATTAAATCTGATCCGATCATTTTGAGCCGGTTCAATCCAGATTGGCTCATCTGGACCGGTCAAACCGCCCCTCCGTTAACCGGCCACGGTTGACGCATCATGATGGACGGTGGGCCCCGCTTCGCAGCGTGCAGCCAACAGCCGAGCGACGCGTGGCCTGTCCCGCTGTCGCTCTGATCTGTGGGGCCCGCTGCAGTCTGCCCAGCCAGTAGGGGCTCGCCACGTGTCCTGCATAATTAATAAATAAAATGTTATATAATTATAACGTTTATTTAAAATAAACGAAATTGTATTTATTTATATATATATATTAATAATAACATAATTATTAAATTTAATTAAACAGAATTATTTTAAATTAATTAAATACAAAACTTTAAACCCTAATAATTTGAAATTTATACATCCAAATTATGCAAATAAATATATCAAATTGATCAAAAAATATGAGAAATTTATTGATGCCAATAATTTTGTTGTAGGACCAGTATTTAGCAAAGTGACATTTAGGGTATTAATTAAGTCCAATTAATGTCATAAAATTTTATTTGCCCATAACTTTGCACCCATGGATCTAAATATATTGAATATGTGTCTTTAAGTGATCAAAAACCCTAAGAATTAATTTGATAGTGTTCATCCTGCTGTTAGGATTAGTTTTTGCCTAATCACTTTTAGGACTTAACCCTAATTATCCTATTTAACCCTGGAACTTCAATTGACCATAACTTAGTCAATTGAGCTCCAAATTGGATGATCCAAATATCCATTTAGATCAAAAAAACCTAATTAACAGTAATCTAAAAATATTTTAGATCCAACAGTTAGATCTGCTAATCATTCCAAATTACTCTAAAATTTGATTAGTAAATATTAGCAAATCTAGTAATCCAAATTGAGTGATTTAAGTTTTAGAGGACTCCTAGAGTCATTTAGAATCCATCTGTAAGGTTGGATTAGTGTTTGAGTGATTAATTTTGCTAATCACTCACTAATCACTCTTAACCCTAAATTGGTCATAACTTAGTCAAATTAGATCTAAATTGAGTCTACCATATGTCATTATGATCAGTGGACTATTTGTAAACCATAGCCACTAATTTTACTCAATTTGGGCACTAATTGACAAAGTTAGGATTTTTGAACCATAATTAAGAATCCCTTAATTTCCCTTATAACCCTAAATCTTGTATTGGCCATAACTTGGCCAATACTTATCAGAATTTAGCAAATTTAGATTCTATGGAAAGCTTAAGCAATAAAGAACAATAATCTGAAAGAAAATTTAACTTTTACTTAGTCAAATTACTAATTTGCCTTATGAGTCAAATTCACTAATTTGATCTCATATGGCTTAATAATAACCCAAAATTAATTTAGTTGTTGTCTAATTTTATATTAGACAGTAAGAAACACATTCCAAAAGAAAATTTCAAATTTAGAATCCTAGATCAAAATTTGATCTTTTGAACCCTTAAGTAGGGGCAAAATGTTAGTTTACCCAAATTTAGGGTTTAGCTATCAAAAGCCCCAAAATCAGTTTATAATCATTAGAATCAGTAAATAGAATGATTTACAGCTGAAATTAATCAAATCCAAGTTTAAATTAAATTAAAATCTTAAAATTGGCCCTTAAGAAAATTCCTATGTCCTAAGTGAGTGTTCTCTTACTCATTCTTAGATCTATCCTTAGGTCTTATAACATTAGTTAGGATGTGTACCTTGAGAGATACTCTTTGAAATTAAGAGCTTTAATTCCTAGGATTAGGAATAGATCTTAGGTTAGAATTCATCTATTGAGTAAATTGGGTTACTCAATAGGTGAAACCTTGAGTTTTATAGTTTATAGATTTTCTTAATTTATTAAATGATTATTTGATCTTTAAACCTTAGAATTAATAATAGAGATCTATCCTAATGAATTGATTTATCATTAGGACTTGCCTTAATTTAATCTGTGAGATTTGGGTTCTAAACCTTAGATCTTTAGTTATACCTTTGGATTAAGCGATTAGACCCCATCATTTGGAGTCTAATTCTTAATCTTTTCATCTTGATTTGGCTAATCAAGATGAGGTTTGGGGTAAATTAAAATACAAAATTAGGTCGATGATTTATTCATTTTAACCAAATAGTCATCTTTTGATTAAGATATAGTTAGGACTTGGTCAGTCCTAACTATCTTCAACTAGTAGGATTCATGATTCTAAGTTACAAAATGTGTAAGAATTGATGATTCTGAAACTTATGTAACTTAGAGTAGATAGAACGAATAAAGTAGACAACAATGGATATCACCTGTGTTTTAGATAGAGTTTCTTGCTCATTTTGATTTTGATGCTTCACATTCCTTGATTTTGAGCCTTATACCTTGAACATATATTATGTACTTAAGATATTTGATAAATATATTATATCAACTTTGAACATTCATAAGCAGCATTATGTTTTCTTTTAGAAGTGGTTTATAAGGTGTAGCTTGATTAGTATACCTCTTCGATCAACTCGTTCAGGTCGGCAACCTTTCGAGGGTTTAATGTCCGACAGTCTATGGCCATGCCTAGTCCGAGAGATAGGATGGATAGACTCTTGCCATACTAACTATAGAGTCAGGATTCTGATATGGTTATACTAATTTAAGTACACTTACATTTGGTTCTGTCTTAGCTCATCAGGCTAAGAGTTTTCAGTGATACTCAGTTCAGAGCTCTTTCTTAGCCCATTAGGCTAAGATTTGCTGAGTATTTTTCAGTTGAGTGGCTTGGACAGTCACTACAGTTTTTAGTTTTCAGTTACTGTTTTACCTTGCATATTCTGCATTTCAGCACTATTTTACTTACTGTTTTCCTGTACTTGTTTCTATATAGAATGTTAGTTTTACTTACTATTTTCATATGCTCACATAGGATGTTAGTTGTTTTCAGTTTTAGACTGTTCAATTTCTATATGTTACTTAGCATAATCTATTTGATCATAAGCATATTTAGGTTGTATTTTCTTTATAGTTTTATTTAGTTTTTCTTTTGCTTACCTGACTTTGTTGCATTGCTTGGAGGAGGTATGTACTTACTTCATATTTACTTAGTTATAAACTGTTTGTTTATAACTTATTACTGTTCTTTTTGTACGCTTTCTGCACCTATTTTGCTCAATTTTGGTTTATGGTGATATTCAAGTAACTTAATAAATTCTTTGCCCTAAAATGTGCTTAGACAATAGTCTAACCAGTTTTTCTTTTGTTGGCTGGGGCCCTACCATTATTAAACTGATAATGGTAGGTTCTGAGTTTGTTGGAGCAGCTGATCCAGTAGAGAGCTTGCCATTGGAGGAGGAGCCCGTTCCTGAAGATTTATAGCTTTAGCTTTCTTTCTTTCAGTGAGATTGTGAGTTCTTTTCAGTTCTCATTAAACTATTTTAAATTGTTGTAATAATACAGGTTTAACTTTTCTTTTCAGCACTTTACTTATTCTGTATTGTTGTATTTATACTATATGGATGGATGTTATATTTCTATTGCTTCCGCACTCTGAGTTCTTGTATGATCATTTAGTGATAGTATTTTTGGGGAGAATGGCAAAGTCTTTATTTAAGTTAGATTAGAACATGTGTCTAATCCAATCCTAAGTGGGGACCTTGTCATTTGGTGACCCCTCCACCGTAATCATGTTAACTTAAGGGTTAACAGGACCACGGTGGGGCAGGGCCGCCACAGTTGGTATCAGAGAAATTGCATAAGGTGTCAGATCAGAATTTGCATTCCTTTCTACCTAATGGACTGTTCTTCTGCCACTTGATCACTAAATGAATACTTGAATTAACATCCATCACATTATGAGTATAACTCAGAATAAGTTAAGTTATTAAATAACTATAAAAGATGATAAACCATAAATATCAAATTATGTATATATATGCTCAACAAATATAAATAGAATGATTATAATTGTAGGAATAAAAAGATCATCTAGGAATGGCATTCATGACATACTTAAAGGAGTTCGAGACTATTTGGAAATATGAACATAAGTTAGGAAAGAAGCAAGGAAGAACTATTGAAGGAGTGTCAGAACAAGGATCACAAGTAATAAATAAATTACTGAAAGAAGGCGTCTGTAGAGGCCTTGATTTTCCAGTATTTGCCAAGGAGTGGCTTGCGAGAGTTGACCATATATTCGGTGTTATGGAGTGGCCTAGTCACATTAAACTAGAAGTGGTGCTATGTCTTCTGCGTATGCAAGCAAAAAAAATGGTGGATTATGTCAGACGAAGAATTATTTCATAAAGCACAGGAGGAGCATCGTGAAGTAACTTATGAAGATTTTCGTAGAGCATTTTTCACTAAGTATATAGGGTGGGAGTAGTATGTAATTCATGATGTAATAAGTATGATATATTTCACTATTATAATAAAAGTTTAATGATGAATAAATAAGGAATTTAATCTTTATCGTATGATTCATTTTAAGTAAGCTAAGTATACATGTTTTGATTTCAGAAAGATGAATCCTGTAACATCTCCAAATAATACTCCACTCAACCCTCAACCATATGTGAGCAATGCTCCAAACAATACCGTGGCCGCTTCTAATACTATAGATGAAATAACCTCTCTGAGAAATATGGTTAGTGCAATGCTAGAGAATCAAAATTAGCAGGCTCTAGCTATTCAAAAGTTAGTATCTATAATACCCGCCACTAATGCCAGCACTTCTTCAGCATCTCCCGCCCCTCAAGTTTCCAATACCTTTTGACAGTTCGCAGATGGGATACTTCATAGTTTCCTAAGACTAAGGCCTCCTACCTTTGAAGGGTCTGAATCACCAATGGACACTCTGGCATGGCTGAAGATAGTAGAGAAAAACATCACTAGCCTAGGTTGTTCAAGCAACCAATCTGTAAGACTAGCCACTCACCTTCTGCAAGGAGAAGCAGAACATTGGTGGGAGCAAGAAAGGAATACGCATTTTGGGAATTTGAATTGGATGAAATAGAGTGGAGCTGGTTTGTTCAAGCATTCAAGGAATCATTTAATCCACCATCCACTAAGAACATCATTGGTAATCATTATTGAGATTAACCCAAGGAAATCGATCAGTAACTGAATATACTTCAGAATTTCGGAAGCTCATCCAATTTTCACCTCACTTGGTTCCTACTGAAGCAGATAGAGATTTCATATTCGAGAATGGACTCCGAGAATCCATTAAAGATCATGTGATCCCCCTACAACATACCCAGTTCGAGAAACTGGTTGAGATAGCACGGTAGTGGAACATCATCAAAACATTAAAGACATGAAAAGAAAGGCTTTCAACATGAACAAATACCCTCAGAACTTCAAGCAACAACTAACAAACCAAGGAAGGGTATATCAGATGGAGACCACTGAAACAACAAGCCAAACTGCCGCCTGTAATAGGCCACATCCTTATGGAAAATGTTACCATTTCGACAGAGTGTGTTTCACTTGCGGAAGGTAAGGTCATGCGTATTGGGATTGTCGATCAAATAAAACCATCGATGGAGTAACTATTGAACGGAATCGTACGAATAGAATATTCCGTGCCACTCCCATCAATTCCAGAGAGCCTCAGATGACTCTTATGCCACCTCCTGCTCAAGAGCGAACACTTGCAAAGGTTCAATATGCTGCAAAGCCTTCAAACCCAAATCAATCAACAGTTCAAACATCTGGCAACAGGCCTGCTAAGAAGGCAAGAGTATACAATCTCATTCCTGTAGAAGCAGCAGAAGACAACAACGTAGTCTCAGGTACAATTTATAAATTTTTGCTTTTCTTACTAAATTAGAACTTCCTAAAGTCTATATTTTTATTAATTAGGCACCCTATACTTTAACAAAGAGCCCTGCAGTATATTATTTGATACTGGGGCTAGTCATTCATTTATCTCTGAAAATTTTGCTAAGAGATCAAGACTACCATGTTACAAACTTGCGAAGATCTTGAGTGTTGGACTTCCATCTGGAGCCCAACTTAGTGCAAACAAATTTTGTGACGTTCAAGTACCAATCAATAACCATACCTTCCAAGCCAAGTTGATTATGCTACCTATAGTAAATTTTGATATTTTACTAGGCATGAATTGGCTTAGTATGCATAATACTACTATAAACTATTAAAAGAAGAAGGTTATCTTGCAAACTCCAGGAGCTTTAGGAATGTTTATTGGGAAGTTCAGCATTAGTAGCTCCTTAATCAATGCAATCTAAGCAGAGAAGAGGTGGTGTGCAAAGGCTGTAGTTGTATTTAGATGGTGATGTTGGGCAACAGCAAAGAAGTAACCCCAATTTCTAAAATAAAAGTTGTTAAGGATTTTGAAGATGTTTTACCTGAGGATCTGCCTAGTTTACCACAAATCAGAGAAATAGAATTTGAAATAAATATAGTTCGTGAGACACAATCTCTATCAAAAGCACCATATAGAATGGCCCCGAAAGAACTGCAAGAGTTAAATGATCAATTTCAAGAATTGTTAAATAAAGGGTTTATTAAACCTAGTATGTCTCCGTGGGGAGCTCTGGTACTATTTGTAAAGAAGAAAGATGGGTCTATGAGAATGTGCATAGACTACAGGGAGCTGAATAAAGTCACTATTAAAAATAGATACCCACTTCCTCGTATTGATGATCTGTTCGATCAGCTTGCCGGTGCTGTAGTGTTCTCTAAAATTGATTTAAGGTCAGGGTATCATCAAGTGAAGGTAAAGGACTCAGATGTAGAGAAGACAGTATTCAGAACACGATATGGACATTACGAGTTTCTTGTAATGTCATTTGGTCTCACTAATGCCCCATCTCTGTTCATGGATTTAATGTAGAGAGTTCTGAAACCTTATCTAGATAAATTTGTTATAGTTTTTATTGATGATATTTTAATTTACTCAAAGACAGTAAAAGATCATGAGGAACATTTGAGAATGGTTCTGGAGAAGCTTTGAGAGCATGAGTTATATGCTAAGTTCTCAAAATGTGAATTCTGGTTGAATTCTGTATTATTTCTTGGCCATGTGATTGATGCTCGTGGAATTCAAGTAGACCAGAGCAAGATTAGTGCTATTCAAGATTGGGTTCAGCCCAAGATAGTTACTGAAATTTGTAGTTTTCTGGGTCTAGCCGGATACTACATAAAGTTTGTTAAAGGCTTCTCCTAGCTTGCCGTGCCACTTACGAAATTAACCCAGAAGGCAGTTCCATTTGTTTGGTCAGAAGAATGTGAAACTGCATTTCAGTCTATAAAGGATGCATTAACTTCTGCTCCAGTTTTAGTTCTTCCAAAAGAAGGAGTCAATTATCAGGTGTATACAGATGCATCTGGAATTGGGTTAGGATGCGTATTAATGCAAGAAGGCAAAGTTATAGCATACGCATCTCGCCAGCTTAAAACTTATGAAAGGAACTATGCTGTACATGATTTAGAATTGGTAGCATTAGTTTTTGCACTAAAAATCTGGCGCCATTATTTGTATGGAGTTCAATGCTCTATATTCACAGACCACCAAAGTCTGAAGTACATCTTTACCCAAAGAGAATGAACTGTAGGCAAAGAAGATGGCTGGAATTAATTAGTGATTATGACTTAGATATTCAGTACCATCCAGAGAAAGATAATGTGGTAGCTTGATGCGTTAAGTCGTCACACTACTCTTAACAGTATAATTTCAGAAAGTACGTTAATGAATGAGTTCGTAAGATGGAAATTTCTCTTGCTAAAGGTAATTCAGTTAGTAACTATGATATCAATGAGTAATATAGAACCTACTTTCCATAAAATGTTTCAATCTCTCAAAGCAAGGATGATGAATATTTAAACCTTAAAGTGGCAATAGAAAGTGGTTGTCATCCAGAATTGCAGTTTAAGAAAGGTGCTATTTGTATGGATAATCGTCTATGGATTCCTAAATCCATGCAGAAAGAGATCTTGATTGAAAGTCACAATTCAGGATATCAAATTCATCCAGGGAAATTCTAAGGATGTATCAAGACCTAAAACAATCATTATGGTGGCCAGGAATGAAGAAAAGTGTTGCAGAATTTGTTGCAAAATGCCACGCTTATTGCTTAATAAAAGCAGAGCATCAAAAGCCTGGTGGCTTATTGCTCCCACTAGAAATTCCAGAATGGAAATGGACTGATGTATCCATGGATTTTTGTCATGGGTTTGCCTCATTTAAGATCTAGAGCTGATTCGATATGGGTTATAGTAGATCGTCTTACAAAATCTGCCCATTTTATTCCAATCTGTCAAAACTGACTCGGTGGAGAAGTTGGTCAAATTATATATTAAGGAAATAGTCAGATTGCACGGAATTCCTAAACAATTGTATCCGATAGAGACAGTCATTTTACTTCTAAATTTTGGCAGGCTGTCCATCAAGATTTAGGCATAACTCTGGCCTTGAGTACAGCATTCCATCCCCAAGCAGATGGCCAAATAGAATGAGTAAATCAAGTCTTAGAAGATCTCCTGCATTTATGTATGTTGGATTTTTTCAGGATCTTGGGAAGAGCATATTCCTTTAGTGGAATTTGTATACAATAATAGTTTTCAGTCAAGTATTAAGATGGCACCATATAAAGCATTATATGGGAGAAAATGTTCATCCCCACTAGCATGGTCTGAGACAGGAGATACCCAATTATATGGATCTGAGCTAGTGGAAGAAACAAATAAGAAAGTCAAACTCATTCAGCAAAGAATCAGAATAACTCAAGATAGGCAGAGTAAATATCATAATAACCGTCATCATCCTCTAGAATTCAACGAAGGAGATTTTGTATACTTAAAAGTGAAGCCCGATGAAAGGAGTCTATCGTTTTGGAGTTTCTGGAAAGCTCAGTCCAAGGTACGTTGGACCTTTCAAAATTTTGCAAAAGATTGGTTCAGCAGCTTATAAATTAGAGCTACCAGAAGGCTCTGCTGTTGTTCATAATGTATTCCACGTTTCATCACTAAGAAAGTGTCTTCGAGATCCTTCTCATCTTATTGAACATCCTGCAATTGAAATTCAGCCTGATCTTTCTTACACTGAAGAACCAATTAAAATCTTAGATCGTGAACTGAAGAAATTAAGGAATTGATCTATTCCAATGATAAAGATTCAGTGGAAGAACCGGTCTTGTAATGAAGCCACCTGGGAGAAAGAGATGGATATGCGTCAAAAGTACCCAAACCTTTTCAATCAAGGTGATTCTTCAACTCTATCTTATTTCAATTTGTTTCTTTATATCTGCTTAAATTCTTTTTCTCAGTTGAGTGATATCGAGGATGACATCATTCTTAAGTGGGGGAGTTTATAACAACCCAGGTTGTTACTTGGCTCAATTAAGACTAATCTAAGTCCTAATTAAAGTTCTAAGTCACTAATTAAGTAATTTAGAACTTATCTCAAAAACCTAGGTCAAATCTGAAGTCAGCAAAGTGAAATCAGGAATTCTGGAAAATATCAAACCCTAGAAAATTGGCTTTTTATCTAGGCATCAAATTGAAAATTTGACTTCACCATTGTGTTCAGAACACCCAAATTAGCTAGGGGTGAAGTTTTGAAGTCATTTGGAATTCGTTAGATTTTTGTAGAATATTTTAATATTATTTAAATACGTGAAAATTCAAATAAATAAATACTCGTCAAAACGAAAATCCGAATGCGCCGTTGCGTTCCTCACCTTTCAATTAGCTAGGGGTGATTTATTGAAAATTTTAGGAATGCGTTTAATCAGTTAAATTTAAATAATAAAATAAGGATAAACAATTTAAATATTAATATTTAAGTTAATGTAAACGGCGCCGTCAACTTCCTGTAACGCCGTCACCATAAATTATGTCTGCACCATTTGGCTTAACAGATCCATTGATCCATCCGATCGCGCGATCGAACGGATGCGAAGCTTCGTCTTCACGTCTTTCCGCGTGTCGCCTAGGGTTAGTAGCGAAGCCATTGTCGCGCGTGTGTCGCTCCCGCGAGCTCCCACCGCTTTAGTCGCCGCTTAGGATCTCCATTTAAAAGCCTTGTGATTGCTTCTCCGGCTCGATTTTGGGAAAAGATCTAGAAGAACCAGAGTTTAGAAGAATCAAGCGCTGAGCCTATTTCGTCAATCCATAAATCTGGTACTTCCACATCTCCTAATTTTCTTAGCATTCTTATTATCTTAATTCTTTGGTTTCATAAGAGTTTAGGGTTCAATCGATTGAGTCGAGCCTCGATCGATCGCAGCGGGTACCTGCAAATAGGGTTAGGGTTCGTCGATGAGGGGAAGGAGAAGGCGAATCGTCCTTCGTCTGCAGCCGTCGGATGAACTATTGATCCAACCGTTAGATCTAGGTTGGATTAAATCTGATCCGATCATTTTGAGCCGGTTCGATCCAGATCGACTCATCTGAACCGGTCAAACTGCCCCTCCGTGAAACGGCCGCAGTTGACGCATCGCGATGGACGGTGGGCCCCGCTTCGCAGCGTGCAGCCAACAACCGAGTGACGCGTGGCCTGTCCCGCTGTCGCTCTGACCTGTGGGGCCCGCTGCAGTCTGCCCAGCCAGTAGTGGCTCGCCACGTGTCCTGCATAATTAATAAATAAAATGTTATATATAATTATAATGTATTTTAGATCCAACGGTTAGATCTGCTGATCACTCCTAATTACTCCAAAATTTGATTAGTGAATATTAGCAAATCTAGTAATCCAAATTGAGTGATTTAAGTTTCAGAGGACTCCTAGAGTCATTTAGAATCCATCTGTAAGATTGGATTAGTGTTTGAGTGATTAATTTTGCTAATCACTCACTAATCACTCTTAACCCTAAATTGGTCATAACTTAGTCAAATTAGATCAAAATTTAGCCTACCACATGTCATTATGATTAGTGGACTATTTGTAAACCATAGCCACTGATTTTACTCAATTTGGGCACTAATTGACAATGTTAGGATTTTGACCCATAATTAAGAATCCCTTAATTACCTTTATAACCCTAAATCTTGTATTGGCCATAACTTGGCCAATACTTATCAGAATTTAGCAAATTTAGATTCTATGGAAAGCTTAGGCAGTAAAGAACAATAATATGAAGAAAAATTTAACTTTCACTTAGTCAAATTGATAATTTGCCCTTATGAGTCAAATTCACTAATTTGATCTCATATGGCTAAATAATAACCCAAAATTAATATAGTTGTTGTCTAATCTTATATTATTAGACAGTAAGAAACACATTCCATAAGAAAATTTCAGATTTAGAACCCTAGATCAAAATTTGATCTTTTGAAACCTTAAGTAGGGGGAAAATGGTAATTTTGCCCAAATTTAGGGTTTAGCTATCAAAAACCCCAAAATCAGTTTATAATCATTAGAATCAGCAAATAGAATGATTTACAACTAAAATTAATCAAATTCAAGTTTAGATTAAATTAAAATCTTAAAATTGGCTCCTTAAGAAAATTCCTAAGTCCTAAGTGAGTGTTCTCTTACTCATTCTTAGATCTATCCTTAAGTCTTACAACATTAGTTAGGATGTAGTATCTTGAGAGATACTCTTTGAAATTAAGAGCTTTAATTCTTAGGATTAGGAATAGATCTTAGGTTAGAATTCCTCTATTGAGTAAATTGGGTTTCTCAATAGGTGAAACCTTTGAGTTTTCTAGTTTATAGATTTTCTTAGTTTATTAAATGATTATTTGATCTTTAAACCTTAGAATTAATAATAGAGATATATCCTAATAAATTGATTTATCATTAGGACTTGCCTTAACTTAATCTGTAGAGATTTAGGTTCTAAACCTTAGATCTTTAGTTATACCTTTGGATTAAGCGATTAGACCCCATCATCTGGAGTCTAATTCTTAATCTTTTCATCTTCATTTGGCTAATCAAGATGAGGTTTGGGGTAAATTAAAATACAAAATTAGGTCGATAATTTATTCATTTTAACCAAATAGTCATCTTTTGATTAAGATATAGCTAGGACTTGGCCAGTCCTAACTATCTTTAACTAGTAGGATTTATGATTCTAAGTGACAGAATGTGTAAGAATTGATAATTCTGAAACTTATGTAACTTAGAGTAGATAGAACGAATAAAGTAGACAACAACGGATATCACCTGTGTTTTAGATAGAGTTTCTTGCTCATTTTGATTTTGATGCTTCGCATTCCTTGATTTTGAGCCTTATACCTTGAACATATATTATGTACTTAAGATATTTGATAAATATCTTATGTCAACTTTGAACATTCATAAGCAGCATTATGTTTTCTTTTCAGAAGTGGTTTGTAAGGTGTAGCTTGATTAGTATACCTCTTCGATCAACTCGTTCGGGTCGGCAACCTTTCGAGGGTTTAATGTCCGACAGTCTATGGCCATGCCTAGTCTGAGAGATAGGATGGATAGACTCTTGCCATACTGACTATAGAGTCAGGATTCTAATATGGTTATACTAATTTAAGTACACTTACATTTGGTTCTGTCTTAGCTCATCAGGCTAAGAGTTTTTAGTGATACTCAGTTCAGAGCTTCTTTCTTAGCCCATCAGGCTAAGATTTGCTGAGTATATTTTCAGTTGAGTGGCTTGGATAGTCACTGCAGTTTTCAATTTTCAGTTACTATTTTACCTTGCATATTCTGTATTTCAGCACTATTTTACTTACAGTTTTCCTGTACTTGTTTCTATATAGAATGCTAGTCTTACTTACTGTTTTCATATGCTCACATAGGATGTTAGTTGTTTTCAGTTTTAGACTGTTCAATTTCTGTATGTTACCTAGCATAATCTATTTGATCATAAGCATATTTATGTTGTATTTTCCTTACAGTTTTATTTAGTTTTTCTTTTGCTTACCTGACTTTGTTGCAGTTGCTTGGAGGAGGTATGTACTTACTTCCTATTTACTTAGTTATAAACTATTTGTTTATAACTTATTACTGTTCTTTTTGTACGCTTTCTGCACCTATTTTGCTCAGTTCTGGTTTATGGTGATATTCAAGTAACTTAATAATTTGTTTGCCCTAAAATGTGCTTAGACAATAGTCTAACCAGTTTTTCTTTTATTGGCTAGGGCACTACCATTATGAAACTAATAATGGTAGGTTCTGAGTTTGTTGGAGCAGCTGATCCAGTGGAGAGCTTGCCATTGGAGGAGGAGCCCGTTTCTAAAGATTTATAGCTTTAGCTTTCTTTCTTTTAGTGAGATTGAGAGTTCTTTTCAGTTCTTATTAAACTATTTTAAATTGTTGTAATAATACAGGTTTAACTTTTCTTTTCAGCACTTTACTTATTCTGTATTGTTGTATTTATACTGTATGGATGGATGTTATATTTCTATTGCTTCCGCACTCTGAGTTCTTGTATGATCATTTAGTGATAGTATTTTTGGGGAGAATGGCAAAGTCTTTATTTAAGTTGGATTAGAACATGTGTCTGATCTAATCCTAAGTGGGGACCTTATCATTTGGTGACCCCTCCACCGTAATCATGTTAACTTAAGGGTTAACAGGACCATGACGGGGCAGGGCCGCCACAGCTCTGCTCCTTGGATTGACTTGCTGATCAATTGGAGCTTCTACCTCACCACCCTTTCTAGTCTGTTCGAGCTCTCCCAGGTGTCCCAGTTGTGTGTACCATTGATAATATGTGTCTCCTAGAGTTCAGGAACTCTAAGAGCTCTCTGGAAGCTTATCTAGTGCCAGTCTTGCCCTCTATCAATCAGCCCAAGCTCAACCGTAAACCCAGGTACCTTAGTTGCAAGCTCTGAGCCAATGAGGCTCGGGCTTTCCTCCATTTTATTCGTATTGATCAGCATTTTCAAATCAAACCAATTGCACTTATAATTACGCTTTGAGCTAGCCTTGATCGATCAAATTGATCGATCAGACTAAGCCCAAAAAAGGGGCTAAGTTCGAGTAAGGACCTTGTGATCTAGGCCTCCCTAGACCTAGCCACCTTAAGGGTTTGATCCATCTCACCTCCCTGAAGGTGTAGGGATTGAATCCAGATCAAATCATGCTCTATGTGGGGAGAAGTTGTTCAACACAATTGCTTCATAGCGGAAGCTCTTGGGTGAGTAAGGTTCGGGCAAACCTGATCATCTCACTTGGGGCTTTGAGTCTCTACCAGTGTGTTTAGTCATGGTGAAGGTGTAACGACCTTCAGTTGGTCATGCCATTGTCTGGATGCATGGGAATTAGGCGATTGGTGTTTTTTTAATCGGCCTAACATCGGGACAAGAGAGCGAGGATGACGCCACTGTGCGGGTCAGGCCAACCCGTGACCCGCACAGTACGACAGTCCCGGGTCTCTCGGGCCCCGGTCGACCCGTGTCTTTTGGTATCAGGCTGAACCCGTCTGAATAAATCTGATTAATTGGATTTATTTTTCTTAAGGAAAATAATTCAATTAATCAAATCATAAGGAAATTTAATTGAAAAAATACCGAATAAATTAATTGAATAACTTTTGATCCACTGATCAAAAATCTATAATCTTATATACCAAATTGATCAGAAAGTTATGAGGAATAAGAATATAAAATAATATTTCACTTTTAATGATTGAATTTTCTAATTTAGCCTAATTATTATAGAACTTAATTAGGATTTATTAACATGTATACTTAGCCAAATTGCATGATTTAGGTGCTATTATGTTTCTTATACCTTGTAGAATGCATATGCTAGGTTAATAAATTTTTTGATTGATATATTCTTAATTATGCCCTAATCTTGTAAATGTATGATTAGTAAAAATTAGGGTTTCTAATTATTATAATTTAGTAAACTCAGTTTTTAATTGTTCACATGAATAAGTAGAATACAATTACCAAGTTTCATGAATTTATAATAGTTGTATTTGTAATTAGGTGCTAATCTATTTGTATAAACTTAAGACTTGATTAGCACTAATTACTTTCTATTTTTTACAAATTTCTGGTATTATGCTTTCATAATAGTAGTATGAATGTAATTAACTTTCACATGTATCTTAAGCATTTGATTTTAACTAAATTGATTAAAATGGCATAAATCCCTTAATTAATCTAAAGAACCTTAATATCTTGATCAAGTAATTAATACTTGGTCTAAATCTGAGATTATCACTAATGATACACCAATAATGTATTGATTTGTCTTTGATCTATAAATTAACAATTAGTCTTAATTGGGTAAGGATAGAGGCTAAATCTTAACCAGTTTGATTAAGACTTGAATCCTTAATCACTTAATCAATTAACTTGATTGAAAAATAATTCAACTATCATTATTCCAATAATGCATCTGATTTAATATTGATCTTAAATCATTGAATTAGAAGTGCTAAGATTAATAAAGAACTTATGTGATTGAAATATCTAAATTTAAGCTTAAGATCCTTAATTTTCTCTTATATAAGACTCTTAGTATAAGAATGATAATAAAATTGTATTGATTTATGGAATGATCTAATCCTAAAAATATTCTTTATTTTATCCCATGATTGTAGAATAGGATGTGATCAAATGGGTCAAACTATCTGATCTGATTATTTTAATCCAAACTTAATAAGTAAACCTTCTGATCTGATTATTTTAATCCAAACTCAATAAGTAAACCTTATGAATTTTTGTTTAATTGGTAGAAATATGAGATCTTGATGATCTTGCTATAGAAGAGTTTTGTAATATCTAAAATATTGAAGTAGGAAGATATTTTGTTAAACCTTGAGGTAGGAAATTAGATGATCCTCCATAACCCTAGAAGTTAATCTTAAATCTTATGATAAACTTCACTTAAAGCATTAGAATGAGATTTCTCCTATATGGTAGTAACCTATATTGGGTGACCTTTTGGTCACATCCTTAAACCCTTATAAAAGATTCACCTAATCAGAATAAGGATTATAGCTTTAATAAATCCTTGGTTATTAAATAGAATTGACTAAACTTAGATTATTAATTGGTCATGATTATGCATACCCATGGTGCTGAGTCACTTCAATAATATTCAGGTTTGGATGAGCCACTCTAATGTGGATTTATGATCAGGTGTTTTCCCAAGGGATAAGACAAATATAGTCCTGCTAGAGTAAATCCTCTAAATCTCAGAGTGTGAACTAGATCCTTAGTTTGGGAGAAAAATAACTGCAACCGGGTTCTACCTCCTATCTTGGTACGCCTCGATAAGTGCAGTTATAAGCAAACTAATTACTAAATTCACATATCTTGGAAACATACAACCATGTGTATATAACCTTTCCAACTGATGATTTCATGTGAAATCCTAAGCAAGAGAATCTAATTAATGAAATTAGATCTTGGAGTCAGAATCCTCTTAGTAGGATTCTGTATAATGGAGACATTTAATTCATAATCCAATTTTAAAGCATTTCTAAATTTTTAGATTTATCTCATGTAGTGTAGAGACATGAGCATGAGCATAAGCATGGTGTATGAGTATTAGTGATGATTTATGAGTTACAGAATGTTGCATACCTCAACAAGGGAAATTCAAGATGTTCAAGCATCATAGTAAACTGTGTGTCCCATCAGGATGTATGTGGATATTGGACCATATGACTCATAACAATTTAGTGATATTTCAGTTGCATTTTAGTGGCATACAATATTATAGCATATTCAAATGCATGATTTCAGTGGCATACAACATAGTTTTACATATTATTTACTCAAATTCAGATCATAAACTATTTTTATTTGTTTTCATTATTAAGTATACAATCAGCTTTACCTTACTTCAGTTTTATATAGTCTTAGTTATTCAGTTACTTTTACAATCTTTTTACAGTTTCATTTGCTTTACTGTTATATGTAAAAAATAAGAACTATTTAGATTAGATTCAAAGTGTTAGACTTATTGTCTAATATGTGGTACTTTTGGGATCCAACAATCTGTTAGATCCCTGAGCAGTTTGTTGAGCCAGGCCAGAAGGATTCTCAGGAGATTCAGGAGGAGTTCGTGAAGCCTCAGTGGACCCTCCTTCAGCTTTACTGTTTCTTTCTATTTGAATTTTAGTTCCATAATTAGACTTTACTTCAGTACTATTTCAGTAAATCATTTGTAATAATTTCTTGATGTATATTCTTTTCTTTTCTGAGATGAATGTTTATTTCAGCTTCTGTGATTAATGTTTTCTATATGTATGCTTAGCTTCTACACTTTGTTTATATATTACTTATACTTAGTATTGTGATGTGATCAAAATATTGGAAATGCTGATATTAGTATATATGTGTTGGATTCCTCATCTTTCATTCATAATCCAATATATATCTTAGCCTAATACTTAGTATAAGTACTATTCTTATCTTAAGTATTAACTCTCGACCCCTCTCATGATTGAGTTAACAGCCTTTAGTGGTTTAGTTACAGCTATTTAAGGAGATGGGTTATGCCTTCCTGAATTGGTTTTATCATTTGCGTACAGTGACAAGGTGGGCACTACAGTTGGTATAAGAGAAGTATCATCAAGTATTAGATGAAGAGTTTGCTCATATCTACTTTATGATCTGTTCTTTGTATCCATTAAAGATCACAAGTTACTAAGTGTAAGAAAATCAGCATTCGAGGTTCATCCAACTTACCTCAAAAATAAAAACTAAATATGCCTAGAATGAGGACATCCTAGAAATTGAATGAACATAATAATACCGTTAAAACAGTGAATTATTAAACATAAACTGGACATCCTAGGATTTGAATGAACTGTAAAGGAAATAATAGATATAAGTAAAGTACTTATAAAATTAAGTTACTTTTTAGGTATGGAGTACACCCAGTCAGCATTCTCGTTCTACCTTAGAAGGTTTGAAGATTACTGGGCCGATAACTTTCAGGACGGCAGGATATATGGTAGAGTCATCAAAGGAGTGTCACCTCATGGAGTGGAGGTGCTAGACAAGATCCTTATCCATTCATTCTTCAGAGCTACTAGTCTCCTAGTCCTTGCTAGAGAGTGGTTGGACCGTGGAACCACTGCCTTCTGAGAGACAGCCTGTCTGGATGAGTATCATCTTCAGATCCTGGACGTTCTAATTATGGGACCAATGAGTCATTGGTGGTTTTAGGTTTGTAGGAGGATAGCTAGAAGGCATCGAGTAGTCACATATGATGATTTTTGTGTTACCTTTTGGATTAAATATTATAATTAGAGATCTTAGAGCTCGTATCGTGTCTTTTCTTTCATAGCAGTTTATACATTTTGTTTATCTATGTAACTTTTCTTTTGAGAAAGTAATGAATAAAAGGATAATGAGATTTAAATATATTCACTGAATTTATACTTATATGTATAGTCATGAACCTCTGATCTCCTTTTGTTCCTACTCCGACTAAGAACACAGTCCCATCTTCAGTCGGACTCGATGAAATGAATCCTATGGCTAGTTTGATGAAAGTTCTAATCGAGAGTAATGCGCAACAGATGCAAGAAACTTGTGCCCTTATATTAAGTGTACGCCAGCAATCTCTTCCATAGTTTGGACCTCCATCTTCCTCCCACTTCTCTGGAGATGGACTTCTTCATAGTTTTCTACTTCTAAGAACGCCTACCTACAACGGGGCTCTAAATCCCATGGATACTGTGTAACAACCCTAAGTTGTCACTTAGCTTAATTGCATCCTAATAATCATTTCATTGAGTTCATCTAGCCATTAGAATTAATTCCCAAATATTTAGAGTGATTAAAAGCTCAATTTAATGTTTGGATTATTTTAATAATATTTAATTAATTAGAAAATTGAGATATTTAATTTGATCTCCAAATTAAAATCCAACTTTGCTATTGCACTCGTCACCCCCAAATATTTAATTTATAGTAGTTTTTCTATAGTTTGTTTACTTTACTATTTCATTGCACCTATTTTAGAACTATTTAGTTTAGTTCGATGCATTAGACTTCTTGTCTAGCACGAGGTACTTTTGGGATCCAACAATTTTCTATATCCTGAATAGCTTATTGAGCCAGGCCAGGAGGACTCTCAGAAGATTCAGAAGGAGTTCGTGGAGCCTTAGTGGACCTTCCTCCAGCCTTGCTATTTCTTTCTGCTTTTATTTCAGTTCATTAGTTAGACTTTTCTTCTGTATTATTCAGTAAATAGTTCGTAATAATTATGGATGCACATTTACTTTTGTTTTCTGAGATGAATGCTTACTACAGTTCTGTGATGAATGTATTTTGGATGTTTTCTTTAGCTTTCACACTCTATTTTTATACTACTTATACTTAGTATTGTGATGTGATCAGCATACTGAAAATGCCGATATTTGAGAACATATATTAGATTCTTTACTTGCCTTTATAATCCAATATATGTATTAGTCTAATACTCAAGATAAGTATCTTACTCTTATTGTAAGTATTGGCTCTCGATCCTTCTCTTGGGTTGAGTCAGCAGCCTTCAGTGTGGCTAGTTTCTTTAGCCCGCCTATTTGAGGAGATGGGTTATGCCTTCCCGAGTAGCGCGCCACTCCATCACCAAATTTAGTTTATTTTTGCGCGTGGTGATGGGACAGGGTGCTACAGGTAAATCTCAGAAGCTCAAAGATGTATCAGGATTTGAAGCAGTCCTTTTGGTGGCCTGAAATAAAGTAAAGTGTTGCTGATTTTGTGGCCAAGTGCCATGCGTGCTGTTTGATTAAGGTAGAGCATCAAAAGCCAGGTGGTCTGCTACATCCTCTAGAAATTCCAGAGTGGAAATGGTCAGATATCTCCATATATTTTGTCATGGGTTTGCCTCACACAAGGTCAGGTGTCGACGCAATATGGGTTATAGTTGACCGTCTGACAAAATATTTTCACTTTATTCCTATTCGTCAGACTGACTCTATAGAGAAACTTACCAAGTTATATATTAAAGAGATAGTCAGGCTGCACGATATTACTAAAATAATCATATCTAATAGAGACAACCATCTTACTTCCATGTTTTGGCAGGTAGTGCATCAGGATCTAGGAACCACCCTAGTTATGAGTACGACCTTTCATACTCAAATGGGTCAGATCAAAAGAGTAAACCAAGTTCTTGAAGATTTGCTTAGGCTCTGTATTCTTGATATTTCTAGTTCATGGGAAGATCATATTCTTTTAGTGGAATTTACATACAGCAATAGCTTCCAAGCAAGTATTAAGATGACTCCATATGAAGCTCTTTATGGTAGGAAGTGTTCTACTCCATTATCTTGGTCAAAAATAGAGGATGTGCAGTTATATAGTTCTGAATTGGTGGAAGAAACTAATAAGAAGGTCAAGCTCATCCAACAGAGAATTAAAACAACTCAGGACCGATAGAGTAAGTATCATGACTCTCGTCACTGCCCATTAGAATTCCAAGAAGGTGATCTAGTGTATCTAAAGGTTAGTCCTATAAAAGCAATCTATCACTTTGGAGTTGCTGGAAAGCTTAGTCCAAGATATGTTGGACCTTTTATGATCCTAGTAAGGATTGGGTCATCAGCTTACAAGTTAGAATTGCCTGAAGACTTTGCTATAGTGCATAATGTATTTCATGTATCATCCCTCAGAAAATGCTCAAGAGAGCTCCATCATTTGATATCAATTCCTCTAGTTGAGATTCGGCCAGATCTTTCATTCCTCGATGAGCCTGTGAGAATTTTGGGCAATGATCTTAAGAAGTTAAGGAGCTGCTCAATCCCAATGGTCAAAGTGCAATAGAAGAACTGCTTATCTGCTGAAGCCACTTGGGAGAAAGAATCTGATATGCAGTCCAAGTACCCTAAGCTATTTGAGAATCTAGGTATCTTTCTCTAGCTCTTAAATTCTTTTAATTCATTTCTTAGTTTCTGCATTGTTCTTTTAACTTGAGTGATGTCGAGGATGACATCGTTCTTTAGTGGTGGAGCCTATAACAACCCAAGTTGTTACCAAAGCCAATTAGAACTAATTCTTAGTGCACTAATTAAGTCATTAGTAGTTCACCACCAGGACCTAGTCCAAATCAAAGGTAAAATGTCACATCCCAATTTTGGAAATTTTAAGAACCCAGAAAATTGACCTAATTATTTTGGCCTGAGATCAAAAATCAAACTTCGTCATTGCACTCACTACTCCCAAATTAGCTATGAGTGATGTTTTGGTGGCAATCGAAAGTTGTCAAAAATTCGTCGAATATTTTAATAATATTTAAATAATTAGAAAATTGAGATATTTAAATTGCCTTCGAAATCAAAATCTGATGTCGCCATTGCATTTGTCACCCTCAAATTAGCTAGGGGTGATGTTTTTGACCCGTTTGGAAGTCGTCAGATTTTATCGAATATTTTAATATAATTAAATACTCCGAAAAATAGGAAAATTAAATACTCGTCGGGATCGAAATCTAACTTCGCCGTTATATTCCTCACCTCTGAATAAACTAGGGGTGAATTTTTGAGAATTTTAGGAGCTCATATATTAATCCGATTTTTTTTTAATTAATTAAATGCATTGATTTAATTAAAATGAAATTAACTGATTTAAAATTAATTTCATTTTTATTAAATCTTCTTCTTTTCTCAGCGCCTAGGACCCGCTCCCATGCTCAATTCGGTGCCTATTTCCTCTTTTCCTGGCTGCACGTAAAGGAGGCCATCCCTTTCCTTTTCTCCATTTTTTCCCCTCACTTCTTAGCTCCCATAACACATGCCTTGAACTCATTAAGACGGAGCTTCAACCCCTCATTTCCCTCCCTTTGATGTCATGTTGAGCTCCCCTCCTCCCTTCCTTCCTTCATTGTTATGTTGTTAAAGAAGCCCTCAAGCCCTCAAGCTCCTAAGTTCCTGTAGAAAATAGAGCTCTCTTCCTCCATCTTCTTCCATTTGAAAGCCAAGGTACCTCCCTTTCCCCCATTGAATGGATTTAATGGCTACTTCATTTTGCTCTTATGCATATTTTGCATCCCTAAAAATCTGTGATTATGATATGGAATCCATTAGAGCTCCTTGAGATAGAAAATTTTAAGGAAGAAAATTAGCTATGTTTTTCCATTTTCCTGCAGACTTGAACATTTAACCTCTCTATTTGTGTTATTAAAATAATTGTTTCTGGTATCAATGGAAAGGTCTTGGAAATACCTTTCCATCGGTGTATGGAATCATACATGAGGTGCTCTAAATTTGGAGAATTTTAGTACAAAAGGAGACCCATCATGGTTTTCGCATAAGCGAAATCACCATCGAGCGCTATAGTGCATCGTATCCCCCAAGTCTCGGGTTAAATTTGCCGCAGCGTGTTGCAGTGTGCCACAGTGCACCGCAGTGGTATATAAGTTTGATGAAATTAAATTAAATGCCACAGCGCGCCGTAGCGCCTGGCTCTCGGCCAAGGAGCGCTACACCGCGCTGTAGCATCCAGCTCTTGAAAACTATGGCACCGTAGTGCGCCACAGCACTAAGATCCATTGCAGTGTGCCACTGCACTGTAGCGCACCACAGTACACCATAGCGCGCCACATCGTGCCGTAGCACTTGGCTTTCGGCCAGAAGGCGCCACAGTGTGCCGTAGCGCCTGGCTTTCGACTAGAAGGTGCCACATCGCGTCGTAGAGCTCACAACTATTCGGAACTGCCCAGAACTTGTAGAGTGGAGATGCTAGACAAGATCCATATCCATTCATTCTTTAGAGTTACTACTCTCCCAGTCCTCGCTAGAGAGTAGTTGGACCGTGCAACCACTGCCTTCCGAGAGACAGCCTGTCCGGATGAGTATCGTCTTCAGATCCTGGATGTTCTACTTATGGGACCAGCGAGTCATTGGTGGTTTTAAGTTTGTAGGAGGATAGCTAAAAGGCATTGAGTAGTCGCATATGATGATTTTTGTGCTGCCTTTTGGGTAGAATGTTGTAATTAGAGATCTTAGAGCTCGTATCATGTCTTTTCTTTCATAGCAGTTTATCCATTTTGTTTATCTATGTAACTTCTCTTTTGAGAAAGTAATGAATGAAAGGATAATGAGAATTTATTATATTCGCTGAATTTATACTTATATGTACAGTCATGAACCCCGGATCTCCTTCTGCTCCTACTCCGTTTAAGAACACGATCTCGTCTTCGGGAGGACCTGATGTAATGAATCTAATGGCTAGTTTGATGAAAGCTCTGATTGAGAGTAATGTGCAATAGGTGCAAGAAACTTGTGCCCTTATATTAAGTGTACGCTAGTAATCTCTTGCACAGTTAGGAGCTCCATCTTCCTCCCACTTCTCTGGAGACAGACTTCTTCACAATTTTCTACGTCTAAGAATGCTTACCTTCAACGGGGCTCTAAACCCCATGGATACTGTGTAACTACCATAGGTTGTTACTTTGCTTAAATGCATCCTAATTATCATTCTATTGAGTTCATCTAGCCATTAGAATCAATCCCCGAAGATTTTTGGAGCGATTCAAAGCTCAATTTAATATTTGGATTATTTTAATAATATTTAATTAATTAAAAAATTGAGATATTTAATTTGATCTTAAAATTAAAATCCAACTTGACCATTACACTCGTCACGCTCAAATTAGCTAGGGGTGATATTTTGGTAACAATTGGTAGCCATAGAAAATTTGTCGAATATTTTAATATTTAATAACCCCGTAAATTAAGAAAATTAAATACTCATCAAAATTGAAATCCAACTTTGCCGTTGAATTCCTCACCCTCGAATTAGCTAAGGGTGAATTTTTGCAATTTTTCGGAGCACGTTTATAAAATCTGATTTTATTTCAAAGCTGTTGAATAAATTAAAATATTCATAAATCAAATTTTCCCTTTTTATTTTCTATCTAGCTAGTCCCCATGCTGCTCCTTCCTCCTTCCTAGCACCTTCCTCTCCATACCCAGCACTCAAGAGATTTCTTCCCCTCTCCTTCCCATCCATGATGATGGGAAGGCTCATTAATGGAGCCATGTCCCATCCTCTCCTTTAAGATGAACCTTTAGTCCTCCTCTATTGAGTTACTGAAAATCCCACCTCACTCACTCTCCATTTGCCCAGCTGAAGCTCATTCCTTTCCAAGCTCACTCCTAAGCTAAAGAAGAACCTTCAGCCTCTTCCTCCTCTTGCTAGCAGTTGAAGAAGAAGAAGAAGAAGCTTCTTCCCTCAAACTCTCAAGCTCCCAAGTTTCTGCAAAAATCAAAGTCCTCCTCCTCCATTCATTTTAAGGCCAAGTTACCTCTTCTCTTTATCAAATACTTATTACATTTACCTTACATGTTTGTTTCATGCTAATAAGAACTTGTGTTTGAGATGTAGAGACCATTAGAGCTCATTAGGATAGTAAGTTTTAGGGAAGAAAATATATTCTGCAAATATGATTTTTGTATACTTGGACCTTTAACCTCATTATTTGTGTTGTTAAAATGATCCTGTCATGCCAATTTTAGTATCAATGGAAATGTCTTGAAAATACCTTTCCAATGGTATATGGCACCGCACATAAAGTGCTATAGATTAAGAGTATTAGAGTGTGCAAGGCGGCCCATTATAGTTTTCAGACAGGCAAAATCACCGTCGGGCGCTACAGCGCATCGTGCGCTACAGCGCATCGTGCGCCCTAGTTTTAAGTTAAAATTTGCCATGAGGTGTCGTAGCATGCCATAGCGCACCGCAGTGGCATATAATTTGATGAAATTAAATTAAATGCGCCACAGCACTGAAATTCGTCGTAGCACGCCACAGCGCTGAAATTCGCTGCAGCGCGCCACATCGCCAAAATCTGCCATAGCGCGCCATAGCACGCCACAATGAGCTGTAGTGCATGGCTTTCGGCTAGAAAGTGCTACTATGCTACAGCGTGCTGTAGTGCCCAGAATTGTTCGAAAGTGCCTTAAACTGTCTGGAATTGCCCATATTAGCGGCGTATAGGCGTGTTATCCGCATCAATTCTTAGCTGAAGGGTAGTGATTTTTGCATTCTAATGACCCTATGACTCTAATGGAGCCAAAATATATCAAAATTGAACCTAATTTTAGTAAAATTAGGCATTGTATAAAATTGTAGGTGATTTTTGAATTTGGAAAAATTAGATTTTGACCCCTTTCATGAAAATAGAACCCTAATATTGAAATAACCATAACTTGATCATTAGATTTTATAATTTAGAGATATTGGACTCTATGAAATCCTTGGATAATAAACATCAATAAATCAACTAAATTCTTAGATTTTACTAAGTGAAATTACCAAAATGCCCTTATAGGTTAAAATTCTTAAATTGAACCCATAGGACTTAATACTTGTCCAAATTTGATGTACATAATATCTATCTTCATGTTAGACAGTACAAAATCATTTGGAATCAACAAAATTCATTTTGCAGCCTAAAATCAAAAAGTAGCATTTTAAACCCTTAAGTATGGGCAAAACAATCATTTTTCCCAAAATTTAGGTTAACTACCCTTAACCTCTAAAATATCATTTAAATCATTAAAACTAGTAATAAAACTAATTTGAAATTAAAATAGATGCTTAAACACATAAATTAAGTGAATTGTTAAAAATTCAATTTAAGGCTTGTAAAATCATAAGTAAAATTCATTATCCCTTAACTTAGTTAAAATTCATCCGTAACTCCTTTAAATGAACAAAATCAATAAATGGTAGTAAATTTTAATAAATTCCATCAAATTCTAAAATTCTCTAAGTCATTTCATTAGGAGCCTATTAGGAATCTACACTTCAGTTAGGATCTTTTCCTTAAGACTAGGAATTAATATTAGGATAGATTTCATTCATTGAATAAAGTGGGTTATTCAATGAATGATACCTTGATTTTATTAGTTTCTAAACTTCCATACTTTAATTTTGATTATTTTATTTTTCAACTTTAGATTAAGATTAAGAGAATCATTCTATTAAGCTTGATTATGCCTAATAGGATTTGCTTTAATTATTAGTTCACACTTAGACTCAAACTTTAGTCCAAGATCTTCTAAACCTATAGATTATGGATTAAACACTACGAGATTTAAGTTTAATCATATAATCCAAAAATGATAAGACTAAGATCTAAGTTTTATTCTAATTGTGATCTACTAACTGAGGTAAATCCTATTAAGTAATCAATCTTAATAAGAAGAATCTCATATCCTAAAAACTAAAGTTAAGAGATAAAATAATCAAAACAAGTTGTAAAATAAAAAGAAAGTCTAGAAATTAATAAAACTAAGGTTTCACCCACTGGGTAACCCATTCACCCAATGAATGAACTCTAACATATGATCTAGTCCTAGTCTCAAGAAGGGTTCTTAAGGTATAGTGTTAAAGATTTAGGGAAATTCTGGAATCTGACCTAAGGGTTGATTTCACCTACTTAGATGATCCTAATATAATTCTAATTTTGGTTTTAGTATTTTAAAAGACCAATTAAAGGTTAAGGGCACTTAATCCAAACTTAGGGCAAAATGACTATTTTGCCCCTACTTTAAGGGTCTAATAGTAAACTTTTGTTTTAAGGTTCCAAATAGAATTTTCTTAATTCCAAATGATTCCTTACTGTCTAACTTGAAGATAGACAGTAAGTACGTCCAATTTGGACTTCAAACGGTCAAGTTATGACCAAAATGAGGCCAGGGGTATTTTGGTCATTTTCTAAATTTATAGGGTTCAGATCCTAAGTATTATTTCAGTTTATTAATGATATTGAAATTTTAAACTAGTTAGCATATTGAATTTTTGAAATTGGAGTTGATTTGACCAAGTTATGGCCATTTGAATGCTAGGGGCATTTTGGCCAATATTCCCTAAAGTCAACTAGGAATTCTATAGTTGACTTTTTGTCCTGATATCCAGATAGGAAAACTAATACTACTATAGTGATGAGGCCACTTTCTTGAGTATTTTAAGACCCATATTGACTATGTTTGGATGACTGGGTCAAAAGTTATGGGGTCTTAAAGAGGTCATAAAATGCTACTTCATTATGCGTACCCTGAAATTAATTTTTGCATTACGTCATTTGATTCCTTTTATTTTCTTGAGTACTTTGAGACCTATATTGGCTATAATTGGACCATCCTGCAAAAAGTTATTAAACTTTTAAGTTTTACTATTCAAAAATACAATTTATTTTATTTTACTATTTATTTATTTAATTTGTATTAATTTATTGTTCATTCCTAAAGTTCAAATTATTAATCAATTGACTTTTTCTTGAATTAATTAAATTGTTCTAATCATATAAATATTCTAATTACTATTTAATTAGGATTAGTGTTAACTAATCCTTAATTAAATACCCTTAATATTCATGTACTATATTTATTAAAATGAATTAGTCATAATTAATTTAATTAATTATGTTTACTATTTATTAATTAAATCCTAATTAATCATTAGGTAATTTATTTATCCTACTGTTAGGAAGTAATTAAATGTTAATACCCTTTTAATCATCATTAAAATGATTTAATTAGGTTCTTAATTAACTAATTATAAGTTTAATAGTTGACTAATTTTAGTAATAATGTTTTACTATTTAATATTTAATTATTTATCTAATTACAGTTTACTATTTTAATTAGATTAATTAACAATTAATTAAGTAATTTAATTACTCTAAATTTGTATTATACTATCTAATTAAGGTGTGTAATTATATATATATATATATACATATATATATATATAATTATATGTATACATATATGTATATAGATATGTGAATATAATATAAATAATAATTTTTTTTTTACATTTATTTCTGCAGGTTTAATGATGGTGGTGGGGCCCACTGCCACGTGGCATGCAACGGTTGGTCGCGGTCCAGCGGGCGGGGCCAGCCTGCCACGTGGCGTCCTGGCATCAAGCGCGGCAGAGCGCTGGAGGGGCCCCCAGCACGCCAGTTGACTGACAGGAGGGGCCCACTCTTTCGGGCACGGCGGCTCAAGCGGCCCGCACGCAAGGACGCGGGCTGGGCTTGGGAGACCCGGCCTGAGCGCACCCCTCGTCTTCCCCGATGGATTCCTGCGGCTTTCGGGCTAGGGCACGGAAAACCGCTGCCTTCCCGGCGGTGTTAGGGCTCGGACCGCACAGCGCCGGGTGGGGGACGGCGAGGGCTACCCAACAAGGTATGAAACGACGCCGTGGGTGACCTTTAGCCTCGATCAGGTCGAACCCTAGTTCGACCTGGAGGGATGAACGAACCATACGGAGCTCGGGACGCGTTCGATCACGATCACTCAGCATTTAGGTAATGTAACAATTATTGGATGGTATTACGATATTGGTATGAAGCTAATTGAAGAAAAAGGGGAAGAGTAGAGTACCTGATTATCGAGTGGCTGCACTGGCTCGAGGTCGACGAACTTCGTCGGGGTGCTGAGAGGATCGATTCAAGCCAGACCCATCACCCCAAGGCAGAGGTGTTCTTATCACGTGACGGGGCGGACTACGTGAGGCGACCACGAGCCGGGGCTGGCGGTGGCCGCAGTGATGGAGCCGCGTGGCGCTAGGGCATCGGGCCCGAAGGAGGCGACTTCTGAGCCGTTAGATCATTTCAATCGAACGGCTCAGATCGAACCGTTTGATCAAACGGGAGGAGGAAAGGGTGTTGGGCACAGTGGACGGCACGACTTAGGATTCTGACGGCGCCGTTTGTAATTTAATTAAAATAATATAAATTAAATTTAATTAAATCCTGATTAAAAATTAATAAATTTTTTGATTCCCAAAAATTTCCAAATATTCACCCCTAGCTAATTGAGGGGTGAGGAACGCAACGGTGAGGTTGGATTTTTGATTCGATGAGTATTTTATTTCCTCGATTTATAGGGTATTAAAATATTATTAAAATATTCGTCAAAAGTTTGATGACTTCCAATTGACATGAAAACTTCACCCATAACTAATTTGGGGGTAATGAGCGCAATAACGAAGTCCGTTTTTTCGATCGGAGGTCAATTTAGATAAGTCAAATTCTAATTTCTCTGGATTTTCTAGAAATCAGGATTTGATCCATTTAACTCCTGATTTGGACCAAGTCTTGGGGGTTGACTCCTAATGACTTGATTATCACTTAAGATCAAGATTAGGACTAAGATTAGTCCTAATTGACTAAGGTAACAACTTGGGTTGTTACACTTTTGGAGTATATAATGCATAATTCCTAATTTTAGTAGATCTTGATCAAATCTTAGTTTAGAACGTCTAAATTCATCAAATATGACATGTTGATTTCTTATTTAACTTGTAGAAGATATAGACTGAACTGAATTAGAACCTGATCGGTTATAATTACTTTTAATTTATAAGATCGTACTTCTAAGTTATACTCAATAGTAGGAATTTGAGATCCTGAACTTGTGTAACTTGGAATAGTTATAATGATTTATTAGATAACAACTGATATCACCCTGTGTAGTAAAGTCTCCTGCTCACTATTATTTTACTTATGCTTTCTCCTTCCTTGTACTTTGTGCCTTATTCCTTGAACATATCATATAAGATATCATTGTTGCATAAAATAAAAACTTAGAATAATTAGGGTAATATTTGCATAGGGTTCAGTTACTTATCGATCTTGTGCATTTTACCCTACTAGAGAGGGGTAAAGAAAAATAATGATTACTTAACATTACTCATCGATGAGTGTTGTGTTAAGTTGGAACTCAAACAGTCTTGCAGACATGCTTAACTCCTCAGCTACTTCTGGATATGTCCACGAAAGTAATGTAAATAACTAAAATATTACTGCATTTGTGATTACTGCTTCTTCAATTTAGTTTTTGTTATGTTATTCTGGCCTAGCCTCAGATGATGCTAGGAATATACATATACTTGTTGCAACAAGCTAGATTGACCCTCTTATGATATGGCAATCATTACTTACCTGTTTACTGTTTACTGTACAATATTTATTATTTACCATTTACTGTTGTACTTTACTTCAATTATCTTTACTTTACATGCTTACTTACTTATATAATGCTATATTTCTTACTGTTTACTTATACTTATTATAGATTGATTACTTACTTTTAGACCTATATATTTTATTTAAACATTAGCATATTTAGTATCAGTCTTTCTTTTACTACTTTTCTTACTTTATTTATATATATATATGCCTAACCTTATCACAGTTTAGTATTGAGGTATGTTCTTTTGCCTCAAATGTTGCTTAGTTATAAATCCTATATTTATAACTTTCCATATTCCTTTGTATGCTTGTTGTACCCTTACGCTTTGTTTATTTTTATAGTCTAAGTAAAATGGTGATATTATAAAATTCATGAAATATGACAGCCTAAAATGTACTTAGATAATATGTCTAACTAGATTTTTCTTTTCTTTGGCTGGAGCGCTATCATTATGAAATTGACAATAGTAGATTCTAAGTTATTCGAGGTAGTCGAGCCTTCTGAAGGTCAGATTCAGGAGGAGGAGTGTGCTGCCGCTAAAGATCCTTAGCTTAGCTTCTCTTTTATTTTTGCGAGGATGAGAGCTTTATCATTTTCATTAAGACTTATTTAATGTTTGTAATAATTCAGATATTTATGTATGTTCTATTACTGTACTATTTTATTATGAGCTGCATGTTTACTTCTTGCTTGTATTATAGTGGATTGGATGTAGCATATTCTATTGTCTTGCTTCCGTATGCTGATGAATGTATTTACTTAGTGAATGATTTCACTATATTATCTAGGGCACATCCTTCCCTTATTAGTGAACTGAGGAATTATACCGTAATCTAATGATAAGTGAGGGATTTGCCAAAGTGGCACACCTCTCCTTAGCCTTGATTGTTGGCGGTTAAGGGGCGGGGTGCCACATTATATCTCCAGATCTTAAATCATCTTCTAATTTATCATAAGTTAAGAGTGCATATATATAATCTAATATATTGTAAGAGAGGTGAGTTGGACACTTAGGTTGCTTGACTACACTTATCCTCATGCATGAGGATAAGAGATATATCTTTTCACAATTTATTCTCCCAAACTAAGATATCCTAATCATAACTTAAGATTACAATGAAATTGTGATGTTTATCCTAAAATTAACTACACTTATCTAATTACATAAGATAAGGCTGACCTTTAAAGCTCCTTACAAGATAAATCAACCAATCCCTAAGGTTAAATGGGAGATTCAATTCAAAGATTATATGTATATACTTCTCTTCTATATGATAATTCTAGACATTATCGACTTATTGAAATCTAGACAAAATTATTTAGAATTTAGGAATTGTCTAAGCTAAGAGGAAAAGGTTTACCCTATATCCATGATTAACTCCAATATCATTGAGTAAGTGACTCTAAATTTTCTACTTATGCTTAGCTACCATAGAGTATAAGTTCACTCTAAGTTTTTCAAGGATATGGCAAGAAAATGGGATCACCTCAAGCCTGCAATTAAGATAACCTACCTCAAGGCTTATTTGAATTTTTGGTTAACTATGATATTTGTGATATATATCTAAGTTTTAATCCTTTCAAGAGATCTAGGGTTAGATTTCATTTAATACTATGGCTTACTAAGAAATTTCAACCATAATTTTAATCTCTTAATTGCTTGAGTTAATTGCTAAAGCTCGTAAATCCTTCCTTAAAGAGACTATCTTAACCCATACTATCTAAGGAAAAACAAACCTTTTAATTTAATCAAGATTAAGGATTTACTAAGAAATAGTTCTAAGAGATTTAAGGATTTCTATTTTTTTATATTTAAATAACTCATAATCAATGAATATTTATTCTATCTAAATTTAAATGTCTATTTTTAATTTAATCAAGATTAACCTTTTAATTATGCCCTTAAGAATTTTGATTACCCTAAGTTAAAACAAACCTTATTTAACTTCCTACACACTATCATATACTGATTTTTATTCCTTATTAGGATTTAGTTAAACTAATCTTAAGGTTAACCCAAAATTTTTACTAAATAAATAAAATTATAAAATTTTATGACCCAAATATTAACTTTTGAAATTAGGATTTTAAGTCTAGAATTTTCAATACTAATATGATCCTAATTGACCAATGTGCACTTAGACACTAAGCACACTAAATTTGGATGAGAAAAAAATCTAATATTCACTAATTAAGTTTTAAACTAATCAAAGAGTGTTTAATCAAATTAATTATTTAGGTGGAAACTTCACTGAATGTTCAAGATTCTTGTTGTTTAAGGAGTGGATTGGCACCTTAATCACACAATCTATATACGAATTTACCTTATTTTATATTAATTAATGATTTAACCAAATTAAGGATGATTAGCAATTATAATTACTAAATTTGAAACTTAAATTCATAACTAGGCTTCTTGCTATCTAAGGAAAGATTTGAGTCATTAAACTACTTAGATTGGACATTTAAAACCTTTAATTTTCAATCATTAAGATTTAAGATAATTAATGAATCATTAGCAATTTTAATCAAATAAAATTTTATTTAATTTCACAATTAAGTTCTCCTCTTATCAATGAGAAATTGAGACCTCATTCATCAAATTTGGTTAAATAATTAACTTAATATTCACTAATTAAAATCTAAGTTTAATTAGCAAGTGATTAAGAAAACTAATTATAGAAACCATGATTTTTTATTCATTTTTAGATTTTTTGAGATTTTCTTATCAAAATTATATATAAGTATGATATATTTGGATTTATATTGAGGAAATTATTTTATTAATTTAAATGAAATATTTTCATTTAATTTCATCATAGGTTTTATAATTATCAGTGAATTAATATAAAAATTTTAAATGCAAAAAATTATATTATTAAAATAACCCGAATCCAAATAGCGTGAGTTGGCGCTGACTCGGCCCATTATTGTGCTTCTCCCTTACTTCGGCCTTCTATAGATAGAGCGAATTATGGCTCTACTTTAAACTCTGATTCTCGCGTGTACAGACAATATGTCAGCTTGATCTCGAGCCCTATACGACCAACAAACCAAGGCACGTCGATTGCACCAAGAATGCCCCTTGGGAGGGTCATCGGATCGCCAAATCTTTACTAGCCCTAAACCATATCTAGGGTTTTACTATGGGGAGCTTAATCTCCCCACTAAAACGAAGTGTGATTACCTAAGTTAGCCATCGATAGATAACCCAGGACATAAACAAGAGATAATCCATCCTAACCCGTCATTAACTCAACACTCATGTTGAATTGATTGGATCATATGAGTTATCTCTAATTACTCCATCTGAGAACTAATACTTAAAATAATTATGGTTTTTATCCCAAGTATTTGTCGCTTTGTTCCTATGCACTGGCAGTATATTTAACTTAAAAAATTTGCCAATTAATATGAGATAAGGCTTACAATGGAAAGATCACATCACAATATTGAGTATAGGATAATATGAAATCAAAGTATGAAAGCTAAACATTCATCCATAACATTCATCACATAAGTAGAGTGAATATTCATCTCAGAAAAGAAAATGAAGGCACATCCAACATTATCTAATTATCATAGACCAAGCATTAAATATTCTATAAAATGACTCATCTCACAATCAGAAAAGGGATAAATATAAGTATTGAATCAAAAGAAGTCATGTGGCTGCAGCTCCTTTGCCTCCACTTGTTTCTTCTAGACCTCCTCCAAAATAGGCTCCTCAAATTACTACAAGCCTAACATGTCAATTTCACATGCTATGATCCCAACAAAATAAATAAAAGTCTTGTGTTAAACAATTAAAGGAATAGCAGACATCGAAGACCCAGATCGTGGAAAGCTACTCTCTCTAAACTAAATGCTAAATGGAAAAGGAAAAGATATACTTCTATTCTAAGTCTAAGTACAACTTGGCTGACTACAGAATTTTCTTAATTTTTAAGGGAAATTACTCAACAACAGAAACATAAATAAAAAACATAGTGAAACTAGAATAAAAGTTGTATAAAATAGAAAGTAAAATTGTATCTATAAACTAAGGCTATTGAAAATAAACTACAGCTGAAATTGAATAATTTTGAAAACTGAACAAAAGTGATGTAAATAAAATAGCTGGAAATAAAATGGCAACTATATAATCTATTGAAAATGAAATGAACTGTAATGTATGCCAAATTGAATGTTTGAGATTGCTTCAGAATAATCCACATGTATGCATAACCTTGATACCAAACATGCATCTCACATATCCTATGAGTGCTCCAAATTACACAACTAATGGATCCTAGGAGTGCTACACATCGCACTACTTATGAAATGTTATGCTTGTGCAATTCATATCATGATAAAGATTGAGGGAATTAAATAATCAAAATCTAGAAATCTTAATTAACAAAAAAGATATCCCCTTTGTTGTCTAATTATTTTCTAATGTTACTTCTTAATTTGCATAATTATTCCAATACCATATTATTCAAGAATTTACACATAAAAATGTTTAGTTTACATATCTTTCAAACACTGATTATATTTTATGTTTAGTACCTCAAATTATTTGGCGTTTCCTCTTTTAATTATTACAATGATCAACCTAATATATAATCATTTCTTGAATGGAATTCTAACTTATCAAAAGTTAAGAATACATATATATATATATATAACTAGAATGTTTCAAAAAAGGAAAAATTGGACGTTTATATTACTTATCTGCACTTATCATCATACACAAGGATAGAAGACATGCATCCTTTCACAATTTACTCTCCCAAACTAAGGTTTCCAAACCCTAACTCATAACATACACTAGGTTTGGGATGTTTATCCTAAAATTAAATGTACTTATCTAACTACTTAAGATAAAACAAAATCTCTACAATTCCTTACAAGGAAAATAAACCAATCCCTAAGTCAAATGGGAGATAAAATTTAGGTTATAGGTTTGCACTTAAATCTCATATGATAATCCCAAACATTATCACCATATTTTAAGTATAATGACCCTAATATTGAGTAATAATTAATCTCAATATTGATACGTTACCACAACATCTAATACTAGATTAGAAGGAAACTAATTCAAATTATTAAGTGTTGTGTTTGGCTAAGGATTTAGAATAGTGTCTTAAGTTAGATGGGAAGAATTTTGTGAAACTTTACATGATGTACATATGATGAATATGAATTGAGAATGTATGTGCATAAAAAAAATTACATATTCTAATGTGGAGATGATAATAATATGCATATACAATAAGAATGTACAATATGAGTTATATGTATAAATCAATTAATCCTTATGATATTTCTAAATAATTTGTAAGAATTTTGGCATGACTTATACTGTATTTGATCAAAATAACACCTATAACATCAACATATAAGTCTTCCTTTCAATTGGAAGATTAGTTAAAAGGATTAACAACCAAAAACTAATATAAAGTCAATCTGTTACATGGGATTGCTTATTTCTAATTCTAATAATTTGAAGTGAGAAAAATATATAAAACAATTTTCTAACCTAGGGTATGCACATCCTACATTATTTCTAACATTTAAAAATTAAAAATTAACAGCTAAGTTCCAGATAGATATGCAACTAAGTTCCAAATAAGTATGCAACTACATTTTTATTTAAGTATCCATTCATAGATATATATCCATTCATCTCAAACCAAGCATTTAAGTAAGGAGTTTAAATTACAACACAAGCATAGTAAATACAAAGCAAAAGACTTTAATTATTACAAGCCACAAATAAATATTAGAAAGTAAATAAATATTAGAAAATAAATAAATGAAAATCTTTCTCTCACTTTTAATATAAAGCAAGAATTTTAATAATTAAGCAGAAGCAATTATACTTCTTTATGCACTTGGTCCAGCTCCACTAGCCTCCAAGTGCACCTAATCTATCACATTTTGGCATTTAAATGTGATAGGGCAAAGCCAATAAAGAGAAAATATGGTTAGACTAAATAGTCTAAGTACAATTTAAGATTAAGCTAAACATTTTAGTGTTCATTTTGGATATCACAACTAGTTACAATATAAGCATAAGCAAGGGTGTAAAAATGAAAGCATACAAATGTGAAAAAGAAAGTAAGGAAAAAGTAAAGTGAGTAAGAATACTCACATAATTTGACAATCTAGCCTGCAAGTAAAATAAGGGAAAAAGCATCCTAGATAGGCTAAAAAAATACTAAAATATGTATGTGAAAGAAAATAAATTGAAATATGTATATGTTCAATAGAATTATGTTAAGTAAAAAAAGTAAACAACAAAGTATTTAAATGAAATTATAATAACATTCACTGCAATAAAAATAAATTGTAAGTAAGTAAAGTACAATACTAAGATAATAAGTGCAAAGCATAGTAATTGAAGGAAGATCTTAGACTCTTGGTCTAAGATGCACATAGCCTAGGACTATATAAGGAAACATAGCTAAAAAGGTATGATGAGTCTTCGCAATCAATAAGATTATAGAGGATCTTATATATTATTTGATTAAAGTTATTTTTATGAAAAATATTCATTCTATGGGGACTTACAGAATGAAGTGAGGAGTTAAGCACGTCTGCCTAACAGGTAAAGGAAAGCGAGATTTTAAATGTAACATACACTCATATTCACCCTCTGAGAATATGAGGTCTCCTTATTTCTCTAATTTAGCCTGCCCTTGGCTACATCAATTAATAACCCCTATAGATTAAAATGTGAAAGTTTTATTCATGCACAATGTCTTATATGAATGATTCAAATAAATAAGACTCAAAGCTAAGCAAGCATTCATGGAAAAATTTAATAATTGCAACTAAGTGATATCCAAAGTTATCTAATTTTAATGATCTATTTAATGATTGGAGCTAATTGAGCTCCCAATTAACTTTGAGATATTCATCTCAAATTAATTGTAAGTAATAGAGTAATTGGGGTTTTAAAAATAGTAGCTTCATTTCATTCTATGAGATGACAAAATAATTTATAAGTTAAATAATATAATTAAAATCTAGTTCTATTCTTATTATAAACCATAAGATTGAAATAGGTTAACTAAATCAAGGCTTAGGAAATTAGTTAGGAAAAAGTGGGTTAAGTAAACACTATAACGAGGAAGCTAAGAGTTAAGGTTCTACACACTGAACTCATCTAACTAGGTTAAATTAGAAAGATCTAATCAAATCGACACAATTAATCTAGCTAGGTTAAAGAAATAGGAAAGGCTTAAAGGATAAAGGAAAGAAGGATTTGAAACTAAAACTCTATATTTTCTATAAGTTGAAGGTTAAGGAAATCAATAGGATTTTTAAACTATTCTAATGAATTTAGGACTCCTAACACAAGTCTTTAAGGGACTTAAGAACTAGGGTGGAGTGAACTAAGCTCTAACTTAATTACTTAGGATTATGAATAAGAAGATCATAATCTACACTAAACAAGCATTAAGATTAAACACCCTTAATGGGTATAACATCTAGTTCTAAGGGATCACCTATAATTTAAGGTATAATCAATCCTATAGGCCTTATCCTAAGGTTAAAAGATAAGCAAATTTGTTGAAGATTCAAACAATTAAATTATGAGAACTAAGCTCAAAATAATCATGTCATGGAAAATTTACATGGGAAGAAAAATGGTGAAGCACGTTTGTTATCCTAGGACTTTAAGCACCTATAGCATGAAATTAAGATACAAAGAAATTATTAAGTAATACTAATTAATGAGTCAAGACTTAAAATCACCAATTATTATCCAAATGAAATAAAATTCATAAATATGAAATCCTTATTGTATAAGGAGAAGAATGATACTAAGTATGTCAAAATTGGATAACATTGGGATTTTAGGGGTTTCGGGACTGCTAATTAGGGCTAAAAAGTGATTAAGAAAATTAGGGTTCCAATATTAAATTTGAATTCATATTATTAATTTACATATTTTTTTGATCAAAATGGACTATTAAAATATCCAAATTGGATATCAATTGATCAAGATACGATACATATAACAATTGATGAAATGATAATTTTAATTATCTCTTTTATAATAACAATTCAGTAAATTTTTATTATCTAACACATTTCTATTCTCATATTACTATTCTACAAGGTTGAAGATCACAGTAATATTTATGATTTGTAGGTTTGAAGTTTCATTTAATGAAATTATAATTTAATAATTATTTAATAATCTCATTAATATGAAGATAAAATCAGTATTTGCATAATTGTAGAATCAATCCATTTAAAGATCGCTAAAACTGCAGAATAGATAGATAGGAGAAAAGAATTTTCTTTTTTTAGTTTTATTGAGTCTAAGATATAAACTCATTCAACTATAGTTTAATCAAAGCAATGAACAAAATTGGAGTACCCCATAAGTGGTAAGATGTAGAATTAAAAGGGATGATGCTAAATTAGAAAACTCAAGGAATATGTCTTGAAAATCAGTGCATAAAAGTCATATTGATGCACTCAAATCCAAATATCTAAATTTCTAAGTAAATAATCACAAGTGAGATAGAGTAAAGCACCTGGAACCCACTTTACATTTTGAGATAAATGATAAACTTGAAAGAAGCTCAACCCAAGTTAATTACTTAGTTAAGGTAAAAGATACATGTCTATGATTCAACTTTCTCTGAGTTATCAAATTTGAAAGCATGATGATCTGAATTTAAAACTACTTTATGTAGTAGAATATAACAGATCAAAAAAATTATTTGAAAGACTTTTCTTGAAAAAATCAATTTATACCAATTGAATGAGAATTTCTCTCAGACAAATGCCTTTATTTGTCCACACGATGAAAAGAATGGAAACGCATTGGGCTTGTCAACTATTTTTCATAATTTGTCATCATCGCTTAAATAATTAGAAATTGAAACTTGAATAAAGCACATGTTTTAATTTCATCAAAGGGAAAGAAGTTGACATTGAATAGAAGATTATTATAAGGAATTTAATTTTAATGAACTAAAATAAACTAACAGGTTAGTCGATTGCATTTTAAGCTAAGATTATATTGATTTAAGGTATCTTAATCATCAAACACAGTTAGAATGGTGAACTTATTCAACAAATTCAAGTAGTAATGTATTTAAAATAATTCAATTATATTGTGTTTATTGAAACAAAATATGTAAGCAAAATATGTATTAATAAATGCCATATCAATGATACAGTGTTGCAAATTTATTTTTATAATCGTTAATTAAAATATAGTTATCATACATGCATTTAATTCATAATACAAGGTATCTATTTAAACATTGCTTAAGATTACAAGAGAAAGGATGATCTAAATTCATACAGTTCAGATTAAAACTAGGTAGGATAGTACCTAAATGAAGATCAGCCGGGAGGGAGAAATGACTGCAGACTAGCTGGAGGGATGCGATTGCTGTCAACCTCGAGAGAGAGAAGGCTAACATGCTGCTCTCGGCCTCCAACTGAAAGCAAAGAGACGAGCAGGTGGCTGGACTTTCAACCTCCAGTCGAGAGAGGGAGAGTGGAGCTGATGGGCTGGAGAGCTCATAACATTTAGTCGAGAGAAGCAAAAGGAGCTGGAACCTCACGGCTAGAGGGAGGTCTGTCTCGCCAAGTGGAGGGGAGGGTTGCGGTCACTCAGATGTTCGACCAAGAAGAAGGAGGAGGAACTGATAGGAGAAGAAGGAAAGGATCGATGATCTCTCCTTGTGTCGATCGCCGAAGGGAGGATGGACGTTTCCTCGAGCTTGGAGGAGGAGCACGCAGCTCTCGGCCACCTGCCGAGAGCAGAGAGATTACAAGCCTCCCAGCCTCTTGCCGAGAGGAAGGAGAGGAGGCTGAATGGTTTTTAGGTTAGGACTAATTTGGGAGTTATATAATGCCAATCAAATGGTTGAAATTTAAATCTAACGGCAGAAATTTCCTGAGCTAAGAGCTGTAGCCATTCGAGCTTCAATAATTACAAAATAGGTACATAAACGAGGCATCTCGACAAGATGAACACACGCGTCTAAAAATTAATCAATTTTGATGAGAATTTTATTTTATATTAATTCTTAAGTGAAACTTTGAAATTTATTTCTTTAAATCGGAAGTTTGAGAATTAGTGAAACTTAAAACATAGCATCCTTAATTAATGAATAACTTAAATATATAAAAATTTTCAAAATCTGATTTATATTTTCTTATTATTAGCCTTTAAAGTTTAAACTTCACAAATTTATTTAAGAAAATTTGGGATCCCAAACGTGCTCAAACTTTTGCAGTGGGATCACCTCAATAGGCATTATAAGATGATATTTTTATTAAATTTTTATTTGACTTGAATTGGGATTCTGATTTCAACTTAATTTAAGTAGAGCTCAAAATAAAATAAAAAAATCTGAGAAATTCAACAACTTCCAAAAATTCCCAGAATAACCCTTCTAGTTAATTTGGAGTGGCTGAATCCAATGGCAGACTCCATTTTCAATTCTGTGGTCTAAATAAATTAAGAATTCTCAGAATCATCAGAAAAACATGAAATATTGGAAATTGACAAAATTGATTTTTAACTTGCACAAAAATTGAAATGGAAGTTCCTAATACTAATATAAGAGTAATGGAAAAAGATTAGAGTCAATTAGGTTACTAATTGATGGGTAACAATATTAGGGTTGTTACATTAAGTTCAAAGTAAAAAGGTTTCAAGTTTTAAGGACTTTCAAAACTATAGGAGACTTGAACTGATGATATTTCAATAATTCAAGGTTCACAAGAAATAAACATTTAAATCTATCATTTAAATTTACAACCGAAAGTTATAAGATGAAACTATATTTCACTTGAGTTTAGCTACCATAAGAAGTAAGTTTAATCTTAAGTTTTACATGATAAATCTAAGGTTCCACCACATAGTACCACAAATAAGCCATCCTACCTTAATGGTTTAGCTTATTTATGGTTCTTACAATATTTGGCTAAGCTTATTAACAACCATTTAAGAAATTCTCCCTCCACATTCAACCAATATGGATGGCCAACCTCCCAACACATTCCTTAGGTTAAGGCTGACCAAGAGGATACCATAACAGGCTGGGAGATCAGTTAGATTGATGTAACCTTATTGGGGGCTCGAGCACTCCATCCCACTGTATAGGCCCAAGCTGATTGCTACTTGATCAATTTCGATCGAGCCCATTCGTCATCAGCAATCATCATAGGCTAGTTCGCAATCAACAATCACATCCTCAATCACACAGAATAAGAGTTCATTACTTGGGAAATGGGGTACCTGGGCCAATGGAAATTTTATGAACTATGTGGAAAGTGGTAGTTCTGAGGGATGGATTCAATGCTGACAGCTTGCTTAGGCTTTTGGGAAATGGATGAGGGCTTGAACACCAAGCCACACCCACAGAATAACTGAGAAGGGAAGTTTGAAATTATCAGGGTTGACTAGAGTGACTAGGAGGAACTAAGCTAGTGTAAGCAATCTAGGAGTAATTAGGATCTTTAGAGAGTGCAAAGGGACTCTTCGAGGATCCCAGAAGGCTTAAATGGACTTGGAAGATTACGAAAGTCCGAGAGAAGTCGAGGCTTTGGCCATGGGTCCAGGCCCGACAGTCAGCTTCCATTAGCCATTCTGGGTGAATTTGTGCTGAGGTGACCAATTAGAAGGTTTATGACACATTAGGGAATCAGTTAGGGACTATTGGAGGTCTTGGGGAATAAGTCTAATGCAACTAAGTATGAAGGATATTCCTTATCGGGGCTAGCTTAGTAGGGACAAAGCTAAATAGTAGCGAATGCATTGTGGACCGTCTGATAGATCGTGGAAAAAGATGGGATGGTCCTGAGGTATCGGCTGTAATAGCGGATTGCGATGGAATCCAGGCCGTCTAATCCAAATGGATGGATGGCCCGATGGCACTTGATCTGGTTGTACATGGACGGGGGTCCACAGCAGATCCTAGGAAATGCCGACCATTTTAGTTTGCAATTATTTGAATTGTGAATCCCCTATTTTCACTTTTTCCAGTTTAAATAAATCAAATTTAGTCTTAAATGACCTCCAAAAATTCTTAAAATTTCATCCTTAGCTAATTTGGGTGTAAGGAATTCTAAATTGCTATAAGAATTTGATTTAAAGATAATTTTAATTTAGCTAATTTTCTATGTCATTAAATTGATTGATTAGCTACTTAATTCAAACTGATTCTGATGAATCCCAAATTTTTAAGATTTGATACAAAAAATGTTCAGAACTTAGTGGCACAAGGTTCAAGATTTAATTAAGCACATATTAGGCATGGTAACAACTTAGGGTTGTTACACAAAGACACAATGAATTCTTTAACCCTTCACGATCAGCAAGTCTAGACAAAGTGAATGCCTCCATCAACACGCCTTGGGAGTCACTGGAATGTCGGTACCTTACTCGAGCTCTGCCTACTGTTCAGGTCTATTGTGATTGAGTCGAATCACTAAACACTCGGCTAACCTGAGTGCCCAAACAATTACTGATTGATAGTAATCGATCATGTATTGCTCTATCTATAATTAGACACCTAATTGCAGTGCCAATTGTTGGCAAAGAGTTGATCGACCACACGGCATGGACACCCTATCCCGAGAGTAGTTATTATTATCATGATCGTTACTGAGTTAGGCATGATGCCTAGAGCTACCTATGGACTAACCTAAGCCAATTACAGACACAATTTCTGGCTATAAGAAAAAAATTAATGGTGAATCGATCTAAACCAACTTGAGGGAATAGGGGTACCTAGATAGTAAAGTCCTGGGGGGGGCAATTGCAACAGAAGGATTAGGTTCTAAGGGTTGTCAACAGGTCCTAGAGCTTTCTTAGAGTCTTGGCCTTCTACGGGGGGCTTGAACACTAATTGAAACCCAACACTAATAGAGTCCCACTGTAAAGTTGGGACAAAGCATTTGAAGGTGCTGGGGTGCACAATGATTGAATGCAAAAGGGAAGATGTAGGGAGAGCAATTGGGGTGACTGGAAGGGAATTGAGGGTTTGAGCCAACTTAGGAGGTGCACAATAACCTCTTGAGAAAAAATGGTGGCTATTTAAAATAAGGGGAGGTTGGAAGTGGTTGGTCCATGCCTCTAGCTTTAGCCTGAAAAGTAGACCTTCTATAGGCTAATTATGGGGCCTTCGGGCCTCTAGGCCTGCCAAAAGACTCCCGCCATTGATGGCAACGGTGGGTGATGTGTAGAGGTCATGGGAATATATTTGACATGGATTTTATGTGAGAATCCTCTATGTCAGGCACGTGCAAGGTTGGGAAGAGGGTGAACAGCGCCAAGAGCAAGGGGGGCCATCTGATTGATCAATCAAAATGGTGGAACAGGTTTGATCACCCAGATCATAACAATCGATCATGTGAGCGATCACAACCATTAGATCCAAGGCATGAATCGATGAGGGATAATAGGCTAAATAGGGAACATCAAGCGGATCAAATTAAGACCACCTAATCAAATTCGTGTAACGATCGAGATCAGCGAAACCCGGAGTCTCGTGTTCCATCCACCGTAAGGGATTTTAGCATTTCTAATTTTTCAATTTAAAAAATCAAATTATTCTAATTTTAATTATTTAAACCATATGTTTAATTTAAATACACATAAAATTTAAATTTTGAGAATTATTCTCAAAATACAAGTCTAAAAATTATGAAACATGCACCCCTATCTTATTTTGATGAGAATAATTTAAATATTGCCTTAGATATCCAATTGGAGATCAAATTAATTGAGCTAATTTTTATGGTATTTAATTTAATTAAAATAATCAAATAATTGATTCTTGATCCAAATGATCCCAAATTCTTAGGGTTATGTCCTAGTAATATTTAGAACCTAATAATAACATGGTTAAGATATAATTGTGTCTATGTTTAGCATGATAACAACCTAAGAATGTTATAGAGCATATGCTAGCAAGTGCCAAATTATGAAAATATGTGCTAGTGTATGCTTTTATAAATGCTTCATTACAAAAAATGCGCCAACATTAAGCCTTGTGATTGAGGTTGATTTACATTTACAAGCCAAAGACTGTTGTTTCTTTTCTTATTGTTATTAAAGTTCATGCTTAAATATTATTCTTATATCTTGCTTATCGCTTATGAAACTTTAATTTAATTATGATTTTCAAGTACTTAGAGTAATCTAACTGAAATCAAATACCTTAATACTTTGCATGTGTTAGGTCAAGAGCCTTATGAAGAAAAGGATCATGCTTAGGAGGTTTCCCCCATTATAGGAGAAGGCAAGATGTTATAGACCATCAAATGAAAGATGAAAATGAACTTAACCTTATTTTTAATGTTTTTTTTTTCATTCAATTATAATGATATATTATTAAATGATGTGGACAAACTACATTTTATATTTTTTTTATTAAGTTGGATATAATGGCTTAGTAATGGTTCTTTGTATGTCTAAAATGTATGAATATGTGATAAAAATTTAAATTTCATTTTACAAATATAACCCCCCAATAGGGTATGGTAGCAAATTATACACTATTATTGAATTAGTAGCTTATTGAGCACCCAGACCATCATAAGATATAAGCATGAAAAATCATTCTTGACCTTATAATCATTATGTATGTATTAACACATATTCTAATATTTATGAGGTGCTATTTTAATGCCTAGGTTAAGCATTTAATTAAGCTAAACTCACTTGGTATATATGATGATTTATTGATAAATTAAATTGTAGGTGATTTAATCTTGAGACATTTATGTATTTAACCAATATACTAATCATTGTAAAGTATCATCCTCAAATCTTATGATTCATGGCCATGAAGTAATATAGGATAAAACTTCTTAGGGTGAGATGGGCTCATGAGATTTATATATGTCTTATCAAGCATATTATGATCATCATTGTAAGATTTATCACTTATCCTTAGTTTATAAGTTTCCTTAGGTTACTTTCAATTCATAAATAGTTAATTGAGCTAAATGGGAAGTTTTAGTAATTATCCCTTACTAGGGTTTTAACCATGAATCCTCATGAAGGAGCAACAATCTATTCATACTCTTAAATTTATTGATATCGGCTGAATCCAGGTTAATTTTTATTAACTTATTTCATTTATGAAACTTCTTTTTTTTTCCAGATTCAATTTAAGCAGCTCTCATCTTTCATCTGACAAAGTGAATATTAGTTCACTCTCCATTTTTATAGCTTTATCTTCTAATTGTAATTAAGATGGGTAAATTATTCGGAATAACTTGGATCCGCATATTAACTAGGTGTGAATACTGACAATACCTTTACTTTTCCAGGGAAGAGAATAAGAATAAGATTATTTTCTATAATAATATCAGCTTTGATAATCTGACGTATAGATTATTGATAGTACTCATGATTTATAATTGCAGTAACTGATTAAGTGCATCTATCCCTTTTATATTTCTCAGATTCATTAAGTTTTAATTAAGTTTAATTGAGTGTGGAACATTACAAGACTATGGTTAAAACATCAATATTTTGATCACAAACCTTCTATTGGCACCATGCATTTTTATTTCCATTTTTGCTTTAATTGCAGTTGGCTGCATATGGCAGCTAGTTTATATTATTAGTAGTTTTGAACATTTGATTTCATGAGAAAAATGAAGAAAAATATAGCTCATCTAAATTTAGCGAAGCCGTACTCCTATGTTTTCATATCTTTTGCATAATACAAATGATGGATCTATAAAGTATTCACAATCCTCTGAATTGTAAGGATGCGAGTATTTGTTTTACAAAGTTTAAAATGCATTAAAATTTTTCTGCACCGTGAAAATCTCAATCAACAAAATAGAATGAGTATTTTTATGCAATTCATAGAACTCCGATTTGATCGAGAAAGCCTTAATGAACAAAATTGAAATTTCTTAGGATTCTCTACAAAAAAAAAAAAGAACTGAGTAAAACAATGTATGCTGCTTCCTTTTCAACATTTCATACATCATTATTCTTACTCCTCTCAAACTTGATGATATCCCTAATCCTAATTAAAATCTGTGTATATTCTTTCTTACTTAGGCAATATGGTTACAATAAATTGCTGAACAGGATCCTTGTAAGTTAGTATTTGAATCATTCCTTAATGCTGGACTAATTGGTAATCAAATAATTTGATTCAATATGATTTTAAAGCTATTAAGAAGGTAGTGAAATTATAAATGCAGATATAGAACTTGAATGGTTAAAATATATAACTTCTTAATTAAAGTTGAAATTATATGCAAAAGTTGTCATAACATTTATATCTCTATATATTTTCAGCTAAGTTAATAATAAATTGTTTACAAATTTCAATACAGTTATGTTACCAGTTACATATTGAAAAACAAATTTATAATTATGCATGGACATATACAAGATGCTTTATTCAGGAGTTCGTATGTTAATGAGAAGTAACAGAGAACTATATGCATCATAACATTTTTCTAATGAAGATCTTGCTGTTTTTAGTCCATGTGTTAAACTTTATGGAATCTCATTTGATGATTTTTCTTATATTAATCCTCCTAATACTAGGAGTTTAAAGCTCAGAAATCCAAAATCTTAACTTTATTTATTGTGTTCAGGTTCTCTATATTGTATAAATCTGTATCAAGATAAGGAAGATTTGAAACTTGTGCTGCAGTTTAGATTGTTGCATTTTTGGGTATTGAACAAATGCTGAAAGTTTCTTTTATTTTTAATGTCGTATATTGAAACTTAAGCTGCCATATATTTAAATAAATTCAAATGCTGCCATGTATTTTAGGAGATCCAAATGCTGCCATTCATGTTATGGAAAACAAGTGATGCCATTTATTTCAATGTGAATCAAATGCTATCATGAGTCAAATGCTGCCATCTTTAGTATTATAAGATCAAAGATGATCAAATGCTATTAGTCAAATCCATGTGATCAAATACTGCCACCTTTTATATTATAACATCAAATGTGATCATATGTGGCCAATTATATAAATGAGAGAATTAGCGGATCATGTGGGATCAAATACTATCTTTTACATTGTTAGAATTAAATTAACTGCCTTAATTAAATGCATTATTAGAAGAAAATGTTGTAATAATGTTGTTGATCATTTATGTATATAGTGCTTTTATACATTATTTTGATTACTTAATTATTAAATAAATCTTCTACTATTCCATGCATCCTTATCATTACTGCATATAATATTATGAGTTAATTATATCACTTGAAATTGATTTAGGAATTATCTCATTTATCTCTGCATATTTTCATATATTCATAGTTTACTATGTCTTTCAGACAACACTCAGTTTTCTCTTTCCACATGCTAGAATAAATATTATAATGCTTTGCAAAGTTGGATTTAAATTGCTATATTTTATAATGCTGAGTTAATGTTTCAATACTTTATAATACTGAAGGAATATTGTTAAACTTTACATGCTGAACCAAATATCATGAACCTTGGTAACATGATCAAGTGTTGTCATTAAATGCATTGTAAGAAACACATGCTATGCTAGATTTCAATTTAAATGATTCTAGTTTCTTTTATATATAAATGCCAAACTAAATACTGTTATTCTTTGCTGGTTAAGTTATAAACTAATGGCAATTGAAATGCTGAACTAAATGTTATTGCCTTGTGCATATTAAGTCAAATGATGCTACCCTTAAATTGTTAATTTAATTACTGCACCTTTTATCATTTTTCATAAATGTATGATTTAAGAGGTGTGAATCTTAGGTTAGCAAATTGCTTCAATTGATTTTCTCACCAAAAATTATTAGAACTGGAAATTGCCAATCCTATGTAATAGATTGACTTATAAATTAATATTCTTTACAATTGTGGAAATTATTAGAATTGGAAATAGCCAATCCCATGTAATGGATTGACTTTATTTTAGAATTGGAAATGGGAAATCCTATGTAATGGATTGACTCTATACTAGAATTGGAACTAAAAAATCCTATGTAATGGATTATTTATATGTTAGTTTTGAGTTATTCTTTTCTTTCAATTATAACTTCCATTGGAATGGAAGTCTTGTATGTCTACCTTGCAGGTGTTTCTTTAGCCATTTATAGTGGAAACTCTACTGAAATTTTTAAGAATTTAATAACTTAGAAATTTTATGGAAAATAGTAGACTTATGTTTCACATGTTAAATACTTATTAAATATCTAGAATTTCATATCTAGGATTGTAAGTATTCACTTCAATTATAAGTATTCACTTCAATTGTTTATTTTAGAACATTAGTTCTCAATCAATTAGATTGAGAGTAATAGCTTCCCTTCATGCTTTAGATAAGCTTTTAGATTTTTAATTCTCTATAATCTTAAAATGAATGGTTTCATGTAGGGTGTAATCTATCTCTTTTCTTAATTTCAAATATTCAATATCAATTAATCTTAGATAACTTCATGATTAAATTGAGTTGATACATTTTGTTTATAAGTTAAATAAGTGAAGCTACTAGAATATCCTTTAGCTTATACTTTTATTAACTTAGAAATCTATAAACATTATTCTCCCTTACTAGTTTCCTTAAACTCTAATCATAAATCTATATAATTTGATTAGTTTAGGACTAGTATAGGATGAACTTCAATTACATGGAAATACTATTTTCCAAACTTATCTTCCTTCTACTTTTATTAAAAATTGACTTAAAAATCAATATCTATAAGTTAATTTGGAGCTCAATTAGCTCCAATCATTAAGTAGATTATTAAAGTTTAGATAATAAAAGGATATCACATAGTTTATAATTATTGAAATTTATTGAATGCTTACTTAGCTTTGAGCCTTTTTCCTTGAACATTCATTCAAGATCAGTGTGCATAAATAAAGGTTTTCATAAAACTTTAAGGGGAATGCCTTATGAAAAATTTGAATAAGAAAGATAGCACTAATAATAGGACTTCACATTTTAGAGAGGGTAAATGTGAATGTTCGACCTCCCCACTGTATCAGTTAGGCAGATATGTTTAACTCCTTGCCCCATTTTGTTGAGTACTCCTGCAGAATGAGGTAGCTTCTAAATATAACTTCAACTAATAATATAAGAGTTCTTTTACAATCTTATTGATTATAAGATCTCTTCATAACTGCTTAGTTATGCTTACTTTTCATAGTCATAGGTTATGTTTGTCTTAGATCAAGAGTCTAAGTTACTTCTTTGTTTTTTATGCTTTATACTCTCTATTTCTAGTATTTTGTATTGCTTACTTCAGTTCAAATTAAATACAGTGTATGTTGCTTAATTTTATTTAATGCTTCACCGTATTTCATTGCTTACTTAGCATAAATTTCATTGAACATATATTACTTTCAATTTATTTTACTTTAATGCACATAGTAGTTTCTAGCCTTTTTGGGTGCTTTCTCTTACCAATTTTGGATGCAGGCTAAGATTTGTATATGAATGAGTATTTTTACTCAACTTATTTTATACTGTCTCCTTTACAATTATACTTAATTTTTTTTTCCATACTTAACAGCTTTAATAGCTCTGCTGCTTAGTTTAAATTGTAAATTATGTTTGTGACATCTTATCAATTTAAAAATATAGCCAATCTTAAAATGTGCTTAGACTATTTAGTCTAACTATATTTTTATTTTTCTTTGGCTTTGCCCTATCATATTTAAATACTAAAATATGATAGGTCAAGAGCCCTTTGATTCAGGTAATGCAAGTCCAAGTGCTTGAAGGGCTTATAAAAAATTTTGCTTCTGCTTAATTTAGAATTATTTATTTGTACTTTATTATAAGTGAGAGAGTGATCTACTTATTTTCTTTTGCTCTTATTTTTAAATTATTTGTAATAATTAAATTATAAACTGCTTGAGTTTGTTTAAGTTACTTTACATATTCTTAAATAATCTGTGTTGTGTTTACTATTTTGTAATTGCTGTGGATTATTCCAATTGCTTGTATTAAAATACTCGCAATGGTGTATTTACATGTATCTCCTTATTATGTATCTTCTTTGGCATTCATTTGCAAACTTCATTTTTAACTTAACAACTACTCATAAAGTGACTTGGCCACTTAGCATCTATACTTGATTTGTTTTCTTCTAATCGAGTGTTGGGTGCTAAGGTAACATCCCAATATTTGGATTAATCTCTAATCTAATTATTGGGGTCGTTACATATGGGTTTGATAGTAACTCCTAGTGAAAAAAGGAGGGATTTAGTTAACTAACAAGGTACAAAAGATCCAGAGGAAAGACTCACCAAAATAACAATTTATGTGAACAATTATCAATAGATAATTGTATGCCTTCCTAGAATAATTTTGATAATAATATCTAGGTCTCCTAGTGAAGCTTAGGGGTTCTAGGCCCAAACTTAGATATATATGTCATATAGTATATTATGATAAGTCTTTTATTATTTAATTTCATTTCATTGCCTTGAAATTGTTTGAAATCTATTGAACATTGCAGCATGAATATCCTTTGTTTTTAAATGCGAGTTATTTACCATTGAAACTAGCATACCTTTTTATTTTTATTGATGCACATTTCTTCAAATTTTGTTACATTTGATTATAATCTCTTTAGGATGCTAAAAATTAATGCTTTTAGGTGATCTACATATTCTTGCCTAATTGGAAATATTGATATATATTACAATTATTGAAAATTAAAAAGAATTAGAAGAAAATGCTTGTTTAATTTCAAGAGCTTACAGGGATTCGATTACCAAAAGTGAGATGGAGACTCAATATTTTTTATTTTTGTATTTATTTTATGCTTTATTAAATTGGAATAATATGCATAACTTCAATTTATATTATGGCTCTGTGACAAATGAACAATTTGTTTTCTTTAATGTAATATGTTGAATGTTTGTTTTGAATTATTACTAGAAAATTCACAACCCCAATCTACGAATCGTTACATCTGTATTCCATACCTCATGCGATCTCTTTCTTAGACATAAGGTTAAATCATGAAAAGAATTATTAGAGTAGAGATATCTACATGCTCTCCTTTGAGCACAGAGATGTCCATGTACGTGAGAGAATAAAAATGACAACCTAGTTTCATTTGCACTAGATAGAGAATACTGATAGGACTTAAGGAAGCCATTATTTAGATGTTAAGGTTCGAAGTTAAGAGGTTTTGCATGAGATGGGCTAAAGATGAACTTTGGGTTTAGTGGCGAGTGACCCATATGCGTGAGAGATCACTAGTGGGTTTAACTGCCTATAGCTTCTTAAAATATGAATTTAGCATTTCTCATGAGTTAATCAATTTAAACTTTACCAAAACTAGATTTGTTGAAACATAGTTGATCACCCTGACTCTCCCCAATCTTTTAAAACTTAATTACATCCTCATAATTTTTGATTTATTTACTTTGCATGCTTAGTTATAATTTAGTAACAAAAACCAAAATTTGACTATTTAAGCATTAGTAGAGAAAATAGTAACTTGCAACCTTCATTTATCCTCAAGGATGATAAATCCAGAACCCACAATTCCATTATTACTCCAGATCATGTGCATTTGTTTGTAAATAATTGTCACACTTTTGTAGCCTATCAGTTATTACTAACAAAATTATAAAAAGAAAATATTAGAATATAAAAGGAATAAAGAAATATAACCTCTCAAAAAATACATATGCTTTTGGGATATGAAACGAATGTGTGCTTATGCAATATAAGAAGGTCAATGAATATTGGTCTCATCAACTGAAGTCACATGAGAAATATTATCCAGTTCATAATATATAACTTAATGCAATCATAATTACATTAAAGATATGGAGACACTACTTGTATAGTATAAGGTGTGAAAATTTCATAGACAATCTAAGTTTGAAATATATCTTCACTCAGCAAGGGTTGAATTACTATCAAAGAAGATGTGATTATGATCTAAGAATCCTGTTGTTGCTCGATGTGAGGATCATGATGTAATCCACTTGAGCTTGAGATGAAAATTGAGGTTACATTAATGGTTACCAAGCAATCGACAAAATAAATAAGCACAAAATAATCATAACACAAAATCATGCACAACCACAAGCATACAAACACAATGATATTTATGCGGAAAACCTAAAGATTGAAAAAATCACAGAGCCACACCACACAAAAATTTTTATTATGAATTAAGAAGATTACAGAGCTACAAAGAGATTCACCTTCACAAGAACTAAAAAAATCTACCGCTTACATAGCCTCCTGATTGATTTCTTCTTCTACAGGGAACACCACCTTTCATTCAAGGTCAAAGGAGAGGAGCAGTAGCCACCACCTTTTAGGGGTCTCTCCAACATGAAAAAGCCTATGCACAACTATTGACTCACTTAGGAAACATCTCCCTAATATTTCCTTATACATTTTGGCTACATTCATATAGTTCCAAATACCCTACTAATTACATAGGATGACACTTAAACTGAAGCAGAAATTTGCCTGACGCTATGGCGCACTGTAGCGCCCAGGTTTTAGGTACGCAGGTACCAGGGTGTGCTACAACGCACAAATCTTAGGCAAGCTGGTATCAGGGGTGTGCTACAGTGCCCTAGTCTCTAGCTAGATGGCGCCATGGCGCGCTACATTGCACCACAACATGCTAGGGCACCCTAAGTCTCTGGCTGGTCTAGCACTTGGGGTGCGCTACAATTTAATAATTCCTTGGATTAATTATATTTATGACAATTGCTTCAATTTATTTGTATCAAATTTAATTCTTCAAGAAAAAATTAGTGCCTTAAAGGTTGGTTCAACAGTGATTCACATTAGATAGAAGTTGACCAAGTTTATTTGGGCTCACATTAAATATACTTCTTAAACTTTTCTTGACTATTCTTACTCAGTCTTATGAGAACTATATGAGTACATTTAAGGAAAACTTATGGACAGATGGTGAGTACTTTTGATTAATGGTTGTGTTAAGAAGTATTAAGTGCCATGTGTGATTCTTCTCATGAGATCTAATGCTTTATCCTTGTAGGGAGAGACTATTTTCTTCATCCCATTTTATTTTCTCAAATATTTGATGGGAGAGATATTTTTCTTCATCCCATGATACTCAATGATTTAATATGCCAAATTTATGCATTATATTCATGAAGTCATATATAAGACTAACAGACCCCATAATTAACCACCATTCATAGTTATAGTTACCCCCACACTTAGTTCATTTCATACCTTGATTAAGTTTTAGTTTATCAAGTTCTAATTCTTAATCAGAAGTGTTGGCTACATAGTTAAATAATTAATCTATGACATAATTAATGTATTTAAATAACCCATAGCCAATCTTAATCAAGAAAATCAAGATTCAAGGATTTAAAATTAAACTCCAAATCCAAGGTGCTAATATTTAAGGATCTAGGGTTTCACACAAAGTCTCACCCTAAAATAAATAATTCTAAGGATTGAAAGATTACATAAATGATAAGATCCTACTTTAGAAATGCTAAAGTCTAAAGTCATAAGACATAATAATCACATTAAACTTATAAATCTAAGAGCTAGATTCAATCTATTGAATAACTTCATTAGTCAATATAGTTGAATCACTTAAGCCACTAAGAAGAGAATTCAAAGAATTAAGCACCTTGGGCAAGTCAATATGGGTTTACGCAAGCACATTTTTTATCAATTTCATATTATTTGAATTAGATAATTTAATTATTTTATATTCATAAGACTTAGTCTTCTCTAGTGAATTCACTAAATGTACCAAGTCTAATCTAGTGCTCTGAAATGAACACTAGCAGATTCAAATTTTGGCACATAGACATTCATGTAATCTTTATCTTATGAGTTTATTTCTTATGTCTAAGTTATGAAATCCATATTTTAGTTTGAGCATCACATAAACTTGAATCCACTAATAGCTCACTTGTATCCCCTCTTGATTTAGCTAAGGAAATGAGCTACTAGGCTAAATGGGTTTATGTCACATCTCCCATAGCACTTAGTGCTTCAAGAGCTCTCTTTAACCTAGAATGAGCTATATAGCTCCATTAGTTGCTCTTGGATCACATGCATCAACTCTTGATTTAGCCAAGGCAATATTTCTACGAAGCTAAATGAGCTTGTCACATGGTTCATAGTTTAATGTGAAATAGTCACCTCACATTAGTCAGAAAGTGAGGTATGGAGCTTTGAGAGTATTAACATTTCTCATGGCTCAAATGATCAAGCATTGTCCATGGTTGTGCAAGAGCCATTTTTGCATGACAAATGTTGTCACAGACATTCACGATGTTAATGCTTAAGCATGCAACAACCTTGAGACAAAGGCGATCAATGAGCTCTATGAGATTTATTTAATGAAAATATTTATCCATAAATTTATATAAGGAATCATAAATTTCCAATTCGTATATTCATACAACATACGAATATTCAAGATTTTAAATAACCTTCATTTAGATGAAGAGTTCATTGCATTATATTCATAAGTCCTTCCATGCTCATGCCCAACTCTCCCCAAGGAGGGTTTAGGCTGCCACTAAATTAAATTAGAAGGAAAGCAATTAGAGAAACTAAGCTTTTGCATGGCTTTTACAAAGAAATAAAAGAGTAAAGTAAGGGTACATTTTCTAGGGAACACCTGTCGCATTCACCTGGTCTCTTCTCCTTAGATCTCCTTAGCTCCTCACTCTTTATTCTTCTCCTCTTCCTTTGGCTGCAGATTTCTTCTTCCTTGGGTAGGGGACTTTCCTCCAATAGATCATTACAGCAGCACTCAGGTTCAAGAGCACTTCGATTGAATTATGAGAACCTTTTCTATGTCTTGAATCCTTGCTTTAATAACCTTCAAATAGCCCCTCAACATTTACATAGGCCACCTCTTCACCTTCTTGACAATTGAATTGCATCTTAAGGTTTAATCTCTTATTCCATTGGTAATGACGAGATTTAATTGTTTTGCCATAATTCCTATCGTGGAAAATGGAAAAGTTAAAGTCTATTTCTTTTCCCAATGCTGGTAGAATGCCTTGTTCCAAAGCATAAATGCGGTGGCGCTACAACGCGCTGTAGTGCCAGGCGTGTTGTGCTACGGTGCTCTGTGGTGCTATGGTGCAACTATTGTGCTATGACAAGGTGTTGTGGTATGATGCACTGTAGCGCATGACATTTGGGAATTTACCCGCTGCGGTGTGATGCAGTGCCTATCTCTCAGGTTTGTGGACATATAAGGCGCGCTGCGGCGCCTTGCTCTCAAGTAGTGTTCGCCATAGCTCATTTTCAGCGCACCGTGGCGCGTTGTAGCACCTCTATTTACCTTTTTTTTATATTTTCTAAAAGGGAGCTCTTCCTCCTGAAATGCAGCATAAACACCAATCAAAGTACAACTAATCCTATGAAAAATATAAATTATAACATTAATTGCCTATATTTATTGAGTTCATCACACCCCCATACTTAATACGAGAAGGTTCACTCTTGGCACATAGACCCTCAAGTGATCAATATTAATTAAATATGATACTTATATTTAAGTTATCAAATATATTATTTTAGTTACGCATCACGTGAACATGATTCTACCAATGGCTCAACATGCACCAATTCTAAGTTTAGCTAAAAAAGAGACTCATTAGGCTAAATGGGTTATGTCGTAATCACCGACAAGCACACAACGTGTTGTAATATTAACATAAGCTTAAAACGATCTATGGAGCTCAATCAGTGGCACTTGGCTCACATGCAACAACTTCTAAGATTAGCTAAAGGGACAATGCTACGACGCTCATAGAGCTTGTCACAAGGTCCTTGGTATTTGTGTACATGTTCCTAGCGTAAGCTATAGGTGATAAGTGGGGCTCAAAATTAGGGATTGTGTCATCGCTCATTCATCTTAGCAGACCTAAGGACTTGCATTGATCACTCTAGCACAACAAATGTTGTCACAGACATTTGCGGTGAGGATGCTCATTATGCAAGATCTTAGTTCTAAAAGATAAATCAGCTTGATAGTTTTTCTAGTTTCAAACTTTATATAATACATAAAATCATGACATAATATTCATACAGCATTCTTCACTTCAATAATCAAGGAAATGAGTAAACAAAGTACTTAATTAAAAATTTTAGAGTACAACAATACACATTGATCCCTTAACTCATTACATGCATATGCCCAACCCTCCCCAAGGAGGGTTTAGGCTTCCACTAGAAAAGAAATACAAGGAGAGTAAAATAGAACTAGGAGCCCTTGCATGGCTCTCACATAAAATAAATTGACAAAAATGGAGATCCAATACTAGGAAGTACTGTCACATTCACCGAATCTTCTTTCTATCTCAGACCTCTTTCTCTCTTTTGCTTTCTATGCTTGATCCTTTTCCTTCAATTAGATTTCTCCTTCCTTGGGCAAGGGGGACCCTCCTTCTTTAAGTTCAGTAGCCTCCAATATTCTGACTCCTTGAATATCAAAATCTGGAACCCTCCCTTAATCTTTAATTCTTCTTTTATAGACTTTCCAGCTGCTCCAAAATAATTTAACTATTAACTCTTCATATAGAAAGTTATGTTTACATTGAATGTTTATTCTTTTATTTCTCTTGGTAATGAAGAGTTTCAGTTGTTTAGCATTTAAGTCTTGTAGTGGGAAGAGAATAAAATCAGATTTTTGGTATTCTCTATGTTGCTTTGAAAGCTGTTGCTGGGCAGAAAATTCCGTCAGGTGCTACGGTGCACGGTAGCGCCATGGTTTCTTTCTTGAGGGTACTATGGCATGCAGTAGCATCAGGCTTTCTGTTCTTAGGGCACTATGTCGTGCAATAGCACCGTGCTCTCAGGAAGAGGGCGCTGTAGCCTGTCGGTCAGCATCGAAGGTCTCAGTATTCACTTTCACTACGGTGCGTGGTAGAATGAAGTGTTCTGTCTTTAGCTTGCTGCAAGGGCGCGCGATCGTGCAGTGTGTTCACTCTTTGGTCTACCTGCAGTGCGGCGGTAGCGCTATAACTTTTGAAACATTAAATTTATTTGAAAAGCATACAGGTAAATATTTGAATTCCACACTGCAGGCGGCGGGTAGCGGCCAGCATCTCAATCTTTGGGCCAACTTGTAGCGCACGGAATAGAGGATTGTTTCGGTAATTGAAAATACCGCAATGGCGCGCAGTAGCTCATAATTTGAATATAAAATCGTAGAAAAAAGTATACATCCACTATGGTCGCGCGATAGCATGGCCAGTCTGGATTTTGGTATCTCCCTGGTGCCGTCGGTAGCGTGATAGTCTTGGGTTGATATCTTCCATAGTGCGCTGTGCGCATTTCTCCCAAATTTTCTAATTTCTTCCAGAATTCCAATTTAGCTCCTCTTTTTCCTGAAAACAATGAAAGCACATCAAAGCACACAAGTTCTGATAAAAGTGTTCATTTTTATTGTCTTAATCACAATAAATCTTAGATTTATCAGCTTCTATTGTAATACTTATGCATACAGTATACTTATAGTGATTTATCAATATTATAAGTTATAGGGTTTGCATGTTATCTTGAAAAATTGGACAATTGCTTGCACTCGCTAGCATACTTAAATTATGAATGTATCATATTGCTTATTTTTGGAGTTTTGGGGAAATTCAAGTTATGCTTATGTTATGATGTTTTAATCATTTGAAAGGATCAACTCCCACATTTATTGGATTGAGATTTAACAGTAATGTGTTAATTTAAATATTCATGAAGTAATACTCAATGATGTTGATTCAATGATTCTTTTGAGTTCATTCTTTGGAATCATATCCTTATAATTCCATCATTCCTTAAGGATTTGATTATTATCAAACTTTTGCATGCCATATTGTAGATCTCTCTCTAACATGTTCTAGTTTAGCATTCTATCATATGTATTGGAGAATAAATTTGTTAGAATTCATGTTAATTTAGGATTAAGCAAAGTTTATCATAGAAATTATTTTTAGATGTATTATGCCCAGTTATTACAGGTGTTGTGGTTAATGTCTTATCCCTACCAATCATTGAACTTCAAGTTCTAATTGCTTTAAAGGTATGCTAAGTACTTAGAACCTATATTTAGACCTGAAGGACTAAACTATTTTACTTGAGCTCTATGTAAAGTGCAAACATCACTTGCACAGTCCTTACTTCCTGCTAATATGTTTTTATTTAATTAACTAATTAATAATTAGCCTAATTTTGCAAATGCAATAACTTAGCCATTTCTCATCCATACTTGACGATCCTATAGTCAGTTTCGATCACAAAAATGTGTAGGGCAATAATAAGAAGTCAAATTTTCAATTTAAAAATTAATTTTGCTAATTACCTTTTTAATATGCCATTAAGAGTCATTAATACCCTGATGAATCATTTGATGTCTTGATTTGACTTTACTTAGTGTCATTTATACTCATTGTGTTATAATGAAGCTATAGCCACTATATTTATATGATTTGGACATCAAAAGAAAAAAGGTGAGTTTTTGACCCATAATAAATAATATTATATTCCCCAAATTTGGTATTTTGCATGTTTATGCATCCTAAAATCTTGAACACCCTAGACAATATACCTTAAGTCTGCAGTAACATTAGATGACATCTTAATTTTATACACAACTAGGTTATCCTGTCTAGACTCTAGACTCAACACTAGTAAACTTAGCAATCAACCTCATCATAAGAATGGTTTGATCTGTTATGTCTTTAATGCATGTTAAGTACCTATAGATTGTAGTAGTCCTAAACTATATGAAGAACTTGTATTAGACTATTCTCTATGACTATAAGATTCATTAGTGAAACCTTATGATGTTAACTAGAGCCTAACCTAGTTTCCCTATATTGTATAAGTGTAAGATTACCTCTAGTTAACCCATTATGTGTCTTAGTGACATTAACTCACATTAGTAGCCTAAATACCTAGCAAATCCCTAGGATTCTTAGTGCCTTGGCATGAGCTTAGAAGTTATGGATTTGGGTTCCTTCATTCAAGCACCATACATATAAGACTACATTCGACTATGGATTATCAATATACTTGGGCTAATTGATTTGGATCTCCTAACCTTAAGATTCCTTAATGAATGTAAGGTTAGAGATCCTTCAGCATAACCTTCTAGATAAGGATCCTAGCAACTAGCCTAAGCATTGTAATTTGATGAGTTAGGAAGTGAGTAGTAAGATAAACTCTTCAGTTCAACACTAGATTATTACCTCACACTTATTGCTTCCTCAATAACATAGGTGAATCCTAACCTGTGAAATAGTGAATTATATCATACTTAGATTATCAAATCAACGGACAGCTTAGAATAATATAAATAAATCCTTAACATTTGCAATTTGTTCCAAATAAGAGGATTTAGAGGATAACTAGAATGGAGACTTCTTAGGAAGTTTAATGCATTCTACTTAGACTTAAAGAACAACCTAAGTGACTGAGTGAATTATACTTAGGGTCTTACAATTAATCTCATCATGTTAAGAGTAGAGCTTAGATATTGATCTAAGCAATTAAGTGAGACCTTTGTAATGGTCATTCTTAGTGTGAAACTTAGGATCTTCTAAAAAGATTAAATATATAAACTAAGATTAGTAGTGATCATAGATATTAAGGGAGGTAGAACTATAAGTGATTTGATATTAAAGTCATAGCTAAGTGACTAAAATCCTTTAAAGTGAAACCATTAACATAAGAATTAAGACTTTGTGTCCTTATCCCTTAAACTTACACCCATAAAATGGCTTAGTGATATGAGCTAAGTTTAAAAAAATCCTTAAGTGTTATAAGGCTTGGAACCCAATGTTTATAAGTTTTAAAATTAAGCTTAAGTGTCTTAGTGATTGAAATACTAAGGTTTGGGACCTTAGGATTAAGAGGAGACCCATAAAGTGAGAATAGTTACTTAATATGAGATAATGTTAGAGAATAATAACTTAAGTAATATCATTCCTTTAGGCTTTCCTTATTAAACTTATAATCTTATAAAATCCTTAAGACTAAGAATATACTAGAATTGTCCCATTAGTGGCACAAATAAAAGTAAGATAACTTAAGTAGTTAGATTTTAAACCGTCTTATGTATAAAATTCTTAAATGCTAGTAGGATAGAATGATTATAGAGTAGTATTCACTTAAGTGTTTGGATAGATCAAGTTAAGAGAACCCTATACCTAATGTGTAGTGAAATAATATGCTTTAGAGTCTTATAAATGGACCTTCATATAATCTAAGTTATAGGAATCTTATAGCTTAAGTGGTGGCATAGTGAAATCTTTAACATCTAAGTTAGAGTGTACCTATAGAGTAGAAGTGTTGGTTAATAGTTAAATAGTTATAGTGTTAGAAATAGGATATGATGCATGTTTGTAACATTTTAATTATATCTATAAATTATTTTATCACATTAGTAAAACCTTCATCAAATCATTACTTTTAAACCCCATTTAAATATTATATATTACTATATATTAATTGATGATGACATTCGATAATTGTCTAAGTCATTGGAGGAGCTTGATTAGCTCCAATCATAGGGTAGATAGCTAAAGTAGATAATAATGGATATTACATTGGCTTACAATTAGCTTTGAATATCCCTTAATGTTGTAATGCATTGAGACTAAATCCTTGAATACATTCATATAAGTATTGTGCATAAAATAAACCTATAACATTTACTTGGGGTTTCATATGGTGAACTATTTCAGGAAAGGCAACTGTGTAATAAGGAGACATGACATATCCTAGAGGGGGAATGTGAGTGTTATACGAGACCCCGCTTTACTTTGTTAAGCAGATGTGCTTTACTCTTCACTTGTTTTTACGCCCACATAACAAGTTTTTAAGATAAATAACTTAAATATTACAGTCCTAAGTTTTATGTTATGAATATTTTATTTATGTATAATGTCTTGAGTGTTCAAAGTTGTAGTCTCAAAGTATAGCAGTATTCAAAGAATTCAAGTAATTGCAAATTATGTGATATCCATTATTATTTAGTTTTAGTGATCTATCTTAATGATTGGAGCTAATTAATCTCTTAATTGACTTAGACATTAATAATCTTTAAGTCAATTGAACATAAAACTATAAGTAATTAAGGTTTGGAAAATAGTAGTTTGATTGAGATTTATTTAAATGACAAAATAATTTATATGTATAAATATGCAATATGACACTAAATCCTACACTATTCTTAAGCTACATAATCTTTAATAGTTTCTAGACTTAAGGCTTAGGGTGCTAATATGAATAGATTTAGGTTATAGGTTCTCTGCACTTATACTAGCCAAATACTTAAGTTAATACTCTCATATAAGCATTCCATTTGATTAACATCTTTAAGGCTCTATGCTTAAAAAGGTTAAATTAGTTAATTACTTTTAATATTTAGTCTTAGAAGTGATATTAGTAGAGTAATACTAGTCTATTATTAAGCTTATGATCTTATTTGAGCTTCTAGCCTAATAAGGTAATACTAAAGGGATGATTATCACTTAAGTTATTATTGTTTAATGCCACTTCACAGTAAGTTACTTATTCTAATATTATGGTTATTTATCTTAATCCCTAGGTTCCAAACCATAGTATTATAATTACTAAGATCCAAAGATTAGTTCTAATACTAAGTACTTAAAGTATTCTATGCATTCTAACACTCATGGCATTAAATAATCTTAGCTCATATCACTAAACAATGATAAGGGAGTCTAAGTTTAATGATTAGGATACTTAGTCCTAATTATCAAATTAATGATTTCACTTTATAGGATTCTAGTCTCTTAGCTCTGACTTAGATGCTAGTCCACTTATGGTTCTATCCTTCTTATTATTTGAGATCTCTTCTAATCTTAGATTATTGATTTAATATTTCTAGATGATTTTAGGCATCTTACTCAGGATGAGATGAGTAACTACAACATACTAAGAAGGCTACACTCAACTACTTAGATAAATCTCTAAGTTATATATTTTGCATGCTAAGACTATTCATATAATCTTAAGTAAGTTACATTTAACAATTTAGGCTATTTTCTATAATCAAATGGAAGGCACTAGTTGTGGCGCCCTGCTCCGTCGCCGTGCGCAAAAAGAAATAGTCATAATTAAGTTCGGTGATGGAACAGTGCGCCACTCGGGGAGGAATAACCCGTCTCCTCGAATAGCTGAGAACCAAGCCCATCTGAAGGGCTGCTGACTCAACCTCAAGGAGGGTCGAGAGCTAATACTTAAGATAAGAGTAGTATCCTTATCCTAAGTATTACATAAATACATACATTAGATTTAGAATACAATATAAATCCAATATATGTATAGTATATCAGCATTTCCAGTATACTGATTACATCACAATACTAAGTATAAGTAGTGTAGTATAGAGTGCGGAAGCTTAAAGCATACATCCAGATACATTCATCATAGAAACAGTATGAAAACATTCATCTCAGGAAAGAAAAGAAAGTACATCCAGAATTATTACAGACATTTACTTGAATAATAGACATAAAACTAAATACTGAACTGAAAGTGAACTAAGCAGCTAAAGAAGAGTTCACTAATGCTCCACAGGCTCCTCCTGGATCTCCTGGATGTCCTCTTGACTTGGCTCGTATACTGCTCAGGATCTAGCAAATTGCCGGATCCTAAAAGTACCTCGTGTTAGACAATAAGTCTAACACATCGAAACTAATATAACAGTTCTAATTATTCATTTAACATTTACATAATACGAGTAAATCTGCAGAAAAACTGTAAAGGTAACTGAAAGTATAAATCTGTCTAAAACTATACAAAACTGAAGCAGTGTAAAGTAAAATTGAACTGTAACTGAATATTGAAAATAAATCAAAATAGTACTGAATCTGAAACTGAGTAATCATATGTATAACTATGCTGCATGTCATTGAAACTATGTATCTGAATATGCCACAATATGGTATGCTACTGACATGTATTAAACTATCACTGAACTGTTATGAGCAGTATGATCCAATGTCTACATACACCCTGTTGGGAATACTATTTATTGATGACACTGATGCATCCAGAAATTCCCCCATCAATGTATGCAACATTCTGTAACTCATAAATCATCACTGATACTTATACCTCATTCTAATTCTCATACATCATTTTGATATTCACACATCATGCTTATGCTCATGCTTCTAAACTACATGAGATAAATCCAGAAAATGTTTTAAAATCTAATAATGAATCCAAAGTCCCCATTGTGCAGAATCCTGCTAAAAGGATTCTGACTCCTAAATTCAAATCTCGATAATTGGTTAAAGTTGAGAGTTTACTTAAAAATCATTAGCTGGGATGATTGTATACACATATTTAGCATATTTGCAAGAAAGGTAAATTTAACCCTTAGCTTGTTTAAACTGCACTTATCGAAGCGCACTACGATAGGAGGTAGAACCCGGTCACAATTTACATCTCAAGCTAAGCCATTAAATGCCCTAATTACAAGCATACTTAGTGGTCTACACAAAGTGACTTAAGATACTTAGTTTGCTTAAACTGCACTTATCGAAGTGCACTACGATAGGAGGCAGAACCCGGTCGCAGTTTACATCTCAAACAAAGGATCTTGTTTACTAATTGTAACACTCTTAGTCTTGGAAGATTTACTTTAATGGGACTGTATTCGACTAATCTCGCAGGGTAGCACCTAGGTCATAAGTCCACATTGGAGTGAATCAACCAATCCTGAATATTACTGAATTAATCCAGTAATATGGGTATACCATACCCAACCAACAATCTGAGTTCAACAGATTCTATTTAATCGACAAGGATTTATCAAATCTATTAATCCTTACTCTAATTAGATGTATCCTACACAAGGCTCTAAGGATGTGATCAAAAGATCACTCAACATAGGTTGCTACCACAAGGAATGAGTCACAATCTAAGTACTTTAGGTGATTCCTACCACAAGGTATCAAATTCAACTTCTAAAGTTATGAAGGAGCAACTAGGTTTCTACATCAATAAGTTACAAAGGTCCTTCCTACCTCAATGTTTCATTAGTTAAGGTCTTCAATCATTTTAATGACGAATCCTATAGCAAGACCCTTAAGATCTCACTTTTCGATTGCTTAAGGTTTACTTGTTATACTTAAGTTAAGATGATTAGATCAAATGATTAAAATTCATTTGATCCTTTCTTATTCTATAATCATGGGATAAAATCAAATATCTTATTAGATTTAGATCATTGCATAAATCATTACAATTTTATTTCCATCTTATGCTAATTGTCTTATATAAGAGAAAATTAAAGATCTAAAGTTTGGATTTAGATAGTTCAATCACACATATTCAATGTTATCCTTAGCACTTCTAATTTGATGATTTAAGATCAATACTCAATCAAATGCATTATTGGAATAATGTAAATCAGATTCTCTTACAATCAAGTAGATTGATTAGATGATTAAGATTTAGATCTTAATCAAGATAAGTTAGGTTTTAATCCCTAACCCTTCTATCATTAAGACCAACAGTTAATTTATAGGTCAATGGCAAATCAATGTATTATTAGCATATTATTGATGTCAACTTAGGTTTGGATTAAGTATCACCTACTTAATCAAGTTATAAAGATTCTCATGTTCAAGTGATCATATTTAAGTGTCCAAATAAGTGTTAAGGTTCTCTAATATACACATATAAATGAAAAGGTAACATAAAATAAAAGGTGATTGTTGCTAATCAAAATCTAAATCAAACAAAAGAGATTAGTACTTAATCACAATTCTAAAAGATCTAAGTTTCATGCCATTTAGATTATTAAGGTATACCTAATTGATACAAGCAATTAAAACTCCAGCACTTAGCATGTGGCGTAACATGTATTTAAGATACATAGGTTTTGAGCACTTAATGAAATTGACAAAGTTTCAAATTCAATTTTCAAATAGAATTTTAAGCAGTGTTCAATTTTAACTAAAATAGGTTCAAATTTAGTATAACTCAACTCAACCCTACTAGGGTCTTAGGGGTCTTAGAATACCAAAACAATTGAGTTTTAGCCATTTCAGCCAAAATTGGGCAGTTTTACAAAATCTGGAAATTTCTGAAATTTATGGGAAATTTTGCAAAATTTGGGCGTTGTAGCGCACTGTAGCGCTTTTCGGGCGGCAGCACGCAGTATCACCATTGCACTGCGACTCGCTGCAGTCCGCTGCAATCCGCTGCACTCCGCTGTGACCCGCTGCAGCGCGCTATGGCGCGCTGTAGCGGTTCATTTTGCAAAACTACTGTTCAATTATTTTATTTTGTCACTTCCTAAGATCTGAAATATTGTCGCTAAGGTCTGTTGTAGCGCGCTATAGCGTCCCATTTTGCAAGTTACTGTTCAATTAATTTTTATGGCTGTTTCCTAAGTTTCATGAAATGTCACTGCAAACCGTTGCAGCGCGCTATAGCGCGTTGTAGCGGTTCATTTTGCAATTTTACTGTTCAATTAATTAATGTGCATTTTTCCTAAGTTTTCCTGTCTGCTGCAGCCCGCGACAATCTGCTGCAGCGCGCTGCAGCGGCAGACAGTGATTTCACCAGGTGCGAAACCCGCGAGAGCCATTTTTCGAGCTTCATTACTCTCAATCCATAGAGTTCCATGAGTGGTGCCATATATTAATGGAAAGGTATTTCCGATACCTTTCCATTGACACCAAAATTGGGATAAACGGAGTGCCCTAGCTATACTAAAAATGATGATGAATACAAGGGTATGCAGAATGAACGAAAATAGAGCATCTTTCTATGCAACTTTAAGAGTTTCAATAACTTTCATACATGCTTGTAAGCTTCCCAATGTGCATTCAAGCTTAGTAACAATATGTAGAAGGTAAGAGGAGAGGAGCAAAAGGGTACCTTTTTGTCCTTGTTAGAGGAGGTGGAGGAAGAGAGGGACCTTTGCTTCTTTCAAGACTCTTAGAGGGAGAGAGAGCTCCTTCTTCAATGCAAGGGGCTTAATGGAGGGGAAGGGGATGAGAAAAATCTCAGCAAAGAGGGGAAGATGGCTGAACTCTCCCTTTTAAAGAAGGAGAGAAAGGGGAGGCTCCATCATTAGCTATAGGGGAGCTAGGGGAAGAAGAGATGGCCTTTGCATTTAATGCACATGGGAGGTGAGGGGGTCAGCCGCATGAACGGAAATGGCCAGCCGAAAATTTTAGAAAAAGAAAGGGGAAATTGCAAATAAGGGTCTCGATGATTGCCTAATTGCATATTTATTTTCCAGAATTATTTAAAAATTCTGATTTTTGAAATGTGCTTCGAAAATTCACAAAAATTCACCCCTAGCTAATTCAGGGGGTGAGGAATTCAAAGGCGAAGTCGGAATTTGATTCTGACGATTATTTAATTTTCTATTTTTCGACGCATTTAATTATATTAAAATATTCGCGAAAATCCGACGACTTCCAAATGCATCCAAAACATCACCCCTAGTTAATTTGGGGGTGACGGTCGCAACGGCAAAGTCAGATTTCGATTTTGATGTCAAAATAAATACCTCAATTTTCTAATTAATTTAAATATTAAAAATAATCCAAAATATTGGATTGAACTCCGAATTGCTCCAAACCTTTAAGGTTTGGTTCTAATGACTAGATGAACTTGATGGAATGATAATTATGATACGATTAAGCTAAATTCAAGCTGGGTAACAACCTTGGGTTGTTACACTAGTCTTCCTAAATATCATCATTTTAGTTATCTAATAAATTCTCTCTTAAATACAAAGGCTATACTAAGGATTACTAAAAGTTATTCTAATTTATCACATGATCTAAGTGTGATCTATATTTTCACTATCTTACCCTTTATGATTTACTTGAAGTTATCTATATGACTCTTAATGGGAAGATATAAGTCTAAGTTGAGTTAAGTGTCTAGCTTACAAATAACATCCTTATTGATATCAAACCACTAACCTTACATCAAGGCTAAAGTTCTATAATTAGGAAGATGGAATGTAAACTCATTATCTTAAAGCTTAATATAATAATTATATCTAAGTGGTTCAAGACTAAACTGGCTAAATACTCACTTGAGAGGTACTATAAGCAAAGTTAAAAGAAATGTTACAATCTAGAAATCCTAGTTTTACTTATTTCAATATGTGTGCTAAAACTTGATAAGGAATCTGGAGAGGTTAAGGAAGGTTTGTAGTTGAAAGGAGAAGGCTTACAAAGTCTAATTCAAGTACTAGCTGATTATCCTAATAGGAGCACCTACCATAAATAGAGGAAAATAAATAGCTAAGTGCACCCTATATATAATATATATATATTTGATACACTTATAATAGAAATTAAATAAATTTAGGGATTCTCAACCTACACTATCTCTCCTATTATTGAGGCTTGAATCTCAGTTTACTAAACTACTAAAAGTATCTAACTAGGATAATCAAAGGTTAATCTCACATTCTAAAGTGATATGAAAGTCTAAATAATAAACATGGTTGATATCCTAAGATATTAAGGCCTATATATACAAGTATTCAAAGTTAAAGGTAATCACATCCATGAAGATTTGAGGAGCCAAATACCCAATTTATCCAATTGTTATCCAATCACAATAATAATAATATATACACAATTCTCACATTACAAGGAAAGAATAACACTAAGTAGGTCAAATTTGAACAACATTAGAAAACTAGGAATTTAAGGACTCCCAATTGCAATTAAAAAATGATTAGGAAAGTTAAGCATTTAATCTAAAATCTAATTTTGTATTATTGTTCTACACATTTTTGTGATTGAAATGGACTATTGGATCGTCAAGATTGGGCGAGAATTAGCTAAGTTATAGCATTTATAAGATTAGGCTAATTATTGATTAGTTATTTAAATAAAAAAAAATATTAGCAGGAATAAGATCTATGCAAGAGACTTACGCACTTTACATAGAACTCAAGTAAAATAGTTTAGTCCTTCATAACTAAATAAAGGTTCTACGTACTTAGCGTACTTGACACAATTCTAAGGCTTCTCCAGTAAATAACTTAGAAACTTTAAGTCTCTGGCTTCCCATGGAGTATAGATGAGTTTTCCTAAATGAGAAATGAAAGCAACAAGATGGATATATTGTAATTCTTATTCTTAATGTGCCAAATATACATTATATCATTAATATTGAAATTTAATAGAGATAAAAGGTGCTATAACAAAAATTGAAGTTGAAAGTGAGCCAAGAAGCAATATTTATTGAGTAATAATAAACTATAGCAAAAATTAGGTAACACAAAGTATACTAATATGCTGATAAATGATGATACTGACTCATATTGCATCAATACATTGCCTACTAATAAAAAATAGCAATGTTATGTATATATATATATATATATATATATATATATATAGTGTTAAAATGCCAAAATTTTAAATGGATGGATGGTTCTTGGATATGCTAGTGGATAATGATAAGGATGTCAGTTACTTAAGTTGGGAGATTGTAAAGACCCACTTAAGTAGTAATAAGTGAAACTCTTAAACATTGAGGTGCATTTTCAGATAATACTGGAGTTCTTGATGAGAACCCCAAAGTTAAGCTTGCTCGGGTGGGAGTGCTCCTAGGATGGGTGACTTACTGGGAAATTATCTTTTGAAGGCAAAACTATGGAGTCTTTCAGGCCAAAGCAGACAATACCTAGGTACTTAAGAATTTAGAATGGTATAGTAACACCCTCGTATTGGATCAAGTTCTTAATCCAATATTAGAAGCTTTACATTAAGTTTTAGCACGGCATGAATAAAACATATTTGTGCTCACCCTGACTCTTCTAAATTCTAGAAAGAATTACCACTCGAGAACGCAAGGTGAGTGAGTTTAGACTGGTTGGGCTGAGAGCATTAAACCAAGGCTAGTTGGGAGGCAACTCAATCCTTTTTAATGTGTTTAATTTAAATTAGGAGTAGTATTTTAATAATTAATTAAATAGGAATGGAGCAAACCTGATAAAAATTTGATAATAAGAAAAATCCCCAAACCGGCATAAATTGTGCATGGCTAAAAGCACGCTCCAGCACTACAGCGCACCTTACATACAACAGCGCACCATATTAATTACAAGTTGTAATCCTATAGCAAATGTTGCAGTGCGCTCTAGCATTCTTTGAGCGCGTCGTAGCACATGGTGTAAAACTGAACTGCTGGGTAGTTAATGCTATGCAGATTTCCAATGCTTCTTATCAACCTTTTTGACCAGCCATTAGGAGAGTTCCATGTGAAAAGTAGGTAAGAATTTTTGATTCCCTTGGAGTGCCTTTAAATAAGCAAGAAAGGATGAGTTGCTCTCTTGCACCCCATAAACTCTCATCTCCTCCTTTGAATTTTTAAGCACTCAGCACTCTAAGGAAAATAATGACTTTCTGCAAGAAAGCTATCGTAAACAAGGTTGCAGTAGCTTCTGCCTCGGGAGGGAACTTTGACAACAAGATGTTCTTCCTCACCATAAGCCGAACAGAGGTTTATGCAGATAACCTTCAAAAAGAAGCTTATCCTAGAATAGACATTTGCTGAATCCTACTTGGTGAATGAATCCAACATCATCAATCGAAGGTTGGATGAATCTGGTAGGGCAGCAGGATGTAACCCTTCTACTTTATGTTCAATAGGTTTATGCAAACGCCATCAATGCTAGACGACGTAGCATTTTTGTCTGCAGAAACGTCGTGGAATTCAAACGGAGGGAATTCACAAGGTCTTATGGGTGAACATTTTGGAAGAATGAGCTTTCACTGATTGTATTAGCCATAGGTTCAACCCCTGAAGAAGTAATGCAATCTTTAAAAGGCAATAATGCCAACTAGAGTGGGAATGTTGCCAACATTCTAAGGAATTTGCTATCTGTAGCAAGCAATGTCTGGCACATTATCATCTCCAGTTGAATAATATCATCTAAGCATTTAAGTTAGGTCGCCCATACTAGAGTTGTGCTCAATTTTGCAATCCAATGTCTAGGTATTATAGCCTCAATAATTTTAGACCACCTTTAGAAAGACCTCCAGGGGCCATGCACAGCTCTAGCCTTTGGGTCTCTCACCTTCCAAATCATGCATCATTGCCATGCGAGGGGAAGTAAAAAGAAGAGGCAGCACTAGGAGGATGAAGGAGCTTAGACCTCTACTGGCCAACGATCAAAGTATGCAAGTATCTGATGCGAAATTCACACGATGGGGGCGTATCAAAGGCACACTGATAAGTGTGTGAAAGAGGGTTGAAAATATTGCTAGATCATCATGTACTAGTAATACCAATATAGACAAGACATGCACACAACTCTTTGAAGTATGTTTGTGGAGTTTGCACGGTGGTTCTGCAAATAATGTTTTTCCACCACCACCAAGACTTGAACCCTCAACTATGCATTGGTCGAAATTTGAAGAAGAAGAAGAAGAAGACGAAGAAGAAGAAGATGATGATGATGATGAGGACTAAAAGTAATATGGTTGTAACTTTTCTTTTCTTTTGTTTATATTTTGTATATTTCTTTTCCTTAAATATTATATTTTGTTTGTCTCATCTTGCTATAACATGCAAATTTTTAATGAAATTAATGTGATCTTTTTGAGAATTTCTATCTCATTTCAAAATTAAGCTCTAGTTGATTGACATGTTAAGAAAGTCTTTATATATTTAGTATTTTAGCAATTATGTGATTAAGAAAGTGAGTTATAATCAAATGTCTAGATTTTAGTAAGTCGGCTCAAAACTATTACGTCAAGTTTTGCATCAAGAACTTGTGAATGAATGAAATTAAGAGTGGGGGGGGAAACTGAGCTTATATGAGATAAATTAGAAGATTGGTGAAAATATAGAATGTGATAGGCTTTTGTAAGGGTTAATGTATCCAATGCATGAACAATGAGACGAAGAAAAATATCTCCCCCTTGAATAAGAAAATTGAAAGAACTAGGATGAAGAAAAACAACTCTCCCGTGCAAAACTAAAAAAGAAAACATATGGGGATGAAGAAAAATATATCTTCCTAAAAACAGTAAACATTTCATCTCATAAGAAGAAGCACACATGGCACAGAAAAATTCTCCAAAACACCATCTTTAAAATGTCATTTAGCAAATTGAAAAGTTCCTCAAAGCACCCATTCATGAAGTCATATTATGTTTAAAATAAAAAAAAGGATGGGTAGAGGGTTAGTCATGATCAATCATTTCATTATTAAAAGAACTTTAATTTACAAAAGAATTTCATAACTATTTCAAGTCAGAGCAAGATTATGTAATTCCCCAATACTCCAAAAAGGTATTCATTGCTTGCTCAAGGATGAGCAAGAAGTTAAGTATGGGGGTGTGATGACCTCAATAAAAATAGGTAATTTAATGTTATAATTTATGTTTTTCATAGGATTAGTTGTACTTTGATTGGTGTTTATGCTGCATTTCAGGAAGAAGAGCTCCATTTTAGAAAATATAAAAAAGAAAGGTAAATAGTGGTGCTACAGCGTGCTACGGTGCACTAAAAATGAGTTATGGCGAACATTGCCTGAGATCAAGGCACCGCAGTGCGTCTTATATGTCAACAAACACACTTAACTTCTTGCTCAAACCTTAGTCCAATTTGGGGGACACCCTAGATAAGATTATGTTTTTTGGTTATAATTAAATCATCTAAGTAATTTGACACTTAAAGTTAATAAATAGGAGTGCTTACATAAAACCCGTAGTAAATTACAAGCTAAGCCCAACCCTCCCTACTTTCTCAACAAGTAATTTCTAATTAAAGAAACCTTATTGTTAAATTTGGAACCAAACTATCAACAAACTCAAATTATCATTTAAATAATAGTGAATTCTAGTCTACTTTAGTAACAAAATTAATACCATTCCCAGATGATGATAAATCTCTAAATCTCACCATCCTAATATTACTTCAAATTACGTGCACTTGCGTGTGAGAGCAGACATACAAAAATTTAGTCTGTCAAGTTTCTGGCACCGTTGTTGGGGAACAATTTAACAGTTATGTATTAAAGACAACTAGACAGTAATTAGTAATTTGAATATTTTTTTTTTCTGCATATATTATTCTATTTTTGTAATTACATTTGCTTATACATTTAGTTTTATTTTTATTTTTGTTTGCTACAAACTGCACTCTCTTAAATAGAAATTTATGTTGTAAGAGTAGAAGAGATGATTCTGGCATTATCTTTGATCCCAAAATAAAGAGAACTTACTTAAGAGCTAGGAGAGAATAGATAATCATTAATCAAACACAATTATAAATGGATAATTTGGATGGCAATCTGGTGGGAGAAGTAGGAGAACAAAGGGGTAGAGTTTTAAGAGACTGTGCTTTACCGACTGTAAGGGGAATCCCTCATATAATAGTTAGGCCCAATATAGAGGCAAACAACTTTGAGATCAAAAATCAACTCTAATTATGGTACAAAATAGTCAATTAAGCAGGTAAGCCATAGAGGATCCCAACTCATATATCTCCAACTTTCTGGAGATTTGTGATACATTTAGGTACAATGGTGTCACTGACGATGCTGTTAGACTTAGGCTATCCTCCTTCTCACTGAGAGACCGAGCAGAAAGCTAGCTCAGTTCTCTACCTAATGACTCTATTCGCACTTGGAATGATTTGGCTAGGAAATTCTTTACCAAGTATTCCCCCCTGCAAAGACAGCTAGGTTTAGGATTGAGATAACAAACTTTTGCCAACATGAGGCGGAGATGCTATATAATAGTTGGGAACACTTCAAGGAGTTCCTAAGCTATTGCCCTCATCATGGGTTCTCATACTAGATACAATTGTAGATGTTCTATAATGGACTAAATGCATCCACTAGGACCCTAATTGATGTAGCTGCAGGAAGAAGACTACGACCTGCTAGAAGAGATGGCCAATAATGTGTACCAATAGCCTATTTAGAGGCTTAATCCCAATAAAAAAAAATTAATAATGTTGATGAGGCCAGTCAAATTTTAGCCCTCCAACATGAGATAAATGCACTAAATCAGAAAATTGGAAGTATGACCACGAATAATGCCCAAAAAATTTATTGCAATTTGTGGGGGGGACACGGTATTGGTAATTGCAACATAAATAATCCCTTCACACCTTCGAGCATGGAGAAATTAAATTACCTAAGAAATAATAATGCAAATCAAAACCATGGGCTAAATAAGCTTTAATCCAACACTTATAACCCCGGATGGAGAAATCATCCAAATTTCTCTTGGAGTAGTAATAACATAAATGAAAATTTAATGATAATACTTCATAACCTAGGAAAGGGAAAAATCATCATAACAACCAATAACCCCAAGATTTAGGCCTAGAAGGAGCATTCAATACTTTTAAGGTTGAAACCAATAAATTCATGAGAATAATTGAAATGCAATAAACCGGCATGATGCCTTAATCCAAGGGATTGAGATGTCCCTTAAGAATATTGAAGTTTAGCTAGGACAAATTTCCCAACAGTTGTCCACTCATCAGCAGGGAACTCTACTGAGCTCTATTAAAGTGAACTCAAGAGAAACCATAAGTGTCATTAAGTCTGATAAGATAAAAAGGGACTGCCTAAGAAATAACTCAGGAGAAGAAACTGAAGAATGGAAAGTTGGGACAATTAGTGCTAGGAATTTAGAAGGAAACATAATCACAAAAAAATATGAGGACCCAAGATAGATTAACATTCCTTGCTTCATCAAGGGTGAGGTTCTTCTAGATCCCTTGTGTGATCTAGAAGCCTCAGTCAACATGATGCCTTATTACATTTATAAGCCATTGGGAATTAAGGAAATGGAAAGCACCCTTACAATATTAGAATTTGCCAACTTGGACTCATTAACCTCGCTAGGCGTGGTTAGGAAAGTTGTTGTGGGTTTGTGAAGCTTTATAGTTCCCACTGACTTCATAATCTGTGAATGGGATAGATGGAATGAAAATTCCACTATCATATTTGGAAGAACCTTTCTTGCAACCACCCAAGCTATTATAAATGTGGCAAGGGGAATAATGACCATTAGAATAAATTGGGAAATTGAAGACATAGACCTTTTGGCCACGGTGTTTAAATAGAGGAATATTGAATTACATTGGAGAAGAAAACTTAGGGGAGAATTACCTCAAGGAAATATTGAACTAAGAAATTAAAATCTGACTGAACACAATTTTGAGAGTAGTAAAAACACCTCATTTGGAGGAAGTGTTAAGGAGCTGATAAAAAAAAAACTAGAAGGGGGAAGCAAAAAAAGAAGGGCATCTCCGGATTATAATCTGAGAAGAGAGAAAAGGAGAATGAGCAATTGAAGTCATGGGTTTGAGCACAACTCCTGTTAGTGCTCACCCACACACTTCAAAAAGTTGAAAAGAGAGACCCCTAGATAATTAGTTGTTTAAGCTCCTAAATTGGTCGGGCTGATGATATTAAACTAAGAGCTTGTGGGACACAACCCAAATTCATTTTGACTTTTAATTTTGTTGTGTGTAGGTAGTAATTTGATTATTTATAATTAAAAACTGGCAACCTGTTTGATAGAGTTAGAAAAATTGAAGAATGAACTTTGGGAATTTTCTTTTTAGCAGGCGCAACAGTGCGCCGCAGCACATCTTAGCACTGTAGCTTGCTCGACGCTACAGCACACTGCAGCAGAATTTGACGTCGTAGTGCACTGCAGCGGAATTCAGCACTGTAGCATGCCGTAATGCCCCTGATCCCAAAACCTTGATGCAAAATTTCTTAGTTGTAGACTTTAATGACTGGGAGGGAATTCCCATGTGGTCACGGCCGCTACAGCGCTCTTTGGATGCTGAGCCCTAAAAAATTGGCAGGAAAGAATCATCTTTTACCTTTCCAAGGACTGTTTGCTGCTCGCACCATGCATTAAAGTATTTTTGAACATCCATTTAAGTGTGTTTATATTATCTTTAAAGAGGAAAAACAAAATTTTGGGCATTTATAAATAGAAAGGAATGGAAAGAATCATCACACACCTTTCCCTTGACCAAATTTTTTCTTTCATACTTAGAACATTCTACACATCTTCTATACTAATGGTATCCCAAAATAAGAGTGTGGCAAGCAAGGGTGCAGAGCCTCAAATTATTGTGGCAATTTCAATATTAAGAGGTTCTCCTTAGTGGAGGCAGAGCAACGTTTTGTCCAGATCACGTCTAAGAGAAAACTCATCTCGAAGAGGGGGTTCATCCTCTTTTATCTAGTGAGCCTTAATAATGTGGCACACAGGGGGTGGGAAAACTTGGTTGGCTCGCTGAGCGATTCATACCCAACCATCGTACGTGAAGTTTTTACCAACACAATCAATACAAAAGAATGAAAACTTTTTGTATGAAGGAAGGCAGCAAACTTCAGGCTCGAGCAGATCGAGCATTTTTATGGACTCAGGTTGGTAGAAGAATGTGCCTACCAAGCCTGCTTGAATGCAGATTTCAAACCCTCACCTGTAGCAAACATGCTCACCTCTCATGATGCTAACTAGAGTGGGAACTTCACCAACATTCCACGAGCCCTCCTTAAGGACTCATGCAATGCGTGGCACATTATCATCTCCAGCAAAATAATTCCATTTGGGCATTTAAGTGAGGTGACTCAGTCAAGGGAAATGTTAATTTATGCGAACGAACAACCCGTACATATCCATATCTTCAGGGTCATTCTTGAGCACTTTCGGCATGCCTTGACCGGGCCTTACGCAGCTTTAACTTTTGGGTCCTTAATTTCTGAGATTTGCCTTGGCCAATTGGTCAAGGTAATATCCAATGACACAGTGATTCCTCCCCATGTCCCTCTTACCCGCTATAACCTGCATTCGCACTATCAACAAGGGAAGAAGTGTAAGATAAGAAGACAAGGGGAGGAAGGAAAAGCATCATCATCTTCATCAGGGATAATGTCAAGACTAAAAAAGTTGCAAAAAGGAATGACTAAAATGAGTGCTTATCATACTCAATTGGGTAAGTGTCTAGAGGAAGACAGGTGGTACTACAAATCTGCCTTGTTTAGGCAGCACCAATTCCAGCATGACTTTCACTCAGCTCTCAAAATAATGTTTTCAAATTGGAGCTTGCATGGTGGACCAGGTGAGTGTGTCCTCCCACAACCCCCAGAGTTTGAACCCCCTCCAAACTTACAATTCAATGACGATGAAGAAGAATATGAAGAAGACGATGATGAAGATGATTGAATATGTTGCCACTTTTCTTTTCTTTTTGTTATTTTTCTTAGTTTTACTTTGTACTTTTGTTGTGTTTTAGTGAAAATCATTTCCCACGTGCTTATGTTGCTGAAATTTTGATATTACTCCAATTCTTAAGAACATTTTTATAGCCTTTTATAATGGCATATCAAAAACTTTCCTCAATCTAAGTTACTTAATGACATGTGAAATTTTGAAATTAAATGAGTCTAAATTATTTTTGCTGAATGTAAGAGTATCCTCCTATCACTCTTGTATCATAAACTCAAAAATCTGTGCTACTAAAATATAAGTGTGGGGGTGGGTAATTAAGGAGCTTGATTAAGAGGAGTAAGAAATTGTGAAATCAAGAATGTGCAAGGCTTCTGTAAGACTTATTGAATGTAATGAATAATGAAAGGGGTGAAGAAAAATGTCTTTCTCTTGGAGTAAATGCAAAAAGAAAATGTAGGGATGAAAAAAAAAATCTCTCTCAAAATAATGGCGCAAACTGAGAAAAATAGAATGAAAAAAAATATCTTTCTTGAAAAGTGACATTCATTGCTGTTTATAAGAAGAAGCACATATAGCACCAAAAAATTCAAAAACACTGAATCTTGTCTCTCCTTAACTAACAAAGCCTAGAAACCCCTCCCAGAATAGTCTGATCTAGCATAAGGCATCTAGAGAGAGGGATGACAGAATAGAGAAAAGAGGAGAAAATATTGGAGATAAATATAATTTAGAATGTATATTTCACTGATCACGTTATTAAGTAACATTCTAGAAGCAGAGGAAGTTCCAATTACCATTCTTGAAATCATGCAAATAAAAAGTATTCAAAAAAGTCATATTTATTCTTAGTTGAGGATGAGCAAGAAGCTAAGTGTGGGGGTGTGATAAATTTAAGATTTATAGTAATTTAAGATAATAAAAATGAACATTTTATCAGAACTTTTATGATTTGATGTGTTTTCGCTGCTTTTCAGAACAAAGAGGAGTTAAATTGAATTCTGGAAGAAATCAAAAAACTTGGGAGAAATGCGCTACGGTGTGCCACAATGCGCTACAACGCGCTGTGGCAGATTTCAACCTGAGACTGTCATGCAACTGTGCACCGTAGTGAACTAAAACTGAGACTACCATGCTATCGCATGCCGTAGCAGATTTATAATGTTTTCTAGGATTTTATTCATCAAAGTATTGTGCTACCGCACGCCGTAGTGGTTCAATGAATGAAATAATCGCGCTATCGCGCACTGCAGTGGGTCAAGGACTGAGATGCTGGCGCTATCGTGTGTTGCAGTGGAATTAAAATATTGCCCGCCACTTCTAATAAATTAAATATTCAAAAGTATGGTGCTACCACACCCTGTAGTGGACCAATCACCGAAATACTGGCACTACCGCGCACTTCAGCGAGCCAAAGACAAAAACACTGGCTGCTACCACGCGCCATGGAGAAATAAAAACTAAGACCCTGGCATTACCGTGCACCGTAGCGCCCTCCTGCTTAAGAGAATGACACTATTATGCACCGTATAACCCTGAGATTAGAAAGCCCGATGCTACCACACACCGTAGCACCCTCAAGATAGAAAACTTGGCGCTACTGAGCATCGTAGTGCCCGATAGAATTTTTTGCCCAGGAACAACATTCAAAGCAACATAGGGAAGGCCAAAAGTCTGATTTTATTCTCTTCCCACAGTAAGACTTAAATGCTAAACAACTAAAACTCTTCATTACCAAGAGAAATAAAAGAATAAACCTTGAATGTAAACACAACTTTCTAAATGAATAGTTAATGGTTGAATTAATGCTGGAGCAGCTAGAAAGAGTTAATAAAAAGAAGATTTTAAGATTAAGAGAGGGTTCCAGATTTTGATATTCAAGGAGTCAAAATATTAGAGGCTGCTAAACTTAAGGAAGGAAAGTCCCCCCTGCCCAAGGAAGGAGAAGGCTACATTATAGGAAAAGGATCAAGCACAGAAAGCAGAAAATAGAAAGAGGTCTGAGATAGAGAGAAGACCTGATGAATGCAACAACAATTCTTAGTATTGTATCTCCATCTTTCTCAATTTCTTTTCTGTGAGAGCCATGCAAGGGCTCCTAGTTATATTTTGCTTTCCTAGTATTTCTTTTCTAATGGAAGCCTAAACCCTCCTTAGGGAGGGTTGGGCATATGCATATAATGAGTTAAGGGATCAATGTGTGTTTGTACTCTAAAAATTATTAATGAATCTTTCTTTAGTCATTTCTTTGATTATTAATGTGAAGAATGCTTGCATGAATATTATGTCATGATTATATTTTTATGTAAATGTTTTAAAACTAAAAAAACCGTTGAGCTTATTTATCTTTTAGAACTAAGATCGTGCATAATGAGCATCCTCACTGCGAATGTCTGTGACAACATTTGCTGTGAGAGAGTAATCGATGCAAGTCCTTTGGTCTGATAAGATAAATAGAGCGATGGAACAGATGCTTAATCTTGAGCCCCACTACTCACCATTAGCTTATGCTAGGAACATATGCACATATTCCAAGAGCCTTGTGACAAGCTCTATGAGCATCATAACATTGTCCCTTTAGCTAAGCTGAGAAGTTGATGCGTGTGAGCCAAGAGCTACAGATTGAGCTCTATTGCTCGTTCTAAGCTTATGCGAGGATTACGATGCATTGTGTTCTTGTGGGTGATGTGACATAACCCATTTAGCCCAATGAGTCTCTTCTTTAGCCATACTTAGAACTAATGCATGTGAGACATTGGTGAAATCAAGTTCACATGATGTGCAACTAAAACAATATATTTGATAAGTTAGACGTAAGCATCAGATTTAAATAATATCAATCATGTGAGGGTTTGTGCCGAGAATGAAGCTTCTTGTGTTGATCTCAGAGCATTAGGCAAAACTTAGTCCAATTTGGGGGACACCCTAGAAAATATTATATTTCTTGGTTATAATTAAATCATATAAGTAATTTGACACTAAAAGTTAATAAAGAGGAGTGCTTACACAAAACCTTTAACAAATTGCATGTTAAACCCAACTCTCCTGTACTTTCTTAATAAGTAGTTTCTAATTAAAGAAACCCTGTTTATTAAATTTAGAACCAAACTATCAATAAACTCAAATCATCATTTAAACATTAGTGAGTTCTAGTACACTTTAGTAACAAAACTAATACCATTCCTAGAGGATGATAAATCTCTAGATCTCACCATCCTAATATTACTTCAGACCATGTGCACTTGCGTGTGAGCGCATATGTAAAAGAAAATAGTTTGTGAGAAGTCATTAATGTCTACAAGAATACATGTACATAATTAATATAATAATCCACATACAATCTTGCTTGATTATTAATCCTAATACATCCACTTTTATTAAACTTAAATCAGCATAATAGCAAATAAAATCGATATTTCTTGAAAGTATGGAGCGTTACCCAAATCCTCCATTGACATAATTACATGTTATTAAATGTAAATCAATAGTGCTAATGATCCTCTAACCTTAAGATACTTACTTAATAACTACATAAGCTTGCATTTGATAATAATCAAGATGATAATTTGCATCATAGGATTCAGCTGTATTGGATTGATACCTTACCGAAATTGACTTGAAGGTTTGCAATGAATAGGATGGTTACTAACCTTGACTAAGGAGGAATTTGTCGAGGAAAAGTGTCCCTGGTTTCAGCCATGGAGAGAAGAGGGTTGCTGCTGTTCAGCCGAGGAGAGGGCAGAGGCTTCTGCTATTCAGCCAAGAAGGTTGACAGGGTTTGTCTAGTTGGCTATAGGATGGAGGTTGTTGGCTCATGGTTTCTGGCCAACCAGCCGAGGGAGAGATGGAACTAGAAGCTGATGATTAGTTGAAACCCTTGGCCTCAAGTTTAGATAGGAGGAAGAAGCCAGATATGGAGCTCGTGACCTCTAGCTAACATAGGAGTAGAGGAGCTGACGGGATGGAGAGCTCTTGGCCTCCTATCAAGAGGGAAGAGGTAGTAGTCTCTCAGCCTCCTGCTAAGAGGGGAGAAGGAAGTAGGAGCCTCTTGGCCTCCAACTGAGAGGTAGTAGGCAGCAGGAGCCTCTCATTCACTTGGTGAGAGGGGAGAGGCATATTGTAACAATCCTAGTTGTTACCCTAGCTGAATTTAAATTATCTTATCTAAGCCAAGTTCTAACTTTATTTTCATTAGACTCAATGAGTCATTTAAATCTAACCATAGAAGTTTGAGATCAATCGGAGCTCAATTGAGTATTTTAGTAATTTTGCCTATTTTTGGATCCTAGAAAATAGCTAAATTAATTTAATCTCCAAATTAAAATATGAGTTCATTTTTGAATTCTTCATACCTCAATTAACTAAGGGTGAATTTTTGAGAATTTTTAGAGCTCATTAGTCCTAAATTGAAATTAGGAAATTATTAGAATTAATTAATTAATTAAAGGAGATAAATTATAAATTAAATTAAATAATTTATAATTTTTAATCATGAATTTGCTGTCGGGACCATGGTAGATCCGTTGCGGGGTCCTGACAGCGGTGCTCAATTTGCACCAATGGATGCGTTAGCGTGCATCTTAGCGTACTTCATCCAACGACACGATCTTCCCCGCGCCATGATCAAATCCCAGGCGTCAGATTGATTGAGCATATCCGATGGCTGTCAGCTGATCCGTAGTTAATCATTTAAGTAGTGCATCATAGCCTTCCCATTCCAACGGCTCGGTGATCAGAGGCTCCTAGCATCCCTTGCACTGTGGACCTTCATCTACCTCTCGCTCGCCCGCGCGTCTGGTCCCCACCCCCCAACAGCACGACCTTGGCAGCCCCCATGGCAATATGGAAAAAACTTGGTCTTCCGTTTCTACCCTCTGGCGCGACGTCTTGCCGGCTGCCATCTCCCTGAATTGCCCCCGGTCATTTCATCCATCCCTTACCTTCGGCCTGAGCTAATTCTTTAAACCCGAGCTCTAGCATCCACCCCTGGCCTCACCACTACCTATAAGTACCCTTGCAACATCCCAGTGAATCCCTTTGCTCACTGAGATCCATTATTTTTCCTAGCTAAAATCCCCTGGAGCCCCTGTTATCCCGACAAATCCCGACGACTGCCATTGCTACGATCTGCTGATAGAAGGTCCGTCTGGTGTTCAGACTCCCTGTGAACCTGCGTCTGTAGCTTGGAGAGCCTCTGAGCACTCTAGTTCCATCTATTGTAGCAATTCTATAACTCAATGTACAACCATCACCCTATGTTGTTGTCGAGCTGAATTCAGCTCGACTCACCTACCCACCATTAATCGCCTCTAGTCAGTCGAGGGTTTAGGAGTGACTGGCGTGCACTGCCATACAGCTTCTGGTTTGCCAAACCCCCGCAATTCTCTAAGCCATTATCTCCCCAATTGGTGCTGGAACCTCTCGGCAAATGAGTGTAGACTCATATCGATGTTTGGGTTCGATCATATCGATTAATTCGACTAGAATCAATCGAACCCATTGATGGCTCCTATCTATGTTTCACCTCGTGTAGCACTCCAATGATCTAGACCTCCTCGGGACCTCGCGACTTACCCAATCAGCTTCTCCTTTGATCCCTAAACGTGTAGGGTTAGACCTTAGCTCGTGGCAGGATGCTGTGAGGAGAATTCATTCCTCATAGATGCACTTTAGAAGATGCCTCGGTCGAGTAGCACTCCAGCAATCCGGCGCATCCCAAACGAGGCTTCTTAGTTTATTCGAGGCGTCTAGTACCACTAATGGTGTAGCCGTCGAGATCCAGGTGCGGTATGGCTCATGCATGGAGAATTGGGCATCTGAAGCTAACCCTAGGGATCGAGTATCAAGTATTAGGCGCAGAGACGATACACAGTGCCGGGCTGGGTCTGACCCCATCCCGCGAAGTTTTGAATTTGGCCGCAGGATTATTTAGGAATTTTAAGAATTATTTTCCCTCTATTAATTCATTATAAATAGATTTAATTAAATATCCTATGATTCCAATTTAAATAAACATTCAGATTAAATTATTTAAATAACTTTTTTATACTTATTCAAATGGTATAATTCAATATACTTTTTTAATAAAGAAAATACAAGGAATAATAATATAAAATAAAATCCAAGTTTTGATGGTTAGATTTTAAATTATTGCCTAATCTTTCTTTATTTTTATTTAATTCTTAATTAATTTATTTAATGTCCAAAAATATTAATTAAAGTCTCTGATTACTCATGAGACCATAAATAACTTATTTAAGCACTTAAAAATAATTTAAGAACTTTAAATTTGCTAATCATCCTTTAATATGGCGGTTGCCCCATAATCTTCCGGATTAAGAGTTGGTCGTCAATGGGCAATCCTTCACTTAGCATTCAGATTAAGGAATAAACCTTCTTAATCAATGCCAAGGGAAGATATGCCGTCATATGAAGAGCAAAAGAGAACCAATCACTGAACGAGCATACTATAGTATATCAAAGTGCGAAAGAAAGACAAATTATAACATTCATACAATCTAGATAAGAACTATACAACTCAAAATACATAAGCATGAAAAGAAAAGCAGTTTGAACCTGTATTATTACAAAACAACTTAAAAGTTTAAGTAGTAAAGTAAGGTCTCTCAATCCTCACAAATAAAAGGAAATAAATAAGGATCTTCTCCTGCATGCTCCTCCTCCTGAATAAGGTTTTCAGAAGGTTCCACAACTTTGAAAAGCTCAGAATCTACCATTGTCGATTTCACAATGATAGGGCCCCAGCCAACAAAAGAAAATTCTAGTTAGACAAAATATTTAAGTACATTTTAGGCTGCAAATTATTAATTTTAATGACATCACAACATCAAAGTAAAGCAGGAGCAGTAAGCATCAAAGAAAAGTGATAAAGTTATAATTAATTTAATTATAACTCAATAAAATATGAGGTAAGCACATACCTCAACTCAAGTTGTAGAAAAAGGGTTAAGTAACATATAATAAAATCTAATAAGTACATGGAAATTCCTAAGTAATATGATCAATTTAATACATGCTGATTTATAATATAAAATAAAAGTACTATACTGAAAGTAAAGTTCTAATATCCTAACATACCATCAAGTAAAAATAAGCTGCTGAAATAATATAATTTACATGAAAAACTGTAAGTGCTAAAGGAATAGCTGAATATAATCAAAGTGATGTATAAAGAATGACTGTACTGAAAATGTTGCAATTAAAAAAGTATGCTAAAAATGTAAAATAAAATAAGCTAATTTATATTGACATATTCTTACTTAGTCTTGCCAAAAAGTAAAAGCCTATTAAAAGAGTCCATCTGTAATTATCAAGGAGAAACCTCCCAGATCCAAAATCACTTATTTCCAATTAGTTCCATTTAAAAATCTAGGAGAAACATCCCAAATTAAGGTTAATTCCATCTGAAAGGTATCTAAGAGAAATATCCCATATCCTATAGTTGATTCCATCTGACTAATCTAGGAGAAACATCCTAGATTAAAGTAAAGCCACAAAGTACCTGCTGAGCATCTAGGAGAAACATACTAGAGTAAAAGTAAAGTGTCATCTGAGCACCTAGAAGAAACATTCTAGTGCAAAAGTAAAGTATCATCTGAGCACCTAGGAGAAACATCCTAGTGTAAGAGTATAGTATCACTCTCCAGGCTAGACTAAATAAAACATATTCCACCATAAGTTTTATAAAAGTCAATAATTTAAATCCTTTCTTTCAACTATGCATATACTTTATGAATGAATCAAAATTAACATAGAAAATATACAATGTTCCATTTAATGTGTCAAGGTATAAAGTTCAAAAATAAGGAAAGCAAAGCATACAAATTTTAATGTATTAAATAGCACTGAACAATTTTGTAATATCACTTTGTTTTCTAATTAAATTGTTCTATCTAATCTAAACTTATACAAGTTTAGGATCTCCAACATCCAGCTATCGAGTATAAATTCAGAATATCGGTCCTATGATTTAAAAGAAATTAGAACTAATCAAGTTCTAATATATATAAATCACATAACACTTAATCAAGTTTAAATAATAAATCAAATGTCATAATTGATGATTTTATGAATCCCAAACTAATCTTGATTTATATAAATCAAAATGGGGGATTAAGATGTTAAAATCCAAGTATTGGATTTTAACTTATTAATCCAATAGGTTCAAATCCTAATGGTATAAAGTTACACCCAAATCTCACAAGCTATAATTAAGGCTATCGTATCAAGCAAAATCAAGCTTAATAAGATGGATCTCTAATCTTAAGTCTAAAGTTTAAATATAAAATAATCATAAATAAAGAATGAAATTCTAGAAAACTATAAAACTAAGGTTTCATCTGTTAAGTACCCATTTACTTAATATATGAACTATAACCTAAATTTCTAAGCTAGATCATAAGGAATAAGATCTTATAGGTTTGAAGGAAAGTCCTAAAGAGAATAATAAAGCTTTAAGTTTGATATTACTTAACTGGAGTTATGGTATAATTAACTTATGGAAGGCATAAGGTGAACTAAATTCATCTTAAGAGACCTAATTTATGACTTAAAGATTTTAAAGTGAATTTTAGGGCATTTTCTAAAAATGGCAAAATGATAAGATAAATCATTCTAAATGATTATAAGCCAGTCACAATACTGATTTTAGAGGTTTAAGAATGAATTTAAGGTTTAAGGAAACTTAAACCTAAATTTGGGCAAAATTACAATTTTGCCCCTACTTAAGGGTCTAAAATTTATCTTTATGAATTAGGGCTCTAATCTATAATTTATTAAAGTGGAGTGATTACTTACTGTCTATTATAAGCTTAGACAGTAAGTATATCTATTTTGGTTAAGTATGAAACCTTATAAAGTCAAATTAAAGAGTTTGACTAATAAGGGCAATTTGGTAATTTGCCTTAATGAAACCTAAGGTTATAGTCAGTTTATTAAAGATTATATTTTAAGGTTTCCATAGAACCTAAAATCATTAAACTTTGATAAGTACTGGCTAAGTTATATCCAGTACAAGTTTTAGGGTTAATAATTAGGAATTAGAGTGATTAGTGAGTGATTAGTGAAATTAATCACAGAATCACTAAAACAACTATACCACTAAGTTCTAATTTACTTTAGGAGTAATTCAAAACTAAAATTACTTAATTTGGATCATTAATTATGCTAATCCTCAATAATTAAGATTTGGGTGATTAGTAAAATTAATCAAAAAATTATAAAATTAATTTCACCACTATATTCTACATTATATTATGAGCTATTAACAATTTGAAATTCTAATTTTGGATAATTAAGAAGCTTAATTTTCACTAATCCATTTTTTTCAGAGTAATTAGGCAAAATTAAGAAATTTAATTACTGAAACTAAATTTTTCTTACAGATTAGTATTTTAACACATTTCTTGATCAAAATGATATATTGGATCATATGATTTGAAGCTAAATTTACTAAGGTATGAATTAATCAAATTTTAGGAGTAAAGGATTTAATTAGTTTAAATGATAATTAATAAAATTAATCTTCAAACAAAAAAACTAATTACATAATATTAATCCTTGTATTTTTTTGATCAAAATGGTATATTAGATCACTATGTTTGGAATTGTAATTACAAAGTTATGAAGTTCTTAAAATTTGAAATGGATTGAATAAGCAAAAATTTAAGAACATAAGAAAAATCTAATTTCTTAAGTAATTCTGCAACCACTCAAATATTAAAAAAAAAATTGAAACTTTAAGATCAAATTTTTCCTACACAGATCTCCTCACGAGGTGTACCATATATCAATGGAAAGCTCTCATCAAGACCTTTCTATTAATGCCAAATACACCTTCTAATTTTGCAGATAAATTAATATATTACAAGCCCTAATTTGGGCTTCAAGAAAATAAAAGGAGTACATTTAGGGTTCATTTTGGAGCTTAAATGAGAAAGATGAAGTTGATACTCTGCTCTAGGATGGATCCAAATGATTCCAATGAAGTTTAGGATCCAAAAGAGATTAAAATCAGGAGTATTTTGGGGCTTAAACGATGGCTTTGCCACCTCACCCGACCATTGCCACGCATCAAGCTCGACTGAAAACTTTTTTTTTTAAATATTTAATTATTAAATACATTTTAATTATTCAAAATTAAATAATTAAACAAACTCTGAAAAATCCTAAAAATTCTCCCCTAGCTAATTTGGGGGTGAGGAATACAACGGCCAAGTTGGATTTCGATTTCGATGAGAATTTATTTTTCTTATTTTTCTAATTATTTAAATATATTAAAATATTCGCCGAAAATTTGACAACTTCCAAAAATTCTCAAAATTTTACCCTTAGCAAATTCGAGGGTGAGGAACTTAATGATGAAGTCGAATTTTTTATCAGAGGTATTTAAATATATAAAATATATTAAAATATTTGACAAAAATCCAACGACTTCCAAATGCCTTCAAAACATCACCCCTAGTTAATTTAGGGGTGATAACACAATGGCGAAGTCAGATTTTTGATTTGAGATCAAAATAAATAGGTCAATTTTTAGGGTTTTAAGAAATTCCCAAAATCAAGATTTGATCTATTTAATTCCTAATTTGAACTGGATCTTAGAAGTGAGCTTCTAATAGCTTTAATTAAGGCGCTAGAATCATAATTAGGACTTGGATTAGTCTTAATTGATCTAAGTAACAACTTGGGTTGTTACACTTAATTACCCTAAAATTGGATTAGTGAATTGAGCATTGGACTAATCCCTAATTTTGGTGGTTTAAGTTCCTAATGCCTTCTTAAGTGTAATAGAACATATAAATGTGTTTGGATTATCCTAATGTACCATAATTTTCTTAATCACCTTAATTGGTCTTAAAATGTGATTAGGGCTAATTATGCTAATTATGTTAACAAATCTTAAGTAAAGTGTTTATTCCACTTTATTAATCAATATTAAGTTTATTAGGATAGACTTGAATCAATCTAAATGATTAAATCCTAAAATCCTAATTTTAGCCTTGAGAGGGGTATTTTGGTCATTCTGACCAAAATATGTTTAAGCACCCTTAAGCCTTTGGAATTTCAGTAAAGTATCACTAGCTAATACATTAACATCCTTTTGAAATCCTAGGTTCAATAAGATTGAGTTAAGTGAGTAAATCTTAAAAAGCTCTTATTAAAATCTTAAAGCCCTTAAGGGTAATCTAGACCACTTCCCTAAGAAAGCCAATCTAATTAGCCTAAGTGCTAAATCTCTAGTTAAAATACCTTATTAAGATGATTTATAAGTTTTAATTCTAAAAGAAATATTCTTGTAAAATCCTAAGTCTAGTTTTTAGCTTAGATCTCGAGTGATCAAACCTTAGATCTTAGATCTTAGATCATTTAATTGAATTAGATCATTTTATTTGGAATTCACTACTTGATTTATGGTTTATTCTTTTTGAAATCTCTTTGTGGGTGTAGGATTGATTCAATCTGGAGAATGATATAGTTGTTCTAAATATTGAATATAGATCATATATTCTTTTTTTTAAATTGATTATTTATCTTATAATATTAGGCATGACCTTTCATTAAGATCTTAACTCCTAAATCTTCTGCTTATTAGATTTTGTACCTTTAGATTTTGCTTGAGTGTCATCCCTAGATCCTATTTATAATATGACCTTGCATTCAGGATTTGAACCCTAATGTGTAGTTTAAGTCCAAAATCCTTGATCTTGATTTATGTAATCAAGATTTGGGTTAAGTGAGATAAATAATAATAATTAAATCGTTGATTTATTTACTTTGAACCTTATAGTCATCGCTTGATTATAAACTAGAACTTGCTAAGTTCTAATGTTAACCTTAAGGTCGTGAATCTGAGATCATACTCGATAGCTAGATATTAGAGATCCTAAACTTGTATCTCCTCAAAATAGTTAGATTTGGATAAATTAGACAATAATAAATATCACATAAGTCTAGTTAAGTCTCTTTCTTACTTAATTTTTTATTGCTCTGCACACCTTGGACATTGAGCCTTTTTCCTTGGACATTATAGGTAAACTCAAGATATTGTTGATGTATCTTAAGTTAGTAAAAGCATAACATTCATTCATTTAGTTCTCTCAGTGCATTTAGTTCAGTAGAGTATGTCCTAGCTTAGTCTGCCTCTTCAGTTCTAGTTTTGTTATAGAATAGACTCAGACCTAGCCCAGTGCTTGGCTAGAATGGACACATGTCTTATTCTATAAGTTTAACTCAGACCTAGCTCTGATGATGTCTAGGATGGATACATGTTGAAATTTCTGTCCAAAGGTCCGGTATGACCTGCTTCTGTTATGGCAGTACAAAGTTTAGGCATGCTTTTACTTAAGTTCAGTTCTCAGTGTTTTGGTTTGCTTTGCCACATGCTTCAGTGGCTTTACTTTTAATTCATTTCAGTACCTTGTCCTGCTTTGCCACATGCTTTAGTGGCCTTTTTTTTATTTACCATGCATATTTGTATACTTATTTCTGTTCATTAGTTATTAAATATTGGCACGTTTAGGATGCTAGTTTTTGTATGTTTGCTTCAGCATATTTCATTACAGTTTTCTTTTGAGAAATTAGCATGTATTCATATGATCATAAGCATGTTAGGATAAGTTCTTTAGTACTTGCAATTATTTTGCTTTTTAGCCTCACCTTGTTTAATTTCATGTGTTGAACATACCTATTGTTCTATTATAAATGCATGGTTTATATCTATCCTTTTTCCTTAAAGCTTGATGCACCTTAAACTACTTGCATAATTTAAGTATTTAATATGATATCTTTAAATATTCAGTTCACTTAAACCAGCTTAAAATGTACTTAGACAATTTGTCTAACTATAACCTTTATCTTTTGTTGGTTGGGGCCCTGGCATTTGTTATACTAACAAATGTCAGATTTGGAGCTATTCGTTGGTGGTTTTGTGGGAGAGGAACTTGCACAGGAGGAGGACCTTCCTGTGGCTGCTTAAATAGGTTTCCTTTTTCTGCTGTGAGCTTGAGAGATCTTTTCTTTCTTTAAGCTTTTAGTCTGTAATAGATATTATCTCTGGATGTATTTACTTTCTGCACTTTGAGTTGAGTTACTGTTGCACTTACTTTCTTATACTATGCTATGATGTGGATGTTATGTTATATTATTTTCTTCTTCTGCTACTTTGATATATTGATGTATGTTCACAGTTCTCAGGTGACAAGTCTTCGGCTTAAGGCGGGTTGGGTCATACCTGACACTACTTAGGTTAGGGATTTGCCATAGTTGGAGCACCGTACTCCTCATGATTATGCTAATAACAAATTAGTATGGTCGCGAATGGTACGGGGCCCCACACAAGTAGCCGCTCAACCTCTTACTGAGTGGGGATGTGGAAGCTCTCGGCTCCAAGTCGAGAGCTGGGAAGATCATGCGAGAGAAGGTTCGGTTGGAAGGAGGGAAAGGGAATAACTTTGGTTGAAGAAAAATAATAAGTTAGGTTTTGGAAAATTAGGTTAGATGAGGGGTTAATATATATTTAATCAGATTGTTGAGAGCCATTCGATCTAGAAGAGTGGCAAAGAACCACTCAAAATTTCCAAGCTTCGATTGAATGACCGATTGAACTACAAAAATTACAAAATTGGTACCAAAATGTGCATCTTGATAAGACGAACACGCGAATCAAAAATTATTAAATTTGGCTGAGTATTTTATTTTATATTAAATTTATGTGAAAAACTTTAAAAATTCACCGTGATAAATCGGGAGCTTGAAAATTAGCAAAACTTAAAACATAGTATCCTCATCGATGCTTAACCTAAATATTTTAAATTTTTAAATTTCGCTTTATACTTTAATTATTATTTAGCTCTGAAGTTTAAACATCACGAATTTATTTAGGGCGATTCGGGATCCCAAACATACTCAAACTTTTGCAATAGGATCCCTTCAATATGCATTATTTGATGATATTCTTATTAAATTTTAATTTGACTTGAATTTCAACTTAATTTTCGGAGCGCTTAAAATACATTAAATATTTTAGAAATTTGACGACTTCCAAAAATATCTAGAATATCACCCCTAGCTAATTTGGAGGTGATGAGTTCAATGGCAAACTTCAATTTTTATTTGGAGGTCAAAATAAATTAAGTAATTTCTAGGATATTTTAATTGCCTCAAAATGCATGTCAAAAATGATCGATCTCCAAATCACACCAATTTTCAGGTGCAAACTCTTAATACTATTAGGAGTATAGTTACGATGTTTTTAACCTAATTTAGCTATCTCAAACTAAGCAACAACACTTAGATCATTACATACTTCCCCTCTTAAAAGAGGTGTTGTCCCTGATGCCCTTATAATTAAATAATTATGAAGAACAGATCAAAGATAAATATCTCTAATCACAAAAATCAAATTGATTAAACTGCCCAAATTGAAACTCTAAGGGTCGGTGGCAAGCAAAGTGATGATTACTTTGCCCATCTTGCGCCACCAACTAAACTATGCTTGATTAAAAGGACTTTGCTATCAGTCACTTCAACCAACACAGAAGTCCAAATATCTGAGTGTCACCCACTATTATCCTGACTATAAGAGTAGTGCATCTCTTTGCACTAAAAGCATCATAAGGAGCCTTATTGCTATTTGACCAATAACTATTATTGTAGGTCAACTCCACTAAGATGAGGTGATCTTTCTAAGATTCATCAATATCTAAAACACAAAGACATGAGAGATATTCCAGAATTTGATTTACCCTTTCAATTTGACCATCAATTTGGGGATGTATAGTAGTACTCATAGCTAAGATGGTCCCCAAGTTTTACTGAATAGTTGACAAAAATTTAGATGTAAGTCTGTCATCTCTATCTAAGAGATTGCAATCTAGAGTTTTGAATGGACAGACGATCACTTAGGAATGGATCTTGACTAACACCCAAATCACAATGATTCTCTATTTACCCTTTGGCAGAGCTAAAACAACAACCATGGAAATGACAAATCATTTACATGCAGGAATTTTTAATGGATTAAGAAGTCTGTTAAGCTTTTGGTGTTCAGCATTTACCAACTAATAGGGTAGGCACTTAGAGATAAAGATAACAATGTCTTCTTAGTGCCAAACAACCAGAAAGACTTCTTCAAGAACTAATACAACTTACTGCAACCCAATAATATTGAGAGAATAAACATGAATGCTATTTTTGTAAGCTTGTAAGCATCCAAATTTACATAATCTATATTCATCATTCACTTTTCTATTATTGGTGGTACTATCATTCTAAATTTTACTAAGAATACACAAGCTCAGGATCTACAAGATCCTACTATCTAGTGCAAAATATGTTGAATGATTCTATAAATGTCAAAGCATTAGAACTCATCAAGTTCTAACTTCAATTAAGTAGTGTTGCCTAATGAAATTAAATGGTTTAAATTAATCATTTTTTTTACACTACAACCCAACCTTGATATAATCTATCAACACAAGGAGTCAAGAGATCAAACTCTAAATATGATGTTCAAATCTCACAACTTAGGATTTTAGATACATGGGGATTAAGATTTCTAATCACTTAAGGACTAAAGTCCTAACTATCACTTAAATAGGAAATGAGCTATCTATCTTAATTCTAATAAAGATCTACATAGTTACTAAGGCATCTTCATATTACTCTGCCTAAGTAGAGAATAAGCTAACTATCTTAATGGTGTTTTATCAATATTGCACCTTCCAATAGCTTTGAGAAGCTACTATAGTGACAGGATACAAGATGATCTTTAATCAAGTCTTACAAACATTCAAGGAAACGACTACAACTGGCTTCTTCAATTTGCACCAATTCATGAGCAAACCTTGACGGCTTCCTGAATTCTTATCACATAGGTTAGGGCTTCCTGGATTCTTATCACATAGGTTAGGGCTGTCTTATTGCCTTGAGTCACTTGAATCGACCCATCTTCTAAATTTGATTGAGTAGAGGGAGGAATAAACTATTCTCTGAAAGTTGACTCAAATTCATCCCAAGAAATCGCTTTAACTCTTACTTCTGCAAAACAGGACTTCAGCTTGTTATCCTACCAAGATTCAACTTCTTCAACGTACAAGTGGGTCATCAAGCAGATAATTTTGCTATTAGGGCACTTAACACTCAAAAGGTTCTTCTCAATTAACTTCAACCAATTTCTGGCTTCAATGGGGAAGTAGATTGATCGAAGTTTGTAGGATTGAGCCAAGGAATGGCATGAAAGAAAACCATCCTCAACTGAACTTGATGCTACTCGAGAATTTACATGAATGATTTGAGAAATAGATAGATTAATTGCTCTTTGAGCTGCTCAATCTTGCAATTCCACCAAGGTCTTTATTATCTCTAACAAAGTATTGATCTCTGTTGAAGTTGAAGATGGATTGGAGGATATTGCCTCTTCAATGAGGATGATGGGAGTACTTGATTCATGATTCATCTTACTAGAAAGATTTGGAAAAAATTGAATGACAATAGATAAGGGATTGGATAGAACAAACTAAGGCAATTAATCCATCTATAATACACCATTCGTTGCCACTTAAATAATTAACTGATCACTAAAGTGAATTTGCTATTCTGAGTTATTGATGTACATACTTTGCATTTTTGTGTTTGTTTGTGTGATTGGAATGAAATTTTGTTTATACTTATAACTTTCCTTTCTTCTTTAGACCTGCTCTGATACTAACTATAATATCCCCAATATCAGATTAGAAACCTAATCTAACATTAGGTGTTACTGTACTGGATTAATGAGTCATAATCTACTATTAAGCACTACGGGGAGCCAAGGGTCTCTAAAGAGGAAAACTAGAAGCATAAACATTAAATAAATATAGCACATTCTAGTTAATCCTTAATAGAAAGAGAAAACACAGCACATAACAGTAAAATAGAATAACAAAATTTAATTAAAAGTTATGCAAAATTTTATGTAATGACTCTCATCCTCACGGGATGCATAAGTAAGGAAAGGAGAGCAAAAAGTAAATGGCCTTCAAAGCAGCAACTACTAGCTTTCCTGATCTACCATATTTGGTATTTAATACGGTAAGGCACATCCAATAAAAGAAAAAAAAGCAAGTGATTAGACTTAAAAAATTTAAGTACATTTTAGGGCAACTAATCTATTTATAAGTTAAGTGAATATCACATTTAGGCATTAACATTTTTTAAGTGGAGCTCAATGTAGTAAAAAGGAAAAATAAACTAAGTAAAGTAAATGATTATAAGTAACAAAAGACTATAAAGCAGTAAGATAGAAATGTTAGTCCAACCTGCATCATCTATATAAATAAGAAAAAATAGGTATAGCTATACTAACAAGTGTGTAATAAAAGTAGTAATGAAATATGTACAAATTGATATATGCTCAGTAACATAAATGAAAAGTAGTGCAAGAATAAATGTATGTGATAACAGCATACACTGCAAGTAAGTAAGTAAAGGAGATGTACATAGAGATGAACTTGTAATATATACAAGTAAAGAAAAGTCTTAGTCTTGAGGACTGAGTTCACAATTAAAGCAGCCATAAAGAACTGGGTGTAAAGTAAAGACAATCATGAAGGACTAAGTAGACATAGCCGAAAGGCTATGACATAACATCTAGAATCACGAAGAATGTTGGAAAAGTAAGAATAGTCATGAAGGACTATGATATTTAAGTTATTTATCTTGAAATCTTATTAAGTGGTGGTAGCAACAAGTGAGGAGTAAAGCACGTCTGCTTAACTAAGTAAAGCGGGGTCTCCCATAATACTCACATTCCCCCTCTAGGATATGTGAGGTCTCCTTAATATATTGTTGCCTGCCTTGGCATAGTCCACCATATGAAACTCTAAGTAAATGTTATAATTTTATTTTTTGCACAATGTTTTTATGAATGTATTCAAGGATTTAGTCTCAATGCATTGCAGTATTCAAGGATGTTCAAAGCTAATTGTAAACTATGTGATATCCATTATTATCTACTTTAGTTATCTACTCTATGATTGTAGCTGATCAAGCTCCTCAAATAACTTGGACAATCATTGAATGTCTTCATCAATTGATATATAGTAATATATAATATTTAAATGAGGTTTAAAGTAATGATTTTATAAAGGTTTTATTAATGTGACAAAATAATTTATAGATATAATTGAAATGTTACAAACTAGCATCATATCCTACTTCTAACACTGCAATTATTTAATTATCAGCCAGCATTTCTACTCTATAGGTACACTTGAACTTAGATGTTAAATATATGACACTATTTAAGCTACTAGATTTCTATAACTAAGATTACATGAAGGTTCAGCTATAAGACTCTAAGGCTTAATGGTTCAGGTATAAGGTTCTCTTAATTTTATCTATCCAAACACTTAAGTTAATACTACTCTTTAATCATTCTATCTTACTAGAATTTAAGGATTCTATACATAAGATGGCTTAACATCTAACGACTTAAGTTATCTTACTCTTTTTTATGTGACTAATGGGATAATTCTAATATATTCTTAGACTTAGAGATTTATATGATTATAATTCTAACAAAGCAAGCCTAAAGAAATGATATTACTTAAGTTATTATTCTCTAACCTTATTTCATATTAAGTTATTATTCTCATATTATGGGTCTCCTCTTAATCCTAAGGTCTCAAACCTTAGTATTTCATTCACTAAGATTCTTAAGCTTAATTTTAATACTTAGCATCTAAGGGTTCTAAGCCTTTAACACTTAATACTTTTTCCAATCTTAGCTCATATCACTAAGCCATTTTAAGGGATGACAAGCTTAAGGGATAAGGACACTAAGTCTTAATTATTATGTTAATGCTTTCATTTTAAAGGATTTTAGTCTCTTAGCTATGACTTAGATGTCGAATCACTTATGGTTCTACCTTCCTTATTATTTAAGATCACTACTAATCTTAGTTTAGATATTTAATATTGCTAGAAGACCCTAAGTTTTACACTATGAATGATTAATTACACTTCATTAAGAAGGTTTCACTTAATTGCTTAGATCAGTCTCTAAGATTTACTCTTAACATGATGAGATTAATCATAAAACCCTAAGTAGAATTCACTTAGTCACATAGGTTATTCTTTAAGTCTAAGTAGAAGGCATTAAACTTTCTAAGAAGTATCCATTCTAGTTATCCTCTAAATCCTCTCTTTAGGCACAAATTGCAAATGTTAAGGATTTTTTAATGTTATTCTAAGATATTCAATGATATGATAATCTAAGTATAGATCCATTAAGTGTGAGGTAATAATCTAGTGCTGAACTTGAGAGTTTATCTTACTACTCACTTTCTAACTCATCAAATTACAGGGCTTAGGCTAGTTTCTAGGATCCTTAGCCAAAAGGTTATGATGAACGATCTAGAACCTTATGTTCATTAAGGAATCTTAGTGTTAGAAGATCTAAATCAATTAACCCAAGTATATTGACTAACTATAATTGAATGTAGTCTTATTAGTAAGGTGCTTGAGTGAAGACACCCAAGTCCATAACTTCTAAGCTCATGTCAAGGCACAAGGAATACTAAGGTTTTTCTAGGTATTTAGGATACTAAAGTGAGTTAATGTCACTAATTCACATTATGGGTTGATCGGAGTCAATCATACACTTAGGGAATGTAAGGAAACTAGGTTAGGCTCTAGCTAACCTTTTAAGGTTTCACTAGTGAATCTTATAATCATAGGGAGTAGTCTAATATAGCTTCATTCTAGAGTTTAGGACTACTACAATCTATAAGTACTAAATTAAGCATTAGGGATATACCAGATTAAACCATTCCTATGATGATTATCCTTGATAATTTTACTAGTGCTGAGTCTAGAATAGGATAACCTATCTGTTCTCCTAATCAGGATGTCATCTAATGTTGCTACAAGACTTAAGGTATGTTTTCTAGGGGTTTCCTAGCCTTTAGGAGGCCTAACCATGCAAAATACCAAACTTGGGGAATTTATTATTATTTTATTAAGGGTCAATAACTTACCTTTTTTATTTGATGTCCAAATCACATAAATATAGTGGCTACTTTAATCTGGGATGTTTCTCCTAGATTATTTAGATGGGATTTTACTTTAGGATCTGGGATGTTTCTCCTAAATGCCTTTTTGGTGGATATTACTTTAATCTAGGATGTTTCTCCTAGATGAGCAGATGGACTTTAATTTTTGGCAAACTAAGTAAGAATATCTCACATCATACAGTTACTTTAATTTACCTTTCCTTTTTAGTTATTGTACAGTTACTTTACAGTCTCTTTATAGTTACTTTACACATTTACTTTTCAGTTCAGACTTACTTTACTTTACAGTTCAGCATATCTTCTGTCATATTTTTTTCATTTTCTGTAGTTCCTTTACATTTCAAAACTTTCTGTATGTCAGCCGTTTTACTTACTTGAAAGCATGTTAGGTTGTTAGACTTATTTTCAGTACACTACTTTTACTTATATCATAAACTGGCATATTTAGTTTGATCATATTTCTTAGGACTTTTCGTTGTACTTAGTAGATTTATGTATGCACTTTACTTACCTTTTATATAGCCTGAGTTGAGGTATGTTTCTACCTCATAACTTGTTCTTCCTTTCTTGTCGCTTTACTGTAATGCTTTGCTTAAATCTCAGTTGTGATATCATTAAAATACATTAAAATTCGTTACCTTAAAATGTACTTAGACATTTTGTATAACAAGATTTTTCTTTTGTTGGCTGGGGCCCTACTATTATGAAACCGATAATGGTAGATTCTGAGCTTTTCGAGAAGATTGAGCCTACAGATGAGCAGATCCAGGAGGAGGTTTAGATTACTGTGGATCCTTAGTTTACTTGATAGATTGCTTACTTTTACTTTGTGAGGATGAGAGATATTTGATGTTTTAGTCTTTAAAACTTTAATATTTGTAATAATACAGAATTAATTGTACTTTACTTTCCTGCATTATATATTCTGATCTGGATGTCTTTACATTATGGTATAGATGATTACTTCAGTTTGTACTTTTCTTCCACACTCTGATTTCATAGTATACTCATTAAGTGATTGTTAATCTTTGCTTTATTATGAAAAGTACATATTTCTCTTAAGATTGGATTGGAGTCTAAAATTCCAATCTAATGTTAAGTAAATAATGTACTTAGTGATGACCACTCCTTAATACTTATGTTTAGAAGGGGCGGCCGCCACAACGGTAGCCCTCGTCAAGGCTTACACATCGGTGGGCAGACCTTGTGGCACCCCACCCCTTAATCTGTAGGATTAAGCTAAGGGATGGAGTGTCACTCTGGCTATCCCCTCACTTACCATTGGATTAGGATGGAATCCACAATCCATCTAATATGGGAAGGAGCAAGCATAAAATCAAACATTCAGTCATTTAATAAGAATTCATACAGAGTGCGGAAGCGATTTATAATAAGAAACATCCAAGCATCACAGTATAAATATAATGAAATCTGACTCAGAATAAAAGGCATAGTAATCTAAACACATAGTCAAGGGTACCTGTATTATTTTATCAATTTAAAGTTTAAGTAATAAGAGAATAAAAAGGCTCTCATCCTCACTTATAATAAATCTAAGCAACTGCTTCTTCCAAAGGCTCCTCCTCTGGATAAGGCTCCACACATAGCTCCTGATCGTCTAGCTGAAGAGGATCTACCATTATCAGTTTCACAATGTAGGGCCCCAGCCAAAAAAAAAAAAATCTTGTATTACACAATCATCTAAGTACATTTTAAGCTGATAAGTTTTATGTGTGTTTTGTAATATCACCATTTACATTCTCTAAGCAACAACTATATCAAATAAAGGAGCAACTAGCAATATAATAAGGAAGGAAAAAGCTATAAATAATCACTTATAACTTAAGCAAGAAGAGAAGCTAAGACATGCCTCAAATGCAAGCTAAACAAGGTAAGGCATATGAATATAAATGACTAAACAAGTACTGGAAGAAAATACTACATCCTAAATATGCTGGTGATCAAAAGAAATATGCAAATTAAAATAACTGAACTCAGTAATGATAAATATAAATAGCAGCAAAATTCTAACATCCTAAAATATATAAGCAGTATAAAAATAATAGTTGATTGAATAAAAATACTGAAAAGTAAATAAATATCAAAACTAAACATATATGTAAACATCTGTGTACTAACTGCCATACATAAAAGAGCTAATCTAGCCCACTGAATATCAAAAGGATCCTAACATCAACAAGGAGAGCATCAAGGAGACTAGGCAAGATATATAGGGTTTTATCCTAATGTCATCAAGGAGACTAGGTAAAACAACAAATCTTCTCTTAGTGTCAACAAGGAGACTAAGCAAAGAAGATATAAATAAGGTCTTCTCCTAGTATCAATAAGGAGATTAGTCAAAGAAGACATGACTGAGAGGTAGCTCTAATACATATAATTATTATCTTTAATCAATCACTTTAATAATTTCATAAGGAATATAAGGAGTCTTCATATTTTCCTAACATTTTATTCATGCATCAAAGATCTTATATGATAAGCTCAAGGAGTTAAGGTAAGAAAATACAAGGAATACATAGCAACAATCATCAAATAGAAGCAAGGGACTCTACTAAACATGGTGATATCATTTGTTTTCTAATTAACCAATCTAACTATTCCAAGTTACACAAGTTCAGGATCACAATTTTCATACTATCAAGTGTAACTTAGAAACTTGTCCTTATAAGTTAAAAAGGATTAGAACTGATCAGGTTCTAATATAGTTCAATTAAATGATGACTATGAGTTAAATCAATAAATCATACATTCTAGTTTTGTGAATTTAGATGTTCTATCTAAGATCTGATCAAGATCTTTTAAACTATAGATTATGGATTAAACACCATGATAATTGGGCTTAATCACATGATCCAAAAGGGTAAGACCTAAGTTATAGATTTTATTCTAAAAGTGATCTACTAATTATGGCAAATCCTATTAAGTAATCAAACTTAATAGGATGAATCTCCTATCTTAAATCTAAAGTTAAAAGATAATAATCAGAATAAGTTCAAAAATTCTAAAAACTAATAAAACTAAGGTTTCATCTATTGAGTAACCCATTTAAACAATGAATGAACTCTAACCTATGTTCTAGTCCTAGTCTCAAGAATGGTCCCTATGTGAGGTGTAAAATCCTAAGGAAAAAGAACTTAGAGAAATTTCAGGAATTTTGATGGATTGACCTAATTATTGATTTTACTCACTTAAATGATCCTAATATATCTAATATTGGTTTTAGTGTTTTAAAAGGCTAATTAAAGTTAAGGGCACTTAACCAAATTTTAGGCAAAATGACTATTTTGCCCTTACTTAAGGGTCTGAAAAGTCAACTTTTGATTTAAGGGTCCAAATTAAATTTTTCCTAGCTCCAAATGATTCCTTACTGTCTAACTTGAAGATAGACAGTAAGTACGTCCAATTTGGACTTCAAATGGTCAAGTTATGACCTAACAAAGGTTAAGGGTATTTTGGTCATTTTTAAAATTTTTAGGATTCAGATCATAAATATTATTTCAGTTTACTAATGACATTGAAATTTTAAAATAGTTAGCATCTTGAATTTTTGAATTTGGAGTTGATTTGACCAAGTTATAGCCATTTGAATTATAGGGGCATTTTGGTCAATTTTTCCCAAAGTCAACTATGAGATCTAGGGTTGACTTTTTATTCTGATGTCCAAATAGGAAAACTAATACTACTACAGTGAAGGAGCCGTTCTCTTGAGTATTTTAAGACTCATATTGACTATGTTTGGTCAATTAGGTCAAAAGTTATGGGGTCCTAAATAGATCATAAAATGTTATTTCGTTATGCGTACTCCGAAGTTAATTTTTACAATACGTCATTTGATCCATTCTATTTTTCTGAGTAAAATAAGATCTATATTAGCTATGTTTGGATCATCCTACAAAAAATTATTAAAGCTTTAAGTTTTATTTAATTTTTACTGTTCAAAAATATAATTAGTATTATTTTACTATTTATATACATATGATTACTAACAATGAATTCTCTGTATTATTCATAATTAATTAATTATTCATAATTAATTAATTATAAATTTGTTATTTAATTAGGTTTAATTTTAAACTTATTTGTTAAGTTAATCATCTATTAATTATTATATATATTCAAAGGATCTTGACTGTTTTTAATTTATTTAAATAATGCTAATTAAATGAGTAATACTGTTTAATACTAACTATTTAATTAAGAATTTATTGTTTAATTAAAATGAATTAATTATTTAATTAATCATTAATTCACTAACTAATAGTTAATTAACTACCTTCTTTTAACTAATTTAATTTTCTGCTTTTAATTAATCTTAATTGAGCTAATTATATTTAAATCCTAAACAATCTATATATGTGTTTTATAGTTACCTATCCTAAAGTTTTTGCTTGAGTTTTTAAATATAAAAATATAACCATATATATATTGTTATAGTTCTATTTATTTTTATATGTATAAATATTTAACCTAAAGTTTTAATTATAATTTGTATGCATATATGTATATTTTATGTTACATACATACATATGTATATTTATATATGTACATATATGGGTATAGTTCTAGTTATGTATGTATAGTTATGTATATGCAGCTGTATAATATATAATTACATATATTCAATTATTACATTTCTTGGACTTGACGCTTGCGGGCCCAGCAGGACACGTGGCGGGCTGCAATTCGCCATGGGACTGCGAGCGGGCCCCGCCGGCTGATTCAACAGCACAGAGCGGGACCAATAGGGAGCCAACAGCGCACGCGTGGGACCCACACCCCGACGAGCGGGTCGGGCCCGACGGTTCAGCCCGACCCGGAAGACCCTTCGTCTTCTACGAAGGCTCACGCGAGAGGCGAGCCCTAGGTCTTCGTCGGGGAGCCCGATCGGCGTCGCGGAGCCGTCGATCGGCAGCGCTCGATTGCGGCGATACAATAATTGCTAAACTAGATTAATAGGATTCATGGGTTGGACGGTACCTGAGGTGGATCGGAAGCGAACCTAGGGTTGGTGAGGGCTTCCTCCAGACTACTTCCCGAAGCTCCAGCTTGACGCCTACCGGATCGTGGGGGCTTAGGCAACTTAAGGGGAAGGCTGGTGGAGGCTGCGAGGCGATGCAGCGACGACGCGTGCGAGGGCGCCACGTGGATGCGTAGGGTTCGCGTCGGGGACGGCGTAATCTGGACCGTCCATTTCGGACGGTCCGATGGGCCGGATCGGGGTTAACGGCGTTAATAGGGGAAACAACGCCGTTAGTTGGATAATAAACTAAATATTTAATTTATTAATTTCTAATTATCCAAAATTAATTCTAATTAATTATTTTAGTCCCCAAAAATTTCCAAACACTCACCCCTAGCTAATTGAGGGGTGATGAATGCAACATCGAGGTCGAATTTTTGATTTGATGGGTATTTTAATTTCCCAAATTTCGAGGCATTTACATATTATTAAAATATTCGTCAAAATTTCGACGACTTCCGATTGACACGAAAACTTCACCCCTATATAATTTGAGGGTAATGAGCGCAATGGCAAAGTCCATTTTTCAATCTGAGGTCTTTTTAAATATGTCAAATTTTAGGGTTTCTGGATTTTCCCAAAATCAGGATTTGATCCATTTGACTCCTGATTTGGATTGGGTCTTAGAGGTTGACTCCAATTAGCAGTTAGGATTATATTTAAGACTATGATTAGTCCTAATTGACTAAGGTAACAACTTGGGTTGTTACAGACTCCCACACTAAAAAATGATGTCGTCATCGACATCACTCAAGTAGGAAGAAGAAGCATGAAAGAGTTTTATAAGGCAAGAATGAAAATGGTGAGAACTTGTTAGGGTTCATCATTTATAATCCAAAACTTAAGGTCTAAGGTTGGACCATTGGAATCCTACATTACAACCAGGTTTAGATAATGCTGACTACTAAGTCATTATTATCACTTAGTACAGATGGCAATGAAAGGAAGGGAAAGGTTAACCTCCAATCAAGTTGAATATATCTTTCAGGGATTAGGGATTGAGTACTAAGTCATAATACATGACTTAGCACTATAGGGACATGATTTCCACTTAGCTGGTGATATCGTATAATAAGCATAGGATAATTTAAGGATCAAGGATCCTTATGGCTTTATACTTAAGTGATATTCATCACTTAAGGGCTTAAGCAAGGATGAATAAGTCGTTACAAAACTTACCCCGAATTAAGAAATGCTAGGATTCTATTAAAATTCCAGGGTTTGGCATCAAAGAACTAGAGCTCTTTGACTACTTACTTCAATGGAGTATAGGATTTAGAAGCTGGCTAAAGGACTACTTATTAGGTTAAGCCTAATAAGGAAGCCTAGGGAATTCCTATTAATTCCCACTTTAGAAATTAAGGTTGAGATAAACTAACCATATGAATTAGTCCATACTGGATTTGAATTAAATAAGAGGCATCCATCTCTTATTGGAGGTTTTACTAAGGATTCTTATCTAATTAGGATACATAACCTTACGGTTAGGGAGAATCTGGACATCAAGTCACACATGATGACTTAACATCAAGATTCAAGAATCTTCTAGAAGGCCATTAGCACAAGTCATGAACTATGGCTTGGCTAAGGCGGGGAGTTCACTCATCCATAAGGATAAGTGCCAGGGAGCTTAGCAGGAACCAATGTTACGACCATAAGTCATAACATATGACATAGGCTTAAGGTTTTAGGATAATTACTAATATCTAAGTCACATATGTGGCTCAGAGCATTAAGGACCTAAAGGTTAAGCTTAATCTAGTTTGGAGGAGAGCTCATTCTAAGGGAATGAACAATAAATGCTCGAGCCATATCATGCCCTAGGCATTGAGGGTTGGACTTAAGCTGTTTGGGGAGGGGAGTTTTCTTATCCCATGGGAATAAGGTCTTCCATGACTCGAATATTCAATTAAGCGACACTTGTCACTTAAGGAGGTTTATGCTAAAGAGGAGGGAATAACCATCCAACTAGGATGGGCAAAGCAAGATACTAGGCCATCTCATTAAGCCACTATAAGTGACTCAATTAAGAAGGGTCCTTAAGGGTATCTAAGAATCCTAATCCCAAAATTAGAATTCAAGTGCTTGACAACTTAGAGGGGTTAAATTTTCAAAGAATATTTATTCTTTGACTTAAAAAGGATTCTATAACTAAGGCTAGCTAATACCCTATCATTGGACCAAGTCTAATGAGACAGGATTACTACACTTGTGGGTTTACAACATGGGCTAGAATAGTCTAGCCATTTAGTGAACTCACACTTGGAAGGTCTAAGATGAACCAATCATAAGGTCAATCCAAGCTAAGGCTCCTATTGTTGGTAAGGAAATCCCCTTACTAAAAGGAAAAATGCTAAGTTAGAGAGAGTGGTTGAAAACTTAGAAATTAACCTCAAGGGAAAGAGAAGTCCAATACATCGAGTCACAAAATATGATTTGATATCGAAAGGACAGAAGGATTCTCAATGAATCAAGGTGATGGGTTTCTCATACAATTAGGATGATGTACTAGAATGCAATCTATGAAGCTACTATCAAGTCATAAACTTTGACTTGATCAATTATGGTTCTATGGTGATGACTTTCCATTTCAACATGATATATAAGGTGCTCATTTCAACAACTAAGGTGTTGGAGATCTAATGGAATGCTAAGCTAGCATCTTTGAGTCATAATTATGACTTGCCTATTAATAGATTTGATAGTTCGGTTAACTGGAGGAGTGACAGGTCATTTACCCAACTGGGTAAGTTGCTACTCAGCAGAGGAATTATTATCTTAAGTCATAAAGTATGACGTATAATCTAGGATTTGACTGACTATATAAGAAATAACTATCCCATCTAGGAAAGGACACCTTGAACCCTATACATGACACATTACAAATAGTAGGTTCATATAGGGATTTATCCTACCAAGATAAGGTAGAATCATTCGTTCTATAGATAACACTTGGGTCAAGTCAAGCTGACTCAATGCCCAAGTTTGGAAGTGGTTTAGATAATTAAGGTTTAAGCCTAAACTATTGATTTAAGCTTACAGGTGAAATGACCATCCTTAAAGCGTAGCATTATTCTTGACCATAAAAGCTACACACTATTCATAGTTCAATATAGTTGGTAAATCTTAAGCCATTCATAGAACCCTAAATATCATTATATTTTTGAGTATTATAAATTTCTCTTTCAGGAGCGTTGAACCTAGTTTTTGAACAAGACCGCAACTTGATTCGATAGGGAGAGTTGAAGTCCTAAATCAGGGTTCCTAAGTGGATAAGGCTATGCAGCACCTAGTAGTGAATTGATAATAAGTTTTAAGGGAGATACTAGGATATAGAAGTTATACACACTAATGAAGAGCCTTGGTGACTTTAAGCAACTTACGATGATCTTTCAATCTAATCTTATTAGGTAATTACCTACTAAGGCTCTAATAGTTTGATTAGTTTTAAACTCTTTAGAAAATATTATTAGCCTTAATGATTCTTAAAGGTATGTTATGTTGTTATTATCCTAGGAGTGAATTAAGACTTATTTGATGGTTTAAAATCCTATAGGGATTCATTAAGTCCTAACATCTTGAGTTCTTGGTCTTATAACTCTTATGAAGGTTTTAATTTGAATTAGCTAGTTATGTATTATACTTAGGTTTGATCCTACAAGATTTATTTAGGTTACTTAATTATTCATTTATCCTAAGTTTGTACTTATTTAAGTTCTAGTACCATGACAGTGTTTTCTATTTCTATACTCTTATTATTCTGAGCTCATGATACTGTGGTATCTTGGATGCGACTCCAATGTTTTCTGACATAGTAACTGAACTGGCAGAAGAATCTTTCATTAGGTAGATAAGAATGCAAATTTTAATCTGATACCTTATAGAATTCTCTGATACCAACTATGGTGCCCCACCCATTAATCCGCATGATTAAGCTAAGGGGTGGAGTGTCACTCTGGCTAACCCCTCACTTATCATTGGATTAGGATGGAATCCACAATCCACCTAATAAGGGAAGGAGTAAGCATAGAATCAAACATTCAGTCACTTAATAAGAATTCATACAGAGTGCAGAAGCGATTTGTAATAAGAAACATCCAAGCATCACAGTATAAATATAATGAAATACAACTCATAATAAAAGGTATAGTAATCCAAATACATAGTCAATGGTACATGTATTATTACATCAATTTAAAGTTTAAGTAATAAGAGAATAAAAAGGCTCTCATCCTCACTTATAATAAATCTAAGCAACTGCTTCTTCCAAAGGCTCCTCCTCTGGATAAGACTCCACACCTAGCTCCTAATCATATAATTGAAGAGGATCTACCATTGTCAATTTCACAATGTAGGGCCCCAGCCAAAAAAAAAAAATCTTATGTTAGACAATCATCTAAGTACATTTTAAGCTGATAAGTTTTATGTGTACTTTGTAATATCACCATTTACATTCTTTAAGCAAAAACTATATCAAATAAAGGAGCAACTAGCAATACAATAAGGAAGGAAAAAGCTATAAATAATCATTTATAACTTAAGCAAAAAGAGAGGCTAAGACATGCCTCAAATGCAAGCTAAACAAGGTAAGGCATATGAATATAAATGACTAAACAAGTACTGGAAGAAAATACTACATCTTAAATATGTTGGTGATCAAAAGAAATATACAAATTAAAATAATTGACCTCAGTAATGATATATACAAATAGCAGCAAAATTTTAACATCCTAAAATATATAAGCAGTACAAAGAAAATAGCTGACTAAATAAAAATATTGAAAAGTAAACAAAACATCAAAACTAAACATATATGTAAGCATCTGTGTACTAACTGCCATACAAAAAAGAGCTAATCTAGCACACTAAATATCAAACGAATCCTAGTGTCAATGAGGAGACTAGGCACAAAACTATATAACCCTAGTGTCATCAATGAGACTAGGTAAAAGATATAGGGTTTTCTCCTAGTGTCATCAAGGAGACTAGTCAAAGAAAATACAACAAATCTTCTCTTAATGTCAACAAGGAGACTAAGCAAAGAATATATAAATAAGGTCTTCTCCTAGTATCAACAAGGAGACTAGGCAAAGAAGACATGACTGAGAGGCAGTTCTAACACATACAATTATTATCTTTAATCAATCACTTTAATAATTTCACAAGGAATCTAAGGAGTTTTCATATTTTCCTAATATTTTATTCATGCATTAAAGATCTTATATGATATGCTCAAGGAGTTAAGGCACAAAAATACAAGGAATGCATAGCAATAATCATCAAATAGAAGCAAGGGACTCTACTAAATATGGTGATATTATTTATTTTCTATTAACCAATCTAACTATTCCAAGTTACATAAGTTCAGGATCACCATTTTCTTACTATCGAGTGTAACTTAGAAACTCGTCCTTATAAGTTAAAAGGATTAGAACTGATCAAGTTCTAATCTAGTTTAATCAAATGATGACTATGAGTTAAATCAATAAATCATATGTCCTAGTTTTATGAATTTAGATGTTATATCTAAGATCTGATCAAGATCTTTTAAGCTATAAATTATGGATTAAACATCATGAGAATTGGGCTTAATCACATGATCCAAAAGGGTAAGACCTGAATTCTAGGTTTCATTCTAAAAGTGATTTACTAATTATGGCAAATCCTATTAAGTAATCAAACTTAATAGGATGAATCTCCTATCTTAAATCTAAAGTTAAAAGATAAAATAATCATAATAAGTTGAAAAATTCTAAAAACTAATAAAACTAAGGTTTCATCCATTGAGTAACCAGAACTCTAACCTATGTTCTAATCCTAGTCTCAAGAATGGTCCTTATGTGAGGTGTAAAATCCTAAGAAAAAAGAACTTAGAGAAACTTTAGGAATTTTGACGGATTGAGCTAATTATTGATTTTACTCACTTAAATGATCTTAATATAGTTATAATATTAGTTTTAGTATTTTAAAAGACTAATTAAATGTTAAGGGCACTTAACCAAATTTTTAGGCAAAATGACTATTTTGCCCCTACTTTCTAAAATGTCAAATTTTGATTTAAGGGTCTAAACTGAATTTTTCTTAGCCCCAAATGATTCATTACTGTCTAACTTGAAGATAGACAGTAAGTACGTCCAATTTGGACTTCAAACGGTCAAGTTATGACCTAACTAAGGTTAGGAATATTTTAGGTTATTTTCTAAATTTCTAGGGTTCAGATCCTAAATATTACTTCAGTTTACTGATGATATTGAAATTCTAAACTAGTTAGCATCTTGAATTTTTTAATTTGGAGTTGATTTGACCAAGTTATAGTCATTTGAATTCTAAAAGCATTTTAGTCAATTTTTCCCAAAGTCAACTATGAGATATAGGTTGACTTTTTGTCCTGATATCCAAATGGGAAAACTAATACTACTACAGTGATGGGGCCATTCTTTTGAGTATTTTAAGACCTATATTGACTATGTTTGGTCAACTAGATCAAAAGTTATGGAGTCCTAAATAGGTCCTAAAATGCTACTTCATTATGCGTATTCCGAAATTAATTTTTACATTACGTCATTTTATCCCTTTTATTTTCTGACTAAAATGAGACATATATTAGCTATGTTTGGATCATCCTATAAAAAGTTATTAATGTTTTAAATTTTATTTAATTTTTACTGTTCAAAAATATAATTGATATTATTTTACTATTTATATACATATGGTTACTAACAATGAATTCTTTGTATTATTCATAATTGATTAACTATTCAAAATGAATTAATTATAAATCTATTATTTAATTAGGTTTAATTTTAAACTTATTAATTAAGTTAATCATCTATTAATTATTATATATATTCAAAGAATTTTTACTATTTTTAATTTATCTAAATAATGTTAATTAAATGAGACTAATACTATTTAATAATAACAATTTACTTAAGAGTCTACTGTTTAGTTAAAATGAATTAATTATTTAATTAATCATTAATTCACTAACTAATAGTTAATTAACTAACTTCTTTTAACTAATTTACCTTTCTGCTTTTAATTAATCTGAATTGAGCTAATTATATTTAAATCCTAAACAATGTATATATGTGTTTTATAGGTACCTATCCTTAAGTTTCTACTTCAGTTCTTAAATATAAAAATATAAGCATATACATATATATATATATATATATTGTTATAGTTCTGTTTATTTTTATATGTATAAATATTTAACCTAAAGTTCTAATTATAATTTGTATGCAAATATGTATATTTTCTGTTATATACATACATACGTATATGTATATATGTACATATATGGGTATAGTTCTAGTTATATATGTATAGTTATATATATGCAGCTGTATAATATATAATTACATATATTCAATTATTACATTTCTTGCAGGACTTGACGCTTGCGGGCCTAGCAGGACACGTGGCGGGCTACAATTCGCTATGGGACTGTTAGCAGGCCCCTCTAGCTGACTCAGCAGCACAGAGCGGGACCAATAGGGAGCCGACAGCACACGCTTGGGACCCACACCCCGACGAGCGGGTCGGGCCCGACGGTTTGGCCGGACCCGGAAGACCCTTCATCTTCCACGAAGGCTCGCGCGAGAGGCGAGCCCTAGGTCTTCGTCGGGGAGCCCGATCGGCGTCGCGGAGCCGTCGATCGGCAACGCTCGATTGCGGGGATACAATAATTGCTAAACTAGATTAATAGGATTCATGGGTTGGACGGTACGTGAGGTGGACCGGAAGCGAACCTAGGGTTGGCGAGGCTTCCTCCAGACTACTTCCCGAAGCTCCAGCTTGACGCCTACCGGGCCGTGGGGGCTTAGGTAGCTTAAGGGGAAGGCTGGCGGAGGCTGCGAGGCGACGCAGCGACGGCGCGTGCGAGGGCGCCATGCGGATGCGTAGGGTTCGCGTCGGGGACGGCGTAATCTGGAGCGTCCATTTCGGACGGTCCGATGGGCCGGATCGGGTTGACGGCGTTAATAGGGGAAACGGTGTCGTTAGTTGGATAATAAATTAAATATTTAATTTATTAATTTCTAATTATCCAAAATTAATTCTAATTAATTATTTTAGTTCCCAAAAATTCCCAAACACTCACCCCTTGCTAATTGAAGGGTGAGGAATGCAACGGCGATGCCGTATTTTCGATTCGACGAGTATTTTAATTTTCCGAATTTCGAGGCATTTACATATTATTAAAATATTCGTCGAAATTTCGACGACTTCCGATTGACACGAAAACTTCACCCCTAGCTAATTTGAGGGTAATGAGCGCAATGACGAAGTACGTTTTTCAATATGAGGTCTTTTGAAAAATGTCAAATTTTAGGGTTTCTGGATTTTCCCGAAATCAGGATTCGATCTATTTGACTCCTGATTTGGACTGGGTCTTAGAGGTTGACTCCAATTAGCACTTAGGATTAGATTTAAGACTAGGATTAGTCTTAATTAATTAAGATAACAACTTGGGTTGTTACAGACCTACACCGGAGGTGGCCGGAGGCGGCGGCGAGAGCCAACCCTAAGTCTAAGGTTACGGGACGAGGGTTCCTAACGGTTTATACTGTGGATCCTAGCCTAAATTCGATCAATCAGGTCCGATCCAACCCGATCGATCCGTCCTAATCCTAATCTTAGGTTCGACGGTCCGTGCTTAGGATTAAGCTCCCGAGACTCTCGCGTGCGATCCAGGCAAGGACCCGACTTGGGACGATGGGGAGGGTGGACCCTCATGCGGACCTGGCAAGGTGCGCCGAGCCCCGGATTGGCCGGATCCGCGGCGGATTGCCGCGTGGCAGCCGACGGAGGTCGCGAGGTAGTGGATGGTCCCGTAGCCGTTGGATCTGCATCTGATCCAACGACTGCGATGGTGTCGTCGGCTACAGCTGACGGTGCTGTTTAATACTTTAACGGCGCCGTTAAGTAATAAAATTATATATATATATATATCTATTTTTTTCTCAAAAATTTTCAAATATATTTTTCTAGCTATTTGAGGGGTTATAAATGCAATGGCGATGTCAGATTTTTGATTCGATGAGTATTTTATTTCCTCGATTTGCGGGGTATTTAAATATTATTAAAATATTCGTCAAAATTTTGATGACTTTTGATCGATACGAAAATATCACCCCTAGCTAATTTGGGGGCAATGAGCGCAATGGCGAAGTCCATTTTTCAATCAGAGGTCAATTAAATAGGTTAAATTTTAGGGTTCCCGGATTTTCCAGAAATCAGGATTCGATCCTTTAACTCCTGATTTGGACTGGGTCCTAGAGGTTGACTCATATTGATTGGATTAGGACTTTGGATTAGATTTAAGACTAAAATTAATTCTAATTGACTAATGTAACAACTTGGGTTGTTACAATTTGAGCCTATCGGATTCATGCCGAGAGGGAAGAGGCAGTAGCTTCTCGACCTCCTGCCGAGAGAGGAGAAGGCTGCAGGAGCTTCTCTGCATCCTGCCAAGAGGGAAGAAAACAACAGGAGTCTCTTGAATTCTTATCGGGACAAAAAAGGCAAGCAGCCCCTCGGCCTTTTGCCGAGTGGGGACGTGGAAGCTCTCAGCTCCAAGCCGAGAGCTGGGAAGATCGTGCGAGAGAATGTTCGGCTGGAAGGAGGGAGAGGGAATAATTTTGGTTGAAGAAAATAAATAAGTTAGGATTTGGAAAATTAGGTTAGATGAGGGGTTATTATATACTCAATCAGATTGCTGAGAGCGACTCGATCAAGATTGAGTGACTAAAATCCGCTCAAAATTTCCAAACTTTGATTAAATAGCTGATTTAACTCCAAAAATTATAAACTTAGTACCAAAATGAACTTCCCAATAAGACCAACCAAAAATTATTAAATTTAAAATATTATTTATTTTATATTAATTTTTAAGTTAAAAACATTAAAAATTCATCACGATAAATTGGAAGCTCAAAATTTAATGAAACTTAAGACATAGCATTCTCAATTGATGCTGAAACTTGATATATTCAAAATTTATAGCAAAAATGTAGTGTTTTAGCATTCAAATTGTCATTTATATCCATATATTTTGAGTGAAAATTATACCTTTGCAGGAAAATGAAGAAAATGGGAACTATGAGCTGAATCACTGAATTCTGGGTGAAAACCGCCGTGGCGCGCCACGTGCACCATGGAGATCCATCAAAGTCCCTCACCTAGAAGTATATCTGAGGACCTAGAAGAAAGCCCACTGCAGCGCGCCACAGCGGGCCATAACATCATTTCCCAGGAGAAAAATTAGAACCTTATGCGGAATAGTTGAACAGTGCCAATACGCTTTCTCGTAAAATAACCTGCTACAACGCACTCCAAACGTGCCACAGCGTGCTCCAAGCGCGACACAGCGCGCTATACCCCATAAGGATTTACATTGACTTGGAATAAAATTGCTGCAGCTCATCGCGGCATGCCACAGCGTGCCACGACGGGATATTTAATTAATCTTTAAGAAATTTATATGAAATAATTGAACAGTCACTATTCCGCGTTCACAAAAAGTTTATCGCAGCGGCGTGCCACAGTGCATCGTGGTGGCATTTTTGATTATTTATGCAAGCTTTATTTGAACTAATGGAATATTCAATATTCTGCATTTTCGAACATTCAACCGCCGTCGCGCGCCACAGCGCGTCACTGCGGCATTTCTGATTATTTATACAAACTTTATGTAATTTAATGAAACAGTTACTGTTCTGCCTTTTTGAAGATGAAACCGCCGTAGTGTGCCACAGCGCGCCACAGCTGGCATAGCGGCGCCCTAAGGTAAAATACTAACTTCTACAGAAGGAATTGCGTTTGAACCTCAGCTGTTACAGTGCGCCACATCGGAACCGTATTTGGAACGCTACTTCTATAGCGTGCCACAACTGAAAAGTGTTTGGAATGCAGCTACTATAGAGTACCGCAGTGTACCACAGCGCGCTGCAGCGGTCATGCTAGAATTCTCCAGAACAGCTATAAATGCAGCATAGGGAAGGACACAAAATGCAACCTTTAGCCTTCCCCAGCCTCTTGAAACTTAAAGTGTATATTAATTTTGTTGTATTCTAATGGAACAACAGGATAAACATTTAAAGGGTTGAAATAAATCTAAGTAAGGTGAAGAGTCACTTAATTAATGCCTTGGGGCTGAGAGCTTCCCTATTTAAAGGCCAATCTCAGACCTTAAGATGGTTCCAATTTTTTACATTCAAGTGCCCTTAAGGAAAAGCTATAGCAAGAGGAGAAAGGAGAACTCTTCAAAAGGAAGAAGGTTTACCAAGAACATTAAGGAAAATGAGACAACAAAAGGAAAAGGGTGGAGTGATCAAGAGGAAGTGTAGAAGGAATCCAAGAGAACCCCAGAAAACCTCCTGGTGATTCATAATATTTCTTTCTAACCTTATCTAATTTCTTTCTGCTATGAACTGAAGTCAAGGTTCACTTTCCTTTTTATGTGTGATTATGCTTATTTAGTAATGCAAGTCTAAGATCCCTTTGAAGAGGGTTGAGATGTAATTGTATGAAATTATAAGGGTATGGTGGTGTTTTAATGAATTATTTGAATGAATTAAAAGATATTCTTATTGTTTATTCTTATAACTAGAATGAATGCTTGGATGGAATAAATTCTAAATTACTTTTTTTCTAAAAATAAATTTAAATGAATCATTAATTTATTTAAAGAACTTATGTTCCAAGCTCATCAATTGGGTAAGAGCAAGGAAGGCAGTGCAAGTAGAGCTGAGAATTATGTGACAAATTCTCAAGCTCACTCGACCCTTTCCTTAAAGGCTCTACCAAGAGATCGGATGCTTATAAACCAAGTTCTCCATTAACTTTGCTCTATTGCTCAGTAAAGTAGAAGGGATGAGAGGATGTTGGAAAACTTGATGGATGATGTGACATAGTCCATTGACCCAATGCATCCTCCCGTATAGCTAAACTGCGTGTAAAACGCATGATGCATGATTATTGGAAATCTTGTTTGTGAGATCAATAGGAACAAAGGATATCATTTGGTAACCTAGACGTAGGGAATCAAGTCTAATTAACAAATCATGATCTCATGAAAGTTTATGAGTTAAGGAAGAACACTAATGGGAGTTCTCTTTATGCACTAAACTTGAACCTATTATAGTTGGAGGGTAACTCTGATTCTAATAGTGTTCACTTGATTGAATTAAGCATGAATATTTAAGGTATACATTCAACAATGAAGTTATATCACCAAGCCCTTGCAACTATTATAATAAAATTTCTACTCTCTCCTTTTAATCAAATCGTATCTTAACTTAAGGTAATTTGTATTGCTAATTTAGAAATCAAAAATCTATCCAAAAATTAACATCTAAACATTATTGAAAGAAAATATAACTTAGTATCAGAACTACCATTCTCAGAGGACGATAAATCCCAGAATTAAAATTTTCACTTATTACTTCAGACCACATACACTTGCATGCAAATGCAGACGTGTATTTTCCATATGTAAAGTTTTTGGCGCCATTGCTAGGGAATAGTTTTTATTTTGTATCAGTACAATTTTCTAGTAACTAGTGATTTAGATCTAATTAATTTGTGCATATAATCTTACATAGCTGTAATTATATCTGTGATTATTGTTATCGTAATATTAGATTGCTTTAGTTTTTTATATTTTTATTTACTTGCTACTGAAAAAATCTAAAAAGAACTTCTTAAGAATTATGCTGAATGATATTGCTTATGATTACTAAAATTTTTATCTGCTGGCCATCTATGTGTGAATTTATATTATTGAATTTGATTGCTGTAACTTGCTCTAGCTAGTGAACGTTTAACTACATGAGTAAGAGAAACCTTGTTGAATTCTTTTATGATCCTAAAATTAATAGAACCTATCTAAGTGCTAGGAGAGAACAAGTAATTCTTAATCAACAAAACACACAAATGGAAGATCTAGAAGTAAACCCAATAGAACCAATGGTAAATGCTAGGAGGCGACTCCTTAGAGAATACGCACTTCCCACTATAGATGGAGTTTCCAATTCCATTGTTAGACCTCCTATTCATGCCAATAATTTTGAAATCAAACCTTCTACATTCAATATGATTTAGAATAATCAATTTAGTGGGCTAGCATCAGATGACCCGGATGCATATATTTCAAACTTTCTTGAAATATGCGACACCTTCTAATTTTAACTGTATATCCGATGATGCTTTAAGATTGAGATTATTCCCATTTTCACTGAGAGATAGAGCTAAAGCTTGGCTCAGTTCTCTACCCGATGAGTTTATCAGGACTTGGGACGACTATACAAGAAAATTCCTAGCCAAGTATTTCCCACCTGCTAGGACTGCCAGGCTAAGAAATGAAATGCCAAACTTTTCTCAGCAACAAGGAGATAATTTATATGACGGCTGGGAGCATTTTAAGGACTACTTAAGATATTGCCCGCATCATGGGTTCCCTTTGTGGATGCAAGTGCAAATTTTTTATAATAGATTAAATGCACCCACAAGGACCCTTATTGATGCAGCCACAGGAGGGTCTTTAAGTAGCAAAACTCTAGAGAAGGCTTTTGATCTCCTTGAGGAAATGACAAATAATGCATACCAATGGCCGATTGAGCGGCTGAACTCCAAAAAAAAAGAGGTGAATAACTTGAATGAGTCAAATCAAATAGCTAAATTAAGAAATGGAGTTAACCTATTGACCCAAAGACTTGAGAGTATGCAACCGATTTCACATAATGATGGAGAAACTAAAGGAGTGAATACTATACTAAACTATATGAATAAATAAGCTGAGGATATAAGAGGATTAGAACATTTCTTAAAAGAGTTTAGAACTTCCACAACCAATTTTATGAATATATTTGATGCAATATTAAATCGACATGAACACACTCTCTTTAATCAAGAAGAAGTTGTTAAGAGAATTGAGTTAAGAATATAGGAAATTATGATGCAACTAAATAAACCAGTCCTGGTAGGAGCTATAAGGGACTATGGAAATGAATCAGGATATTCTATAATATTAAGAAGTGAAAAAATTACAGAACCTATGGTTTTAGAAATTCTGAGAATACCTCTAAGGCTTTGCGAGAGGGATCAATGGAGGAACATGAAACTAATAAGGACAAAGAGAAAGAGATGAATGAGGGATAAATTAGACATCCAATTCCAAAAATTCCTAAGAACATTCAAAACCGTTCATATAAACATTCTTTTTGCTGAAGCTTTAGAGCAAATGCTCAGTTATGCTAAGTTTATGAAGGACATTCTATCAAAGAAAAGAAAAATAAATGAGAAGGAAACTGTAGCCTTGACTGAGGAATGTAGCCATTCTCCAGCAAAACATTTCCCTTAAAAGGAAGGACCCTGGGAGTTTCACCATTCCTTGCACTATAGGAAATCACTATTTTCAAAAAGCTTTGTGTGGCTTGGGGGCTTCAATAAATTTAATGACATTCTACATCTTTAAGAAACTGGGAATTGACTCTTTAAAACCTACCTCAGTCCTTCTTCAACTAGCCAATAGATCCATAAAAACTCCTATGGGTATCTTGGAAAATATTCAAGTCAAAGATGATAATTTTATCTTCCCCACTGATTTTATAGTGTTGGAAATGGAAAATGAAAATCAAGAGATCCCTATAATTATAGGGAGACCATTCCTTCATACTGGAAAGACTATGATAGATGTTGATAAGGGTGAATTGAGTATTTGCTGTGATGGAGAGGAGGTAAGTTTTAACATAAAGGATTCAATGAGGCACCCCATTAAGCCAAATGAGGAGGTTGGGAAGTCAATATGTTGGAAGAGGTGCTAATTTATAGAGATATAGGGGAATCTGATTTAGAGGAAGAAGAAGGAGTAAGAATTGAGGAGAAAGAAAACAAAATTGATGAGTTGATTTAGGAAAAGAAAAAAATGCTATTGTCTATTGATAAACCACAGAAATTGGAACTAAAAGCTTTGCCCAATCACTTAAAATATGTTTACCTTGGGGAGGGAACATTGCTACAGGTTATCATTTCTGCTTTATTAAGTCGAACCCAGGAGACTATACTTTGTAAGTTGTTGGGAGAACATAAGAGGGCAATAGGATGGAGCATTGCTGATTTGAAGAGAATTAGTCCCACCTTATGCATGCACTGCATCTTATTGAAAGACAACTCTAAGCTATCTATAGAACCTCAAAGAAGATTAAACCCAAATATAAAAGAAGTGGTGCATTAGAAAATTATTAAGCTAATAGGATCAAGTTGAACTTACTGCAGCATGCTGTAGTGCCCGCATCTCGAGTTGAACCTGCGGCGATGCGCTGTAGCGCCCGTGTCTCGGGTTGAGCCTGCTGTGGCATGCTGTAGTGCTGATTTCCATTGTGGTACGCTGTAGTGACAATTTCCATTGCAACACACTGCAGTACCAGCTTCTCAGTTACTGACTGCTGAGGCGCATGATAGCGCCTCAGTCTCGAGTAAAGATCGCCTGGGCTCACTGTAGCGCCCCGCCCCGTCACCGCGCGCAAAGAGGCAAAATCATAATTCGGTGGCGGAGCGGTGCAGTACTCAGGGAGAAATATCCCATCTCCCTGAATAGCTAAAAATCAAACCCATTTGGAGGGTCGCTGACTCAACCTCAAGGAAAGTTGAGAGCTAATACTTAAGATAAGAGTAGTCTTCTTATCCTAAGTATTAGACCAATACATTTATTGGATATAAAATATGTGAGGAATCCAACATATGTATAAGATATCAACATTTTCAGTATACTGATCACATCACAATATTAAATATAAGTAGTATATAAATAGAGTGTGGAAGCTAAAGCAAACATCCAGAAACATTCATCACATAAGCTGTATGAAAACATTCATCTCAGAAAAGAAAAGAAAATATATCCAGAAATATTATAAATATTATACTGAAACACAGAAATAAGGCTAAGTATCGAACTGAAATAAACTAAGCAGAATAATAATGATGGGGAAAAGTCTATTAATGCTCCATGGGCTCCTCCTGAATCTCCTAGGTGTCCTTCAGACCTAGCTAAATTTATTGCTCAAGATTTAGCAAATTACCGGATCACAAAAGTACCATGTGTTAGACAATAAGTCTAACACATCGAAGCTAATCTAAACAGTTCTAATTAATAATCTAACAATTACATATTCTAAATAAAACTATAGAAAAACTATAAACGTAACTAAACGTATAAAATTGTACAAAACTGAGGCAAAGTAAAGTAAAGTAAAACTGAACTGTAACTAAATACTGAAAGTAAACCAAAAATAGTAATGGATCTGAAATGAGTAATAACATGTAAAACTATGATGTATGCTACTGAAACTGTACATCTGAATATGCCATAATACTGTATGTACTGATATGCAACCGAAATATCACTGAACCATCATGAGTCGTACGGTTCGATGTATACATACATATAGTTGGGAACTACAATGTTGATGTATCCTGAAATTCCTTAGTTAATGTATGCAATATTTTGTAACCCATAAATCATCACTGATACTCATACATGATTATTGATACTCCAACATTGCCTATGCTCGAGCTCATGCTTCTAAGCTACATGAGATAAATCCAAAAATCTAGAAAATGCTTTGAAATCTGATAATAAATTCAAGGTCTCCATTTTGCAAAATCCTGCTAAAAGGATTCTGACACATAAATTTTAGTTTGATAATTGGTTAGAGTTGAGAGTTTACTTAAAAATTATTAGATGAGATGATTGTATACATATATTTAGCACGTTTGCAAGAAAGGTGGTTCTTAACACTTAGTTTGATTAAGCCACCCTAACGAAGTGATCTACGATAGGAGGCATCACTCGATGGCGATTTGTATCTCAAGCTAAGTCATTAAGATGCCCAACTCACAATCACACTTAGTGTCCTAAAGAAGGTGACTCGAATTACTTAGTTTGTTTAAGCCACACATATTGAAGCGATCTTTGCTAGGAGGCATCACCCGATGGCTATTTGTATTTTAATCAAACTAAGGAATGAGTCCCTATTTATAACACTTTTGGATCGATTGATTTACTCTAAGTGAGATTGTATCCGCCTAAGTCCGCACGATAGCACAAAGATAAATCTTACTAAGAGTGCCTCAACCATTTCCAAAATACTACTAAAATAATCTAGTATTATAGGTATACCCTACTATACTCAACCAATAATCTAAGTTTAGACAACTCTATTTAATTAATAAGGATTTATCAAAGCTATTAATCCTTACTCTAAATGGGTGAGTCCTACATAAGGCTTCAGGGATGTGATCAAAAGATCATTCAATGTTGATTTCTACTGCAAGGGAGAAGTTCCATTATAACTGCTTTAGGTGATCCATACCATTAGGTGTCAAGATCAACTTCTAAAATTATAAAGGATCATCTAATATTACCACCTCAATAAGTTACAAAAGTTCTTCCTACCTCAATGTATCAATATTTAAGGTCTTTAAGCATTTCAAGAATAATCCTAAAGTAAGACCCTTGAGATCTCACTCTTCTATCTCTTAAGTTAGCATTCAAGGTTTACTTAATGGACTAAGATTGAAGTGATCAGATCAGATGAATAAAATCCATCTAATCATACTCTATTCTATAATCATGGGATGAAATCAAAGATATTATTAGAGTTAGATCATTTCATAAATCATTCCAAATTTATTATCCATCTTATGCTAATGGTCTTATATAAGAGAAAATCAAAGATCTAAAGTTTAGATTCAGATGATTCAATCACACAGATTCAATATTAGCCTTAGCACTTTTAATTCAATAATTTAAGATCAATACTAAATCAGATGTATTATTGGAATAATGTTAATTGAATTATCTTACAATCAAGTTAATTGTTTAAGGTGACTAAGGTTTAGATCTTAATCAAGACAAGTTAGGGCTTAACCCCTCGTGTTACCAAAATTAAGACCAATGGTTAATTTATAGATCAATGACAAATCGATGTATTATTAGTGTATTATTGATGGCAATTTCATATTTAAATTAAGTATCATTTACTTAATCAAGTTCTTAAGATTTTTATGTTCAAATATAGTTTAATATCAATTTAAATACATTTAGGTGTCCAAATAAATATTAAAGTTTTCTAATATACATCCTAATATCATGAAAACATAGGGATATAAAGATAACATAAAATAGAAGGTAATTAAGGCTAAACAAATTCTAAATCAAAACAAAGGGGTTAATACTTGATTACAGCTCTAAAAGACTTTAATTTTATGTAATTTGGTTATTAAGATCTATTTAGCCAATACAAGCATTCAATGATTCTATCCTTTAATAGGAGATTTTCAGCACATGTTATAAAGGGCAAATTTTCAAATTTGATTTTTACATAAAATTTTATATAATATTTAATTTTAATCAAACTAGGTTCAAATTTGATATAATTCAGTCCCACTATGGTCCTAGGGACCGTAAAATGCAAGGATAGTGAAGTTTTGGCAATTTCGGCCAATTCTACGCATTTCTAGAAAATTCTGGGCGCTACGGCGCACTGCGGCATAAAATAATGCTGTGGCGTGCGGTAGCGCTTTTAGGCGCTGCGGCACGCTATGGCGCCTGATTGGAGAGCTGGATGATATTGCGCACTGCAGCGTTTTCAGGCGCTACGGCGCCCTGTGGCGGATTAACATGCTGAAACACTATTCAATTAATTTATTTTCTGATTTCATATAGTTTTTTAGAAATAACGCTACAGCCCGCTGTGGCGCATTGCAACAGTCTAAATTTTGTGTGACTGTTCAATTAATTTTTCTCTTGATTTCCTATAATTTTTCCCCAAATGACGTTGCAGCCCGCTGCGGCGCGCTGCAGCGGTTTAACTTTTGGGTTATTATTCAATTATTTTATTTATTGATTTCATTTGATTTTTTCTAAAATGATGCTGCAGCCCGCTGTGGCATGCTGCAGCCCGCTGCGGTGCACTATGGCGCGCTGCTGCGAAAATTGTTTGAGTTTCGAGCGATACGACGCGCTATAGCTCCTGACGGTGATTTTGCCTGTGCGAAAACCATGAAGGGTCACATTTTGAGCTCAAATACTCTCAATCCAGAGCATTTCATATGCGGTGCCATATATCAATGGAAAGGTCTTCCCAACACCTTTCCATCGATATCAAAATCTGCACAAATGGATTATCCTAACTATATGAACGATAGAGTTAAATGTTCGGGTATACAAAATGGACAAAAAATAGAGCATGATAATTTTAAGTAATATGATGCCTTAATGAGCCTCAATGGCTTCCAAATATAATCATAGATTTCTAAAGCTACAATCAAGCATAATTACAACATGAAGTAGGCAAGGAAGAGGAGCAAATATATTCCTTAGCCTTTAGAAGGGGAAGAAGACACCTCTATTTTCTTCAAGACTTGGAGAAAGGGAAGCTTCTTCTTTAAGGTGCAGCAATGGAGGAAGGGAGGAAGCTTAGGAGCTTTAACTTGACAGCCAAAAGTGGAGAGGAAGGGCTGAGCTTCCTTATTAAAGGAGGAGGAAGGGGGATGAGGGACATGGCTTATAGGAGCTAGGAGGCATGGGTTAAGGAGATGGGGCTTTTCCCCTTTACGTGTGATGGAGGAGGCGCCGAATGAGAGGGATGGGGGAAGCCAGGTAAGCAAATTAAGGAAATAGGAAAACTTGTAAATAAATAAATGTTTCCTTAATTACGTAAAAATTCAAGTTTTAGAAACGCGCTCCGAAAAATTTCAAAAATTCACCCCTAACTATTTTTGGGGTGAGGAATTCAACGGTGAAGTCGAATTTTGATTTTGATGATTATTTAATTATGCTAATTTTTGGGGAATTTAATTATATTAAAATATTCGTGAAAATCTAATGACTTCCAAACGTGTCCGAAACATCACCCCTAGCTAATTTGGGGGTGAGGATCACAATGGCAAAGTCATATTTTGATTTTGAGGTCAAATTAAATGCCTCAATTTTCTAATTAATTAAATATTAAAATATCCAAAATATTTAATTTAGCTCTGAATTGCTCAAAATCTTTAGGGATTAGTTCTAACGACTAGATAAACTTAGTTAAGATACAATTAAGCTAAAATTAAGCTGGGTAACAATCTTAGGTTGTTACACCTTCCTTGTATGATTATTAATGAATGTGACAAAATATGTAGCTCTACCTATGGAAGAAGTTGAAGTTAGTCCCCATACATATATATGCACCAACTCAAATTTCATGTCTCTCAATTCTCTTTCACCTTTAGAGAATAGAATGTGACCTTCTTCTATTTTCTAAGTACATAGTCTTCACAAAAATCCAAGTCCACTGACATCAGCCTTGGGAGCTAACAAACTGTAAATACATGTCTGCACTCGCACGCAAGTGTATGTGGTCTAAAGTAATATTTGGAAGGTAAGTTCCGAGATTTATTATCCTCAGGGAACGAAGTGTTTTGTTACTAAGGTTTATCTACTTTTAATAATATTTAGACAAAAATAATTTTGGTTTTGTGTGGCTCCTAATTAATAGTTCAAAGATATCAAACTAAGGATACTATTTGAAAAGAAAGGAGAGTTGGGTTTCAATTATGTAATTTGTATTGGTACTGGTGTAAGTAATTAAATTAATTCAAATTTAATGAAACTTATTTTCATGCTAATTATAATCAAGTGAAGATAGCATTCCTTAGAATGGTCCTCTAATTCCAACTATTTCATATCTAATGCACAAGATAAACACACACAAGGGTTCGATCTTGGCACATAGATCCTCATGTGATAGATAAGAGTTAATTAAGATTTCTTACATCTAAGTTATCAAAATAATCATTCTAATTTAACAATCACATGAACTTGGTTGTATGGATTAGCTAAGGAAGTAAATTATTGGGCTGTATGGATTATGTCACGATTGTCCATGAGCACTCAATAATTCCACTTCCTCCTTTAACATCTGCTGAGCCACGGAGCTTGATTGGTGACTCTCAGCTCACATGCATTGAACTCTCGACTAAGCTCAAAGAACAGTATTATTAGGCTCAAGAGCTTGTCACTGGGCTCTAAGCACTAACTCACATATCCCTAGCTTTACGCCAATACAAGGAAGTGAACATTTGTGTGGTTCTACGGAAAGAAAATCAAAGAAGAGTTCTTAGAGAAATACTAGGAACAACCTTGGCGTTCTCCGGATCTCTCCTTGATCTCCAACTTCTTCTCTTCCCGCTACTTGAGTTGTCTTTCCTTTCTCTCCTTGAATGGATTGTCTTCTCCCTCCTTGGTTAAGGTTCTCTTTTCCTTCATACAGCAGCCTCATAAATTATAACTTGGAATGTCAAAGAGGGGAACCCTCTCTTAATCTTTCTTGCTATCTTATATAGAGCACCTCTCAACCTCTCTTGGAATCAAAGCTATCACCCCTTCAACCCCCTTGCCTTAAATACTTTCTCATTAATTGTTCAGTTATTTTGTCATGAAAATGCAAGGAATATAGGAGTTGGAGTTTCAAATAGTTGGGGAAGTCAAAAGGTTTGAATTTTTTGCCTTCCCTATGCTGAATTTAATGCTTTATCATGGCTGAATATTTGGCTTATGCTACGGCATGCTGTAGCGTGCTTGGGTGTGCTGCAGCAGTTCTGCTTCAGAATAGTGATCAAAAGACTACTCGCCACGGCGCGCGGTAGCGCTGAGCTCTCGGGATTAGACCCGCTACGACGCGTTATAGCACCGAGCTCTCAGGTTTGGACCTGCTACGGAGCACGGTGGTGGAATGCTTTACTCTTCTCTTATTAAGTCCTGGCCCTATTAATCCACTGAGGCATGAGGTAGCTCTGAACTCTCTGTTTGAATTTTCCACAGTGCGTGGTAGCGCCAGAGTCTCGGGTTGAGATCACTGCGGCACACTGTGGCGAGGGCTTTTGAATGGTCGTTAAGTTTGTGTTCAAATGATTCTACTGTAGTGTGTGGTAGAGCTGAACTCTTGGGTTTAGACCGGCTTTGATGTGTTGTAGCACTAAGCTCTCGAGTTTGGACCCGTTGCGGTGCGCGGCAGCACCGAGCTCTCGGGTTTGGACCCGCTGCGACGTGGCAGCGCCGAGCTCTCGGGTTTGGACCCGCTGCGGCGCGGCAGCGCCGAGCTCTCGGGTTGGACCTGCTTGAGCGCGTTGTGGCGCTCCTAGGCGTGCCTAGGCGCACCGTGGTGGTTTTCTTCCAGAATTTTTGTTTTGCCTAGATTTTATCCCAACTCCTCTTTTCTCCCTGAAATAATAGAAAAACCATCAAAGTACACCATTCAAGCTTTAAAATATTTGTATTTCTTCTATTATTTTATTATAAATCTTGGATTTATCATACGCCCACACTTAAACTCTTGCTCATTCTCAAGTAAGCTCAAAATGAACTTTTCGGATTTTTATTGTTTATGGAATTTAATTATAAATAAAGTGTGAAGCATTTTATCATTTCATGGTTTGCTTAATAGTGTGAGCTAGAAAATTTATGCTTCTAATAGATTCCAATATCATGTTCTTCCTCCTAATTATTTTTCCAGTCTCCACCTTCCTTAATCATGGTGCTTGCTTCTTCATTACTGAGGGGAGAAACTTTTTAGGAATTCACCACAAGGATATGTTGGAATTGGTGAGATATAATTTTGTGTTATATGTGCTTTTTCTTATAAATTGCTATGAATAATTCTATATTCAGGAGAAGTATTTTTATTCATCCTATTTTTCTCAAATTTCTCATACTTAAGGAGAGATATTTTTCTTCATCCCAGAATTTTTATATTTTACATTCAGTTTCAAGAGAGATATTTTTCTTCATTACTGTTCAAGTTCATTACAACCATGAAGTCCTACAGAAGCCAAGCACACTCTTAGGTTCACCTCTTCCTGCCATTCTTAGCCAAGATCCTTAGATTCTCCACCCCCACACTTAGATCCCTAGCATCATTTCATTTTGAATTGCTTGGAGACTCAAAGTAGTTTGGGAAGAACATTTGGTTTAGAAAGTCTTAGGGTTGGCTTTTTGTATTTGCTCACATGTTACTTAGCAAATTATTAAGATAAAATTTTTTCACCATTAATTTAACCTTGAATCCATAGCCTTTAAACCTTCAAAAAATATATAATGCAAGCAAGTTGAACATTTTCACAGTAGCACCAGGGATAGTGAGATTCCATAATTCATTCAAAAAGAGCAAAAATACAAAAACAAAAAAGATAAACGTTAGTTTATCTAAAATATACCCTCTACTAAGATGTTATCGCTAAGTTATCTCTTTTATTATAAAATAAATAAATATATTTCTTGATGGTCATATAAGTTAAAAGAAAGACTAGAAGAGGAAGAAAAGATAATGAAGACGAACTTGAAGAAGAAAGTATTATTGATATTAATTCAAGAAAGTTCAAACATATAATAATTTATAAAGAGAATAATCAAGATACTAATGACATATTAATTGCGAACAATCTGAAAAACAAGGATAAAATGAGGATCGAATAGACGAGGTAATTCTAATACATTACTCAAATAAATCAAATTTTCATAGTAACCTAATAAAGGGGTCCATGCGTGCACAAAGGCGTAAAATAGTTTTTTTGGATTTATTCAAGTAAATGCACATTCTCCCATATTTTTAGATCGTTTAACTACAACGTTCATTTTTTCATATTTTTTATCTTAATTTTATATTAATAAAATGAGAATATTTTAAATATTTTATTTAATAAATTTATAGATATGAAAATAGAAAAAAAATTACATTTAAATTTTATGATTTTAAAAAATTAAACGTAAGAGAAAAAGAATATAAAGAAGAATATAAAGATAAATATGAGCATATAGAAATAAACGAAACTTGAGATAATCCTTTATTTACTCAAGTAATAATAAGTTTAATATTAGTAATCCAATCGTATTTTCGAAAATACATTCTATTGCCTTTTTTAAAAATCGTTAAAAATCTATTACGCATATTATTGTTCCAAATTCCCGAATGGGATAAAAATTTTAAAGAATGGGCGAAAGAAATGCATATTAAATGTACCTATAATGGCGCTCAATTATTAGAATCCGAATTCCCCGAGGATTGGTTAAAAGAGGATATTCAGATAAAGATTATATATCCATTTTGCCTAAAATCTTGTAGAAGGGATAAAATAATATCGTACAATATAGAAATAGAATGAAAAAAAAAAAAAAAAAAACTTTTTAACAGCTTGGGGGTGAAACTGAGCATTTATTTGGTTCTACCTGAAAATAATCTTTTATTCTTAATCCTATTTATAAAAAACTAAAAAAAAAATAAAATAGCTAAGAATGTACTTTTAAAAATTAAATATTTTTTAAAAGTTAGCAAAAAAAAGGAAAATAAATTTTATGAATCATCTGTTTTAAGTCAAACAAAAAATAGGTTTAATAGTCATTTATTTCAAATAAATATTACAGATATTTCGGATAAAGCACGAAAAATTAGGAAAAAAATTGAACAAATTGTAAAAGAAAAGAATAATAAGATTCAATATTATAAAGATGAAGTATTAAAATCATATATATATTTTTGGATGATATTAATAAATAAAAAGAGAAGATTAATACGTAAATCATATTATTTTATTAAATTATTTATTGAAAAATTATATATAGATATTTTATTATGGATAATTAATTTTTATAAAATAAAAGTAGGACTCTTTTTTGAATCAAAAAAGTCTTTTATTAATTTTAATACCTATATTTATAAAGAAAAAAAGAAAAAGACGTCTTGTATGAAATAACTAAAAATACAAAATTTTATATTAATTATAAAAGAAATATTTTAAATACTAAAAATATAGATAAAATTAAGAATAATGATCCTCATTTTAATTCTATTTTTTCTTATTTTCTAAAGTATATATATTTTACAAAGAATCTTGTATAATAAAAAATATATTTATATATAAATTAAAAAATAATAAGTATAATAAAATTAATACAAATGTAACAATTATTGGAAATCCAAATAGAAGAAAATGTGAGATTAGAAATTATGAAGGGCACAATTTAAATTAGAATTATAATTTAAATAAAAGTAAATAATTAATTAAAATGGATGAAGAATATTTTATTAAAGATTACTATAAATTGGATTATTTAGTAAAACTAAATATATCTAAATGTACAAAGAATTATAGATAATTAATATATATGTAATTATGTATCAATGTTGATAATAGTAATTAAAAGGAACAAAGAGGGTCAGGAAATTAAAGAAAATTTTAAGAAACCAAAATATAAATTATTTTATACTTATTTAAATAGATATATTCCATATGATACTAAAAAAAAAAAGTGATAATACTATAAATAGAACAAATCTTTTATATAAAAAATATTTTGATTGTAAAATTATTCATTTTAATTAGATAAATTATAGAAATAAAAATATTATTTCTATATCCCATTTTAAACCTTGGTTCTTTTTAGATACTTTGATGTATATAAAAAAAATCCTTGGATAATTCCAATTAAATCACTTCTTTTTAATATTTCTAAAAAATGTAAGACTACAAATAAAAACAAGATTTAATACGATTAGAAAGTAAAAATAGTATGGAAACAGGACAATACGCAAATAATAGGGGGGTAGAACTAGATTTTTTTTTTAAATTTCTTTATTTTTTCAATTAAGATGGGTTGATTATTTAAATAAAAGAATAATTAAGAATCTCAAAGTCTATTGTCTATTACTTAGGATTATAAATTGAAAAGATATTTCTATTTCTTCAATCCAAAGAAGTAAAATAAGGATAGATGACATGTTAATTCAAAAAGATCTAATTGCTGTAGAATTTATAAAAAATGGAATATTATTTTTTAAATCAATTTTTATATCTATACAAAGGGGTGGAGAATACATTATCTATCAAGCTTTGGATATCTCATTAAATAATAAGAATAAGAAGAAGTATAGAATAAGTGATAACTATAAAAATAAATAATATATTAATAATAAAACTAATAAAAGTACTAACAATTATTTTTTAAATGTAGAAAAAAAAATAATTATGAAGTACTTTTTCCATAGAATATTTTAAGTCTTAAACGTCGGAGAGAATTTAGATTTAGAAGTTGTTTAAATCCCTTTAATATTTCGAATAAAAATAAAAAGTTTTGTAATGATAAAATAATAATACTCAATTTATTGCAAACTAATAAATCTTTTGATAAATTGAGCATCTATTTTATTCACTTAAAGATATTTTTTTGGCCCAATTTAAGATTAGAAGATATAGCTTGTATTAATCGTTATTGGTTTAATACTAATAACAGCAGCCAATTCAGTATGTTAAAAATACATATGTATTCAAAGTTAAGAAAGTCTATAATTATCGACAAATAAAAACTTAATTAGTAAGAATAAGAAGTAAGAATAAGAGTTAAATAAATGAGCTAAAAATATAAAAAGAGTCAAATATTAAAATAAATATTAAAGATTATTAAAGATAAATATGTAAAAGTAAAATATATAATTATAATGAAATAAATAAATAAATATAGAATATAAGATAATAAATAAAAAACTAAAAAACTCACATTAATCCTTTATACTTTTATCCAATATCTGATTTTTTAGTATATTTTAATATAAATAAACAAATTTATGCTGATTGAAATAAACTAATATATTGAGGAATTGTATGAGATTAAAATTTCATGTACGATTCTGTAAAGTGACTCTTTATATGTCAACTTTATACTCATATTCCGAAGAAGTCAAACTATGCTTTGCGTAAAATAGCCAGAGTACGATTTACTTCTGCATTTTCTATCACTACTTATATACCCTGGTATTGGCCATAATTTAAAAGAACATTCTATAGTATTAGTCAGAGGAGGGAGGGTTAAAGATTTACCCTGCGTGAGATACCACATTATTCGAGGAATTCTAGATGCTGTCGGAATAAAAGATTGTCAAAAAGGGCGTTCTAGTGTGTTTTTTATTTTTATCCAATATTTGTTTACTGTGTGAATTGCTATAAAATATGTAAATTTTATGGCTAATCTACTAAAAAAAGTTTTGTTTTAAGGAGACTGTAGTAGGCTATAACTAAGAAAATTGATATTCTTTATAAATAAATTATCTATTTATAAAATTATTATAAGTTCAAAGTTAAATATCAAAAATAACAAACGTAATATTTTAATAAGATACCCTGTTAACAAATAAAATGCTTATATCAATTCTTAGAACAAGTCTAAGCATAATAGCAATCTTTTGACATATGTCACATTATATTATAAAGTATTTATATTTTATAAACTTAATAACCATGCAATATGGATAGATAAAATAAAAGATTTACAATCTTCAAAGTTAAAAAAAGGAAACGGATATTCAATTAAAATAAATCAAAAAATAAATGAATACATAGAAGTAAATAATAAATATAAATATTTATTAGAGATACTTATTTAAGAAGTCGTATTCAATAAAAGTTGTATGTACGGTTTGACGGAAGATTTTTAATATACTATATTTTTAAATCCATCTTATAATATGGGGTCAAAAAGGTAAAATAAGTAATTCTTTAACATTTATAAGAAAAAGTATTTTTTTTTAAAATTTTTTATAATAAGCCGAAAGTCGCATGCCACCCCAAAATGTTTCAAAAAAAATAATAATAAAATATGATCCAATTTATCATAATAACTTAGTTAGCATGTTAGTGACTCATATTATGAAAAATGGAAAGAAATATTTGGCTAATAAAATTATCTATCTATCTTTGAAATATATTCAAAAAAATACAAAAAAGAATCCCCTAGCTTTTTTACGTCAAACAATATGCATACTAAATCCAGGTGTAAGAATAAACAAACGAAACGAAGGTGGCATCCCGTAAACGGTAGGGGCCAAATATGGTTGATAAATCAAGTTCTGAATTAATAGATGCCACTAAAGGTATTGGATATATCATACGTGATAAAGAAAGAATTATTAGATTAGCAAAGAAAAATATAACTCTTTCATATTTTTTGTAATTTATTAATTTAGCAAAGTTTATATATATTATTTAAATTTTAATAAATTATTTTTATTGGTTATACATATGCATCATCAGCTAAGATTTCATAAAAGTTGGGTCAAACCTTTTATTTTTAATTATTATACTTAGTATATAATAATTTATAACTTTCTACTGTAAAGATCTAATGTTAAAATAATCCAAAAATAAATAAAACTTGAATTTACATATTGATTATTTTTTATATTTTATATATCTTATGAAATAACTAAAATATATGTATTAAAAAGTGCACGTATAGTTTAGCTAGGATAATAATTCCTTAATCAACTGATTGCTTTTTTTAGGACAAGAGATTGATAGTGATATATCAAATCAAATTGTTGGTCTTATGATCTATCTAAGCATAGAAAATGAAATTAAAGATATTTATCTATTTATAAACTCTCTGGGAAATTGGGTAATACCTAGAATAGCTATTTATGATACTATGCAATTCATCTCACCATATATCAATACAATATGCATTGGATTAGTCGCATCGATGAGATCTTTAGTTCGGGTTGGAGGAGAAATTACCAAACGTTTAACATTCCCTCACGCTTGGCGCCAATGAGTCTAAAAAAAAATGCCTTTGCTTTTAAGAAAAAAAAATATTAATAAATTAATGATAAAAAATAAAAATAAGAAATAATTTAGTAAAATTAGTAAAAATAGCATGGCACTTAAAATTAGATATCTTAATAAAACATTATATTATATATTTATATATATTTTAGTTATTTTTTTACATATGATTTTATATCAAAATATGGTAGATAGTAGTATGAAATAATTTTTATTCTTATCTTACACATAAATATTAATATTTATGTGTAAGATAAGAATAAAATAAAGTGTCACATATATCTTTACCAAATTAAAGGTCTTTTATATTTATATTTTGAATTTTAAAAAAGAAACTTAAAGAAACTTAAAGAAACTTTGGGATTGTGAAATTAAAGAGGAATATTATAATTAAATATTTAAGTTAAATTATTTATTAATATATTAAATTTATATATTATTATTATAATAATTTAATATATATTAAATAGTAATAATAATATATAATAATTATTATTAAATATTATTATATAAATATATTAATAATTAATATATAATAATATAAATTATAATGTTAATAAAAAATAAAAATAAAATAGCAGAAACATCATAGTACGACTCTAAATTAAAGGAAGGATGTAAAATGGTATTTAATTCTTATTCGATCTAGTAAAATAGATTCGTATGCAATGCAAAATGAATAGACCAATACGCCTATACGGTGTATGTTTAATTTTTTTTATGAAAATTAAAAATACTAAACATCATAGTACGACTTTATATAATATATAATTTTTATCTATTCGAATTTAAGATCGATGATCATATATAAATAGTATAAGCTATACAAGTTAATATATAAAAAAAAAGAATAAGATCCAGCGTATAAAAAGAGGACCCCACTAACCATATAAACGAGTAAACCCGTTCTTCTTTTTTTTTTAGGGAAAAGAGTGCTGGAGGGAAGATTGTATTTGCAAAAGCCATTGTAAGAATTAAACTCTATATTGGAAAATTATATTGAAAAATCTGTTTTGTCATTCATTCAATGAAGAAAAATAATAAAACTTAATACTAAAAAAAGAAAATTAGATGATCAGATTTAAAATAGGTTATATAACTCATAAGTGTATAATAGATTCTTGTTTATTTGCATCAACCTTTTGGGTTTTACTTCAACAAAATAATTTTGCTCAAAAAAAAAAATAATGCTTTGGTTTATGCTCATCACAATAAGATTAAACAATGAATAGAATTTGTTTGTTTATGGATAACTCATCTAAATTGCAGTAACTCTAAACAATAGCAGTTATAACTTATTTATGCATAATATATACGAAAAAAGATTAATTCTGAATCATAAAATATGTGCACAAATAACTATATCAAATAAAAAATATTTTTATATTATTTTAAATGAGATAATAATAAAAATAATTAATAAAAAATAACAAATATTAAAATGTCATGATAAATTAAATACATTAAGGTTATAGTTTGAATAACTGATTTATGATCGATATAATATTATATTATATTTTTTGATATACTTATTATCCTTCTTAATTATTTTTAAAAGTTAATGAAGATAAAATACGAGCTTTTTTTATAGCGATATTAAGCCATCTTTATTATTTCAAGGTTAAGTTATTCATTTTTCTATCTAAAATTTTCCATTGTTCACTAATAAATCTACTTATTAAATTTATATTTTTATAATCAATTAGATCCATATTTATATATATATATATATATATATTATATTTATCCATATACATATACTTTTCTAAATTCCTTTTCTTTACTACTTCTTACTTCTTTCGTCTTTATATTTTATTCTCTTATATCTTTATTTCTTTTATACATAAAGATATAAGAGAATAAAATATATGAAATCTTGTAAAATCACTAATATTCTTATTTTATTAGTATTATATTAAAATATTAAAGGATAAAATACTAATAAAATACTTAAAAGACTAATATAATCAACAGGTGCTCTTATTGGTAGAATTTAAATTTGATGTCATATGTTCAAATCCTACAGAGTACAGAATACAAACGTGCTTTTGATATAGTAAAAAATTTATAAAATAAAAAAGATTATAGAATTATACTTTATACAAGGCTACAAGGATAAAAAAAGATAATACTAAATGCTAATGCAAGCTTAATTATATATCCTATAATTATTCCTTTAAATAATTCAAAAATAACCCATTTTAAAATATTATGCAGTACAATTAAGTCAAATAATCCTTTATGGAATAAAATTTCAGCCATTTGTAAACCTTCCGGTATGATTTTGTTTAATGTTTGTTCAATTACCCTTTTGCCTACAAAAGCAACATAAGCATTAGGCTCAACAATAATAACATCTCCCAACATACCAAAACTAGCTGTAACTCCGTCTGTTGTAGGAAATGTAAGAATTGATATATAAAATAACTTATTATTTAATTGATAATCATAGAAAACAGAAGATATCTTAGCCATTTGCATTAAACTCAAACTACCTTCTTACATGCGTGCCCCTCTGGAAGCACATATAATAATTGCAGGTAATGATTGATTATTAGCATATTTGATCGAGTAATCTTCTCCCCTACTACAAAACCCATGCTACCTCCCATAAATTGAAAATCCATCACCCCATTGCTACAGGAATACTATTTAATTGACCAATACCTATTTGAACAGCTTCTATTAAACCAGTTCTTATTTGATAACAAGAAAGACAATCTTTATAGGATTCCTCTTCTGAATAGAATTCTATAGGGTTTACAGAGAGCATATTATCATCCATTGGATCCCAAGTTCCGGAAGAAGATCAATTATATCTGAACTACTCATTTTCAAATGAAAACCACAATGTTCACAAATATTCATTCTTGATTTAAATAATTTTTTATAATTTAATCCATAACAATTCTCACATTGAACCCATAATTTCTTATATTTATTATTTATATCTTCTATATCTATTATATCTATAGAATTAACCTCTTTTATATCATCCATTTTTATATTATTAGTATAAGTACTTTTACTTGCCTCAAAAAATAACCTATAAATATATAAGTTTATACCTTGTAAATCTTAGTAATCTCATAACAAAGGTAGCACTTAATACAACTATTAATATGATTATTCCAAATATTAGTATCATATACATAAAAATCCGATGACTAATTTTGATTCATATACACCCTATTATTTAAAAAATAATAAATTAAAACCTATAGATTATTATCATCGTCTTTATCAAGAACAAAAAATTTATTATCAATATCAAAATACATAAGAATGGAATACTTATTACCATACTTTTTTCGAACTAAAATAGGAAGATCAAATATAATACTCAAAATATTATTTCTATCAACGAAATAATTTATATAATAGGTATTGTATAAATTATAGCTCTCCCAACTAGGACTAATTTTATCCATAATAATTAAATTTTCATCTTCTTTGCTATGCCCCAAAAAATTATCAATATTGTTATTATTTTTAGATCTTATGAATCACCATTTTTACTTAGATTCTACTCTTTTAGCCAACATTAAATTGAACTCAATTTCTTTCATAAAATAACTTATCCTCTTTTTTATTTACTCTTAAAAATAAGATTAATTTGATAATCATAATTTTTATTTTATAATGAATAGTCATTGAATATTCTAACAAAAAAAAATTGTAATTCCTATTTTAATTACTGCTAATGTAATTAAAAATAAATATATAAAATTTAATATGGGATATGTATATTATGGGATTAAAAAACTAATATTTACTACAAAAATTTTAAATACTAGCTTTACTACATTAATATTAATATATAATATAATATATAATAATGTAATATAGTAAAATCCTTATAAAAAATGAATTAATAAATTAAGAATTTTAGTACAAGTTCATTTACTTCAGTCTTAATTTATAGTTCTGAAAATGAAAAGAAAAATATAAAATTACTTAATGTCACATTATTGAGGATCTCGTTTAAAAATAATATATCGATTAGGAGTTTTACCAGGATTAAGTCGAAATAAACCTGGATCCACAAATGATAAAAAAATAATAAGAATCCACTCCATAAAAAAATCACAATATTATATACATTTAATAGAGAAATAGAAATTACGCTCTTGTTATGGTTTGACCGAGCAAAAATTACGTAAATATGTGCAGATTGCTGGAAGATTAAAAGCTCAACAGGTATTATTTTATTGCAAATACTTGAAATGTGTTAATATTATATTTAGATTAGGAATGGCTTCAACCATACCGGAAGCTAGACAATTAGTTAATTATAGACATATATTAGTTAATGGTTGTGTAATTGATATACCAAGTTATATTTGTAAACCTAGAGATATTATTACTATGAATAGAAAGAATAAAAATTAATAAATAATTATCTTCTTTCATTGACTTTCATTACTTTACCAAATCATTTGTCTATTGACTCTTTATAACCTAAAGGTTTTGTAAATTGAATAATATATATTAAAGATATCAGTATTAAAATAAATGAATTATTAGTCGTAAAATATTATTCTAATATTTAATAATAAATCAATTTTATTTTTAATTTTTAAATCTTTTTGGTTAACTTTTTTTGGTTAATATTTAATTTATTATATTTTACATTATTAAAATTACTAAAGTTAACATAAAAAGATTTAAAAACTAAATGTGGAGACAGGATTTGAACCTGCGACCTCAAGGTATGGGCCTTGTGAGCTACCAAACTGCTCTACTCTGCGAGATTAACCAAGAAACAATTTTAATTATTCAACTTTTTTATTTACCAACTTGATACTATTGTCCCTGGTAATAAACATGTATGAACCATTTTTCGCAATATATATCCAGATATCCCGAAGTATTTATAATTTGATTTAGGTCTTCCTGTTAAAAAACAACATCAACGAAGCCTTATGACAGAACTATTCCGTGGCAAGGATTGTAATCTTTCGTGAATCTTCCATGTTTCTCTCAAAGAAGAAACTCTTCTTAGTTCTTTTTTTAAAGATAGACGAATCAAATAATAATTTTGTTCTAAATCTTAACGCTTTTTTTCTCGTTGGAGCAGGCTTCTTATTGCCATAATGTTAAGTTCTAAGATCTTTTTTAATTTAAAATTTTATATATTTATTTATTATATTTTTTATTATATTTATTTGATGTTTATATGGAGTATATTGATAATTAATTAATTTACTTATATAATATAATATATAGAAAACATTATTAATAATAATATATCTATATATATAATAATTAATCATGAATAAAATTAAAATATATAATAATATAAAATAATAATAAAGAAAATTATAATATTTTAATATTTATTAATTAATATTATTAATATAAATATAAAATAAAGACATAAATTAATTATAAGTATAAGTATAAAATAATTAAAATATTAGGGCCCTCATCGTCTAGAGGTTCAGGACATCTCTATTTCAAGGAAATAATGGGGGATTCAACTTCCCCTGAGGATATTTTTTTTGTAGGACGACAAAAAAATTTATTTATATAGTATATAAATTTAGTAATTTATTACAATATTACAAGTATTATTAATTAAAATTTAGAATCTCTTATTATTTATTATGGTCACTGTCCAAGTGTTTAATGGGTGTAAAGCCTTAAAATATTTTTTTAAGATGAATTCATTCTTTCGTTGGTTCAAATCTAGTTCGGAAAAATATTTTATAAATTAATAAGAATAATAAAAAATAAAAATAAAAAGCTTATTAATAAGGTAAATTATCAAGAACATAAGAAAATATATTTTAATATTTTATAGTATATTTTTAGTTAAGGATCATATGGATTGTCAAATCTTAAAATCACTTACACCCACATCTTACTCTTTCACATAGTAGTGTTTTATAACCTATTGAAATTAAACTTGAACTAACTTTTTATTTTATTTTATTTTCAGTATAGAGTAAAATAGAGTAAATACAATTTTTTAAATATTTTAAATAAATAAAATAAATATTAAATATATAATATTATATAATATAATATAAATATATATATAATATAATAAATAATATAAATATTAAATATATAATATTATATAATATAATATAACTATATATATAATATAAAAATACAAACTATCTATTTTAATTTTAGTTTAGTATTTAGTATATTATAGTTAGTTATTTATTTATATTTATTATATTTAATTTATAGTTGGAGTTGGCGGCCATGGTCAAGTGGTAAGATAGTGGACTGCAAATCCGTTATACCCCAGTTCGAATCTGGGTGTCGTTGAGAGCAAAAACTAAAAAATATAAAAAGGTATAATCAGAATTTCATACTTACTATATTATATATTTCATAAATATATATTTTTTACTAGAATATTAACTAATATTTTAAAGTAATAACTTAATATTTAATTATTATATTGGTTTATTGGTTTTTAGTTTATTTTTGGTAGAATTCTGATATTAATCTACTATATTTTACTATATACCTATATAATATATATATATATATATATATATATATATATATATATTATAGATAAGTGAATAAGAGTATTAAATTTAGGTCGTATCTTAAAAGTCAATTATAATATAAATTTTTGTTAAAATACTATTTTTATATTTCTTATTTTAAATTTTTAAAAGGACTTAATAGTTGAAACCTTATGATAAAATGACAAAATGATAATGAAATATAAGTTTAAGAGAAATGATGGATGTGGGAATACTTTTTGTACATGGTACTAATAAATTTGAATCCTAAGATGGCTCCTTATATTATCACAAAATTTAATAATATTCATATTGTAAATCTTACTATTACTGCTCGTTCTTTATCAGAATCCTGTTATTTAGTTTTTGATGCAGAAAGAATGTGAAAAGAGTTTTTAATCGTAGGTACAAAAAATAAAGCTTCTTTTTTAATAGCATCCAAAGCAAAAAAGATTCGATGTCATTATATTAATAAAAAATGTCTTTGCGGTATGTTAACAAATTAGTTTACCATAGAAAATTTACTTTGAACTTTAAGGGATTTAAGAGCCAAATAAAATAGGGGTAAAATAAAATGCTTAACAAAAAGAGATGCATCTATAGTAAATAAAAAATTAAATACTTTACAAAAATATCTGGGAGGAATAAAATATATGACAAAATAACCCAATATTGTAATTATAGCTGATTAGAAGCACGAATTTAAAGTGATTCGAGAATGTATAATCTTGGATATTCCAACGATTTGTTTAATTGATACAAATTGTGACCCTAATTATATAAATCTTTCAATATCTTCCAACGATGATTCTATAGCATCTTTTAATTTTATTCTTACCAAATTAGTATATTCAATTTTTGTCGAATTGACTGTTCGAGAAAAGACAAACACTTTTTAAAGGTTAGTCGTTATTATTATAATATAATAATGGGGCGTGGCCAAGTGGTAAGGCAACGATTTTTTGTCCCATTAATCGAAAGTTCGAATCCTTCTGTCCCAAATATTTTTATATTATTTTTATTATGATATTTTGTAATTAAATCTTAGATTAAATATATTATATTTAATATTTAAATATATATTATATATAAAATCATTTATAAAATAATTAAAAATAAAATAAATAAATATATAATAAAATAATAAATTAAAAAATAAAGGAAATAAATTTTAGAATTAAAGGAAACAAGCTTTATTGAATAATTTTATACTTATTTAGTTTTCATTAATAAAATATAATATTAAATAATATTAATTATTAAATTATTAATATATTAATTAATATATTAATAATATATAATATTTTAAGTATATTAAGAAATATTAAGAACAGATTAAGGAACTAATATTTAATTTGATAAAATTAAACATAATATTTTTAAACAAAAAGAATTATTCTATCCGCTACTATTAAAAGAGTATATTTACTCTTTTTTTCAATTTCATATATTAGGCAACCTAAAAGTTAATCTCAACTCTTATAGTTATAAAAATAGATGTAGTTTACTACTTGTAAAATGTTTAATTAATCAAATTTATTATCAAAAATATTCTCAATTTTATATTATTGATTCGAAAGAAAAAGGTTACAAAAACTTGATTTTTTATTATCTTTCTTAACAAATGCTATTAGAAGATTTTATCTTTATTTTAGAAATACTATTATCCTCAAAGTTAGTAGCGTCTTTTGAAAAAAAAATACTAATATATAATAAATAAAGATCTATTTGTTCAAAATTAACTTTTTTAGAAGATAAAATATCAAATTTAAATTAAGTAATAGACATATTAATACCATATCCAATCCATTTGGAAATTCTGGTTAAAATACTTCAATGTTGGATCAAAGATGCTCCTTCATTGTATTTATTAATATTAATCTTTTATGAATATAATCAAATTAAGATTAATATCTTTTTTATTTCAAACACTCTTTTACAAGGAAAAAATACAAAATATTCTTATTTATATCTTCTACATAATTATTATATCTATAAATTTGAATATATTATTATGTTTCTTCAAAAAAAGTCATCCTATTTAAAGTTCATATCTTATGCAAACTTTCTTGAACAAACATATTTTAGTAAAAAAACTAGTATTTATGTTAAATATGTGTTTCATCTATTTTAATGCTTTTCCAAGTATCCTTCAACAATTTATTGAAGATCCTCTTATACATTATATTCTATATAAAGGCAATTTAATTATATTGCTAAAAGGAAATATTATTTTAAATTTAATATTACTAATAATAAATAAAAGGGAACTTTATCTCGTAAATCTTTGGCAATATTATTTTAACTTTTGGTCTCACCCTTATTATAGAATTATTAAGAAACAATTAATTAACTATCTTTTCTATTATATAGGAATAAGGTATTTTTCAAATATACTGCGAAAGTCTTTGAGAATAAAGAATATAATGCTAGAGAATTATTTTATCATAACTATTTTCATAAAAGAATTATATAATATAGATCCATCTATTTATATTATTAAATCTTTGGCAAAAGCTAATTGTTGTACTACCAAAGGGAAATCTATCGATTTTTGTCAAATATATAATAATCTTTTTTATTATCATAACGGATCTTCAAATTTAAATAAGATTTATTTTTAAAAGTATACACTTCAACTTTCTTGCGATAAACTTTGACTCATAAACATAAAGGTAAAGTAATTTTTTTTACAAAATTGAAATTATTAGAAATCTTTTTATTGGAAGAAGAAAAATTGACTTTATAAATTGCATAAAAATGTATTTGGTATTTTAACATTATATAACATTCTCCAAAATTTTTGAACATTATAAAAAAACTTATATGATTCTGTATGAGAAGGTAAATACTATAAATTATAAAAAAAAAGAAGATAAAAAAGAAGGAGCCAGAAGAAAAAAAAAAGGAGAGGGAAAAGAAAAAGAAGAGCAAAGAACGAGGAGAGACGCGAGAGAGAACGCGAGAGGAGAAAAGAGAGAAGAGGAGAAAGAGGAGAGAGAGAGAGGAGAGAGGGGGAGAGAGGGGGGAGAGGGGGGAAAGACCGGAAGCGGAAAGAGGAAGGAGTAGGAGGAAAGAGAGAGAGAAGGAAAGAAAGGAAGAGAAATAAGGAAGAGGAAGAGGAAGAAGATAATTAAAAAATAAAATTAATAAATATAAACAGAAATTTATTTATAATTTATATAATATTAATATATACTAATATTTAATATATTAATTATTAATATTATTAATATAATTATTTAATTTAAATTTTTATATTTTTATTTATATATACAAATCTTAATGCCCAATATTTTAGAGCTAGTTCTAATTGTATGAGAGCAGTAATCAATTTTAGCATCGATTATTTGTAAAGAAACTTTACCTTCTCTAATCCACTCAGCATGAGCTATTTCTTTCCATCAATACACCCTACAAGCTTTACATGGATCCCTTTAGTACTTGCTTTTTTAGTTAATTCAATAGCCTTTTTAATTACTTTTCAAAGGGATACTCTATATTTTAATTGTAAAGCTATATACTCTGCAAGAATCATAGGTTGTTCATAAGGTTTTTTGATCCTTTTTATGAAAATATTCAGTTGACTATTTTCATAAATAAGATCTCTTTTTAAATGCATTTGAAATCTATTTAAACCTTGTATTTATCCTTCTATAATAAATTTGGGAATCCTATATAGATTATTACCTTAATTAAACTTTATCTTTTTTTAATCCCTTTATGAACAATCCCTTCTAAATCTAAGGATTGTCTTTTATCTTTGTTTACATAATCCTTAATATAGTTACGTATTCTTACATTTTCTTATAGACTCATAGAAATTCTTTTTGGTTTTGCAAACCAAAAAGAATGATAAACTTGATTTGTTTCAAGTCTAAAACCAAGTGGATTTATTTTTTTTCCATATATTTTATTATTATTATTGATAGTTATTTATCTTATCTAAGTTTTATTATAAAATTTAGATAAGATAAATTTATTATAAAAAAGTTTAAGTATTAATTATTACTTAACTTAGTCATGTAACTAACGACGAGATTCACTATCCTTTTTTGTATGTCTAAGAAAAGTTATAGTAGGTGCGAACTCTCCTAACTTGTGACCGACCATACGATCCATAAATTAAATAGGTAAATTATTTTTTCCATTATGAATGATGATTGTATGGTCAATTATTATGGGTATAATGGTAGATGATCTAGACCAAGTAACAATAATCTCATTCTCCTCATTTAGCTTATTAATATTTTCTATTCTTTTTAATAAAGAATTAGCTACAAAAGGTTTTTTTTTTTAGTGGATTTATCACAACTTAGTCCCTTATTTCAGTCTTTATCTTTAATATTTAATTTTAAATTTTTCTATTTATATATACATCGACAAATAATAAATATATTGCTATATTTTTTAATTTCCCTACTTCTTCTTCCAAGAGCCGCATAACCCCACGGAGTTGTAGGTCTTTTTCGACCTATTGGGGATTGACCTTCACCCCCCCGTGGGGGTGATCTACGGAGTTCTTAACCACCCCTCGTACTATAGGACGTTTAACTAACCAATACTTTGATTCGGCTCTACATAAATATTTTTGATTCACCTCTATATTACCCACTTGGCCTATTGTTGCTAAATAATTATGGAAAATGAGTCGAACCTCTCCAGAAGGCAATCTTAATGTGGCCCATTTGCCTTCTCTTACAATAAGTTTTGATGCAGCACCTACTGCTTTAGCTATTGTCCATTCTTTCTAAACATTATTTCTATGTTGTGTACGGATGTACCTAAGAGGATATTGGTTAAAATAGTTATTAGTTATTTTTTTATTCATATAAACGCAAACTCTTCCCAAAATATACAGCTTATTACAAAGCATACAACTTTCTAGATATTTTAATCTTTAATTAATTAAATAATAATTATATCCGAGGTATTGTAATAGCTCTAGGTTGTTACCCTGCTAATCTATGGCCTAAGTAATCATTCATTTTGAGTCCATTGATTTTAGAACATCCAATGAAACATATCCTAAAAAATTTGAAGTCCATTGGACTTCTCTAAGTCCAAAATAATATTTGATCAGTCTAGATGCCTTAGTTTAGACTCAAAATATTTTTATCTTAGAATTAAAATCTGATTACATTTTTGAATTCCTCACTCCCAAATTAGCTAGGGGTAAAAGTTTGGTGCAATTTGGAAATCATTTAGGCCATAATTCACATTTAATTAAAATGGTCTAATTGCATTTTGGGGTTTCCAACAATTTGAATTTGCAATTTTACCCTAAAACCAAAATAATGGCCGGGATCCGCTTGTGTGGACCGCGGGCGATCCGGTGCGGAGCCCGGGTCGCGCGACAACGGAGTCTCGCACATCTCACCGTTGCACCTTCCTATCCAACTGGCTAGGATCAGATCCCGCGGAACTGAAGATCTGCCGTTAGATGTGCCCTGTGAATCCTACGGCGTGGATTCAATCGGGTTTGGCTGTTAGGATCTGAAGGATCAGGATAGTTCTGCGGTCCTGATCGATCCATCAGACGGTCCACAGCACACCCGCACTGTGGATCTTCGTCTTCGCCATGTTCGCGACCGACCGAAGGAATCCTTCGGATCTTGGACAACCTGACCTGTCCCCCACTACCCGGATCTTCCCTCAATAGCATATCAGTCCCGATTGGGCCTCGTGACCCGGCCGAGATCAATTAGGAAAATTGAGAGCTCGGCCATGGCCGACTTCTCGGGTCTCTCCAGCCCAAGCTAATGGCTCTGGAAGCTTCCCCATTCCATGCTGACCATTCCATGCTGAGGCTATAAATAGCCTTAGTGTTCCACCCTATGATCCTTTGCTGATCAATTGAGCTCTCTGCAACCTCCACCATTGCTGTCTATTTGAGCTTGCATAGGCAATCCTAGGAGCTCCCGAACCGCTGGTAGTAGGCTCTCCTGGTATTCAGAATCCTTTGCAGCATCTGGAACCTCGGCTTAAGCAAGCCGAGCCCTCAGTCGATCATCCCAAGCTCCCCCGTCAAACCAGGTACCCCCACTTGCTGATTTTGAGCGAATGAGGCTCAGACCTTCCTTCTTTTGACTCATATTACTGCGTATAGTTGAATTGAACCTAATGCTATCGTAATTGCACCTTGAGCTAGCCCCGGTCGATCAAATTGATCAATTGGGCTAAATCCCTTAAGGGACGTCTCGGGTGAGTAAGGTCCCGGTGTTCCAGACTATCTCAAGCCCTTAGACGAGGGGGCATTGATCCATCTCACCTCCCTAAAGGTGTAGGGATCGAGCCCTGGGTCTGGCATGGCCTCTGTGAGTAGAATTGTCTCTCCACAGTAGCTCCATTAAAGGAGCCCTCGGGTGAGTAAGGTCCGGCTGATTCGGACCATTTCACAGAGGTCTTCAGGTCCTGTTCGGTGCGCCTGACCACGGTGAATGTGTATCGATCACTGGTTGGACGTGCCATGGTCGGGATGAGCCAGAATTGACCGATTAGGGTTTCCCTAATCGGATCCCTCCGTCGGGACAAAGGCTTGGGGACGAAGCGCTGTGTAGGTCAGGCTGACCTGTGACCCGCGCTATGCGATAGTCCCGGGTCTTTCGAGCCCTGGCCGACCTACGCCTTTTGTTACCGGGCTGAGCCTATTTTAATTTTAAATCCAATTAATTGGATTTATTTTCCTTAAGGAAAATAATCCAATTAATCAAATAATAGGAAGATTTAATTGGAAAAATACATAATGTATTATTTAAATAACTTTTGATCCACTATTCAAAATTCTATGATATCATATATGAAATTGATCAAAAAATCATCAGGGATCTGAATATAAAATAATATTGAACATCTAATGGTTAGATTTTCTAGTTTTAAATAATTATTATAGATCTTGATTAGGGTGAATTAGCAATTATACTTAACCAAATTGCATGTTTAGGGTGTCATTAGTCTCCTTATAAAAAGTAGAATAAATGTGCTAAGTGAATTATTTTTCTGATCTCTGTACTTTAACTTATGCCCTAATCTTGTTAAATCATGATTAGTGAAAATTAGGGTTTATATATATTAGATCTTAGCAAACTTAGTCTCTGAGTAATTGTATGATTAAATAGAACTTATGTGCCAATTTGTATGAAATTATGATGGCTAGATTTGTAATTATGTGCTAATCCTTTTGGATTGATTTAGGGTTTGATTAGCACTAATTACTTTCTATTTTCTTATAAATTTTTTTGACAATATCCTTCATAACAGTAAGGTAAATATATAAAAAAATGTAGGCTAATTTATGATGTATAAATTGAGTAAATCTGAAATTGGAGAACTTAATCACCTTAATTATCTTAAGAAGTCTTAAGACTTTGATCAAGCTTTTAAGCCTTGCTCTAGGTCTAAGATTGTCATCAATAATACATACTTAATTCACTAATTTATCATTGATCTATAAATGAATACTTGATCTTAATTAAGATATGAGTAGGGGTCAAACCCTAATCTACTTAAGTACGATCCAAAGCCTTAAACCTTAATTAAATTGACTTAATTATAAGATAATGAAATTGACATTATTCTGATAATGCATCAGATTTGATATTGATCTTAAACATTTGAATTAGACATGTTAAGGGTAACAATGAAGTTATGTGATTGTTTAAATCTGAATCTAAACTTTAGATCCTTGATTTTCTCCTAAATAAGACTATTTGCATATGAAGATTAATAGAATTAGATTGATTGAACAAGTGATCTAACTCTAATAACATCCTTAATTTAAATCACATAATCTTAGAATAAGTAATGATCAGATGACTTAATCATCTGATCGGATCACTCCAAGTCTAATGGTAAGTAAAACCTAAAGTGTTAGCATTAGAATTAAGAGTGTGAGATCTTAAGTAACTCAACACAAGATCATTTCTAAATTATTTTAAAAGACCTAAATTTGAATATATATTGAGATAGGAGGACTTTGCATAACTCATTAAGGTAGAAGCTTAGATGATCCTTTAACCTTAGAAGTTGATCTTAACCCCTCGTGGTAGGAATCACTTAAGATTTAAGAATGACACATTTCCTTATGGTAGAATCTATATTGAGTAATACTTGATCACATTTTTTTTTGGAACTTTGTATAGGACTTACCTATTTAGCATAAGAATTATAGTCTTGATAAATCTTTATTAATTAAATAGAGTTGGGTGAACCCAGATTATTAGTTAGTGTAGTATGGCATACCCATAGTACTGATTTTCTTCAGTAGTATTCGGCATTAGTTGATTCACTCCAATGTGGACATATGAGCAGGTGCTATCCCGAGGGATTAGACAAATATAGTCCCGTTAGAGTAAATTCCCCAATACTAAGAGTGTATTAAATCGGTACTCATTCCTTGGTTTGATTGAAATACAAATCATCAATGGGCGATGCCTTCTATCGAAGATCGCTTCAATAGGTGTGGCTCAAACAAACTAAGTAATTAGAATCACCTTCTTTAAGACACTGAGTGTGATTGTAAGTTAGGCATCTTATTAACTTAGCTTGAGATACAAATCGCCAACGGGCAATGCCTCCTATCGAAGATCGCTTCGTTAGGGTGGCTCAATCAAACTAAGTAATAAGAATCACCTTTCTTGCAAATGTGCTAAATATGTGTATACAATCATCCCATCTAATGATCTTTAAGTAAATCTTCAACTTTAACCAATTTTCATTTTAGAAGCTAGGAGTCAGAATCCTTTTAGCAGGATTCTGCATAGTGGAGACCTATAATTTATTACCAGTATTCAAAGTTTTGTGGATTTCTAAATTTTACTCATATAGAATAGAAGCATGGGCATATACATGAGCATAAGTTTGATGAATCATTTCAGCAGTGATGCATGAGTATCAGTGATAAATTATGGGTTACAGAATGTTGCATACATAGACTGGGGAATCTCAATATGCATAGGCATCACCATAATGTCTTCCCAACTAAGTGTATGTATACATTGGATTGTACGACTCATAGCCTTTCAGTGATAGTTCTGTGACATATCGTGGCATACCCTGTTGTGGCATATTTGGGTACATCATTTCTGTGACATATTGTGATGGCCCTGCCCCGCCGTGGTCCTGTTAACTCTTAAGTTAACAAGATTACAGTGGAGGGGTCATCTAAATGACAAGGTCCCTACTTAGAATTAGATTAGACACACATTCTAATCCACCTTAACTAAGGACTTAGCCATTTCTCCAAGAACCCATCACTAAATAATCATACAAGTAACACCGAGTGCGGAATCATAAATACAACATCCATTCATACAATACAATAATCCAGAATAAGTAAAGTGCTGAAAAGAAATGTTAACCCTGAATTATTATAACATTTTAAATAGTTTCAAAAAAACTAAAAATAGACTCTCATCCTCACAAGTGTAGAAAGAAAACTAAGTCTAAGGATCTTCTGGCACAGGCTCCTCCTCCAATGGAAAGTCCTCCACTGGATCTACAGCTCCAAGAAACTCAGAACCTATCATTATCAATTTCATAATGATAGGGCCCCAGCCAACAAAAAAAAAATCTAGTCAGACTATTTTCTAAGTACAGTTTTAGGCTGCAAGTTTATTAAGTTATTTAGATATCACCATAACTCATATAAAAGCATAATAGGAGCAGAAAAGCATAAGAAAAGAATGGTAATAAGCTATAAACAACAGTATATAACTAAATCAGCTCGGAAGTAAACACATACCTCTTCCAAGCAACTACAACAAAGTTAGGTAAGCAAAAGAAAGACTAAACAAATACTGTAAAATAAATATCTCCTAAACATGCTTATGATCAATCTAAAGTATGCTGAGTGACATAAGAGTAAACAAGTGTATGAAAAACTAAAAATCAATCTAACATCCTATACATGTGAAAACAACAAATAGAACTAGCATCCTATATAATAAAGCTGGAAAAGACTGAAAAGACTGTAAATAAAAGCAGTGCAGAAATATAGGAAAATGTAAAGTAAAACGGTAACTACAAAACTGAAACTGTATTGGCTACTCAAGCCACTTAAACTGAAAGTACACATAAGTTAACTTAGCCTGATGGGCTAAGACTAAAGCTCTAAAGGGATAAAAGTACTGAAATTAGTATACCATATCAAATCCTGATAATTCAATCAGTTGGATTGGTCTGACCCGACAATGTAGGCAATCCAGAACGGGTGAAATGAAGAGGTATACTAATCAAACTAGCATCTGAACGGATATTATCAACACACTTAGCCTGATAGGCTATAATAGAAAAACCAAGTATAAGTGTACTTAAATTAGTATATCCATATCAAATCTTGACAAATCAATCAGTTGGATTGGTCTAACCCGACAATGTAGCCAATCCAGAACGGGTGAAATAAAGAGGTAATACTAATTAAGCTACACTCTACTAAAATACAAGAAAAAGAACAAATGCTATTTATGAATTTTCAAAGTTAACATAAGATATTCATCAAATATCCTATGCACCTAATATATGCTCAAGGTAAAAAGCTCAAAAATCAAGATAAGCGAAGCATCAAAACAAAGTGAGCAAGAGACTCAATCTAAAACACAGGTGATATCCATTGTTGTCTACTTTATTCGTTCTATCTACTCTAAGTTACATAAGTTTCAGAATCATCAATTCTTACACAATCTGTAACTTAGAATCATGAACCTATAAGTTGAAGATAATTAGGACTGGCCAAGTCCTAATTATATCTTTATCAAAAGATAACTACTTGATTTAAATAAACATATCATCGACCTAATTTGATAATTTAAACCATCCCAAGCCATCTTGATTAGTCAAATCAAGATGGAAGGATTAAGAATTAGACTCCAAATGATGGGGTCTAATCACTCAATCCAAAGGTATATCTAAAGGTCTAAGGTTTAGAACCCAAATCTCACTGATTAAGTTAAAAAAAATCCTAATGAAAATCAAATCATTAAGATAGATCTCTATCCTAAACTCTAAGGTTTAAAGATCAAATAATTATGTAAAGAAACTTAAGAAAAATCTATAACTAGTAAACTCAAGGCTTCACCTATTGAGTAACCCAATTTACTCAATAAATGAACTCTATCCTAAGATATATTCCTAATCTTAGGAATTTAAAGCTCTTAAGTACTAAGAGTATCTCTCATGACACACATCCTAACTAATGTTATAAGACCGAAGGAAAGATCTAAGAATGATTAAGGAAGGAAAGCACTCAAATTTTACTTAGGAATTTCATTAAGGACTTTAAAATGAGATCTTGATCAAAATTATATTAAGGTTTGAATTTATCTAATTGCTGTCCTAAATCACTTTATTTATGTTTAAAATATTTAGAATGTGATTTTAGGGTTTTAAAATGCTAAACCCTAATTTTTGGGCAAAATGACCTATTTGCCCCTACTTAAGGGTTCAAAAGATCAAAATTTGATCTAGGGTTTCAAATCTAAAATTTTCTATTGCAAGGTGTTTCTTACTGTCTAATATAAGATTAGATAGTAACTACACTAAATTTGGGTGATTTTTAAGCCTTATGAGGTCAAAGTAGTGAATTTAACTCATAGGGAAATTTTGGTAATTTGACTAAATGAAATCTAAATTTTCTTTCAATTTACTGTTATTTACTATCTAAGCTTTCCATAGAACCTAATTTTGCTGAATTCTGATAAGTATTGGCCAAGCTATAGCCAATACAAATTTTAGGGTTTAAATGGTAATTAAGGATTCTTATTTATGAGTCAAAATTATATTAAGGTTTGAATTTATCTAATTGCTGTCCTAAAATAAATCACTTTATTTATGTTTAAAATGTTTAGAATGTGATTTTAGGGTTTTAAAATGCTAAACCCTAATTTTTGGGCAAAATGACAATTTTTCCCCTACTTAAGGGTTCAAAAGATCAAAATTTGATCTAGGGTTTCAAATTTGAAATTTCCTATTGCAAGGTGTTTCTTACTATCTAATATAAGATTAGACAATAACTACACTAAATTTGGGTGATTTTTAAGCCTTATGAGGTCAAAGTAGTGAATTTAACTCATAGGGTAATTTTGGTAATTTGACTAAATGAAATCTAAATTTTCTTTTAATTTACTGTTATTTACTATCTAAGCTTTCCAAAGAACCTAATTTTGCTAAATTCTGATAAGTATTGGCCAAGCTATGGCCAATACAAGTTTTAGGGTTTAAATGGTAATTAAGGATTCTTAATTATGGGTCAAAAATCATAACTTCTCCAATTAGAATCAAAATTGAGCAAAATCAGTGACTATGGTTTACAAATGGTCCACTGATCACAATGACATGTGGTAGACTCAATTTGGACTCTAATTGGCTAAGTTATAGCTTAATTAGGGTTTAGGGTGATTAGTGAGTGATTAGTGAAATTAATCACCAAATCACTAATCTAACCTCACTACTAGGTTTTATTCTATTCTATGAGCTCTCTGAAATTTGAATTGTTCAATTTGGATCATTAAATTTGCTAATATTCACTAATCATGTTTTAGGGTAATTAGGGGTGATTAGCAAATCTAACCGTTGGATCCTAAATATTTTTGTAGATTACTATAAATTAGATTTTCCTGATCTGTATGTTATATCAATTAACCTTATTCATCCTCAAATAATATTTCACTTATTGTTAAACATTGAGGTAGATGAACTTGAGGTATGTAAGAGACATAGGTTTTGATTTGCATTTTACCTACATTTTATGTTTGAAAATCTTATTGAATTTTAGAATAGTTTAATTTAAATTGATGCTCTAACTCTTTCTTATTGTTATTGTTTGTTTGAGCTAAAGTTTCCTCCCTACACATTGGCACTTCTTGAGCTTGTTCCTAAATATCATCATTTGCAACTACATCTTGGCAAGGTTAACTATTTGTTACAAAATAAATTCTAACTGAGCCTCAATTCTCTTACATAGATGCTCTTGATCTTCTAGATTCAGCTCATGCCAAATCAAGGTTGGCTCAGTTTCTTGCATAAAGTTGTTTACATACCCATTAAACTCTTCCATCGATTTTTCTAAGTATGATTGCTCATTTGTTCAATTTGTATTATTAATGTTCATGTCAGAGTAAGTGTAATAGTGTTGGAAGTTGTGATCATACTCAATGTTGTTAACAAGCTTTGTTCTCAAAGATGTGAAAGGGTTATTTGTATTACAAACAGAACTTAAATGTGAACATCTGCACCATCTACACCAATTTGTTTTTTTATTATACATGACCATGACATTTGAGTACTCCATATATAAGTAAATAAAAAAAAATTAAAATAAAAACTAAAAAGAACAAAAGGAATAAAATAATAAGTTAAAATGATAGATATATGCACAAAAGGTTAAATCACTATTTACCTGTGAATTATCTCTAGTACAATTCAACCGTTCCTCGACAACGGTGCCAAAAACTTGACAAACTGATATTACGTAGTCTGCGCTTGCACACAAGTGTACGTGACCTGAAGTAATATGGGATGGTGAGATCCCAAAATTTATCATCCTCTGGGAAAGATGTGTGATTTGTTATTAGAGTACATTTACTTTCAATAATGTCTAATTAAATTAGTTTTATTATCAAGTTGGCAAAATTAGGAAAAGTTAGGGTTTAAACGTGAAGTTCATCTTAGCTGTGTGCATATTTACTCTTTTTCTAATTCCATGTCATTATTAAGTTATTTTACTTTTTATTTCATTATCAAGAGATCAATCTTCTCAAATTGGTTATTTAGTTTTGCTAGATCCTACCTAATTCTCAAGATGAACACTAAGTAATGATTCCATCTATGGCTCACATGCTTTAAATCTTAATTTAGCTAAGGAGTTGAGCTATGAAGCCAAATGAGCTTATGTCACTTTGCTCATAGTTTATCGCATTGCGCTCTAAATCCCTTGCATAAATTAAGGGTGAGCAATGGAGCTTTATAGATGGGTCTCGGCTCGCATGCATCAAATTCATTTCTTAACTTAGAGCTTGCAATGATCTACATCAACTATGTTACCTCGTTCACTACCTAACATGCCTCATCTAAGTGTTATGGATTGAGCTATGGAGCTTGAAGATTTTCATAATTATCTCATGACTCAAACGATCAAGCTATTTTATAGAAGTTATGCACAAGCTATTTTTGCCTAGAAAATTATGTCACATTCATTCATGGCTTTAACACTCAAAAGTGCATAGATTCTAGAATTGGCGATCATCGAGCTCGATGGGGTTTTCCTTACAAATATTAAATTTATTAAATATTCAAAAATATGCACCATCCATAACTCATTCCATTCAATTAATCATAGATAGCTTAGGCATGAATTGACATTTCATTACATGAAGAGAGATTACATGCAAAACTTCTAAGATTAACTAGATGTTCTTGTCCTACCCTCCCCAAAAGAGGGGGTTTAGGTTGCCATTACAATGAATTTGATGAGAAAGCCATAGGAAATAATGAGCATGCACATTGCTCTTACAAAAAGTTTGAAAGAAAAATTGAGAAAAGAGTGCAATACGTCAAATAATTGTAGGCGTTCTCTCCGTTTTCTCTTCTCTTCAATCCTCTTCTTCTCCCTCGCTCTCTGTGTTCTCTCCTTTGAAGCTGCAGTAGCCCTTTTAGTCCTCAGTAACAGCTAAAGATTGTTACCATAGCTAATCTAAGCTTAACCAAGCCTTAATTCTCATACCATTAGCTTTATCTAGTCGTTAGGACCTAACCCAACAAATTTAGGTCTACTGAAGTTCAGATGGTTTAATTTGCTATTTTTTCAATTTTAGAGCCTTGGAAATTAGCTAAATTAAATTGAGCTCTAAATTAAATTCTGATTTCATTTTTGAATTCCTCACCCCCAAATTAGCTAGGGATACAAGTTTAGGATTACTTAGAGGTCATTTAGGCCTTAATTCAATTAAAATTAATTGGATAAATTGCAATTAAAGGTTTAACAATTTAATTAATTGTAAAATCCCCCTCCAACGGTCAGCAGATCACCCGAGATTCACTATACGGATTGTGGGCGATTCGCTATGAGGCTCTCCACACGTGGTATCCATTTTGGCGCATCCAAGCCCTTCGTCTTTAGTGGATCTGGCGATTTAGATCAAATCCTATCCATGCATAATCACGAATGTCGAATCATGCCCGTGATCCAACACTTGGATTGCCCCAGCGTTAGTTTGTTAGAATCTGGGAGATCGGGATTGTTCCATCTTTGTGATCGTTCAATTAGACTGCTGAGCAAGGACCCACATTGTGGATCTTCATCCCTGCTCAGCCAGCATCTTGACAGGGATTTTCCATGTCAGGCTTGTCCCCCACTACTCCCCAATGGTCTCTAATGGCTTACCCTTTGTAACCCTAACTTCTCATCAGGTTACCTCGACCCAACTTCATCAATCTGGGCCATTAGAGCCAATTGCTCTTGGGCCAAGCCGATGTCATGGACCAAGCTTCCCTAGACTCCCTGAGCTACAAATAACTTGAGAAATCTCTTAGGAGGTTCCTTTGCACCTCTTAAGCTTGCATGTCCCTTTCAGTACCTCAATTCCATAGCTTCTCTTTCTCCCTGCTATCCTTGTCAACCCGATGCTTCGAAGCTCTAAACCACGATGAATTTTAGGGGAGAAACTCAGTGTTCGAGTCCCCAATAGCTAGGTTGTAGCTTAGGAAGGCTCCAACGATCTAGTTTAGGCTTCAACTGTGTTTCAAGCTTCTCATTTCATTATTCATACTGCAGCCAGGTACTTGCCTTCCCAAGTGTTGACCAAGCCATCATGCCTCTTTCCATCTCGATTGTCAAATTCAATCGAGTCTTAGTTGATTTCTTTTATTGATCGGGTTCGATTGAACTCGATTGAACAGCAATCGGCTTAGGCCTATACAGTGGGGTATAATTCCCGAGCCGGAGGAGGCTTCCATCGATCTGGCCTGCCTCAGGTCGAGCTAGATTAGGGTTCCGCTTCACCTTAAGACACTGATGGTGTCTAGATGAAGAGTCATTTCATTGTCTCTATGGGGAGAATTGTCTCCCTAAAGTAAACCCTAGTTGAAACCTTCGAGTAAGTTAGTTCCATGTATCCCCAGCCACAAGGGGCTTCTAGGCATGCTAATTATGCCATGGTTTAGTGATCATTTGGCGATCAAATTTGGGTTGTGGCATGGTCATAGTATCTATTATTTGGAATAAAACCCTAACACTAATTGTCCGGGTGTCAGGGTCCTTCGTTGAGATGAAGGAAAACAATGCAAGTCGGGCCAACCTGTGGCCCGCATCATTCAACAGTAGCAGTTTGTCAAGCCTTGACCGACCCATGTTGTCCCATAAGCGCCAGTCCATCAGCTCCTGGCTGACCTGATAGAGCCCAAATGGATAAATTAAGTAAATGCATTTGATTTTGTTAAACCTAAAGTTCAAACTATAGGGATTTTATTGAAATCTAAGGTTGAAATATTTCATTCAATTTATATCCAAATGCTATGATATTATATGCCATTTTGATAAGAAAGATGTGTAGATTAATAAACTTTAAAAATATTTTAATTTCTGTGAATATTTTTCTTAATTATGACTTAATTACCTAATTGCATGATTAGTGAATATTAGGGTGAATATTTATTCAATTTGCATATTTATGATTTCTATGTCTTCATTATGTCATTCAGATCTTAATTGCCTAATTAGTTTTATTTATTTATAATTAAATTTTATAATTATTCACTAATGATTTAAAATTTTAATTAGTGAATATTAGCCTTATTTGTTGCTTGATTTTGATAATTTTGGTATCTATGTGATCCTTAGATAGTAAGAAACCAATTAATAGCTTTACAATTCAATTTTTGAATGTTTAATTTATAATTATCCTTAATTAGCTTAAGACCTTAATTAGCTAATATAGAGCATGTTAATTGACGACACTTGATTTAAATTCTAATTTTACACTCCTTAAATAGTAAGGATGGACTTAACATAAAGTAATTTGAATCTTAATATTTAATCTTGCTTAATAGATTCTTAATCCCTAATATGAATCAATGTGATTTTATCTTTACCTTTATCCATAAAACTTATTGATTTTCTTCTAAATAAGAAAACATGCATGATATGTTCCTTAGTCAATAAAAGATGATTGACTGATCAAACAACTAAATTCCAAGTCTAATGAATTGACTTATGGATTGGCATGTGTCTCTTAAAAGTACCATAATGATGATTTACTGTGGCACCCTGATCCATAAGCCCTCAATCATTAGGATAGGAAGTGGAGTATCACTCGTGCAAATCCCTCACTCGACATTGGATTAGGTGAGATCCACAACCCACTGCCAAGGGAAGGCTGTGCACATCATAAATAATAGGATTAGTCACTACATCTAACATACATACAAAGTGCGGAAGCAAAATGAAATAAATATCACATCCATCCACCATGCAACACATAATAAATTGTACTATAGCTCAACAAATAATAAAGTGCATAAAAGTAATCATAGTCACAGTACCTGTATTATTACAACACTTAAATAGATAGTTTTAAAGACTGAAAATAAATCTAAAGTCACTCATCCTCACAAAAAACTAAAATAAGACTAAGTAGTGTCTGGCTGTCCTGACTGAAGCTCCTCCTCTAAATAAGGCAGCTCTTCTTCAGCACCCAGCTCCTCAAACTTATCTGAATCAGACACTACCGATTTCATAATGCCAGGGCCCGAGCCAATAAAAAGAAAATCTTGTTAAACAATTGTCTAAGTACATTTTAGGCTGAATATTTTACATGTGTTATTAATATCACCACTTTAACTTAAGCACAATGAAAGGTAACTAAAAGCAGTAGGGATAGTAAGCGTACATTAGGGTAAATGTGCACTCGAATCTACTAAAATATACTGAACCCAAAGGCAACTGTTATCCTAGTTATTATAAGTTTTCATTTCATGCACAAAGTTTTCTTATATGATATATCCACAAAATTAAGCACAAAATATAAGGAATGCATAGCAACAAAATAAATCAATTAAGCAAGGGACTCTTCTATATATGTTGACACTGTTATTGTTTAATTTAAACCATTCTAACTATTATAAGTTACACAAGTTCAGGATCTCGAATTCATACTATCGAGTGTAACTTAGAAGTACATCCTTATAAGTTAAAAGGATCATAACTGATCAGGTTCTAATCTAATTCAATCAAGTACGACTATAAGTTTAATCAATAAATCAAAATGTCATAATTTGATGAATTTTGGTGTTCTATCTAAGATCTGATCAAGATCTACTAAACTATAGATTATAGATTAAAGATTAAACACCATGAGATTGGGCTTAATCACATAATCCAAAAAGGATAAGATATAAGATCTAAGTTTCAGTTTAAAAGTGATCTATTGATAAGGTGAATCCTATTAAACAAATTAAACTTAATAAGATGAATCTCCTATCCTGAATTTAGGGTTAAAAGACAAAATAATCAAAATAAGTTATAAAAATCTAGAAACTAATAAAACTAAAGATTCATTCATTGAATAACCTACTTACCCAATGAATGAAATCTAACCTATGAGCTAGTCCTAATCTTTGGAATAGTCCTATTATGAGATGTAATGTCCTAAGAAAAGACTTAGAGCAAATTTTAGAAATTTTAAAAATTTGACCTAACAGTTGATGTTATCACTTATAACAATTCTATTATAATTCTAATAATAATTTTAGTGACTTAGAAGAAAATTTAGGGTTTAAAGATGCTTAATCTAAATTTTGTGCAAAAATGACCATTTTGCCCCTACTTTAGGTTCCAAAAAGTGACTTTTTGGTTTAGGGATCTAAATTGGAATTTCTTACTGGCAAATGATTCTTTACTATCTAACATGAAGATAGATAGTAAGTATGCTCAATTTGGATAAAAAATAGATTCTATATGTCCAAACCAAGATTTTTGACCTAAGGGGTATTTTAAAAATTTACTCCTATTGGAATCTAAATTTTTATGCAGTTTATTGTTGGTTACTGTTCAAGAATTCCATAGAGTCCAAGAACATTGTATTCTGAGGTATAATGGCTAAGTTATAGCTATTTTAATCTCTATGGGAAATTCGGTAATTTTGATCAGTCAACAGGTGACAAAAACTGAACTTTTTCATTTGAAGTCCAATTTTAGCAAACTCAGTTTTTATAGCTTTTCTATAATATACTGAGTGTATTGATAGGGAGTAAACCCAATTTAGACTTCAAATGGTCAAGTTATGACCTAACTAAGGTTAGGGATATTTTGGTCATTTTATGGTTATTCTAGGGTTCCGATCCTAAATGTTATTTTGTTTTATTGATCACATTGAAGTTCTAAGCTAGTTAGCACTTTGAATTTCTGAATTTGGAGTTGAATTGACCAAGTTATGATCAATTGAAATCTATGGGTATTTTGGTAATTTTTAGGGTAGGGTCCTAAATATTACTCTTCAAAATATGCTCCAAATGGGGAAAACTAATACTTCTATAGTGATGGGGCTATCCTCCTGAGTATTTTAAGATACATATTGCATATGTTTGAATAACTAGGTTAAAAGTTGTGAGAGTTTAATTAGGTCCTAAAATATAACTACGTTATACGTACTATAAAACTAATTTTTGCATTATGCCATTTGATTTCTTTTATTTTTCTAAGTAAAATAAAATCTATATTGACTATGTTTGGATCATCCTACAAAAAGTTATTAAACTCTTAAGAATTTTGAATTAAATAATTTAAATAGATAAAATTACTATTCATTTATTCAAATTGTATTAATTTACTATTCATTCCTAAAGTTAGAAATAAATTTTTTGTATTTATTAATTAACTAATTAATTATCAAAATCTATATTTAATTATCAATAATTTCAAATAATTTATTAACTAATTATCTATTTAAATAAATAAATAAATCTTTAGTTTATATATTTTAATACTGATTTACTATTTAATTAAGATTAAATTAATTAATTCACTATTTATGCTTAATTAATGGTCTAATTAGTCCATTAATTATCTATTTAATAGTATTTAAATATTAATTTAATTATTCTGTTTACTATTCCATTTATATTAATTAATTATTTAGTGTTAAGATTACTTAATTAATTACTTAATTAAATTAACTAATCATAATTAATTAAGTAATTAATTATACTTATTAATTAATTATAACAAAACTAATAGTATATATATATATATATATATATATTAGTTTTATTATTTTTATTTTTGCAGGTTTCCAGACGGCGGGACCCACTATTGACACGTGGTAGGTCCTGAATGGACGCGGGAGAGGCAGCGGGCCCCACAGCACCACACGGCAGCTCGGGCTATGGAGCGGGGCCCACACCTGCGGCCCGAAGCGATCACAGCGCAGCAGCGGGCCCCACGTGCCACGCGGCGGGCAGCACGCTTGACACCGAGCGTAGCAGGCCCCGCCACGCTTCCGCTGCGCCCAAAATCTCCACGGGTTGGGCTCGGGTCGACTTGGCCCATCTTGATAACCATAGCATTCACTCTCGACGGGTTGGAGCTAGGGTTAGGATTTGGTAGTGCTACCGTCGACGAGCAACGCCGGTCTGCATGGCCGAGGGTGGTCCTCAGCGAGGCTGACCCACAGAGATTAGTCCTAATTGACTAAGGTAACAACTTGGGTTGTTACAAACTCTCCCACTTAAGAACAATGTCGTCCTCGACATCACTCAAGTGGAAGTAAGAAGGCAAAGATGAAAATATGGCTTGAATTTATAAGCTTGGGATGACAAGAAAGAATACCTTGTACCAACTCTAGGTTGTTACCCTGCTAATCTATAGTCTAAGGAATCATTAATTTTGATTTCCATTACTTTAAGAACATCAAATGAATCATATCCTAAAATTTTGGAGTCCATTGGATTTCTCTAAGTTCGAAATGATAATTTGATTAGTCTAGAATACCCTAGTTTATACCTAAAATATTTTGATCTCAGAATTAAAATCTGATTTCATTTTTAAATTCCTCACCCCCAAATTAGCTATGGGTAAGAGTTTGGTTCAATTTGGAAATCATTTAGGCCATAATTCTCAATTAATAAAAATAATATAATTGCATAAAAGGGTTCCTAACATTTCAAATTTGTATTTATACCCTTTAAACTAATAAAATGGTCAGGATTCGCTGTGCAGACTGCGGGTGATCTGCTGTAGAGCCCAGGTCATGCGACAGTGGTGTCCCGCAAATCTAGCCATTGTGCTTAAGGAACCAATGGCCAAGATCAGATCCCGCGGGATCGCGGGTCAGCCATCGGATCTGCCCAGCCGATCCTATGGCCCGGATTGCCCCCGCGATCAGCCATTAGGATCCGAGCGATCTTTGTCGTAGCGCCATCTGATCGATCTATCAGACAGCATTCAAAGGTCCCGCTACTGTGGACCTTCGTCTTCTTCTCGCCGCGCCCGACAAGGAGATCCTCCCCGTACTGCTAGCTGCCCCACTTGTCCCCCACTCCTGTGTCCACCTTAGCAAGGTCGTTAGGACCTCCCCCATCTTGGCAAGGACCCCGGTTGGGCCTCGTGACCCAGCTGAGCTCAATTAGGAAAATTGAGAGCTCGGCCATGGCCCGACCTCTCGGGTCACTCTAGCCTGAGCCAATGGCTCTGGAAGCTTTCCCATTCCATGCTGAGGCTATAAATCGCCTCAATGTTCCACCCTATGATCCTTTGCTGATCAATTTAGCTCTCTGCAACTTCGCCATTGTCGTCTGTCCGAGCTTGCGTAGGCGATCCCAGGAGCTCCCGAACTGCTGATAGTAGGCTCTCCTGGTGTTCAGGATCCTTTGCAGCATCTGGAACCTCAGCTTAAGCAAGCCGAGCCCTCAGTCGAAAGTCCCGAGCTCCCCCGTCAAATTAGGTACCCCCACTTACCTGATTTCGACCCAATGAGGCTCGGACCTTCCTTCTTTTGATTCGTATTGCTGCGTATTGTTGAATCGAACCTAATGCTATCATAATTGCGCCTTGAGCTAGCCCCGATCAATCGAATTGATTAATCAAGCCAAATCCCTTAAGGAATGCTTCAGGTGAGTAAGGTCCTGGTGTTCCAGCCCACTTCAGGCCCTCTGACCAGGGGGCTTCGATCCATCTCACCTCCCTGAAGGCGTAAGGATCGAGCCCTGGGTCTGGCATGGCCTCTGTGGGGATAATTGTCTCCCCACAGTAGCTCCATCAAGGGAGCCCTCGGGTGAGTAAGGTTCGGCAGATCTGAACCACCTCATAGGGCTTCAAGTGTCTATCAGTGCGTCTCGGCTAGAGGATCGATTCCCGATTGACCCGAGGCCAAGGGGTGCGCTCTAGACAGAGAATTTTGCCGTCTAGGATTTCCCAGATCGGCTCCTACCGAGAGGAGACGGGGCGGGGACGAAGACCCTGTGCGGGTCGGGTCAGCCTGTGACCCGCGCGGTGCGACAGTTCCGGGTCTTCGGGCCCCGGTCGACTCACGCGGTTCGGCTAATGTGCCGAGCCCATTTTAAATAAATCCAATTAATTGGATTTATTTTCCTTAAGGAAAATAATCCAATTAATCCAATCATAAGAAAATTAAATTGGAAAAATACAGAATGTATTAATTGAATAACTTTTAATCCATTGATTCAAACCCTATGATATTATATATGAAATTGATTAGAAAATCATCTGGGATCTAAATATAAAATAATATTGAACATCTAATGGTTAGATTTTCTGATTTTACCAAATTATTGCAGATCTTGATTAGGGTGAATTAGTAATTTTACTTAACTAAATTGCATGTTTAGGTGCCATTAGTCTCCTTATGAAGTGTAGAATGAATGTGCTAAGTAAATTATTTTTCTGATCTCTGTACTTTAACTTATGCCCTAATCTTGTTAAACCATGATTAGTGAAAATTAGGGTATATATATATTAGATCTTAGCAAACTTAGTCTCTGATTAATTGTATGATTAAATAGAACTTATGTGCCAATTTGTATGAAATCCTGATGGTTAGATTTGTAATAATGTGCTAATCCTTTTGGATTGATTTAGGGTTTTATTAGCACAAATTACTTTCTGTTTTTATAAATTTTTCTGTTAATATGCTTCATAATAGTAAGGTAAATATATAAAAATAATGTATGCTAATTTTTGATGTATAATTGAATAAATCTGAAATTGGAGAACTTAATCATCTTAATTAACTTAAGAAGTCTTAAGACTTTGATTAAGCTTTTGAGACTTGATCTAGGTCTAAGATTGCCACCAATAATACATACTTAATTCATTGATTTGTCATTGATTTATAAATGAACACTTGATCTCAATTAAGGTATGAGTAGGGGCCAAACCCTAACCTACTTAATTAAGATCTAAACTCTTAAATAGTTAATTTAATTAACTGATTATAAGATAATGAGATTGACATTATTCTAATAATGCATTTGATTTGGTATAGATCTTAAATATTTGAACTAGACATGCTAAGCTTAATAATAAAGTTGTGTGATTGCTTAATCTGAATCTAAACTTTGGATCCTTGATTTTCTCATAAATAAGACTATTAGCATAATAATATTCATATAATCTTATTGATTGAATAAGTGATCTAACTATAATAACATTCTTGATTTAAATCCCATAATCCTAAAATAAGGAGTGATCAGATGACTTAATCATCTGATCTGATCATCCTAAATCTAAATTTTAAGTAAAACTTAGAGTGCTAGCATAAGAGTATGAGATCTTAAGTATCTCAATACAAGATCATTTTTGAAATATTTTAAAGACTTAAATCTAATTATACATTGAGGTAGGAGGACTTTGCATAACCCTATTGAGGTAGAAGCTTAGATGATCCCTTAACTTTAGAAGTTAATCTTAACCTCTCGTGGTATTAATTACTTAAGATTTAGATTGACACCTTTCCTTATGGTAGAACCTATATTGAGTGATGCTTGATCACAGTTTCTTAGAACCTTGTATAGGATTTACCTTTTTAGCATAAGAATTTATAATCTTGATAAATCCTTGTTAATTAAATAGAGTTGTGCAAACCCAAATTATTGGTTGGTGTAGTATGTCATACCCATAGTGCTGATTTTCTTTAGTAGTATTTAGGATTAGGTTGATTCAATCGAATGTGGACTTATGAGCAGGTGCTATTTCGAGGGATTAGATGAATACAGTCCCGTTGGAGTAAATCTCCCAAAACTAAGAGTGTATTAAATAGGTATTCATTCTTTAGTTTGATTGAAATACAAATCGCCAACGGGCGATTCCTCTTAGCAAAGACCGCTTCAATAGGAGTGGTTCAAACAAACTATGTAATTTGAATCACCTTCTTTAAGACACTGAGTGTGATTGTGAGTTAGGCATCTTATTAACTTAGCTTGAGATGCAAATTGCCAACGGGCAATGCCTCCTATTGAAGATCGCTTCGTTAGGGTGGCTCAATCAAACTAAGTGATAAGAACCACCTTTCTTGCAAACGTGCTAAATATGTGCATACAATCATCCCATCTAATGATCTTTTAAGTAAATCTTCAACTTTAACCAATTTTCATTCTAGAAGCTAGGAGTCAGAAATCCTTTTAGCAGGATTCTGCACAGTGGAGACTTAGAATTCATTATCGGTATTCAAAGTTTTGTGGATTTCTGAATTTTACTAATATATAATAGAAGCATGGGCATATACATGAGCATGAGTTTGATGAATAATTTCAGCAGTGATGCATGAGTACTATTGATAATTTATGAGTTATGGAATGTTGCATACATAGACTGGGGAATTTCAGGATGCATCGGCATCACCATACTGTCTTCCCAACTGGTGTATGTATACATTGGACTATACGACTCATAGCCTTTTAGTGATAGTTCCGTGACATATCGTGGCATACCATGTTGTGGCTTATTTGGGTACATCATTCCAGTGACATATTGTACAATATTTGACTGTTCACATTAATTTCTGAGCATTTTATATATTTTTGTTTACTTTCAGTATTTAGTGTTGATGCAATTTTACTTTGTTTAGTCTTTACAATTTCAGTTACATAGTGCCTTTATTATTATTTCCTACAGTTGTGTTTACTTTACTGTATATTGTATTTACTTTAGAACTACTTAGTTAGTTGCGATGTGTTAGACTTCTTGTCTAACACGGGGTATTTTTGGGATCCGGCAATTTGCTAGATCTCGAGCAGCTTGTGGAGACAGGGCAGGAGAACCTACAGGAGATCCCGGAGGAGTACGTGGAGCTTTAGTGGATCAACTTTCCACCTTTTCTTATTGCCTAATTTTCAGTACTTTAGATAAACTTTACACTTCATATTTTAAATCAGTTTGTAATAACTCTGGATGTATTTTACTTTTCTTTTCTGAGATGAATGTTTACTACTGCTCTATGATGAATGTATTCCAGATGTTTTTCTTTAGCTTCCACACTCTGTTATACTACTATACTTAGTATTATGATGTGATCAGCATACTGGAAATGCTGATATATTGATAATGTATATTGGATTCATATTCACCTTTCTAAATCCAATGTACGTATTAATCTAATACTCAAGACAAGTAATCTACTCTTATCTTAAGTATTGACTCTCGATTCTACTCTTAGATTCGAGTCAGCAGCCTTCAGTGTGGCTCAGTCTTTTAGCATATTCGGGAAGATTGGTTTTGTAAGCCCATTCATCCTGAGTAGTGCATCGCTCTGCCGCTGATTATGATTATACTTGTCTTTTGTGCGCGGCGATGGGGCAGGGCGCTACAGTTGGTATCAGAGAAGTATCATAAAGTGTCTGATAATGAGTTTGTTTCTATCTATTTTATGATCTGTTCTCTAGATCAGACCAAGATCACAAGTTACTAAGTGTAGTGCAAAGCAATCATCCAAAAGTTTATTAAGTTGTCTCAAAAATAAAAAGGCTGGACTATGTTTAGAATGTTGACAACCTAGGAATTTAATGCACATAGTAATTTGATTAAAACTATGCATTTTAAATATCTTAGGAATTGAATGAACTTTTGAAAGTAATAATGAAATACGAATAAAACACTTATGTATTGAATTATCTTAGGAATGGAATACTCGCAGTCAGCATTTTTGTTCTATCATAGGAGATTTGATGACTATTGGATAGACGACCTTTGAGATGGCCTGATCTACGGAAGAGTCATCGATGGAGTGTCGCCTCGAGTTGAGGTGTTGGATAAGATACTTGTCCATTCATCCTTTGGAGGCACCAGCCTTTCAGCACTCACCAAGGAATGGCTGGATCGTGTTACTACTGTACTTCAAGAGACAGCCTATCCCGAGAAGTACCGACTAGAGATTGTAGAGATCCTACTAAGGGGATCGGCGAGCATTGGTGGTATTGGGTTTATAGGAGATTAGCTCGAAAGAGCCACATAGTCACATATGAGGACTTCTGCACTACCTTTTGGGTAGAGTATTGCCACTAGGATGTTTGGATATCTTATTATGTCATTTTCTTTCATCTCAGTTATATATTTTATGAATCCATGTATCTTCTCTTTTGAGAAAGAAATGAATGAATGAAATTATAGTAAAATTTTATGTTTCTAAGTTTATACTTATAATTGCAGTCATGAATCCTAGTTCCCCATTTGCTCCTACTCCAATTAAGAATACGGCCGCGTCGTCAGGCGGACCTGAGGAGTCCAACCCTATGGCCAGTTTAGTGAAGGCCCTAATTGAAAGCAATGCACAACAGGCGTAAGAGACACATGCCCTTATCCTTTCTATTAGGCAACAACCAGCACCCCAGTTAGGGTTCTCATCATCTTCTTACTATACGGGCGATGGAATTCTGCACAGTTTCCTCCGTCTTCGAACACCTACATTTAATGGAGCGTAGAATCCCATGGACACAGTAAATTGGCTTAAGATGACCGAGAAGAATCTGGTCAGTATCAAGTGCCCTAACTTCGAAGCCATCCGCCTAGTAACCCGTTTATTTCAAGAAGAAGAGGAATATTGGTGGGAGAATGAGCGGAACAACAAATTTGCTAATTATAAAGTAGAGGACATTCCTTGGGACATGTTCTTGGAAGCATTCTGTGAAGCGTTCATACCGGCATCAGCTCAAGCAATTCAGGAGGATGAACTCCTCCATCTCACACAAGGCAATAATTTAGTATTTGAATACAAACAAGAGTTCCGGAGATTGTCATGTTTTGTTTCGGATCTAGTTAGAACGGAAGCATCTAGATGCCACCATTTCCTGAAGGGTCTGAGAGACTCTATTAAAGCCCACTTAGTATCTCGTCAGATCAAGACTCTGATAGAACTAATCGAGGCTGCCCGTCTACAAGAAGGATTCTAAGGTTAACTGAACCGAAAAAGGAAAGCAATAGCAATACAATCGAGGAAGGAACATTTTGGCCATCTTAAGGTGGCAAAAGTCTATAACATGGAAACCGCACAACCCCAACCTCAGAATTTTGAATGCAAATGAATGCACCTATACGTGAAATGCTACCACTTCGGTGGTGTATGTTTTACTTGTGGTCGTAAATGCCACTGTTACTTCAAATGCAATGAGAAGAATCCAATTGACGGAGTGATTATCAGTTACTCTCGCCATAAACAAGTATTCCGTGCACAGCCAAGGAACGACCATGAGCCTGCTCCTGCTATAATGTCAGCTACCACTACGAACTCTAAAGAAATTGTACTGGCTCTGGCGGTCTTGGGCTATACGAATTCGCTGTTGAATCAATTGAACTTTCTTGTTTGTCTCTTCTACTAATTCAAATCCATACAGCTGAACAGTACCTATTTCTGACCATACAAACAGGGTACTACACTTTCTGCTATACAAGGCTTCATATGGAGCCATCTTGATGCAAGCTTGAAAATTATTGTTGTAGGCGAACTCCACTGGTGGGAGGTGATCTTCCCAAGATCCAGCAAAGTCAAGTATGCACAATCTGAGTAGATCTTCAAAAACTTGATTTACTCGCTCTGTATGACCATCTGTCTGCGGATGGAAGGCCGTACTCATTACTAGAGTTGTGCCTAGATCCTGATACACAGCTTGCCAGAATTTGGAGGTAAATTGTCTATCTCTGTCGGATACGATTGTCTTGGGAATCCCATGGAGCCTGGTAATCTCTTTGATGCAGAGTTTTGCAAGTTTTTCAACTGAATCTGTCTGCCGAACTATAATGAAATGAGCAAACTTAGTCAATCGATCGACTATGACCCAAATAGCGTCGGCTCCAGATCTTGCATGAGGCAAACCCATAACAAAATCCATCGATATATCTAGCCACTTTCATTCAGGAATTTCAAGTGGGTGAAGCAGACCACCAGGTCTCTGATGCTTTGCCTTGACTAAATTGCAAGTGTGGCACTTTACGACAAATTCAACTACACTTTTCTTCATCCCTTGCCACTAGAAAGATTATTTCAGGTCTTGGTACATTTTTGAACTCCCCAAATGAATTTGGTATCTGGAATTATGACCTTCAACTAGCACTTCCTGATGCATGGACTTAGGGATCCATAGACGATCTCCTTGATATATGGTACCTTTATGAAATCGAATATCAGTACGGCAACCACTTTCGATGGCTTGTTTGAAATTTAGGTACTCATCATCCTTAGTTTGAGTGATAGATACATCTCTGTGGAATGTAGGCTCCACATTAATCATTGAAAGCATCATACTCACTTTGTCACTATGTTCTGATTGGATGTCCTAATTTACAGAATTCTGCTTCGAAAGGACTCTTGGAGATAAGAGCATTGAGAGTAGTGATAGACTGTAAATACGCGTCTGCGCTTGCACGCAAGTGTACGTGCTCTGAAGTAATAAGTGGAAAGTGCGACTTTCCAAGAATTTATCGAACCATAGAGAATTGGTTGATTTGGCACTAAAGTATATCTATCCTCACTAATGTTTAAGCTATAGTTTATATTGGTTGGTTGGTCTAAAAATTAGCACAAATATTCACTAAGTACATAATAAGATTTAAAGAAAGAGGAGAGTTGGGCCCATCCCACATGCAATGATATACTTGTGTGGATTTGTTTCTCAAGCTTTATCATTTAGTTTAATTGAAATCAAGTGCACATTGTTGTCCTTTAGTCTAGCTCAAAGGCTTACAAGTTCAAATCTCGTGCACAAAATGAACACACATTCGGTTCTACTTTAGCACAAAGATTCTTGAGAATTAAAGTTAATTCATTTTCTCCTTATTTAAGGAGAGTTTAAATTTTCTTAAATCTCAAGATCTCACAAGCATTGATTTTCCACTACGAGCATCACTTCGCATCTCATATAGTTGAGATGAGAGAATCACATGTTGGGCTCAATGACTATGTCACTTAGTTTATGAGCACTCAACACTTCATTTCTTAATCTCAATTATGTACAGCCAAGGAGCTCAAATAGTGGGGCTTAGCATCACTTGCATCAACTCTTTGGTTGAGCTTAAATTGAGGTGAATTGAGCTCAAGACCCTTCTCACATGGTTCTAAGCGTCCATGCACTCAAAATCTAGCATCCCACTAAAGGTGAGCTAAGGAGCACAAGACTATTAGATCTTGGTTTCTTTAGTTCTTTTCTTATAAACACATCAAGACTAATTTGATAGAAATTTCTTAGTAAGGCATTTAAATCACAATTACATCATGCTTGAGGGAAAACATTCACACAATAATATTACATCATGCAAAATGGGACTTCATCCCAACCATCCCCAAGGGGAGTTTAGCTACTCATTACACAAGAAAATAAGGAAAACACATACATAGCAAAAGACCCTTTCATGGTTACTAAAATGAAAATACAAGATTTAGTTTAGAAGGTACTAGGAACGCTCCGTAGAAGTTCTCCAGGATTCTTCTCCTCCTTCTAATTACCTTCTCCTTAGGATGCTAGTGCTGCATTCTTCCTCTTCTCCATTTGCAAAAAGCTTGCTTTGTCACCCTTAGGGAGTTCTCTCTTCCTTTGGCTCTCCTCTTTACTTAGGCAATTCTTGCTAAAATTGTGAACCCTCCTCTAATCAAGAGGAGGGGTTTTTATAGGAAGCGGGGGCTGCATGCTCCTCCTCATAAGCAACCAAATTTCTCCTTTAAAAATACTGAATTCATCATTGCATTAATTTTTAATTTAGGGTGAGGTGACAATAATCCCATTTTTTTAGCAACACATCACCTCAAAGCTTTACAAAAATGGTTGCTGCAAGATATGGTGGCTGGAGATAACATTCAGGATAGAGGTCATGTCTCTAGCCGCATTAAATGCTCTGATTGGAAAAAAATTTGGTTGGCCGCTGCAGCGCGCTGGAGCACGCTGTAGAGCCCTGTAGTGTGCTAGTAGCGTGCTGCTGCATGCCTTGGTTCCAAGCAATTCAAGAGAAGTCCTCCGCTGTAGACCGCTGCAGCTCTCGACCGCGCGCTGTAGCGAAGAATTCTGCAAAAACACTGTTCAATTAGTTCTTTTTCTCGATTGTATAGAGAAATATTTCCGCGGCCGATCGTTGCAGCGCGCGACCGCGTGCTGTAGCGGGGAATTCTGCAAAAAAATACTGTTCAATTAGTTGGGCAGCCCGAATTATTTAGCCAAGTCTTTCGTGGCAGACCGCTGCAGCGCATGACCGCGTGATGTAGCAGTGAATTCTGCAAAAAATACTATTCAATTAGTTGGGTGACCTGAATTATTTAGCCAAGTCTTCCGCGATACACCACTGCAGTGCACGACCGCGCGCTGTAGCGGTGAATTCCGCAGAAAACACTATTCAATTAGTTGAGCCCCATTTAATAATCATAAATATTTCCGTGATACACCGCGGCAGCGCGTGACCGCGAGCTGTAACGGTGAATTCCGTAGAAAACACTATTCAATTAGTAGAGCCCCATTTAATAATCATAAATATTTCCACGATATACCGCTGCAGCGCGCGATTCACCGCAGAAAACACTATTCAATTAGTTGAGCCCCATTTAATAATCATAAATATTTCTGCGATACACCGCGGCAGCGCGCGATCGCGCGCTGTAGCGGTGAATTCCGCAGAAAATACTATTCAATTAGTTGAGCCCCATTTAATAATCATAAATATTTCCATGATACACTGCTGCAGCGCGCGACCGCGCGCTGTAGCGGTGAATTCCGCGAAAAATACTATTCAATTAATTAGGGGTCTGTTTAATATGGTTTAAATGTTTCCGCTGCAGCCCGCGGCGGCACGCGACCATGCGCTGCAGCATGCTATAGCAGAATAATTTGTTATATTCTTATAAAATTGCAGAAATACCTTAGAGCTCCTTTGGAATCTATTTCCTGAAAAAGATATAGAAATTTAATTTGGGAATAGCAAAAAATATCTTAAATAAATGAATTTTCCCCTTTATTTTAGATGTAATTTATGGATTCATCACACCCCCACACTTAAATTCTTGCTCGTCCTCGAGTAAGCTCAAAATGATAATTTTTTCTATATTTTGAATGGATGAAAGTCACAATGATGTATTTGAAATAAGTATAAGTGATAATATGTGCATAGCAACAAAAAATGAAATGATGTAGCAATCTTAATGTTATCAATTGAGTCACTAAAGTGGTAAGTCACTAAATCTCTAAATATTTGAATTGCTTAATACTTGAAAATAGGTAATAGGTTCCATACATTTTGAATTTTTATACTAAAGACATGGTTTGGAGATTCTTAAAGTTGTGCCATATGTGCTCCTTCTTATAAATCACATAGATGAAAAAAATTAAGGAGATATATTTTTCTTCATCCTTTTTTATTTTAATAACTTAGAAGAGATATTTTTCATCATCCCTTTTTTCATAAATATTTTGTTCTTTTCATCCTTAAGGAGAGACATTTTTCTTCATCCCTAACATCTTTGTGATCATGAAGTCCTACGGGAGCCTAGCACACTCTATTTAGAATCTATTCCATATTCTTTTAGTTTAAATCCTATGCTTTCCCCCACACTTAGCTCAAGCATTTATTTTAAATTTTTGGAGATTTAGATTTTCCTCCATTCGTTCCTCAATCTGACATTTGATTGCATAATAATTCATTTAATCAATTTTTTTGCTAAGCATTCTTTTACTTATATCTCATTTGATTTTTGCATTTTTGTGATTTTCATTTTTTTCGAATAATTCAGAAAAAATATGTCAATTAAGAATAAGTCAATAAATACGGGAATATGATAATTCATAAATTGCAATCTCAAAAATAAAAGCAAAATACAATAAGGATAAAAAAGAAAAAAAATGAAAAAGAACAAATACAACCTAGTTAATTTTCCTCATTCTCATCATCGTCTTCCTCCAACACATACGCCGTCTCGGTGGGGTAGTGAGTCTCCGGTATGGGTGCACCGATGGGAGGTCGTGGCAACATGGAAGCGTCCGGTCCACCGTGCAAATTCCAATCATCAAACAACATCCCGAGGGCTTCATAGAATTCTGATTGGAACTGACGCTGTTGGGCGTATTCCTGTTTGAAAAATCCCATATCGGTAGCTAGAGCTTTACTAAGCTCTACGTTTTGATTGTGGAGGCGCATTAAAAGTTGGTTCGTGAGACCTGAATCAGAAGGTGCAGACGCTTCCGCCCTATGGCCCCTTCTTTTCTTGGGCAATTTCCGTTCACTTGCTCGGACGTTAAGGTTCGAGGGGTGTAAGGCAACGCTGGGGGGAACAATGGTGTCGGAGGTGAGGATCTTAACCCCTTGGGCTTCGCATAACCTAGAAATCAAAGGCCAATGCTGCGCAAGAACCTTTGAGAGCTTTCTAAAGCTACTCAAAGATAATGTTTGAGATGCGAATTTTGCCTGCCCTAACCAATGAGCATAGAAGGAGTGCTTGGGCACGGGTCACTTTAGTTAAGTGACTCGAGGGCATGACATAGCTAGAAATGAAGACTAGCCAAGCACTACTCATCTCCATTAATTCGGAGCGAGCAATGTTGGCGAGTCCCCCTTCCCACTCGGTATCATGATTGACGATCTCCGCAACAATAGCGCGGGGTCGAAGCGAGAGTCCAAGAGGTTAGAGTATGAATAAGATCTTACCTCCGTCAACCCATAGAATTGCTCAATTTGAGTAATTCCTAGGATGACACCCTTTCCCCGGCAGAAAATCTGCTGCCCTGATGCGTCTATTGCGTTTGCATACACTTCTTGAACAATTGCCGTGTATGTGGGAGCTCTCTTGGTCACAAACTCATGCCATCCTCTAGGATTGACCTGATTATGAGGGACGGGGTAAGAAATGCTGAAGCTTCGCTCCGGGATCAACTTCCTTTGGGAAGTGATAGAGGTGAAGCGGTGCTTGGCCTCCGCCGAGGAGAACCTCTTTGAGTTGAAAGCACCTGGGGATGAGGGAGCTCCAACTTCCTTCCTAGCAATGGCCTTCTTCCCAGAATACATTGTGTGGGATGAGAGTTTTAAGATGATCAAGAGAATGAAGAAGATGAAGAGAAGGTGCAAGGATACCCCCCCTATTCCTTCCTTATTTATAGCCAAAACATTCTAAGCAAGAGAAGATGGTCAAATGGTCTTCCCCATGCCATTAATGTGGTGATCCATGTGAAGGGGGGGGGGGGGCAGCTTTTTCAGCAACTTTTTGACTGCCTTGGGAACCCAAAGGTTATGACTTGTTGACTGTATTTTCCCAAGGCAGAAAATCTGGGCAAACCGCGATAAACCGCTGCAGCATGCAGTAGCGCGCTGTAGCGTGCAATTGCGGGTTAGGGTGCGCCCGGTCGGAAAATGGTTCCGTGCGCTGTCGCGATACCGTTTATGCGCGGGTCACCCGCAGCAGCGCACTAACACGGTAGTTCCGCTGCAGCGCGCTATCGCGGAATTTCTGCTACAGCGCGCTATCGCAGACATTCCGCAGTAGCGCAAAATTTTTTTTTTTTGTTTATAGTGTTTGGGTTTCCACCTAAAAAGTGCTTCGTTTAACGTCCTAAGCTAGACTCTTTTAAGATTAATATGATGGATCCGACAGTTTTATTAGGCTAAGGATGTTCAAGTGAGCACATCCCTCTTGGTGGCTCAAACTTTGTTCACCCTCAACCTTAATCGAAGGATCCCTTCTTTCTACTTCATAATTCGTGGGGGTTTTTTTGTTTCTTTTTCCCCGTCGCGTTTTTCTCTTTTTCACTCCTTCCTTGCTCTGGTTTTCATAGGAAGGAGTTGAGCTATGATCAAAATTCCTTTCTTCCAACATTAGATCTTCAAGTACATCATCAACCCAAAGTCTTTCTTCTCTTACCCTTCTCATCACCTCATTTTCCATCTTTTTTTTCTTAAATAAAGTGGGTTTAAGGTCAATTAATTCAGTTTTTCCTTTTACATTTGCGCTCATAAACCCACGACCCACATCAATAACAGTTTTCACACTCATTAGAAAGGGTCTCCCAAAGATAATCGTGGGATTCTTATTCCATTGATCCCATTCACAAACCACAAAATCAGTTGAAACTATAAAACTTCCTAATTCAACTACAACATTTTCTATCATTCCAAGAGGGGTAAGAGATTCTAAATTAGCAAATTCCAAAATCATGAGGTATATTCCATCCCTCCTACCTTTAGATGTTCATAAATATGGTAGGGCATAACATTGACTGAAGCACCTAGATCACACAAGGGATCTATAAATACTTCATTTATGATTATGCAAGGGATGCTCAACCTCCCTAGGTCTTCACATTTAGGAGCTGTTAGCTTCTCACTCTCATTACCAATTTTTTCTTTCCTTTCCTTTAGCATATAACCTGTTGCACTCGTACTTTCAGTTTTAATTCCCCCGCACGTATCTTCCGAATGTATCACACTAACCAACTCCCTGGGGTTTATTTTGATCGAACTGGGTAGGGCCCCTTGCTACCGAGAGGTCAGCTGCTTGGAGATCTGCCCCAATTGGGTCTCTATATTCCTCAGGGAAACCTCTATCCCTTGGATAGAAGCATCATGGCGCGTGATTGTCGCTTCTGTGCGGCACATAAATTGGATTGTTTCTGCTTTAAAAGAGTTGAAGGCCCCTTCTAAATTGGGGTGATTATTATTGTTGTTATTTCCACTATGCATGCCTTGTTGATTGGATGAGCTTCCCCCATATTGATTTGTGTTATTATTATTATTACTCCAAGAGAAATTTGGATGGTTTTTCCATCCTGGGTTGTACGTGTTGGAGTACGGGTTATTAATCGAGTTGTTATTTCTTATGTAGTTTACTTGTTCAATGTTGGTTTGTACAAAATGGTTATTTAGATTGCAATTTTCACTGTTATGCTTACCCCCGCACAAATCACAATGCACCTCAAGAACAACATTGACATTCATTCTTTCTATTTTTTCATTTAAGGCATGTATTTCCTATTGTAACATCATTATTTGATCGGACTCAGTTACCTTTAAAGCTTCCTTTTTTAACCTTTCAGAAGGCTATTGGTAAGCGTTGTTTGCCATTTCTTCCAAGAGGTTATAGGCTTCCTCTTGGGTTTTTCCACTAATGGATCCCCCGGCTGCTGCATCAATGAGTGTCCTCGTCGGAGCGTTCAAACCATTATAAAAGGTTTGAACTTGCATCCAGAGAGGGAACCCATGATGCGAGCAACGTCTGAGGTACTCCTTAAAATGTTCCCACCCATCATAGAGAGTCTCACCTTCCATCTGAGTAAAGTTGGTGATCTCAATTCTCAACCGTGCAGTTTTAACTGGAGGGAAGTATTTGGCTAAAAATTTCTTAGCCAAATCAACCCAAGTACGGATGGAATCGCTCGGTAAAGAGCTGAGCCAACTCTTGGCTCTATCTCTCAGTGAAAAAGGAAATAGCCTTAATTTAACTGTGTCGTCGGAGACGCCGTTAAACTTGAAGGTATTACATATTTCAAGGAAGGTTGAAATATGTGAATTTGGATCTTCAGTGGCTAATCCTCCAAAGTGATTATTTTGCACCATACTCAGTGTAGAGGGTTTGATTTCAAAATTATGGGCTTCTATATTTGGCCTTACAATCGCATGGGGAATGCCCCTAATAGTGGGTAGAGCATAATCTCTAAGTGCTTTACCCCTAAGCTCTTCTAAGTTTTCCGTGAAAGTGTCCATCTCAATTTGTTGGTTTGATAAGTTTCGTTCTCGCCTAGCTTGTAAGTATGTTCGTTCTATTTTAGGATCAAACAGATATTCAGTACAGACTCTTTTACTCATACAAGTTTCAATAAAGCTTATCAAGAACAATTTAGCAATACAGATCAAACAGATATATTTTAAAAATGAAAATAAATAAAAATAAATATAAAATACTAGCTTGATAATTACACTAGACATTGTAAAGCAAGAGGAAATAAAATTCAAATGCTTAAATCGCTAGCTACTTATAGATTATCTTTAGTTTAAATCAAAAACCAATTCCTCGGCAACGGCACCAAAAACTTGACAGACTATAAATACACGTTTGCGCTTGCACGCAAGTGTATGTGGTCTGAAGTAATAAGTGGAAAGTGTGACTTTCCGGGAATTTATCGAACCACAGAGAATAAGTTGATTTGGCACTAAAGTATATCTATTCTCACTAATGTTTAAGCTATAGTTTATATTAGTTGGTTGGTTTAAAAATTAGCATGAATATTCACTAAGTAAATAACAAGAGTTAAAGAAAAATGAGAGTTAGGTCCATCCCACATGCAATGATATAATACTTGTGTGGATTTGTTTCTTAAGCTTTATCATTTAGTTTAATTGAAATCAAGTGCACATTATTGTCCTTTAGTTTAGCTCAAAGGCTTACAAGTTCAAATCTCGTGCACAAAATGAACCCACATTTGGTTCTACTTTAGCACAAAGATTCTTGTAAGATTCTTGAGAATTAAAGTTAATTCATTTTCTCCTTATTTAAGGAGAGTTTAAATTTTCTTAAATCTCAAGATCTCACAAGCATTGATTATTCACTACGAGCATCACTTCGCATCTCATATAGTTGAGATAAGAGAATCACATGTTGGGCTCAATGACTATGCCACTTAGTTCATGAGCACCCAACACTTTATTTCTCAATCTCAATTATGTGGAGCTAAGGAGCTCAAATAGTGGGTCTTAGCATCACTTGCATCAACTCTTTGGTTGAGCTTAGATTTAGGTGCATTGAGCTCAAGATCCTTCTCACATAGTTCTAAGCGTCCATGCACTCAAAATCTAGCATCCCACCAAAGGTGAGCTAAGGAGCACAAGACTATTAGATCTTGGATTCTTTAGTTCTTTTCTTATAAACACATCAAGACTAATTTGATAGAAATTTCTTAGTAAAGCATTTAAATCACAATTTTCATCATGCTTGAGAGAAAATATTCACACAATAATATTACATCATGCAAAATGGGACTTCATCCCAACCCTCCCCAAGGGGAGTTTAGCTACTCATTACACAAGAAAATAATGAAAACACATACATAGCAAAAGACCCTTTCATGGTTACTAAAAAGAAAATACAAGATTGAGTTTAGAAGATACTAGGAATGCTCCGTAGAAGTTCTCTGGGATTCTTCTTCTCCTTCTAATTACCTTCTCCTTAGGATGCTAGTGCTGCCTTCTTCCTCTTCTCTGTTTGTAAAAAGCTTGCTTTGTCACTCTTGGGGAGTTCTCTCTTCCTTTGGCTCTCCTCTTTACTTAAGCAATTCTTGCTAAAATTGTGAACCCTCCTCTAGTCAAGAGGAGGGGTATTTATAGGAAGGGGGGGCTGCATGCTCTTCCTCATAAGAAACCAGATTTCTCCTTTAAAAATACTGAATTCATCATTGCATTAATTTTTAATTTAGGGTGAGGTGACAATAATCCCATTTTTTTAGCCACACATCACCTCAAAGCTTTACAAAAATGGCTGCTGCAGAATATGGTGGCTGGAGACAACATTCAGGACAGAGGTCATGTCTCCAGCCGCATTAAATGCTCTGACTGGAAAAAAATTTGGCGGGCCGCTGCTGGGCGCTGTAGCTCGCTGTAGCGGCCTACAGCGCCCTGTAGCGTGCTACTGCATGCCTTGGTTCCAAGCAATTCTAGCCAAGTTCGCCGCTGTAGCGGGGAATTCTGCGAAATACACTGTTCAATTAGTTCTTTTTCCCGATTGTATAGAGAAATATTTCCGCAGCCGATCGCTGCAGCGCGCGACCCGCGCGATGTAGCGGGAAATTTTGCAAAAAACACTGTTCAATTCGTTGGGAAGCTCGAATTATTTAGCCAAGTCTTCCACGGCAAACCGCAGCAGCGCGCGACCGCGCGCTGTAGCGGGGAATTCCGCAAAAAATACTATTCAATTAGTTGGGCGGCCCGAATTATTTAGCCAAGTCATTTGCGATACACCGCTGCAGCGCATGACCGCGCGCTGTAGCGGTGAATTCCGCAGAAAATACTATTCAATTAGTTGAGCCCCATTTAATAATCATAAATATTTCTGTGATACACCGCGGCAGCGCGCGACCGCGCGTTGTAGCGGTGAATTCTGCAGAAAACACTTATCAATTAGTTGAGCCCCATTTAATAATCATAAATATTTCCATGATACACCGTTGCAGTGTGTGACCACACGCTGTAGCGGTGAGTTCTGCAGAAAGCACTGTTCATTTAGTTAAGCCCCCATTTAATAATCATAAGCATTTCTGCGATAAGCGGCTGCAGCGTGCGACCGCGCGCTGTAGCGGTGAATTCGGCGAAAAATACTATTTAATTAATTGGGGGCCTGTTTAATATGGTTTAAATATTTCCGTTGCAGCCCGCAGCGGCACGCTACCGCGCGCTGTAGCACGTTGTAGCGGAATAATTTGTTATATTTATATAAAATTGCAGAAATGCCCTAGAGCTCCTTTGGAATCTGTTTCCTGAAAAAGATATAGAAATTTGATTTAGGAACAATAAAAAATATCTTAAATAAATGAATTTTCCCTTTATTTTAGATGTAATTTATGGATTCATCAAGTAGCATGACGGCTCAAAGCGTCAGCTACAATGTTTTCCTTTCCAGCATGATACTGGATATCAAGGTCGTAGTCACTGATTAATTCTAGCCACCTTCTTTGTCGACAGTTTAACTCTCTTTGAGTAAATATATACTTTAGGCTCTGGTGATCTGTAAAAATTCAGCACTGAATCCCATTTAGATAGTGATGCCAAATCTTTAAGGTGAACACAATAGTAGCTAATTAAAGGTCGTGAACGACATAGTTTCTTTCGTGGGTCTTCAGTTAATGGGAAGCATATGCTATGACCTTCCCTTCTTGCATCAATACGGCACCTAAGCCTATACCAAAGGCATTGGTATATACTTGATAATTCATTCCTTCCTTAGGAAGAACTAGAACGGGGCAGAGGTAAGCACATCTTTCAGTGCCTGGAATGCTGCTTAACAAGCTGGCGACCATTCAAAAGGTACGGACTTCTGGGTAAGTTTGGTGAGTGGAGAGTCTATTTGAGAAAATCCTTTCACAAACCTCCTATAATATTCGGCCAATCCCCAGAAGCTTCTTATTTCTGTCACTGACTTGGGTTGTACCCATTCTTGGATTTCACTGACCTTATTTTGATATACTTGGATCCCTTGAGCATTTACAACATGACCTAAGAAGGTGATAGATTTAAGCCAAAATTCGCACTTTGAATAGTTGGCATATAGCTACATGACGGTCAGTTCTTCGAACATGGTCCTGAGGTGACCTTCGTGTACCTTCTTCATCTTAAAGTATATTAAAATATCATCTTTGAACACTATGACAAATTTGTCAAGATATGGTTTCAAGATACGCTGCATTAGGTCCATAAAGATGGAAGGCGCATTTGTCAGTCCAAATAACATCACTAAGAATTCATAGTGGCCATACCTAGTTCTGAAAGCGGTCTTTGCTATATCAGAATCTTTAACTTGCAGCTAGTGGTACCCTGATCGCAAGTCAATCTTTGAAAACACTTTTGCTCCTGCCAACTGATCGAATAGGTCATCAATGCGGGGCAGAGGGTACTTGTTCTTTATGGTTACCTTATTCAGTTCTCGGTAATCAATAGAACTGGTGCTCCCCAAGGAGACGAGCTTGGTCTAATGAGGCCTTTCTCTAGCAATTCCTGTAACTATTTATTCAACTCCTGCAATTCCTTGGGCGCCATTCTATAGGGTGCCTTGGAGATTGGTTGGGTTCCTGAGGCAACGTCGATTGCGAATTCTACTTCCCGCATAGGTGGAGGTCCGGGTAGGTCTTCAGGAAAAATATCGGCGAATTCACGAACGATGGGGTTCTTGGATATAGGAACGTCTTCCTTCTTTTCTCCTAGTATTGTTACTAGAAAGGCTTGCAACCCTTGCTTACTAGTTTCTTGGCTTTGATAGGTTTGACTAAGGAAGCTCTTGTACTAAAGTTCTCAATAAAGGACTTAGCTTGTTTACCATTTCCTAGGGTGATCTTCTTCTTTTGGCAGTTGATGATGGCGTCATGCTGACTTAGCCAATTCATGCCCTAAATAACATCGAAGTTGGCTATTGGTAGTACTACAAGCTTGGCTTCAAACTTTGTCTCTCCGATGGGGACTTGTATCTTGCAGAATTGACTAGCTTGCAATTGAGCTCCGGATGGTAGTCCTACATTTAGGGGTTTTGCTAAGCGGTATAATGACAAATTGAGAGATTTTGTCCAGCTCTCAGAGATGAAGGAGTGACTTGCTCTAGTGTCGAATAGAATATTATAGGGCATATTATTTTTATAGATTGTACCTAATTATGGATGTAGTAATCTACAAGTTACTTTTAAATAAGTAAAAATAAAATGGTAGATTGGTTCAGAAGTGTGTACCTGATACCACATTATTATCTTCCGTGGCTTCTGTAGGATTGAGAGCAAAGACTCGAGCTAGACTAGTCTGCTGCTTGTTGTAAGGATGCCGAATAGGCAGCCTCAGAGCAATTGGGTGGGGGACCATAGCTGTCTCATGCCACTGAGTAGAAGGAGGAGGTGGCAATGCTGGGCAGGCTTTGGCAGGCTTTTGGAACAAATCAAAAGCAAGTTGGCGTTTAGAGCGATCGATCTGGTCGCCATCAATAGTGTCGGTGTAGTTGGACCGATAGTAGGAATGGCCTGGCCTCCCGCAATTGAAGTAGTTCCCGGTCTTATTGTAACATCGCCCATAAGGATGGGGGCAAGTGCAGCCATCAAAAGATCTGTTGATGAAGTTCCTGCCTCAAGCTGATATTCCCTAGCTCTCCTAGGGTTCTCTTGTTGAACGATTGTTGTACCATAACTGCATTGGGCTCCGATGCCTCATCTAGTTCAATCATTTTGGAGGATTCTAGTAGTTCTGCAAAGTTGATTGAGCAGTGAGATACGACTAGCCTCTGGATGGAGTGTGGCGGCCCTGCCCCGCCGTGGTCCTGTTAACCCTTAAGTTAACACAATTACGGTGGAGGGGTCACCAAATGACAAGGTCCCCACTTAAAATTGGATTAGACACACATTCTAATCCAATCTTAACTAAGGACTTTGTCATTCATCCCAGAATCCATCACTAAATGATCATACAAGAACTCAGAGTGTGGAAGCAATAAAAGTATAACATCCATCCATATAGTATAAATATAACAATACAGAATAAGCAAAGAGCTGAAAAGAAAAGTTAACTTGTATTATTACAACATTTAAAATAGATTAAAAGAGCTAAAAATAAACTCTCATCCTCACAAGTGCAGAAAGAAAGCTAAATATGAGGGTTTTCAGGTACAGTCTCCTCCTCCAATGGCAAGCACTCCACTAGATCAGCTGCTCCAACAAACTCAGAACCTACCATTATCGGTTTCATAATGGTAGGGCCCCAGCCAACAAAAGAAAAACTGGTTAGACTATTGTCTAAGCACATTTTAGGGTAAACAATTTATTATGTTAAATAGATATCACCATAAACAGAACTGAAGCAATAGGTGCAGAAAAGCGTACAAAAAGAGCAGTAATAAGTTATAAACAAATAGTTTATAACTAAGCAAATAGGAAGTAATACATACCTTCTCCAAGCAACTATAACAAAGATAGGTAAGCAAAAGACTAAACAAAACTGTAAGAAAAGTACAACCTAAACATGCTTATGATCAGACAGATTATGCTAAGTGACATACAGAAATTTAACCGTATAAATCTAAAAACAACTAACATCCTACATATGAAAATAGTAAGTAAAACTAGCATCCTATATAGTGCAAGAAAACTGTAAGTAAAACAGTGCTACAATGCAGAATATATAAGTAAAACAGTAACTGTAAACTGAAATTGCAATGACTATCTAAGTCACTCAAACTGAAAAACATACTCAGCAAATCTTAGCCTGATGAGCTAAGAAACTCTGAACTGAACATCACTGAAAACTCTTAGCCTGATGAGCTAAGACAGAAGTGAATGTAAGTGTACTTGAATTAGTATATCCATATCAGAATCCTGACTCTATAGTCAGTAGGGCGAGAGTCTATCCATCCTATCCTATGGATTAGGCATGGCCAATAGACTGTCGGACATTAAACCCTCGAAAGGTTGCCGATCCCGAACGAGTTGATCGAAGAGGTATACTAATCAAGCTATACCTTACCAAAATTACTCTCAACTAGTACTCACCATGTCCAATCCTGATTAAAGAGTGCAAAATCTATTTCTCGCCATCCTGGGAATTATTTCAACCAGATATGGATAGACTTACCGACAGTAACAAACCAGTGTGCTATGCCGAACTCGAGGATTGGAGAGGCATACTAGTTAAGCCACAACTTTCTGAAAAACTGAAAATATCGATCAATCATGAATGATATGTATGCAATTTAAAATTAACATGAGATATTTATTAAATATCCTATGTCCAATATATGTGTACAAGGTAAGGGGCTCAAAACAAGGTATGCAAAGCATCAATTCAAGGTGAGCAAGAGACTCTATCTAAAACACAGGTGATATCCATTGTTGTCTACTTTATTCGCTCTATCTACTCTAAGTTACATAAGTTTCAGAATCATCAATTCTTACACATTCTGTAACTTAGAATCACGAATCCTACTAGTTGAAGATAATTAGGACTGGCCACATCCTAATTATAACTTAATCAAAAGATGACTATTTGGTTAAAGTGAATAAATCATCGACCTAGTTTTGTAATTTAATTCATCCCATCCTCATCTTGATTAGCCAAATCAAGATGAAAAGATTAAGAATTAGACTCCAGATGATGGAGTCTAATCACTTAATCTAAAGGTATAATCTAAGGGTCTAAGTTTAGAACCCAAAACTCACGGATTAGGTTAAGGCAAATCCTAATGATAAATCAAATTCATTAGGATAGATCTCTATTCTTAGTTCTAAAGTTTAAAGATCAAATAATCATTTAATAAACTGAGAAAATCTAGAAACTAGTAAACTCAAGGTTTCATCTAATTGAGTAACCCAATTTACTCAATAGATGAATTCTAACTTAAGATCTATTCCTAATCTTAGGAAATAAGGTTCTTAATTACTAAGAATATCTCTCAAGACACACATCCTAACTAATATTATAAAGACCTAAGGAAAGGTCTAAGAATGATTAAAGAAGGAGAAATCACTCACTTAAGACTTAGGAAATTTTCCTTAAGGAGCAAATTTTGAGATTTTAATCAAAATCTAATTTAGACTTGGATTTGATTAATTTCAGTTCTAAATCATTCTATTTACTAATTTTAGTGATTAGAAACTGAAATTAGGGCTTTCAAAGGCTAAACCCTAAATTTGGGCAAAATGACCATTTTGCCCCTACTTAAGGGTTCAAAAGCTCAAATTTTGATCTAGAGCTTAAATTCTGAAATTTTCTTTTGGAAAGTGTTTCTTACTATCTAATGTAAGATTAAACAGCAACTAAATTAATTTTGGGTGATTATTAAGCCATATGAGATCAAGATAGTAAATTTGACTCATAAGGGCAAATTAGGAATTTGGCTAAGTGAAAGTTAGATTTTCTTTCAGATTATTGTTGTTTACTATCTAAGCTTTTCATAGAATCTAAATTTGCTAAATTCTGATAAATATTGGCCAAGTTATGGCCAATACAAGATTTAGGGTTAAAAGGTGATTAAGAAATTCTTAATTATGGGTCAAAACCTAACTTTGTCAATTAGTGTCCAAATTGAGTAAAATTAGTGGCTATAGTTCACAAATAGTCCACTGATCACAATGACATGTGGTAGACTCAATTTGGATCTAATTTGACTAAGTTATGACCTAATTAGGGTTTAGAGTGATTAGTGAGTGATTAGCAAAATTAATCACTCAAACACTAATCCAATTTACAAATAAATTATAAATGGTTCTAGGAGTCCACTGAAACTTAAATCACTCAATTTAGATTACTAGATTTGCTGAAATTCACTAATCAATATTTAGGATGATTAGGGGTGATTAGCAAATCTAACTGTTGGATCTAAAATATCTTTATAGATTTTGTTAATTAGGTTTTTCTGATCTAGATTGATATTTGGATCTTCCAATTTGGAGCTCAATTGACCAAGTGTCAATTGAAGTTCTAGGGTTAATTTGGGTAATTAGAGTTAGGACCTAAAAGTGATTAGTCTAAAACTAATCCAAATAATAAAGTGAATACTACTAAATTAATCCTTAGGATTTTCTGATCACTTTAAGACCTATATTGGGTATGTTTTGGATTAATGTCTGCAAAATTATAGCTAAATGAATATTTGTAATATTTTAGGGTTATTTAAATATCCTAAATGTCACTATCTTAAATATAGCTCTAAATGAAATTTTGATGATTCCATAATATTCCTTATTTTCTGCTGATCAAAATGGTATATTTATTTGTTATGATTGGACTTATATTTTGCAAGTTATTAGAGTTTAAAGATTTGTATTTAATTAATTAATTAATTCTGTTTTAATTAATTTAATTAATCTTGTTATTATTATTATTAATATATAATTTTGTTTTATAACATTATATATATAAATGTTTTTATTAATTATTCTGCAGGACACTTGTCAAGCCATTATTGGCTGAGATGAAGACAGCGGGCCCCACGGATTCAGATGGCAGAAGCGCAGGCTACGTGGCGCGCTGCGATACGCCGCTGGAACGAAGGCGGGCCCACCTGCTTCCGCTGCACATGCGACACGATGCGAGTGGGCCCCACCGCAGAGTCATAGCCAATGCATGGATGCCACGCAACCGACCCGGCTGACCCGCTCAGATAGTGGACCGGGCCCGAGGTAACCCGGTTCGACCCGGATACCTGCATCTCCCCGAAGAAGGCGCAAAACGCAGGACTTAGGGCTTACGATTTGGAGGTCTCTTCGGCATCATCGGAGGCTAGCCCTCATGGCCACGAGTAGAACATGACATGGGCTTTTCAAAGACGGTTGGATCTTGGCTCGAGATGGCCTGGGCGATCGACTGAGAGTAACCCTAGTTTCGAACGGTGAGAGCAGCGAGACTGCTTAATTCGATCGAATCAAATGCGATTATACTTGATTGATTGTCGGGTAGGTTCAATGACAATCGAAATTAGGATTCGAACAATTAAGATAGCAATTAAAAGCAAAACGAGGGATAGAAAAAAAAAATGAAGGTACCTGGACCTGCGGTGCTGATTCGCTCGGTTTACTGAAGATCCAAATGCTTGATTGACTTCGATAAAGGCAGTGATGACCAAAACGAAACTAAAGGAGGTTGGCACTGAGTTTATTCAAAGCTCTAAGTGGCGAAGGGATGCCACGCGGCGGTGCAGCTGCCATCTGCTTCGTGCGAGGAGGCGACGCGTAGGCCAGTCGAGGGCTCAGCTCGACACGCGCTGAGCGAAGAAGGTGACGGCTCCCGAGCCGTCTGATCTCGCACTGAGATCAGATCGGACGGCTCAGAATGAGTGTTGCTCGATCAAATGGTAAGCCAATGGTGTGAGAGAAATAGACGGCAAGTTTAGGATGTTTAACAGACCCGTTATTCCATTTAATAATTATTAATATTAAATTATTTATATTAAGTTTATTAATCATAATTTAAATAAATAATTGCATTCCAAAAATTTCCAATAATTCACCCTTAGCTAATTGAAGGGTGAGGAACGCAACGGTGAAGTCAGATTTCGATTTCGATGAGTATTTAAATATTTGATTTTTCAGGTATTTAAATAATAATAAAATATTCGATGAAAATTTAACGACTTCCAAATGCATCCAAAACTTCACCCCTAGCTATTTTGGGGGTGGTGAATGCAATGGCAAACTCAGATTTTCAATCTGAGGTCTAAATAAAAAGTTAATTTTTAGGGTTTTAGGATTTTTCAGAAATCCAAATTTGATTCAATTGACTTCAGGTTTGACCTAGATTTTAGAGATGAATTCTAAATGACATAATTAGTGTACTAGAACCTCAATTAAGACTAAGATTAGTTTTAATTATTCTGAGTAACAACTTGGGTTGTTACATGAAGGGCCGAAGTCTGCTCCAAAAATAATGGCATCTATCAGATTCTGTGGGAACGAGGCTAGAGGCAAATCTTGCTAGCTGCCTGAATTCGGATTCATAAGCCGAAACTGATCGACTTCCCTATTGTAGTTTAAGGAACTGATCTTCCATGGTGTGCCTGGTAGAGATAGGGATGTATTGAGTCTGAAATGCTACTATGAACTCATCCCAAGATATTTCTTCAAGTTCCCAATATGCGAATAACGTGTGGCGGATGTTATCCCACCAGTATTCTGCCTCTCAATGGAGTAAATTAGTTGTTAGACGGATTATGTCAGCATCAGAGCACTTGATACTGGTTAGGTTCTTTTCCACTATCTTTATCCTAGTTGGTTGTATCGATAGGGGAGAGACTCCCATCAAAAGTTGGGGGTTTGAGGTGAAGAAAATTGTGGAGCAGTCCATCAGCAAACTGGGTGTGGTGCTAAAATGAATGGTGGGTTGCTATGGTTGTCTCAGGAACTGCGCGATTATGGTTCATCTATGCGGTGAGCAGTCGCTCCATTCGTTCCACCTGTCAGGCTTGAACCCTGGCTACTCTCCTAGCCTACTTAGCTTGTGCCTCTGTGGCCTGCTTTGCTTGCTCTTTATGGAACTCTGCCTATTTTTGGTGGGATTCCACCATCATCTTTACTACTTCCAGCAGGGCGCTCACCTCGCTAGATGAGGTGCTAGAGGGAGCAAGAGAAGAGCTCTGTCCTAGGTTTATGATTTTGATTGCTAGAATCTGAATTAAGAATAATGCACATTTCAGAATATGAGATCAAACATGCTATCTCTTTTTATTAAACATAGATGAAAGATGAAAAATACATCATTGGAAATAGTAGATAGAACATAAGATAATAAAAGACAGCAACTGAGAAAACATAGCACATATCCTATGTATTCTTCAGTGAAAGCCTGGAAAAATTCAGCATAGGTTATCCTTCGGTGCAAGCAATTTGCTCCATGCTTGAACATCCATTGCTTTTGGGCCCACCACTCCTTGGCGTAGTTCTGGAGTAGGAGCTCAATAATGCTGAGCCGGATACGATCTGGGTAACTTAGCTCGTCAAGGGTTTTGGTTACTCTCCGTAACCATTCTGTGGCCAGGATGGGGAAATCCAGTCCCCTGTATACACCATCTTTTAGCATCCTTTCTAGTATGTTAGCTCCCACTGGGGAGACTCCCGGGACTTCCCTCTCGTATCATTTTGCTGCACATCAAATTTTCATTTATTCTCAAAGAGAGTATAAAAATTGCTCACTGACATGATTGTTTAGTAGTAACCCTAGGTATCCAGATCAAACATCATGAGAATAATAGTTTAATTCAAAATTAAGATACAAAAATGCATAAAGTAGAATAGGTAACATATGAATGAAAGCTAGAAGATTCATCCAATATATCTAGTGGTGAAGGCACGATAAAAGTCCGCATAGGTGACCTCCCTTTGCAATCCATCACGACGACGGGTGAGTGCTCGTAGGGTGACGCTCCACCAATCCTTGGCTCTGTCATGTAGGAGGCAGGATACAATGGGGTCCTAATGTTGTCTGGGCAGTTAATAATTCCAAACACAAAATCTGCCCACTTTAGCCATGCCTTGGCTGCAACGGGGTGATCATATCCCCTGAATACGCTTTGTTGGATTAGTTGATTCAGCATTCGGACTTTGGGGTCCGACACTCCTTCTATGTATTTCTCGTGCCGCTGATGAAGTTGGACGATGCATTCCCACCTATCTTCAAATCGTTGGTGATGCCACCTAAGCGCCATCCTTGTGCATCTAGTAGTTTTCTACATTGCATTAGTTTACTGATATTTTACTTATGCATGCATTTCCATTTCCATACTTATTATTTTGAGCTCAAGATCATGGTGCTTGGATGTAACTTATGTATTTAGTTAGTGACCGATTGGCAGAAGATTTATCCATTAGGTAGAGTGGAATACAAATTCTAATCTGACACCTTATGGAATTCTCTGATACCAATTGTGGCTCCCCAATCCCTAAGCCCTCAATCATTAGGCTAAGGAGCGGAGTGTCACTCATACAAATCCCTCACTCGATATTAGATTAGGTGAGATCCACAATCCACTGCCAAGGGAAGGTTGTGCATAGCATAAATAATAGGATCAGTCACTACATCTAACATACATATAGAGTACGGAAGTAAAATGAAATAAATATCACATCCATCCACCATGCAACACATAATGAATAGTATTATAGCTCAATAAATAATAAAGTGCAGAAAAGTAATCACAGTCACAGTACCTGTATTATTACAATACTTAAATAGATAGTTTTAAAGATTGAAAATAAATCTAAAGTCACTCATCCTCACAAAAGACTGAAAGAAGACTAAGCAATGTTTGGCTCTCCTGACTAAAGCTCCTCCTCTAAATAAGGCACCTCTTCTTCAGCACCTAGCTCCTTAAACTTATCTAAATCTAACATTATCAGTTTCATAATGCCAGGGCCCAAGCCAATAAAAAGAAAATCTTGTTAGACAATTATCTAAATACATTTTAGGATGAATATTTTTCATGTGTTATTAATATCACCACTTTAACTTAGGCACAATGAAAGGTAACTAAAAGCAGTAGGGGCAATAAGCGTACATTAGGGTAAATGTGCACCCGAATCTACTAAAATATACTGAACCCAAAGGCAACTGTTATCCTAATTATTTTAAGTTTTTATTTCATGCATAAAGTTTTCTTATATGATATATCCAAAAAATTAAGCACAAAATATAAGGATGCATAGCAACAAAATAAATCAATTAAGCAAGAGACTCTTCTATACATGGTGACACTGTTATTGTCTAATTTAAACTATTCTAGCTATTCTAAGTTACACAAGTTAAAGATCTCCAATTCATACTATCGAGTGTAACTTAGAAGTACATCCTTATAAGTTAAAAGGATTAGAACTGATCAGGTTCTAATCTAATTCAATCAAGTACGACTATAGGTTTAATCAATAAATCACAATGTCCTAATTTGATGAATTTTGGTGTTCTATCTAAGATCTGATCAAGATCTATTAAACTATAGATTATAGATTAAATACCATGAGATTGGGCTTAATCACATAATCTAAAAAGGATAAGATATAAGATCTAGGTTTCAGTCTAAAAGTGATCTATTGATTAAAGTAAATCCTATTAAACAAATCAAACTTAATAAGATGAATCTCCTATACTAAATTTAGGGTTAAAAGACAAAATAATCAAAATAAGTTATAAAAATCTAAAAACTAATAAAACTAAGGATTCATTCATTGAATAACCTACTTATCCAATGAATGAAATCTAACTTATGAGCTAGTCCTAGTCTTAGGAATAATCCTATTGTGAGGTGTAATGTCCTAACTAAAGACTTAGAGCAAATTTTAGAAATTTTACAAATTTGACCTAACAGTTAATTTTATCACTTAGAACAATTCTATTATAATTCTAATAATAAGTTTATTGACTTAGAAGAAAATTTAGGGTTTAAAGATGCTTAACCTAAATTTTGTGCAAAAATGACCATTTTGCCCCTACTTTAAGTTCCAAAAAGTGGCTTTTTAGTTTAGGGCTCTAAATTAGAATTTCTTACTGCCAAATGATTCTTTACTGTCTAACATGAAGATAGACAGTAAGTATGCTCAGTTTGGATAAGAAACGGATCCTATATGTCCAAACCAAGGTTTTTGACCTAAGGAGTATTTTAGCAATTTACTCTTTTTATAATCTAAAATTTTATATAGTTTACTGTTGGTTATTGTTCAAGGGTTTAGAGTCTAAGAACACTATATTTTGAGGTATAATGGTTATTATTTAATTTAAATTAATTAATTCCCTATTTAACTAAAATAATTGAATCTAGAAATTTCCAAATATTCACCCCTCGCTAATTTAGGGTCGATGAACGCAACGGCGATGTCAGATTTTTGATCCGACGAGTATTTTAATTTCCCAATTTTCGGGGTATTTAAATATTATTAAAATATTCGTCAAAATTTTGACCACTTCCGATTGACACAAAAAGATTAGCCTTAGCTAATTTGGGGGCAATGAGCATGATGGCGAAATCCATTTTTCGATCTGAGATCTTTTTAGACATGTCAAATTTTAGGGTTTCTGGATTTTACCAGAAATCTGGATTCGATCCATTTGACTCATGATTTGGACTAGGTCTTATGGGTTGACTCCTAATGACTTAATTAGCACTTAAGATTAGGATTAAGAATGAGATTAGTCATAATTGACTAAGGTAACAACTTGGGTTGTTATATTTACATCTTTGGTATGTCCTTTTCAATTTGAGATTATGAATTAGCATGTAACATTACATAATAAGATCTATCCTGATTACCTTTTTAACTTGTAATAATTTAATAGAATAGTTTAAAACCTTAGAAGTATTTTAAGGTAAGGATTAATCAATGTTTTAATAAGAACATGGTTAAGATAAATCTTGAGGTAAGAATGCCTTACTTATCACCTTTTGTGGTAGAATCCTATTTGCTCCATGTGAACTTTAGAAATTGATCTTATGATCTTGTGGTAGTGATAACCTATTAAATTGTAGATTGAACTTATACAATTGTGGCAGTTAACCCAATTTGAATGACTTAAAAGTCACTTCCTTGGAGCTTATCAATTAGAACCTATTATAGTGGAGAATGAATTCTATAGCTTAAAATTCCTTGTTTATTAAAATAGCTAATTTAGAATTGTAATAATGATAATATTAGAATTATCATATAGAAATTAAGGTACATATCCATAGAACTGGCCTTGATTTAGTAGACTATGGGGTTGGTTGATTTACCTTGTATAGAATTGTAGAGTTTTTATCTTATCATAGGTAATTAGATAAGTACAATTCAGTTTAGGATAAACATCCAAATCCCAATGTATGTTACAAATAGGGGTTTGGACAGCTTTTTGGGAGAATAAAATGTAAAAGGATGTATGTATCCTATCCTTGTGTGCGGGATAAGTCAAGTTAAGCATCCTAAGTGTTCGATATCACTTTTCTTAAGACATACTAATCATGAATATGTATTCTTAACATGTGATAATATAGATTCATCTATTACTGTAACTATGAGTTAAATAGATTTCACTAATTAAGAAACTTAAGTTATGTAACTCTTATGATCAGGATTCTGATTCTTATGACATATAGATCATGAGAACTTGTTAAGGAAACATGTTAAATAATTAGTCAACAAAAATGGATCAATTACTATTTTAAGGATATAATTGTTTTTATCTTTAATTTCATTGAGTTTTGGCATAACATAATATGTATAAGCATAAAGCATTAAGATCTTTAAAGAACTACGGGATGCAGCATGCATCAATATTGAGTAGGAACTACGGGATGCAGCAAGCATCAGGTCAGTTAAGATTTTGGGATGCATTGTAGCATCAAAGTTGTACATATCTATGGCATAATTAGTGGCCTATTCAGATGCATATACAATAGCACAAAGCCTAGTTCAGGTTTCAAATTTTTTTTAGTTTATAGTTTTAATTCAGTTGATTTACTTTTAGTGTACTTACTTAGTTCTAGTATTATTCTATTTTTAGTTTCACCATTTAGCTTTACAGTTATTATTTGTTTTAATTTTATATAGTATACTTTCTATTTTACTATTAATTTAAGTAATATTCCTTAAGTGCAAGAAAATACTATTTGCAGCCTAAAATATACTTAAACTTATTCTCTAACACAAGATTTTTCTAATTTTTTGGTTGGGCCCTGGCATGTGAAACCAACATGTCAGGTTTGGAGAAGATTGAGAAGCCAGCTCAGGAGGAGATTTAGATTTTTAGGAGGAGGTTGAGGAGCAATAGCTTTAGCAGTGCTGATTTACAAATAGTTTACCTATTTTCTACTGTGAGAATGAGAGATTTTATTTACCACTCTTTCGTTAAAACATTGGTTTGTAATAATTAACTTTAGATGTATTTTCTTTCTTTTATGAGATAAATATTTACTTAACTTCTGTGAAGAATATTATGGATGGATGTTTAAGCTTCCACAATTTGATACATATTCTATCTTATACTTAATATTATGATGTGATTAGTATAAATACTTGAGGCTTATTCATATACTATGGTAATTTATCATTATTCATCTTAAGGTCAATATGTATGAGTAGCTATAACAACCCTAGTCATATTACCTTTTATTGGGAAGTCCAATTAGCTTCGTTTTACTTCTAGTACTCTTATAATAGTATTAGGAGCCTTCACCTCAAGTTTGGTGCAATTTGGAGATCATTTGCGATCAACAAACATTCTTGATTATTTTGATAATTCTCAGTTTTGACCTTAGAATAAAAATCAAATTTCACCATTGAACTCCTCACCCCAAATTAGCTAGGATGGTATTTTGGGAATGTTTAAAAATCGTCATAATTTCCTTGAATATTTTAATAATATTTAATTACTCAGAAAATTAGGATAATTAAATTGACCTTCGATCAGAAATGCAATTGCATTTTTGAGTTCCTCACTTCTTAATTAGGTAAGGAAGATTTTTTGAAATTTTTTGAAGTTCATTCGATTATTTAATTTTGAGTAATTAAATGAGTTAAATTAATTAATTAATTAATATATTTAAATTAATTTATTATTATAATCCCAACGACTGAAATTTTGAAAGGCAGAGATCTGATGCTAGGCACAGAACACAAAACATCTGTCTAGTGCAATCCTGGCCATCGCATGCTAATTAAGGCCAATCGAATTGTCAGAGGATGATTCGTATGATCTGGATTTGGATCAGGCGGCTGTGATCCTTTCCCTGTACGTCTTCCTATATGTGTCGATTGTGCACCTGCAGGCCGTGCTACGGCCATGCCAGCTGGATCTCTAAGCTCCCATTAAGCTCATCAAACTCTCCATTCTCTCATTTCCCTTCCTTTGCTTGCTATCATGACCTTGGAGAGCTCCTACTATTAGCTGAAGAAGGAGAATTCCTAATCATAGAAGCCAACAAGATCTAACATTTTAAGTGACTCCAGGTACTTACCCACATCTTCTCCATTTCAATTGATTTTCCCTAAATCTATTCTGCATGGATAATAGGAGGATTGAACCTGAATCAAGCTCAATTGAGCCCGATTGAGGTTCAAATTGCATTTGAGTCCAACGTTGCCTAACGCTAACCCTCCCCTTGGTTAGCTAAGAAATCATCTTGTCGATCATCCCAACAGCACTTGGTCCCAATTTCGGGCTTGGCGGAACAGCCGTTAGAGCTACCCGATGGTATTCAGACCATCCTATGAGACCCCCGAGTTCAACAGAGAGGTCTAACCCTAGGTGCACCAATTCGGGCCTCTGTCGAGGATGATGCGGTACGAACTAGCCTATGCTTCAGTTCGGGCGCTCATGCTAAATTAAACCGGTCCGACCTATGGATCGCACCATCTGCACGAATCGCGGAGCATACCTTGGGTCGACAGGCGTCACCCAATCTGGCCAATGCGTGGACCCACGCTCTTCTGGAATCCGCACATGCACCATTTTTAGTGCCGCCCCGTAATCAGTGTCGGCAGCTGTTTGATTTTAAATGAAATTAAATTAATTTCAATTAATTAAAATTTAATTCAAATCTTATTTTATTCATAACTTTACTTAAACATGTCCAAACTATATGAAATTATTTGTTATTATATTCAAAAAAATGAGATGAATACATTGGCATAATTCAATTTGGGATTTGAACCCTAATTTTTATAATCACTTTTTAATCATATTTAGGAGTCCCGAAAACCCTACCTTTCCAATGTGGTACAATTTTGACCTACTTAGTGTCATTATTCTCCTCAAGCCATGAGGATTTCATATTTGCTATTATAATTATGTTTGGACATCATTTGGACAACTTGGGTTTTTGGCTCTCTAATTTCCTTCATAAATGTGATTTTACTTAAGTAATAGCTTGCATGTTTAGATATTTCATTCCTTGGACAACAAGCATCTTCATTTAGGTATTTCATGTTTAGATTCTTGTTACTTTATTTTGTGAGAATTGGATTAGATTAGGTTGTTAGATGCCTTGCTTAGGTTAGTAAACTAGTGATTCAAGCATCAACATTAGGAGAGATAATGTAAGAGTGAATCCTTAGCCTTGAGTTAATTAACATCCTAATTGATAGCTAACCTTTCCAATAGGTGTATTTAATTTTTAGCTCTTTTCTCTTTATAGGATGTAAGCATATTGGAAAAATTACTACACTTAGAAGTGAACTTAGTGATCCTTCCCTTTAGCTCCTAACCTCTTTCCTTAGCTCTTTAGTATGATTTAGATTTCATCTAAGCTTTAATAACATACAATTATAAGTCAACTTAGAACTTACAGCTTGTAATCTTTCCCTCTCCTATACACTTAGATCCCTCCAAATGGTGTTCTTAATTAGCCTAGTGGTTGACTAAAGTAGAACTCTTCAATTATAAATTGCCTTTGATAAACAATAAAAGTAAATCTACAACTTTCACATTTTTAAGTGTAGTAGATCCTTAACCTTTGCTTTTTCCCATTAGTTCTTTAAGCCTTGAATCTAGCAACCAATAATGATTATGTGGCTTAGGATTAGTGTAAGCCTAAGCTTCAGGTTGCATCATTATACTTATAAATTATTTGTCACTTACATAAACTTAAATCAATCTACTATTTTCCAAACTTAGATCACTTATAGTATTATTTTCAATTAACTTAGAGATCAATATCTCTAAGCTAAATGGGAATCAGCTCCAATAATTAAGTTAAATAATCTAAATATTAGATAATATTGGATATCACATAATTTATAATTACTTGAATTTCTTGAAATGCTATTTTACTTTGATATTACAACCTTGAATATTCATATAAGATATTGTGCATAAATAAAATATTCATAATAAAATATAAGGGTTTCATATGGTGATGGTTAGGGCAAGCTGATGGGGGTAATAAGGAGATCTCATGTATCCAAGAGGGGGGATGTGAGTGTTTATTTTTCTATAAGACCCCATTTCTTTACTTAGTTAAACATATGTGCTTAACTCCTCATTCATTCTGTAACTTTGCCTGCAGAATAAAAAACTTAAAATAACTTGAATAATTAGACTATTGGGTTATGACAATATTATTGATTGTGAGAACTTGTCATAGCCCTTGAGCTATGTTTACTTTTCATAGTTTTTGACTATGTTTTGTTAGCCCATGAGGTTAAGGTTTTCCTTACTTTAACTTATTATTCAGTTTTATTTGTTGTACTAAAATTTACTTACTTATAGTCTCATTTTCATACAATGTATGTTGCTTTAGTTATATTTCATACTTCACTACTTTAGTTTCTCTTACTTAGCATAATATCTGTTAAATATATTCATGTATTCATTGTATGCTTTTATATGCACATTAGTAGTTTCTAGCCTTATTAAAATGTCTATTTTCCCTTATTGTTGCAGGCTAGAGCAAACCTGCTTATGAGTTCTAGCTCTTTATTTGTTTACTGTCTTTTTTACAATTCTTTTACCCTTACTTAGATGCTTACTACTTCGCTTTTAGTCTTTAATTATAAAATTGCATATGTGATATCCAACTAAGATTTAATTAAAACTTATCTTAATCTTAAAATATATTTAGACTCTTAAGTATAGTCACTTATTTTTATTTTTGGTTGTGCCCTATCGTATTTAAAAACTAAAATATGGTAGATCAAGAGCACTTTCTGGATAGTGGAGCTGGACCTAGCACTGGAGGTTAGTAGATATGAAGATTTTTGTTTCTGCACTTTCTTTTATTCCATTAGTGAAAATGAGAGAATTAACTTTCCTTACATTTAAATTAAGTTTGTAATAACTTAATTTGTGCGATGTTCTTACTTTATTTCTATGATGAATTTACTTTCATATTACTTGCTTGGTTTGAGTATTAGATTGAATGCATTTACTGGTTACATTATTCTCAACTTGTACATTTTTATTGCTTAACTTATACCCTCACAAAGATTCTTGGCCACATATTATTTAATGTTGGATTGGTTTCCTTCTAATCCAGTGTTAAGTGCTATGGTAACACCCTAGTATTAGATTGGGTTTCTGATCTGGTATTAAGGGCATTACAGTAGCATTAACTAATACTTTAGATAAGGATATTCTCATCTGTAATAATCCTAGGTTGTTATCTTATAAAATTTAAAGCTTAACTAAGTCTTAATTATCATTCCATTAGCTTTATCTAGTTGGTAGGACCTAGCCCTAAAAATTTGGGTCAGCTGAAGTACAAATGGTTAATTAACTATTTTCCAATTTTAGAAACCAAGAAATTAGCTAAATTTAATTGATCACCAAATCAAATTATGTTTGCATTTTTTAATTCCTCATCCTCAAATAGCTAGGGGCGCAAGTTTGGGAATTTTTGGAGGTCAGAGTATCCCCTTAGAAATGATATTTTCCCCCAAATGAAAATCAGAACTAACTTTTATTCTTCTCTTTTATAACCTCTTCCCTAACCTTCTCTCCTTCAAGCATGTTGTCATTGAATCGATGAGACGAGTACCGCGGTAGAAAGGATTTGCGCGCTAGAGATCCAGGATTGCATTTATGGTTACCAAGCAATATATGAAATCATAAACACAACAATATATAAATCACAACACATGCATGCATATAAAATCAGCACATCCAAAGATAAGGATTTACGGGGAAAACTCAAGAATGAGAAAAACCACGGAGCCACACCATACATAAATTTTCACAATGCAAAACAAAGAATACAGAGTTACAAAGAGCTTCATCTATTCAAGGAGCACTAGCTCTTTACTTTAGAATGAAGGAGATAAGAATTAGCCACCGCCTAGATATGATTATTTTTACATGCAAGAGCTCCCTTGCACAATTACTATCTTCCTTAGGGTTCCTCCTTGATAGCAGTCAAAACTCTTGGAATCACTAATGCCAATTTAGTAAATATCTCCATGATGTTTCCTTAAGTACCCAGCTTCATTTTAAACTCTAAATAGTTTAAAATACCCCTTAAATAGCTTTTTTGCAACCTGAACTGGAGTTGAAATTTGCCAGGCACTACAGCGCATCATAGTGCCCATGCCTCAGGTAGCCAGGAACCAAGGCGCGCTACAGTGCTCTACTCCCAATCGAATCGAGGCCTCTGTGAGGAGAATTTCCCCCTCACAGTCGGCCTGAGACGCCTGTATCAAACGCATCTCGGTCGAGTAGCACCCCATCATTCCAGAGGGATCCAGATGGGGTTCTTGGTCCAATCGACGCGTCTTGACTCAAGGAACGTGTAGGGATCAAGCCGAGCCACTGTCGTCGTCTGTGTGCCGAGAATTTCAGCGCTAAAGCTCGGCTGACTCGGGACCCGTCGAGAGGAAGGAGGCGAAGTCGCGGGTTCTGGGCCGGGCCGACCCGTGACCTGCACGGTTCTGATTTTGGGCCGCGCCTAATTAATATTTATTGGATTGCGATTTAATTTAATTAAACCATATGGTTTTAATTTAAATAAACATTCACTTGAATTAATTGAATAACTTTGGCTATACTGATCCAAATAGTATGATCCAATATTCTATTTGAATCAGAAAAATTCAAGGAATCTAAATATAAAATAAAATCTCATATCTAATGATTGAATTAAAATTTATTTGCCAAACTCTTTACTGTCATTAATTAAATCATATAAAATTATCTAAGTACCAATTTATAAGATTAAGGGCTCTAATTGCTCCTTGTACTCTAAAGAATAATATCAGACCCTTAAATTTAATTTTGGATAATTATTTTTCTTAATCACTCCTTAATCACCTTAAATAAGGATTAGTGAAATTAACCATAATTAAGCCTCTGATTTGGATGGGGGTTGTTTCTAATATCATATTAGGCCTATATTAACCTAAGTATAAGGTTGGATTGCCCTAAGAATGCTTATGTGCACTAATCACCCTAATTGGCTTAAATATGTGATTAGTGCTAATTAAGATTAATTAGGTCATCAAAACCTAATATGAGTGTGTTTCCCACTTCACTAATTAATATGAAACTCATTAAAATAGATTTGATCTAACTTGGGTAACTAAACCCTAAAATCCTAATTTTTACCTTTAAGAGGGGCATTTTGGTCATTTTGACCAAAATGTGTTTAAATGCTCCTTAAAGCCTGGAAATTTCAATAAATTATCCTAAGATAGATTAGAAATGTTCTCTAAACTATTAGACTAATAGTAATGTTAATGTGATCATCAATTCAAGAAATCTCCACTTAATCCCTAATTAAAACACTTAGATCTTAAGTGATCTTATAAGAGTCATTTGGCATTAATCCTTGAATCTAATAATTGAGATGATTAAATATCACCTTAATAAGTTCAGTGAAGTTAACCTAAGAGCTAAAACTTAAAAGAAATGTAATTGGTAAAGTCTAAGTTAAAATTTAGCTTAAAGTCTAAAGTGATCAAACCCCAAACCCTTAGATATTAAGTAGCCCTAAAAAATCAATATGAGTTTGATGTTTAATCTAATACTTAAAATTTTCAATTTCAGCCTTAATAAGCTCGATATAGTTTAACTATGAACTTTGATCCTAAAAGAATCACAAATGAAAGCTCTTAAGATAAAACTCTAATTTAGAGATCTAGAGTGATCAAACCTCAGATCTTTAGATCTTAGATCTTAGACTTAGATCTTCAATTTGAAATTAAATCATCTCCAATTGAAATTCTTTAATGATTGATTGTTTAATCTTTTGAAACCTTCCATGTGGGTATATGATGATTTAATCTATATGATAAGGAAATTATTTTAAAGATTGAATATAGATCTTAGATTCTTGAGTTCTTAATCGATTGTTTTATCTTATAATCAGTAGAATAGCCTTTCACTAAGTTCTTAGTTCCTGAATCTTTTAGCTTATAGGATCCTTTACCTTTAATTTGGGTAATAAGTGTGAACCCTAGATCCTAGATAGAATATTACCTTGGATTTAGGATTTGAACTCAACATAAGGCTTAAGCTATAAATCCTTAAATCTTGATCTACTTAATCAAGATTTGGGTAAGAGAGTAAAATATAAATTAATTAGGTCATTGATTTACTTACTTAAATCATATAGTCATCATATGAATTTGGATTAGAACTTGTTAAGTTCTAATATTGACTTTAAGGACGTAAATCTGAGATTCTACTCGATAACTGGATATTGGAGATCCTAAACTTATACCTTCTCAGAGTAGTCAGATTTGGTAATTAGATAACACCAGATGCATATAAGTCTAGATTGAGTCTCTTGCTTACTTTTACTAGATTGCTTTGCATACCTTGGAGATTGAGCCATATTCCTTGAGCATAATAAGAAAACTTAGGATATGGATGATACATCCTAAGTTAGTATTTGAATTGCATATTATTTAGTATTGCCTTGATTGTAGTTGGTAGAATATGTCCTAGATTAGTCTGCCTCTTTAGTAGTAGTATTGTATAGATTGGACTCAAACCAAGCATATTTGTATGGCTAGGTTGGGGATTGATTGATTGATATTGGAGGCCCTGTATGGCCTATTGGCTGGTATGGCAGTACAATGTCTTAGGCTTATTGCTTCTCTAGCTGGATTTTATTGTTTTATAATTTGCTTTGCCACATGCTTCAGTGGCCTTATTTTCAGTATTTGCTCGCTTTGCCACATCTCAGTGGCTTTTATGTTCTTTTCCTGTTCTTAACTAGCATGTTGTATGTATACTCATATGGCTTACTTATATATATTGGCATGTTTAGGATGCTAAAATTGCATATTTTCAGTACTTGTGTTTCTTTTATATACTCAGCATATGTTAACATGATCATAAGCATGTTAGGTTTAGAATTGTATTGTAGTTGTTGTTTCTTTTAGCTTTTAACCTCACCTTATTTATTTTGCATTGTATGCTGGCTATAAATGGATAGTTTATAGTTACCCATTTCTTTCATAGCTTGTTGCACCTTTTACTGCTTGCATGTGTAGTTAAATTAAAATGTGATATCTTTAAATGTTCAGTTCATTAAAATAGCCTAAAAAATACTTAGACAATTGTCTAACTGTAACATTTTTGTTTTGTTGGCTGGGGCCCTGGCATTTGTGATACCGACAAATGTCAAATTCAGACATGTTCGTGGGCACTGTCGCATAAGAGGAGCAGGTTCAGGAGGAGGATCGTGTTGTTGCGGTTTAGTTAGATTTTGCCTTTGTTTCAGTGAGATAGAGAGACCTTTTTATTTTTCTTTAAACTTCAGTTTGTAATAATTATTTCTGGATGTATTTTATTTCTACATTGTGATGAGTTACTATAGTGCATTCTCTTCTCCTACTATGTATGCTTGTGGATGTTACTCTATTATTTATTGCTTCCGCCACTTTGATACTTGTATATTGATGATGTTATAGTACTTGGTGACGAGTCCTTGGCTTAAGGCAGGTTGGGTTTACCTAACTTTACTTAAGTTGGGGATTTGCCACAGTTGGAGCACCGTACTTCCATATTGTCAGTACGGGGGCCCCACATCATGGGATCGACACTTAAGAGCATTAAACAATGTATTATATCGATGTAGTCTATTTGGTTATAACAACTTCATTGTGAGTAGACTATTATCAGTGAACAACAATTGCTAAACCAACTTCCACTCAATTACCATATATAATCATACTCAATTGTTAGCAAAGTTACAGTTGTTCAGATCGCTTGATTAGGTGTTATGGTTCCAAAATAATGTGGAACAAAAGCTTCAAATTGTTGAGCAAATCAAAATAAAACAAAAAGAACATACACGCAATTAATCACAACATAAACAAAGAAACTTTCATGGCTCGGTGCTAGAACCTATGTGCACGGGGAGGAGATCAAAAATAATTTCACTATTAAGAGATGATTACAAAAATTTTAGGGTTAGCAAACCCATGCAAAAACCCTAAGAGCCCTTCTTCTTTTCTTCAATGGAGCAACAACCACATAAAAAAATAAATGAAGGCTAAGCTAAAACGGATTGAACCTCCTGCTAAAGTGAATACATAACCAGTCGTTGATTGTCTTCGATCCAAATCTCCAGTATAATCTGAATCCATGTATCCAATGCATAAATCATCTATTAAAGGCTGCTTCTAAAATAATAAGCTAACACCAATTGTACCTTTCAGGTACCAAAATATCCCCATCACTACTTGCTAGTGATCCTTCCTTGGGTTGTGCATATATCAGCTCATGACTTCAACTGCTTAAGCCAAATCTGGTCTAGTGCAAACCATGGCCTACATCAAGCTTCCAACTGCACTATCATATGGCATTGATTGCATTTCTTTTCTTTCAAAATATGTCTGTGGACATTGCTCTGCAGATAAGCGAAAGTGAGGGGCTAAATGAATACTCATAGACTTTGTAGAATCATCAATCCTAAATCTCCTTAGCACCTTTTCCAACAACTTCTTTTGGGTAAGCCAGATATTTATTGCTTTTTGTTCTTAAAGATTTTCATTCCATATATATTTTTTGCCTCTCCCAAGTTCTTCATTTCAAAATTCTTCGACAACTAATCCTTCATTTTATCAGTCTTAGACTGATATGAGGTAGCTACAAGCATGTCATCGATATACAAGAGTAAGTAAATGAAGTTACCTTGATCAAACTGGTTTTTTTGGTACTCCTTCTTTTGCATAAACTGATCAAAATTTTTGTACTATTGTCTTGGTGATTGCTTTAACTCTTAAAGAGACTTGTTCAGTTTGCACATTAAGTCTCATTTTCATGGCACAATGTACCTTAGGGGCTGCACCATAAAGATCTAATCTTCTAGTTCTCCATACAAGAACATTATCTTAATATCAAGCTACTCAAGCAACAAATCAAATAGTGCCACCAAAGCTAAGAGCACATGGATCGATGAGTATTTAACAACTAAGGAGAGCACTTCCTCATAGTCGATCCCTTTCTTCTAAGCAAAGTCCTTGGCCACTAATCTTACTTTGTGGCGCACATCAGCTTTTGAAGATCCTTCTTTCTTTGTATACACCCACTTAACCCTAATAGCCTTTCTTTATGGAAGGAGTTTCTCCAACCTCCATGCCTCACTTTTATGAAGAGACTCCATCTTTTTCATCCATCGCATGCTTCCATAACTTTTCTTTTGAGCCCGTCACTACTTCTTTGTAGTGGGATGGATATTCATCCTCCAAACTGACAATGCATAAGTGACATAGTCTCTGAGATAGGCTGGATGTTGAGTTGCATTCCTTTTGGGTCTATCTCTTGCAATGGACTCCTGAATTGGAGCAACACTATCAATATCAGTTTGTTCTTCCAAATCACCCATATGATTTTCATTTGTAGGAGTATCATCAATGTGTGAAGATTTTGTGAAACAAAAGAGTTGGTATCAAACACCACTCTCTGCTTGCTTACCAGAGTCTCTATATTATCCTCCACATAATGAGAATTCCCTTGGCTAAAAAAAAACTCTTCATCAAAGGTGACATCTCTGCTCACCACGATCTTCTTATCAACTGGATCAAACAGTTTGTAATGCTTCACCCTGCATCGAAAGCTCGCAAAACTTACTTTCCTAGCCCATGGTTCTAACTTATCTTTCTGACATGATAATAAGTTGGGCTGCCAAAAATCTTCAGTTAATCATAATATGTAGTAGGATGTCCGGGCCACACCTCTATAGGAGTTTTTTTTGTTAAATGCTGCAGAAAGAAGACAATTCACCAAGTAGCACACAAAGTCTAGGGTCTTCACCCAATAAGCTCTTTCGAACCCATCATTGGACAACATACACGTTGCGGTGTTTCTCTTACTGTGAAGTGGCGTTCAATCCTTGAATTCTGACATTCTCTTACAGAAGAATTAGATGTGAATTATTTTCCTTTGTCCTATCAAATTGTCTTAATTCTCTTGCATGTTTGATTTTCCATCATCTTTTTCCAGTTTATGAAAACCTCTAGTACATTTGCTTTACTCTTCAAAGTGTACACCTATACAAATCTGAAGTAATCATCTATATAAGAAACAAAATATCTACGACCACTGAATGATGTAGTTTTTGTTGGTCCCCAAACATTAGTGTGTATATACTCAAGTATATATTTGGTATTGTGGAGTGAACACCAAAGGGTTTGCATGTTTTCTTGCCAAAAATACAATGCTCACAAAATTATAATTTGCAAGAAGTTATACCTATAATGAGTCCATCTTTTTCCAATGCTCTCAGTGAAGGCTCTCCTGCATGTGCTAACATCATATGCCACAATGTCATGGCATCTTTAAAGTTTTCATCCACATCTAATGAACATGTCACTATACTTCCCTAAATGTTATAGAGATTTTGTTGTTTGACTCCTCTCAAATAATTCATAGCACCCTTGCTGATCTTCAAAATGATCTACCTCAATCACTTCCTTAAAGCCCTTGGCTTCTAAGTCCCCAATTGATAAAAGATTCTTCTTGATCTCTGGCACATGTCTGACTTCTTTCAATTCTTCCACTATTCCTGCATGTGTTCTAATCAGCCACTTCCAACTCCTGCAATCTTGCAAGTAGCATCATATCCCATTATGACTGCACCACTATTTGTTTCTCTATATGAATAAAACCAATCATTCTAGGAACATGCTTATTTTCCTCATATTTTATGCCAACACAAAAAACTTAGTGATAATATAACATTTAACTATTGCATTAGCCTTGCAAATTTACATACATTCTTGTGTTTCCATTATTGTTTTCAATTATAACACTCTTTGAAATTTGAGAAAGATATTGCATATCATTGTGTGAGCAAATATTGTAAGACAACGACATGTCTTAACATGCAAGTTGATTCATATTGCAAAGTGGCCTATTGTTGAGCAACCTATTGTCGTGAGAGCTATTGTTTCTCGTTTCTTGAGTGGCAATAAAGTTTAGATCATCTTATTTAAACTCATTCTCTCAAAATAAGCAACTAAAAAATAAAGATGTCACACAAAACTATTTCTAAAGCTAAGAGGTAAGTCATATTTTCATAAATTTTAATTTGAAGTTGTAAATGCAGCACAAATATATCTAGTGGAGTCATTAGTCGGATAACCAAACAAGTATATTTGTGTGGGGCCCCATACTTTCCCGCGGTGACGCTAATACTGATATTAGCATAATCGCAGGGAGTACGGTACTCCAGCTATGGCAAATCCCCAACTTAAGCAAAGTCAGGTAGGACCCAACCTGCCTTAAGCTAAGGACTTGTCACATGGAACTGGTAAAAATACATCAATACAAATCAAAGTGGCGGAAGCAAGAAACAGTATAATATAACATCCACATCACAATATAGTATAAGAGAGTAAGAGAAACAGTAACTTAGATTAAATACAGAAAAGTAAATACATCCAGAGTTTAGTTATTACAAACTGAATTAAATAAAAGTAAATATCTCTTAAAACCTCACTACAAGAAAGTAAATCTAACTAAATAGCAGTAGAAAGATCCTCCTCCTACACCGGCTCCTCTCCTACAGTACTGCCTATGAACAACTCCAAATTTGACATTTGTCGGTATCACAAATGCCAGGGACCCAGCCAACAAAAGAAAAAGTTACAGTTAGACCATTGTCTAAGTACATTTTAGGCTAGTTAAGTGAACTGAATATTTAAAATATCACATTTAAAAGTTTTAAACATGCAAACATTATAAGGTGCTACAAGCTACAAAGAATAGGATAGCCATAAACTAATCATTTATAGCTAATCAACAAGTATGCAATAATAATATACAAAACAATAACTAAATATGGTAAGGCTAAGAGTAAAATAAGTGTAACTACTAAAATAAATCTGATCATAACATGCTTATGATCACATGGATATATGCTGAGTATATAAAGAACAAAAGTGCTGAAATAATATACAATTATAACATCATAAACATGCTTATATTTAATACTAAATAATAAGAGTATTTATACAAGCATGTAGATTAATATGAAAAAGGCCAATGAGGCATGTGGCAAAGGAAAACTAAGTACATGAATGAGCAAAAGTAAAGCCACTAAGACATGTGGCAAAGCAAGTCAAGCACTAAAAGAAAGCCCACTGAAGCATGTGGCAAAGCAAAATAAATACTAAAAACTGAACTGAAGTAGAAGTAAGCCTAAGACATAGTACTGCCATAATAGAAACTGGCCATACAGGACCTCTAAACTGAAAGTTTATCATGTATCCATCCTAGGCATCTGCAGAGCTAGGTTCGACTTAAACTCATAGAATAAGATATATATCCATCCTAGACATCCATATAGCTAGGTCTGAGTCTATTCTATAACAAAACTAGAACTGAAGAGGCAGACTAAGCTAGGACATACTCTACTAATTAAAAGTACTGAAAGAACTAAATGAATGCTATGCTTTTCAAATACTAACTTAGGATGTATCTTCCATATCCTTAGTTTACTTATTATGCTCAAGGGACAAGGCTCAATATTTAAAGTGTGCAAATCAATCAAAGTTAAAGTAAGCAAGAGACTCAATCTAGACTTATGTGATATCTGTTATTGTCTAATCTGTCCAACTAATTATTCTGAGAAGATACAAGTTTATGATCTCAAATATCCATCTATCGAGTATAATCCCAGATTCACGACCTTAATGTTAACATTAGAACTTAACAAGTTCTAATTCATAATCATATGATGACTATAAAGATTAAAGTAAATAAACTAATGACTTTAATATTATTATTTTCCTCTTTTAACCCAAATCTTGATAAAGTAAATCAAGATTAAGGATTATGGACTTAAACTCCATCTTGGTGCTCAAATCCTGAATCCCAGGTAGTATCCTAATAAGGATCTAGGGTTCACACTCAAATATAATCTCAATGAGCAATACCTTATAAGCTGAAGGATTTAGGAACTATGATCTTAATGAAAGGTTGTTCTAATATTATAAGATAAAATAATCATTAAGAACTAAGAATATAATATCTATATTTAGTCTTTAAAATAATTACATTATCTTATAGATTGAATCAATCCTACACCCACAATGAAGGTTTCAAAAGTATTAAATAGTTAATAAAGTAAGAAATTATAAATGAAGATTGTTTAATTCAATTGAATGATCTAAAGTCCAAGATATAAGATCTATGATTTGATCACTTTAGATCCTAAGCTACAACTAGACTTAGGAGTTTTACAAGAATATTTCTCTTAGGATTTAAGCTTAAGGAGCAATTTAGTTGAACTTATTAAAATCAAGGGTCTAGCACTTTGAGATAGTTAAAGTTAACTCTTAAGACAAGGTGGTGCTAAGAACATTTAAGTCTTAAGATCTTAAAAAAAGAGTTAATTTGAGGTTTCTTTACATAACTCAATATTATTAGCATAGGATTTGAAAAAGATGGTTAACATGTTAACTAGGGATACTTTACTAAAATTTCAAGGCTTAAGGGGTGGTCAAAATGACCAAAATACCCCTTAAGGCTAAAAATGGGATTTTATGATTTAATTATCCAAATTGATTCATATCTATTTTAATGAGTTCCATCTTAGTTAATGAAATAGGATACATGCTTATCTTAGGTTTTGATAACCTAGTTAGCCTAATTAGCATTAATCACATTTTTAAGCCAATTAAGGTGATTAAGGAGATTTGGGCATACTAGAATGATCCAAACATATTAAAGGCTCTACTATACTTAATGAAGCATTAGGAAGTAGATTTACCAAAATTAGAGGTTAATGTAAGGCTTAAATTACTAATCTTAAATTAGGATAGTTAAGGGGTGATTAGCAAAATTAAAGATCTTAAATTACTTTTAATGTCTACATAGGTTCTATATGGTCTCATGAGCAATCATAGACCTTAACTATCATTTTTGGATAATTAATGAATTTAATATGATTTAAATACAAAAAGAGTATGATTAAGCAATTATTTATAATCTAATCATTGGATCTTTAATTTTATTTTATATTATTATTCCTTGTATTTTTTTGATTAAAATAGTATATTGGATCATACTATTTGGATAAGTATATCCAAAGTTATCTAAATAATTTATTTTGAATGTTTATTTAAATTAATACAATAGGGAATGCATTTATCAAATATTTATCTTAAGAAATATAATTCCAATATTTCTTATGTAATCGTGGCCCAAAATCGAAACCACGCGGGTCAGGAGATGCTCGACCCGATGCGCCAGTCTTCATCCCCGATACCCCCCCTCCTTACGCAGACAGCCACGGGGAGGACACCTTGGACCGCCAAATTCGCCGCCGATAGGCCACGCCATGACCAACATTCAATCGCCACACCTTCAGAAGGTCAAGACGCGTCGATTGAACCAGGAAGCCCTAACTGGGATGGACCAGAACACGGGATGGCTACTCCCCGGAGGCTTCCATTTTTGGACGATTTGGGTTTACTGTGAGGGGATAATTCTCCTCACAGAAGCCACTAAACGGGCGGGGTTCGATCCCTACACCATCAGTGAGGTGAGGCGAGTCGAACCCATAAGGTTTTATAACCTGGGGTGTAGCCGATTGCTAGATCCTTACTCGGACTCAGCCATGGCTCGGCCACTAGCTCGATCGATCGATACGATCGATCAGAGCTAGCTCAAGCCCTGGCGATAATCACAACTAGTTTCCTAAGTGGCTAAGGCTAGTTAAACGACATCCAGAGGCTCTATCTAGATGTAAGAATGGAAACTGAACTTATGAAATTCAGTGGAAAAATTGTACCTCAATCGGGGGTTGCAAGCATGACCTAGAGGAATTGAGAAGTTCGGGAGCTTGCTAAGCAGTCACAGAACCTTCCCAGGGGGTCTGAATGCCAGACCGCACCCACTATCAGCGGTTCGCAGCAGCAGAAATTGTCAGGAATGCTGAGAGCTCTAAGGACTTCAGCTGGACAATTCAGGGTTCACAGTGAGCAAAGGGGCTCACTGTGATAACCCAAAGGTATTTATAGGCTGAGGGAAGGTCTGGGGATGGATTCCATAGCTCAGGCATGGAGAAAGGCTCGAGCCGAAGGGGAGGCTTGGTTCCAATGGTTATTGGCAAATTAGTGAGACTGCTACCGGCAGACGATTGCGCCGAGGGCAGAAGAGGAAGATTGGGTGAATTCCCGTACTACCACGGGGGTTGGAGGTTACCTGGTTGTTGGGGGGGACCAAATGCGGATGGGCGAAGCGAGGGAGATGATCCATAGTGCTCGGACTTATGCTCGCCGTCTGATGGATTGACCATTGCGATTGGAAGGCTCTGATGGATTACTTAAGCGGGACGGATAATAGCCGTCTGATGTGCGCAATGGATCCAAAGCCTAGGATTAGATCCTAACCCAGAGGAGATCCCGCCGTTGGATGGCTTGCGCTAGGATGCGTGCTAACGCATCCATTGGTTGGATTGCACGCGCCGCTGTCGGGACCCAGCAGCGGATTTGCCGCGGTCCCAATAGCAAATCCCTTATATTAAAATTATATATATATATATATATATATATATATATATTTATTTTAATTAATTTAAATCATTTAATAATTAACTTAAATCCTAATTAATTCTATATATCCAATTTAGAATTAAATGATCTCCAAAGATTCTAAACAATTCACCCTTAGCTAATTAGGGCATGAGGAATTCAAAAATGAAATCAGATTTTAATTTGAAGATCAAATTAATTTATGTATTTTCTAGGTCTCAAAAATAAGCAAAAATATAAAAATTCTCAATTTAGCTACGATTGATCCCAAACTTCTAGGGTTAGGTTTAAATGACCCATTGAGTCTAATGGAATCAAAATTAGGAATTAGTTTAGCTTAATTAGTCTAAATTTAGCTAGGGTAATAATTAGGGTTATTATAGACTCTTCCACTTAAGAATGATGTTGTCCCCGACATCACTTAGTTAAGAAAGTACTGCAGTAATTGAAATATTTAAATAAAACAGATGAGAAAAAAAACAACAGTACCTGGACTTGCAAAAAGCTGTGGATATTTATTGCGCATATCCACTTCTTTTTCCCAAGTAGATTCTTCCAATGATCGATTCTTCCACCGAATTTTGACCATAGAAATGGAACGATTTCTTAATTTCTTCTGATCACGAGCTAAGACTTTGATTGGTTCTTCGGCATAAGAAAGATCTGGTTGAATTTCTATTGCTAGAAGTTGAACGAGATGAGATGGGTCTCTTAGACATCTTCTTAATGATGATACATAAAATACAATGTGAACAGCTACAAAACTATCAGGAAGATTCAACCTGTAGGCAGATGTAACACCCCGTCCCGTTGCCATGCGCCAAAGCCAAGTATAATTTATAGTTTGGCGGCGGAACGGTGCGTTACTCAGGAACGGTGGGCGACACAAATAAAACCCATCTTCCCAAATAGGCTAGAGAGACGAAGCCATACTGAAGGTCGCTGACTCGATCCCTAAGAGTAGGTTTGAGGGTCAAATATCTAAGACAATAATACTTATCTTAGGTATTAGACTGGCACGTACATAAGGTTCATGGGAGCTAGAAAGAACCCATGTACATTATAAAATATATCAGTGTTTCAAGTACGCTGATCACATCATAATACTATGTATAGTAGTATAACAGAGTGCGGAAGCTAAAAGTAAAACATCCAAAAATACATTCATCTCAAGCAGTAGTAAATATCCATCTCAGAAAAGAAAAGTAAAAATACATCCAGGATTTATTATAAACCATTTAAATGCAGGAATATAAAGAGTCTATCTAAAATGCAGAAAGAGCTAGAAAATAAAGGTAGGTGCTCGAATCTCTACAGCTCCAAATGCTCCTCCTGAGTCTCTAGTGCGTCCTCCTGACCTGTCTCCAAGAACTGCTCAGGATCTAGCAAATTGCCGGATCTCAAAAGCACCCCGTGTTAGACAAGAAGTCTAACACATCGAAGGTATCTAAACAAGCTAAACTAAACATAACAAATATGCAAGGGCGTAAAGTAAAAGTGTAGGAAAACTATAAAGGCATTAAATAACTAAAACTGTAAGAAATAAAACTGCATCAAAACTAAATACTGAAAGTAAATGTAAATATCCGATACTCGTAAAATGAATGTGAGAGGAAAGTCAAATGCTGAAAGGAATGCTATAAGCTACACTATATGCCACTGAAGCAATGCTCACAAATATGCTACACCTCGATATATCACAGAACTATCACTGAATATTTATGAGTAGTACGGTCCAATGAAGTACAACAGTTAGGAAGTAAATATGGTGACGCAGATGCACCCTGAAATTCTCCAGTCTGTGTATATAACATTCCGTATCTCATACTGTATCACTAATAACCTTGTGTCACAACAGAAGGAATGAGTTCCACTCATGTTCATACTTATGCTTATGCCATGATGTTGAATGAATGAGAAATCCTGAAATCCCTAAAAAATATAGTAAGAAACAGTGATGATTCCTAAGTCTCCACTGTGCAGAGTCCTGCTGGAAGGATTCTGTCTCCAAATTCTAGATCAGTGTTTGGTTAAAGTTGCTTATTTATTTAAAGATTATTGGGCGGGGTGATTGTATACACATATTAATTATGTTGCAAAGGTTGGACTTACAACATTTAGTTTAATTACGCCACCCTAATAAAGCGGTCTTTATTAGGAGGCACCATCCGTTGATGGTTTTGTATCTCAAACTAAGCCTTGAGTCACCAAACTCACAATCATACTTAGTGTCTTAAATAAGGTGAATCCAGTCACTTAGTTTATTTGAGCCATACCTAATGAAGCGATCTTCGCTAGGAGGCATTGCCCGTTGGCAACTTGTCTTTCAATCAAACTAAGGGATGGGCACTCATTTAGTACTCTCTTAGGATCGATTGATTTACTCTAAGCGAGGTTATATCCGCCTAAGTCCGCAGGATAGCCACAAAGATAACTCAACTAATCCCGAATACCAGTAATATAGGTATACTATGCTGCACTACCCAATAATCATGGTTCAATAAAGTCTATTTAACAGAACAAGGATTTATCAGAACTATAAGTTCTAGACTAAAAGGTAAGTCCTGTACAAGGGTTCACCAATCAAGTATGATCAAGGATCACTTAATAAGGATTCTACCACAAGGAGAGGCATCATTTCCAATGTCTTAATGGATTACTACCACAAGGAGAGTAGATAAGTTTCTAAGATGATGGGATCTTCTACACTTCAACCTCAAGGGATCATACAAGGCCTCCTACCTCATGGTATATAAATTTAAGTCTTTTAAATATTTCAAAATGATCTCATGAAGAGACACTTAAGGTTCACTCTTCTCAATTTTTGATATTTACCTCTTAGGTTCTATTGCATAATTAGGCTTAGGATGATTAGATCAGATGATAAAGTCATCTGGTCACACTCAATCTAAGATCATGGGATCTAAATCAAACATATTGTTAAGGATTAGGTCACTTGTTTAATCAATATAATTTTAATTGTCTTCTCATGCTAATCTTCTTTCTTAAGAGAAAATCAGGGATATTAAGGTTTGATTAGATGATAAAATCACCAAGGATTGTTATTGACCTTAGTTTGTCTAATTCAAATGTTTAGTATCAATAATAAATCAAATGCATTATTGGAAAATGTTCAGTTCCTAGTTTTGAAATCAATTCAATTAAGTCAGGTTTCTTAAAGATTTGGACTCTCCAGATTAGGGTATGATCCCTTCTCATGCCTTAAGAAAAATCAAATTATTCATTTAAGATCAATGTCAAATCAGTGGATTAATTATGTATTATTGGTGGCAATCTCAGACTTAGTTCAAGTCTTAAAAGCTTGACCCAAATCTTAAGATTTCTTAAGTTAATTAAGATGTTTAGGATTTTAAACCTTTAGATTCATTCAAGTATACTTAATAAGCTTATCTATGTGAATTCACTATACTTGATTTCTATTATAAATCAGATTAACAATCAAAGTTTATAAAACAGAAATTACATAATATTAATCAAACCCTAATTCCAATAAAAAAGGATTAGCTCATAAGTACCAATCCAACCATTCAAATCACATGAAATTTAACATGTAAGTTCTAATTAATCATACAAGAAATCAGAGCCTGAGTTTGCTAAGATCCAATCAGTATAAGCCCTAATATTTACTAATCATGATTTAACAAGATTAGGGCGTAACTAAACTTACAGAACTCAAAAAAATATTTTGCTTAGCACATGCAATTTAATTGACATCGGTGGGCTAATGGCACCCTAAACATGCAATTTGGATGAGTAAATTTACTAATCTGCCCTAATTAAGATCCATTGTAATTAGAAAAAAATTAAAGATCTAACCATCAGATGCATGATTTTATTTTATATTTAGGTTCCTGAGATTTTTTTGATCATTTTCATATATGATATCATAGGATTTGGACCAGTGGATTAAAAGTTATTTGAATAATAGATTCTGTATTTTTATTTAATCAAAATCCTATGATTTGATTAATCGAATTATTTTCCTTAAGGAAAATAATTCCATTAATTCAATTTAATAAAACGGCTCGGCCCGAAATCGAAACCGCGCGGGTCGACCGGGGCCCGAGAGACCCGGCACTGTCGCACCGTGCGGGTCGTGGGTCGACCCGGCCCGCACAGTGCCGTCGTCCCCATTCCTCCGTCTCGATGGATAGGCCGAATTAGGGAACCCTAATTCCCAAAATTCCAGCGCGCCCAGGCTACGGCTCGGCCAGCATTCGATCGCTACTCCATCACGGTGGTCAGACGCGTCGATTGGGACCCGAATACCCTTGTGAGATGGTCTGGATCAGCCAGACCTTACTCACCCGAGGATTCTGCCATTGAGCTACTGTGGGGAGACAACTCTCCCCACAGAGGCCATGCCAGACCCCGGGCTCGATCCCTACACCATCAGGGAGGTGAGGCGGATCGAAGCCCTCTGGTTCGGGGGTCTGGGGTGGCCTGGATCGCTGGGTCCTTACTCGATCAAGGCAATCCAGAAGAAACCAAACTCGATCGATCGATTCGATCGATTGGGGCTAACCTATACCCTAATTATGATACAACTGAGTTTGAAACGACAATAAGTAGAAAACCGCATCAAATGGAATAAATTTCGAGCCTTATTGGCTCAGAACCTGCAACTGGGATACCTGGCTTTGTGGGACAGAGCTGGGACTGGAAGATGGATCGTGGTTCGCTGCCGCAGAGACTCTGGAAGCTCTTAGGGGTCCTGAACTCCAGGAGTAACCCTCTATCAGTGGTACGCGAGCTCGGGAGCGCCTGGGTGAAGCTTCGGGAGTTCGGCAATGACGATGAATTTCAAAGGCTACAATTGATCAGCAATGATCAATTGAAGCGGAGCTGGGGCTATTTTTAGCCTTGGCTGAGCTTAGGGAAGCTTCTGGAGCCACTGGCTCAGGCTGGGGAGGCCCGAGAGGGCGGGCCATGCTCGAGCACTCGAAATTCCATTTCGAGCTCGGCTGGGTCACAAGGCCCAATTGGGGTCTCATGGTGTTTAGGGGAAGGCCAACAACAGTTTGCTGAGCTGGAGGCATGCGTGGGGGACAGGGGAGGCCACTGGCAATACGGGGAATCTTCCCTGTCGGGCGTGGCTTGGCGGAGACGTAGATCCATAGTGCGGGTGCGCTGTGGACTGTCTGGTGCATCGATCGAGAAGACGCAACGGTCCTAATCCTATGGATCCTAACGGCCAAACTAGATTAAGTCTGCGCTGTAGGATCATTAGGGTTGATCTAACGGTGGACCCGCAGTTCTAATCCTAACCGTCGGATCGAAAGGCGCGATGGCTAGATTTGAGGGATCCCGCTGTCGCGTGACCCGGGCTCCACCGCAGAACGTCCGCGGTCCTCACAGCGGATCCCGGCTGTTATATTAGGTATTAGGGTAAAAATGCAATTATGGAAAGTTATAAGCCCTTAAGTGCAATTGAATCATTCTAAATTAAATTGAATTATTGCCCAAATGAATTCCAAAATGCACCAAATTTTTATCCTTAGCTAATTTGGGGGTGAGGAATTCAGAAATGAAATTAGATTTTAATTCTGAGGTCAAATTATTTTGGGTCTAGATTAAGGCATCTTGATTGATCTATTTGCAAATTTAATTTAGAGAAGTCCAATGAACATCAAGTCTTCTAGATAGGCTTATATTGATGATCTAAAGACAATGATACTAAAAATTAAATCAAGTAGCTTATATTTTGCATGGTAACAACCTAGGGTTGTTACAGCAGATGATCCAACTTTGGCCAAAATTTCAAAAGGTCCAACATAGTGGGGACTGAGTTTCCCTGCTACACTGAATCTGTAGTCACCTTTCATTGGACTGACTTTTAAATAGGCAGAATCTCCAACATTGAATTCTAAGAGATGATAATGAGCATCATGATACTTGCTCTGATAATCTTGAGCTGAACGAATTCTCTGCTGAATTAATTGGATCTTGTTATTAGTCTCTTCAACTATCTCTGAACCAAAAAGTTGAATGTTTTCTGTTTCTGACCAAGTTAGCAGAGTACTGCATTTTCTACCATACAGTGCCTCATACGGAGCCATTTTAATGATGGCTTGATAGCTGTTATTATAGGCAAACTCCACTGACAGAATATGGTCTTCCCAGGAACCGGCAAAATCAAGAACACATAGTCTAAGCAAATCCTCCAGAACCTGATTCACTCTTTTCGTCAGACCATCCGTTTGAGGATGAAAAGCTGTACTCATAGCTAGAGTAGTACCCAGATCTTGATGCACAAATTGCCAAAACTTAGAAGTAAATATGTTATATTTGTCAAATATGATCGATTTTGGAATACCATGTTGTCTGACAATTTCCTTGATATAGAGCTTTGCTAGCTTCTCCACAGAGTCAGTCTGACAAATAGGAAAAAAGTGCGCTGATTTAGTTAGACGATCTACTATAGCCCAGATTGCATCGACACCATATTTTGCACGAGGTAATCCCATGATGAAATACATAGATATATCGAACCATTTCCATTCAGGAGTTTCTAATGGATACAGAAGACCACCAGGTCTTTGGTGCTCGGCCTTTACCAAATTGCATGCATGACACTTAGCTACAAAATTGGCTACATCCTTCTTCATACTAGGCCACCAAAACATTTGCTTTAAATCCTGATACATCTTGGTACTGCCTAGGTGAATGTGATACCCAGAATTTTGACCTTCAATCAGCACTTCATGGTGCATGGATTTAGGAATCCATAACCAATTACTTTAATAAATTATGCCACTGTGCATTTGCAATTCATGATGATGACCACCTTCAATATCTGCTTTGTCTTTCAGATAATCATTATCCTTAGTTTGTGAGATTGAGACATCTCTATGGAAGGTAGGTTCTACATTGATATTTGCTAAGAGCGAACATAGCATATCGCCACTGACTGGAGAAATCTCTAGCTTACAAAATTCTTGTTCTAAATAATTGGAGGCAATTATGGAAGATAAAGTAGCACGTCGGCTAAGAGCATCAACCACTACATTTGCTTTCCTTGGATGATACTGAATGCTCAGATCATAATCACTGATGAGTTCTAACCATCTCCTTTGATGATAATTCAGCTCTCTTTGGGTGAAGATATACACTTCAAGCTTTGATGATTAGTGAAGATCGAACATTGAACTCCATATAAATAGTGTCGCTAAATTCTTAGAGCAAAGATTACAGCTGCGAGTTCAAGATCATGAACAAGATGATTTTTCTCATAGGGTTCTAACTGTCGAGAGGCATAAGTGATTACCTTACCCTCTTGCATTAATACACAACCTAGACCAATTCTAGAGGCATCGATGTATACCTGGTAGTTCAAGCCTTCCTTGGGCAGAATAAGTACTGGAGCGGTAGAGAGTGAGTTCTTCAAGGTTTGAAATGCTTCCTTGCATTCAGGGCTCCAAATGAACGGAACAGCTTTTTGAGTTAACTTAGTTAAAGGCGAAGCAATTTGGGAAAAGCCCTGAAACAAACTTCCTGTAATATCTGGCTAGTCCTAAGAAACTTTTAATATCTGTGACTATCTTAGGCTGAACCCAGTCCTGAATTGCGCTTACTTTATTTTGATTAACACAAATACCATGGGCATCGACGACATGCCCCAAGAATGCAATGGACTTAAACCAAAACTCACACTTGAAGAACTTGGCATACAACTGATGTTCACGCAAAGCTTCTAATACTAACCTTAGATGTCCTTCATGATCTTTTAAGGTTCGAGAATAAATGAGGATATCATCGATAAAGATGATTACAAATTTGTCTAAATATGGCTTTAGAACTCGCTGCATCAAATCCATGAAGATTGATGGCACATTGGTGAGTCCAAAAGACATTACTAAGAATTCAAAATGACCATAGCGAGTACGGAAAGCAGTCTTTCCTACATCATCTTCTTTTAATTGCAATTGATGATATCCAGACCTCAAGTAAATCTTAGAGAATATGACAACTCCAGATAACTGGTCAAATAAATCATCAATTCTAGGCAATGGGTATTTATTATTTATGGTGGCTTTATTTAGTTCGCGATAATCTATGTACATTCGCATAGATTCATCCTTCTTCTTTACAAATAGAATGGGTGCTCCCCAAGGAGACATACTTGGCCTAATAAAACTTTTATTCAAGAGCTCTTGTAATTATTCGTTGAGTTCTTGAAGTTCCTTAGGTGCCATTCTGTATGGTGCTTTAGATATAGGCTGGGTACCCGGAGCTAATTCAATAGAGAACTTGACTTCTCTGGAAGGAGGTTCACCAAGCAGATCTTCTGGGAATACGTCAGCGAATCCCTTAACTATTTTACAATCAGAGAGAGGGATACTTTCTTTTGCTTCACCTATCATAGTGACCAAAAAAGCATCACAACCCTTACTGATCAATTATTCAACTTTAATAGCATTGATCAATGACAACAGTGTACTAATTTTTCCTATAAAGGTTTCAAACTTACCTTGGGAATGGAGAGTGACCTTCTTTTTCAGGCAGTTTATCATGGCATTATTATCACTAAGCCAGTTCATCCCAAGGATAATATCAAAGTTTGCTAATGGCAGGATGATTAATTTAGAGTTAAACTCCTGACCATTTAATTGAATTTTAACATTACAAAACTTATGTGCACTTAGTTGGGCTCTAGATAGAAGTCCAACACTCAAAGATTTTGCTAAGTTGTATGAGTGTGGTTTAAGGATATTGTCAAAATATTCAGAAATAAATGAATGACTAGCACCGGTGTCAAATAACACATTGCATGGCTGGTCATTAAAATAAAGTGTGCCTAATTTATTCATATGAATCGTATTAACAAATTGTAATAATTAAGGTACAAGAATGCAATTAACAAAGGAGAAGTTCAGAAATGTGTACCTGAAACCACATTATTGTCTTCTGCAGCTTCCTAGAGGCATTAAAGAATACACTTGTGTAGGACTAGCAGGACGGTTGCTTACCTGCTTCCTGGGATAGTTCTGGAGTTTAGGAGTTGAGAGCTATTTTGGAGCAACTTTAGGTGTAGGTGCTGGCATTATTGAAAAATTTGGTTCTCTCCTGTTCATCAGAGTTGCTCTAAACACTTGGTTCTTTTGGGTTGGCTTCATCAGAACTCCATCCACTGTCTCCGTGTGTGTATAGTGATAGAACTTGTGGCCTGGTCGCCCACAATTGTAGCACTTATGGCTGAAGTGGTAACACTTGCCATATGGGTGAGGCTTATTACATCCTTGAATTTGTTCGACAATTGGTGCAGCTTCAAGTTGATAGACCTTTGCAGAGTTAGGCCTGTGCCTCTTCAAGGGCTTCAGGCTAGTTAAAAGTTGATTGCGCCTTTCGCTTGAGATCTTTTTTCTGAGTGATGATGCTCAATCACCTTAGTTGTCTCTACTAGTTCAAAGAAGCTAGTCAGGCGAAGTGAAACAATCTGATCTTTTAGTGAATCTTGGAGTCCACTAAGAAAATGATGGTACTTGGCCGATTCAGAGTGGGTAATATCTGGAGCAAAATGAATCAACCTACGAAATTCTCTTTCGTAGTCAGCAACAGAGTGACTTCCTTGAGTCAACCTTAGAATTGTGTCTGCTATGATATTCTGTGCAGACAGGGGAATGAATTCAATTTTGAATGCTTCAATAAATTCATTCCAAGGGATGTCTTCTAATTCATAGTCAACAAACTTTGTATTCCTGGCCTCCTCCCACCAGTATTCTGCTTCAGCATGAAACATGTGTGTAGTGAGACGGATGGCTTCTGAGTTTGGAATCTTCAGACTAATAAGATGCTTCTCTACTATTTTGAGCCAGTCGGCTGTATCCATTGATGATAAATTTCCACCAAAGGTGGAAGGCCTTAGTCTTAAGAAGTTATGGAGAAAACTATCCATGGAGTGATGGGAAGGAAAAGTATGTTGCGGAATAGGAACAGCAGGAGCAGTAGCAACAGCTGGTACTGGATGATCGGACATCATCTTTTGTATTCCAGTGCTTGTTGAACCTGATTCTCCAACAAGGTTGCCACCATTGCTCGTAGATGAGCTACTTCATCAGAAGAACTGCTTGAAGCGATAACATTCTTGATTGGGGTAGCAGCAGGAGGTGATCCAGAATTCATTCTAATTAAGCAGCACAAATCTAGATTTCAAAATCCTTTTAAGGAAGACAGTTATTTAAATTCCTAATTGATGCCAAAAATTTTCTATACTTTTGAAATGAGGAATTACATAAGATTTAGAAAATACCAAAAATCACAGCACTTCAAAAATCAAGAAATGACAATTACTCTAACTAGCACTCAGATTTCCTTAATGTACTCAGTCCTAAATACAACACAAAAAATCTTCAAAGGTCACTTTCTGACACTTTCTCTTGCATTTCTGTTTGAGCTTCTTAATGGTATCGTACCACTAGACTCTCGCGTAGTCTGGCATCAAATCTGTCACTATGTCAATCCAGAGGGACTCTGGACACTCTATGTGCATCAGGACTGACTCTACTCGGTTCAACCACTCATGTGCATAGATGGGAAGGTCAAGCCCTCGGTACACCATTTTATGTAGAAGTTTGTCCAAGACTAGGTTCCTTTTGTTGAAACTCCTTTGATTTGCCATTTGCTCTCTTGTCTCCATTTGAAACTATAACTCCAAGCTAATTCGAAGGCACACAGATAATAGTCCAAGTCAGACTCTTCATGATCCATTTGATCCTAACATTAGAATATATTGGTTTTTGATAACTATAGATGATGAGGTATTTAGGATATGGGCATTTTCATTCTATATTTTTCAGAGAGTTACTGATAGTACTATATTATGGATGTTATGTCTAGATGTTTGTACTTTAGAAGAATGGTCCATTAGGTATAAAGGAATCTTAAATCCCATTCTAATACCTTATGGTATTCTCTGATACCAATTGTGGGGCCCCGTACTTTCCCGTGGCGATGCTAATACTGATATTAGCATAATTGGGTTGAGTACGGTGCTCTAGCTGTGGCAAATCCCAAACTTAAGTAAAGTCAGGTATGACCCAACCTACCTTAAGCCAAGGACTTGCCACCTAGAACTGGTAAACATACATCAATACAAATCAAAGTGGCGGAAGCAAGAAACAGTATAATATTACATCCACATCACAATAAGTATAAGAGAGTAAAAGAAGCTGTAACTCAGATTAAATACAGAATAGTAAATACATCTAGAGTTTAATTATTATAAATTGAATTAAATGAAAGTAAAGATCTCTCAAAACCTCGCTATAAGAAAGTAAATCTAACTAAATAGTAGTAGGAAGATCCTCCTCCCGCATCGGCTCCTCTCCTGCAGTACTGCCTACGAATAGCTCCAAATCTGACATTTATCAGTATCACAAATGCCAGGGCCCCAGCCAATAAAAGAAAAAGGTTATAGTTAGACCATTGTCTAAGTATATTTTAGGCTAGTTAAGTGAACTGAATATTTAAGATATCACATTTAAAGATTTGAAACATGCAAGCATTATAAGGTGCTATAAGCTACAAAGAATGGGATAGCCATAAACTAATTATTTATAGTTAATCAATAAGTATGTAAAAATAACATACAAAACAATAACTAAATATGGTGAGGCTAAGAGCAAAATAGTAGCAACTACTAAAATAAATCTGATCCTAACGTGCTAATGATCATATGGATATATGCTGAGTATATAAAAAACACAAGTACTGAAATAACATATAATTCTAACATCCTAAACATGCCAATATTTAATACTAAACAATAAGAGTATTTATACAAGCATGCATATTAATATGAAAAAGGCCAATGAGACATGTGGCAAAGGAAAACTAAGTACATGAATGAGCAAAAGTAAAGCCACTGAGACATGTGGTAAAGCAAGTCAAGCACTAAAAGAAAGGCCACTGAAGCATGTGGCAAAGAAAAATAAATACTAAAAATTGAACTGAAGTAGAAGTAAGCCTAAGACATAGTACTGCCATAATAGAAACAGGCCAAACAGGACCTCTGAACTGAAAGTTTAACATGTATCCATCCTAGGCATCCGCAGAGCTAGATCCAAGTTGAACTATTAGAATAAGACATGTATCCATCTTAGACATCCGCAGATCTAGGCCCGAGTCTATTCTATAACAAAACTAGAACTGAAGAGGCAGACTAAGCTAGGACATACTCTACTAACTGAAAGTATTGAAAGAACTGAATGAATGCTATGCTTTTCAAATACTAACTTAGGATGTATCTTCCATATCTTAAGTTTACCTATTATGCTCAAAGGACAAGGCTCAATATTCAAGGTGTGTAAAGCAATCAAAGTCAAAGTAAGCAAGAGACTCAATCAATACTTATGTGATATTTGTTGTTGTCTAATCTCTCCAACTAACTATTTAGAAAAGATACAAGTTTAAGATCTCCAATATCCAGCTATCGAGTACAATCCCAAATTCACGACCTTAATGTTAATATTAGAACTTAACAAGTTCTAATTCATAATCATATAATGACTATAAGGATTAAAGTAAATAAATCAATAACTTAATTATTATTATTTTTCTCTATTAACCTAAATCTTGATTAAGTAAATCAAGATTAAGGATTCTGGACTTAAACTCCATTTTGGTGTTCAAATCCTGAATCCTAGGTAGTATCCTAATAAGGATCTAGGGTTCATATTCAAACATAATCTCAATGAGCAATACCTTATAAGTTGAAGGATTTAGGAACTATGATCTTAATGAAAAATTATTCTAATGTTATAAGATAAAATAATCATTAAGAACTAAGAATCTAATATCTATATTCAATCTTTAAAATAATTACATTATCTTATAGATTGAATCAATCCTATACCCACAAGGAAGGTTTCAAAAGGATTAAATAGTTAATCAAGTAAGGAATTCCAAATGAAGGTAGTTCAATTCAATTGAATGATCTAAAGTTTAAGAACTAAGATTTAAGATTTGATCACTTTAGATCTTAAGCTACAACTAGACTTAGGAGTTTTACAAGAATATTTCTCTTAGGATTCAAGCTTATGGATTAGCTTAGTTGAGCTTATTAAAGTAAGGGCCTAGCACTTTGAGATAGTTAGACTTAACTCTTAAGATAATGTAGTTTTAAGAACATTTAAGGTCTTAAGATCTTAAAAAAAGAGTTAATTTGAGGTTTCTTCACTTAACTCAATATTATTAATATAGGATTTCAGAAAGGTGGTTAACATGTTAACTAGGAATACTTTACTAAAATTTCAAGGCTTAAGGGGTGCTTAAACTTATTTTGGTCAAAATGACCAAAATACCCCTTTTAAGGTTAAAATTGGGAATTTATGATTTAATTATCCAAATTGATTCAAATCTATTTTAAAGAGTTCCATCTTGGTTAATGAAGTAGGATACACACTTATTTTAGGTTTTGATAACCTAATTTGCTTAATTAGTATTAATCACATTTTAAGCCAATTAAGGTGATTATGGAGATTTGGGCATACTAGAATGATCTAAACATATTAAAGGCTCTATTATACTTAATGAAGCATTATGAACTAGATTTAACAAAATTAGAGGTTAATCTAAGGCTTAAATCACTAATCTCAAATTAGGGTAGTTAAGGGGTGATTAGCAAAATTAAAGATCTTAAATTACTTTTAATGATCTACATAGGTTCTATATGGTCTCATGAGCAATCAGAGGCCTTAACTATCATTTTTGGATAATTAATGAATTTAATATTATTTAAATACAAAAGGAGTATGATTAAGCAATTATTTTTAATCTAACCATTGGATCTTTAATTTTATTTTATATTATTATTCCTTGTATTTTTTTGATTAAAATAGTATATTGGATCATACTATTTGGATAAGTATATCAAAAGTTATTTAAATAATTTATTCTGAATGTTTATTTAAATTAAAACAATAGGGAATGCATTTATCAAATATTTAATTTAAGAAATATAATTCCAATATTTCTTAAATAATGGTGGCCCAAAATGAAAACCGCGTGGGTCAGGAGAGGCCCAAACCCTGGCGACAATCACAACAGGGTTTGAGCTTGTCGCCCAAACTCTGATCAGAGCTAGCTCAAACCCTGGCGACAATCACAATTGGTTTCATAAGTGGCTAAGGCTAGTTAAATGACATCCAGAGGCTAAATCTAGAGGTAAGAATGGAAACTGAACTTATGAAATTTAGTGGAAAAGTTTTACCTCAATCTGGGGTTGCAAGCACAACCAAGAGGAATTGAGAAGTTTGGGAGCTTGCTAAGCATTCACTGAAGCTTTCCAGGGGTCTGAATGCCAGATCACACCCACTATCAGCGGTTCGCAAGCAGCAGAAATCGTCAGGAATGCTGAGAGCTCCAAGGACTTTAGTTGGACAATTTAGGGTTCACTGTGAGCAAAGGGGCTCACTATGATAACCCAGAGGTATTTATAGGCTGAGGGAAGGTCTGGGGATGGATTCCAGAGCTCGATCATGGAGAAAGGCTCGGGCCGAAGGGGAGGCTTGGTTCCAACGGTTATGGGCAAATTGGGGAGACTACTACCAGCAGACGATCGCGCCAAGGGAAGAAGAGGAAGTTTGGGTCAATTCTCGTACTTCCACTGGGGCTGGAGATTACTTGGTTGTCGGAGGGGACCAGATGCGGACAGGCAAAGTGAGGGAGATGATCCACAGTGCTCGGACTCGTGCCCGCCATCTGATGGGTCGACCGTTGCGATTGGAAGGCTCTGATGGATTACTTAAGTAGGACGGATGATAGCCGTCATATGCGCATGATGGATCTGATGCCTAGGATTAGATCCTAACCCGGAGGAGATCCCACCGTTGGATGGCTTGCGCTAGGATGCGTGCTAACGCATCCATTGGTTGGATTACACGCGCCGCTGTTGGGACCCTGCAGCGGATCTGCCGCGGTCCCGACAACAAATCCCATATATTAAAATATATATATATATATATATTTAATTTAATTAATTTAAATCATTTAATAAATAACTTAAATCCTAATTAATTCTATAAATCCAATTTATAACTAAATGATCTCCAAAAATTCTCAAAAATTCACCCTTAGTTAATTAGGGCATGAGGAATTCAAAAATGAAATTAAATTTTAATTTAGAGATCAAATTAATTTATGTATTTTCCAGGCTTAAAAATAGGCAAAAATACAAAAATTCTCAATTTAGCTCAGATTGATCACAAACTTCTAGAGTTAAATTTAAATGACCTATTGAGTCTAATGGAATCAAAATAAGGACTTTATTTAGCTTAATTAGTCTAAATTTAGCTAGGAAAATAACTAAGGTTATTATAATTTGTGATCAATAAATTATGATGATCTCATGGAACCAACACTTAAGAGCATTAAACAATGTATTATATCGATGTAGTCTATTTGGTTATGAAAACTTCAATGTGAGTAGACTATTATTGGTGAACAACAATTGCTAAACCAACTTCCACTCAATTGCCATATATAATCATACTCAATTATTAGCAAAGTTACAGTAGTTGAGATCTCTTGACCGGGTGTTAGGGTTTCAAAATAATGTGGAACAAAACCTTCAAACTGTTGAGCAAATCAAAATAAAACAAGAAGAACATGCACATAAGCAATCACAACATAAACAAAGAAACTTTCGTGGCTCGGTGCTAGAACCTATGTGCACGGGGAGGAGATCAAAAATAATTTCACTATTAAGAGATGATTACAAAAATTTTAGGGTTAGCAAACCTATACAAAAACCCTAAGAGCCCTTCTTCTTTTCTTCAATGGAGCAACCACCACATAAAAAAACAAATGAAGGCTAAGCTAAAACGGATTGAACCTCCTACTAAAGTGAATACATAACCAGTCATTGATCGTCTTCGATCCAAATCTCCGGTATAATCTGAATCCATGTATCCAACGCATAAGTCATCTATTAAAGGCTGCTTCTGAAATAATAAGCTAACACCAATTGTACCTTTTAGGTACCAAAATATCCCCATCATTGCTTGCCAGTGATCCTTCCTCGGGTTGTGCATATATCAACTCATGACTTCAACTGCTTAAGCCAAATCTGGTCTAGTGCAAAACATAGCATACATCAAGCTTCCAACTGCACTAGCATATGCATTGAGTGCATTTTTTTTCTTTCAAAATATGTCTTTGGACATTGCTCTGCAGATAAGCAAAAGGGAGGGGCTAAAGGAATACTCATAGACTTTGTAGAATCATTAATCCTAAATCTCCTTAGCACCTTTTCCAACAACCTCTTTTGGGTAAGCCAGATATTTATTGCTTTTCTGTTCTTAAAGATTTCTATTCCATATATTTTTTTTTGCCTCTTCCAAGTTCTTAATTTCAAAATTCTTCGACAATTAATCCTTCATTTTATCAATCTTAGACTGATCTGAAGTAGCTACAAGCATGCCATCGACATACAAGAGTGAGTAAATGAAGTTACCTTGATCAAACTGGCTTCTTTGGTACTCCTTTTGCATAAACTGATCAAAATTTTTGTACTATTATCTTGGTGATTGCTTTAACTCTTAGAGAGACTTGTTCAGTTTGCACATTAAGTCTCATTTTCATGGCACAATGTACCTTAGGGGCTGCACCATAAAGATCTAATCTTCTAGTTCTCCATGCAAGAACATTGTCTTAATATCAAGCTACTCAAGCAACAAATCACTAATCTTACTTTGTGGCGCACATCAGCTTTTGAAGATCCTTCTTTCTTTGTATACGCCCACGTAACCCTAACAGCCTTTCTTCATGGAAGGAGTTTCTCGAACCTCCATGCCTCATTTTTATGAAGAGACTCCATCTTTTCATCCATCGCATGCTTCCATAAATTTTCTTTTGAGCCCGTCACTGCTTCTTTGTAGTGGGATGAAACCTCATCCTCCAAATGGACAATGCATAAGTGACATAGTCTCTGAGATAGGCTGGCTGCTGAGTTGCATTCCTTCTGGGTCTATCTCTTGTAATCGTCTCCTGAATTGGAGCATCACTATCAATATCAGTTTGTTCTTCCAAATCACTCATATGGTCTTCATATTTAGGAGTATCCTCAATGTGTGAAGATTTTGTGGAACAAAAGAGTTGGCATCAAACCCCACTCTATGTTTGCTTACCAGAGTCTCGATATTATCCTCCACCTAATGAGAATTCCTTAGTCTAAGAAAAAAATCTTCATCAAAGGTGACATATCTGCTCACCACGATCTTCTTATCAACTGGATCAAACAATTTGTAACGCTTCACTCTGCATCGAAAGCCCGCAAAACTTACTTTCCTAGCCCATGGTTCTAACTTATCTTTTTGACATGATAATAAGTTGGGCTGCCAAAAATCTTTAATTGATCATAATATGTAGTAGGATGTCCGGGCCACACCTCTATAGGAGTTTTTTTGTTAAGTGTTGCAGAAAGAAGACAATTCACCAAGTAGCACACAAAGTCTAGGGTCTTCACCCAATAGGCTCTTTCCAACCCATCATTGGACAACATACACGTTGCGGTGTTTCTCTTACTGTGAAGTGGCGTTCAATCCCTGAATTCTGACATTCTCTACAAAAGAATTAGATGTGAATTCTTTGCCCTTGTCAGATCAAATTGTCTTGATTCTCTTGCATGTTTGATTTTTCATCATCTTCTTCCAGTTTATGAAAATCTTTAGTACATTTGATTTACTCTTCAAAGTGTACACCCATACAAATCTGAAGTAATCATCTATATAAGAAACAAAATATCTACGACCACTGAATGATGTAGTTTTTGTTGGTCCCCAAACATTGGTGTGTATATACTCAAGTATATATTTGGTATTGTGGAGGCCAACACCAAAGGGTTTGCATGTTTTCTTGCCAAAAATACAATGCTCACAAAATTATAATTTGCAAGATGTTATCCCTATAATGAGTTCGTCTTTTTCCAATGCTCTCAGTGAAGGCTCTCCTGCATGTGCTAACCTCATATGCCACAATGTCATGGCATCTTTAAAGTTTTCATCCACATCTACTGAACATATCACTATACTTCCCTAAATGTAGTAGAGATTTTGTTGTTTGACTCCTCTCAAATAATTCATAGCACCCCTATTGATCTTCAAAACATCTGCCTCAATCACTTCCTTAAAGTCCTTGGCTTCTAAGGCCCCAATCGATAAAAGATTTTTCTTGATCTCTAGCACATGTCTGACTTCTTTCAATTCTTGCACTCTTCCTGCATGTGTTCTAATCAGCACACGTCCAACTCCTACGATCTTGCAAGTAGCATCATTTTCCATTATGACTGCACCACTGTCTATTTCTCTATATGAATAAAACTAATCATTCTAGGAATATATGTGATACATTGCACCAGTATCCATAATCCAATTAGAGCTATCAGTTACTAAACCCATTGAAACAATAATAAGAGATACATCTGAGTCTGAACCATCTACCACATTCTGAATCATATTAGCCTTTGCCTTGGAAGATCCACTTGCCCGCTACTTCTCTTTCAACTTTGACCAATCTTTCTTCCAATGTCCCGTCTCCAAACATAATGCGCACTGATTGCACCCAATGCTCCGGCCTTTGGATTTTCTTTTTTTCTGGAAGTCAGCAGTTTTCTTTGGACATTGCATTTTTCTCTAAAGTCTTCCTCTCTGGAGTGTAAGAGCCTCTGCCATCTGATTTGGTAAACTCTTTATCAATCCTCTTGAACTCATGGTTCACCAGGGCTGCAGTCAAATCCTCATACTTAAGAGCATTATTCCTATGGATCAATGTCATGGTCAAGTGTTCAAACTCATATGACAATGAGTTCAACAATAACATGGCTTTGTCTTCATCCTCCACGGTCTCATTCAGATTCAACAAATTTGCCAACAACTTTGTGAACTCATTTAAGTTCTCATCTATGAAAATTCTCCTTCTCATCTGAAACTGATAGAGTCACCTCTTCATGTGAGTCTATTCTCCACACTCTTTGTTAGGTACTTGCCATCTAGGAATTTTCATAGCTTCCACATCGATGTCTCCATCATCAGTGCATATTTGATCTCTTGAGTCAAACAATTTCAGATCAAATGGCATGCACTACGGTTCATCTTTATCCAATCTCTCCCTAAAATTTCCTTTAGTTTCTCTTTTCCATTAAGAACATCCTCCAAATTTAGTGCACATAGTGCGTATGTCACCTCGCACCGCCACACGCCGAAGTTGTTCTTCCCATCGAACTTGACCACATCAATCTTCGCTTGATGTGTCACAACTTGGTAGAGGTATCTCTCCACCACCGATGACGACAAAATTTCAATCGCCTCTTCTGCTCTATCTGCCATGCTTTTTTTCTTGCTTTACAAAGCTCAAACACAAACAATACACAATTCAAAACAAACCTCAACCCTCAAGCACAAACAAGCAAACTAGCTCTGATACCACTTATTGAGATCACTTGATTGGGTGTTAGGGTTCCAAAACAATGCAGAACAAAATTTCAAATTGTTGATAAAATCAAAATAAAACAAGAAGAATACACGTGTAAGCAATCACATCACAAATAAAGAAATTTATATAATTCGGTGCCAACACCTACGTTCACGTGGAGGAGAGCAAAAATAATTTCACTATTAAGAAAGGATTACGAAGATTTTACGATTAGCAAACCCTTACACAAATTCTATGAGCCTTTTTCTACTCTTCAATGGAGCAACCACAACATAGAAAAATAAAGGGAGGCAAAGCTAAAACGAATTTTCAGCCTCTTAACCCTAGCATTTTGAATTCAATGGAATGCCTCCCACCAACTCTACAATCAACAACAGTGTCATAGAAATGTTGAGCACAAGGAACAAAGAAGCATTTGAGTTTCTTGCAATTTATTTTTACAAAGCGTATTAGTTCTCCTGAGAAAAGCCCGCTCTTCACGAAGAGGTTTGGAAGACCTTCAGAAGAGAAAAATAAACAAGCATTATTATATACATTGCACAGAAAGGTTCGAAACCACCTTTCTTTATATAGCTTTAGAAAAAAGAAACGCTAAGAAATGGAGGTGCAATACATATTTCGGATAAGCGTATTTGCATGAAACATATTGCAAAAAGAATTCTGATTTTACATACAAAAGAGCCAAAACAGCTCTCATTTGGGCTCACATTGTATGAGACAAAAAAAACTAACTAGTACCGTAGAAACTTTCCAAACTAAAAAGCATTAACGATCCACAATTGTAAAGTTGAAGAACACTACCAAAGATGCCTCTTGGAACTCTAAGATATAAGAAATTTGAAAACAAAAAGACTGAATACAGCCAAAAGAGCAATAGATGCCAAAGACTTATCTCAATTTTTGCAGCATAGCGATCAAGCTTATTACAGCAGAACGAAAGCAATTTCCAGCAGTGATAACTAGCTTACAATGGCTAATGTCTTTGAAATCATTCATTCTGTTTCTGTAATTGAACAGAGAAAGAACCAAAATCAACCTAGAAGGTTGAATCGTCAGTGACTCAAAAAGTGAAAAAGAACGAATCAATGGTATAAATGCAACTCTCAAGAAACAACAATGCATAACCTATACACTAATGCATTTTCTAGATACAATGGTGATTGACCACGTCAGATTCTTCTTCCTCTGGAGCTGGAAGATTGAGATCGAGGGGCTCAGAAATCTTCCGAAAAAGGATTGTTTGCTGATCGTGACTTTTTCCTTCATCTCCAACAAACGGGACCAGATGAGATCTCTTATGGCCACCAAGTGCTTGGCCAGATGAGAAAACCCTAGCACAAATGTCGCAAGCATGGATTCTGCTAGTCTGAGGAACTGTTCTCTTATTCCACTTTTTAAGCTTATCGCCGGATTCAACCTCGAAATTATTGTCGCAGGAGAGCATCATTAGAATGATGGCCACATCCTCCTGTTCGAGCTCGTAATCAGTTCCGGATGCTGGAGAGGCGCGCTTGGACCTACGCCTCCTCTTCGGCACTTCCGGAATGGGAAAATGAGGAGAGTTAGTTTCTTCGGCTTGAATGCTCTCGGAATGACATCTCACGTGGCCGAAAAGAGATTTCAAAGAAGAGAATTCTTCGCTGCATTCCTTCATCGGCTTCGAAGACGGCGCAAGATCTTCACCAATAACGATATCAGAGTGCCTGAATGTCTTCTTGGGATTTTGCCTGAGTCCATACACAAATCCCATGCCTGGATGGCTTCCGCTTCCCTCAAACTTCTTCTCCTCGGAGTGCGACCTCATGTGGCCGCCAAGAGATCTGCCGCTTGAGAAAGCTCTGCTGCAAATCTTGCATCGATGCTTGTTCTTCTCCTGATCCGGTTCCATATCGAAATGAGGAAAGCAGAGGAGACTGACGGAAATGGAAATAAGCTGCCAAGAAACTCTCTTTAAGGGCTTGTTGTTTTCCTCTGGTTTCTTGAATTTCAAGCAAATCTGCGTTGGAAAGGTTTCCAGAGCCCTGGTTCAATTGGGCATCTCTATATACTTTAAGCTGCTCTGTTATCTGATTGGAAAGGGTCGGCTTCTTTTAGATTAGAGAGAGAGAGGGAGGGAGGGAGAGTGAGAAATGGCTATTTTTGCGACGCATCGCTGTTTCACATGGGAATGGGGATTATGGAGCACTCTTCTGCACAAAAACGGGAGTGAGCCGCAAAAACGGCAGCAGTGATTAATTAAAAATTCAATGAAAATGATGTGTGCTTCAGTCAATTAGCATTTAATTTAATTTTGTTCATTAAGTCTTCTTTTAAAATGCCATTTGATATCGAGAATTAAATTATTTTAATCTCTTAAACGCCAATTGGAATTTTGTTTTGGTAAACACTGCACATGAACAAGCAATGTTGAATACCACTCTTGTAATGCAAATAATAAATCAAAGTCTAAAGATTTTGAGGATCGGAGTGCGTTGATCGTTACCGAGCTAGCTTAGAAAATCACAAAATCATAACAAGAAGAACGCATCATATAAAAAATTACCAAACATAAGTGTATACGTGGAAACCCAAGTTTGAGAAAAATCAAGGAGCCACACCAACTAGAAAATCCACTATGAAAAAGCTTCAAGTTTACAGAGTTACAAGAGCTATATTACCTTAGCATACACAGCTGTAGCTCTACTCTTGGAATGGAGAAAGGAAGAAGCTGCTTCCTCCTGGAGTTTCTCCTCCAAACAGCAAGCCTTCTCTTGCTCAGCAGCACCCTAGGATTTAGCTTAGGGTTCTTCTCCTTCAAGCAACCAATAACGTCTAAACTGATTGCAAAAGCCTTAGAACTCTTCTCAGCACTTAGCCTTAAATACTTAGGTCATTCCCGAACTCCAAAATATCCAAAATGCCATCAGATTTCTTCAGATTGTGACCTAGAACAAAGCAGGTCTCCGCGGGCGCTGCGGCGCCCGACCCTCTAGAACGTAGTGCGCTGCGACGCTCAAACTTTCAAAACAACGGCATATTAGTTTGAATATGATCCGAAAGATCTTTCGCCTGAAATGACACCGTGGTGCGTTGCGGCGCCGCGATCCGCTATTGCGCGCTGCTGCGAGGAATTCCGCTGTAGTGCCTGCATTTTGGTTGCTGACTGCTGATGTGCGCTGCAGCGCCTTAGCTTTGGATTGGGACTGCCAGGGGCGCGCTGTGGCACCTGCAGCGCCTAAGCTTCAGCTGGACACTAAAGTCTCCATTACATAATAATCTCCCACTTGGAGACTTCTAGGAAACCTTCTCTAGCTTCCTCCATTGAACCTTCACTGTCTTCTTCAGTGTGTGTCAAGGTTTGTGGTATGGCTTACCACCGCTCTCCCTTCACGTACGGAGGCCAACTAAAGTTGCACATAGCTTCAATTTCTCCATTGTTACTACTTTGGTAAGCTTGTCAACTGGATTCTTAGAAGTATGTATCTGCTTCAATCCAAGCTGCCCCTCGTCCAACAGTGTTCGGATGAAATGGTAACGAAATTGAATGTGCTATGTCCTAGCATGAAAAGCGGCATTCTTGGCTAAGTGAATGACGCTCATACTGTCACTATAGAGCTTAACATACATCTGCTCCTTACCTAATTCAGCCATGAATCCCTTTAACCAAATCATCTTCTTGCTTATCTTCGTGATGGTAATGTACTCTGCTTTCGTTGTAGATAGTGATATAATGTTATGTAGCCTGGAGATCCAGCTCACCGTTGCACTACCCAATGTATAAACATAGCCTGTAGTACTTCTCATACTATCAACATCTCCTGCAAGATCCGAGTCTACATATCCCAGTAAAATGATATCAGATCTTCCAAAGCATAGAGCTTTGTTCGATGTACCTTTCAGATACCTTAGGATCAACTTGACTGCGTCCCAATGGTGCTTTCCTGGGTTTCCCATGAATCTGCTGACCACTCCCACTGCATGGGCAATGTCCGGTCTTGTGCAGATCATCGTGTACATCAAGCTCTCAACCGATGCAGCATAAGGAACCTTTATCATATGTTCCTTCTCCTCTTCATATTTTTACATCTGTTCCTTCAATAAGCTAAAGTGACTTGCTAGGGGAGTGTCCACTGGCTTCACTTCATTCATGTTGAATCATTTCAGCACGTTTTCAATATAGTTTTTCTACGACAGCTTTAGAATTTATGCACTTCTCTCCCTATGGATTCTCATTCCAAGAATCTGCTTGGCCGGCCCCAAGTCCTTCATGTCAAATTCCTTTGACATCTATTCTTTAGCATCTTTATCTCCTCCAAATCCAATCCTACGATCAGCATTTGTTGTTAAAACACAGCACAAGACAAGCAATGCGGAATACCACTTGTAATGCAAACAACAAACCAAAGTCTACAGAATTTGAGGATTGGGGTGCGTTGACGGTTACCAAGATAGCTTAGGAAATCACAAAATCATAGCAAGAAGAATGCAGCACAAAAAAAATTATCCAAACACAAGCATATACGTGGAAAATCCAAAGATTGGGAAAAATTACGGAGTCATAAAAATAAGAAAATCTACTATGAAAAACTTCAAGGTTTACAGAATTACAAGAGCTGTATCACCTCAGCATACACAGCTATAGCTCTACTGTCAGAATGGAGAAAGAAAGAAGCTGCTACCTCCTGGAGTTTCCCCTCCAAATAGTAAGTCTTTTCTTACTCAACAGCACCCTAGGGTTTAGCTCAGGGTTCTTCTCCTTCAAGCCTCCAAATTGATTGTAAAAGCCTTTTAATCTTTTCTCAGCACTTAGCCTTAAGTACTTAGGTTATTCCTGAACTCCAAAATATCCAAAATGCCATTAGATTTCTTCAAATCGTGACCTGGAACAAAGCAGGTCTCCGTCTGGCACTGCGGTGCACTGCAGTGCCCGACCTTCCAGAACACAGTGCGTTGCGGCTCTCAAACTTTGAAAATAGCGGCTTATTAGTTTGAATATGATCCGAGAAATGTTTCACCAGAAATGACGTCGTGGCACCACGATCCGCCATGGTGCGCTGTAGCGACGAATTCTATTGTAGCGCGTCGCAGTACGTGCATTTTGGTTGTCGACTGCTGAGGCGCACTGCAGTGCCTCAGCTCTAGATTGAGACTGCCATGGCGCGCTGTGGTGCACCGTAGCGCGCTGCAGTACCTGAGCTATAGCTGGACACTAAAGTCTTCATTACACAACAATCTCCCACTTGGAGACTTCTAGGCAACCTTCCTCAACTTCCTCCATTGAACCTTTACTGTCTTCTTCTGTGTCTGTCAAGAATTATGGTGTGGCTCACCACCACTCTCCCTTCACGTACTGAGGCCAGCTGAAGCTGCACTAGCTTCAGTTTCTCCACCGTTACTGCTTTGGTAACCATGTCGGATGGAGTTTTAGAAGTGTGAATCTTCTCCAATACAAGCTGCCCTTCCTCCAAAAGCGTTCAAATGCAATGGTAACGAAGTTGAACATGCTTTGTCCTGGCATGAAAAGTGGCATTCTTATCTAAGTGAATGACGCTCATATTATCACTATAGAGCTTCACATCCTTCTGCTCCTTGCCTAATTTAGCCATGAATCCTTTCAATCAAATCATTTCCTTGCTTGCCTTCGTGATGGCAATGTACTCTGCTTCTGTTATAGATAGCAATACAATATTTTGTAGCCTGAAGATCCAGCTCACTGCTGCACTACCCAATGTATAGACATAGCCTGTAGTACTTCTTCTGCTATCAACATATCCTGCAAGATCTGAGTCTACATATCCCTGTAAAATGATATCAAATCTTCTAAAGCATAGAGATTTGTCTGTTGTACCTTTCAGAATACCTTAGGATCCACTTGACCACATCCCAATAGTGCTTTCCTGGGTTTTCCATAAATTTGCTAACCACTCCCACTACATGGGCATTGTCCGATCTTGTGCAGATCATCGCATACATCAAGCTCTCAACTGATGAAGCATAAGGAACCTTTATTATATGTTCCTTCTCCTCTTCAAATTTTGGCATTTGTTCATTCGATAAGCTGAAGTGACTTGCTAGGGGAGTGCCCACTGGCTTCACTTCATTCATCTTAAATCATTTCAGCACCTTTTCAACATAATCCTTCTGCGACAACTTCAGAATTTATGCACTTCTCTCCCTATGGATTCTCATTCCAAGAATCTGCTTGGCCAGTCCCAAGTCCTTCATGTCAAGTTCCTTTGACATCTGTTCTTCAGCATCTTGATCTCCTCCAAGTCTGATCCTGCGATCAACAGATTGTTGTTAAAACACAGCACATGATAAGCAATACAGAATACCACTTGTAATACAAACAACAAGCCAAAGTATAAAGACTTTGAGGAATGGGGTGCGTTGATGGTTACCAAGATAGCTTAGGAAATCACAAAATCATAGCAATAAGAACAGTAGCACAAGAAACATTATCCAAACACAAGCATATACGTGGAAAATCCAAAGATTGGGAAAAACTACCGAGCCATAATAATGAGAAAATTTACTATGAAAAACTTCAAAGTTTACAGAATTACAAGAGCTATATCACCTCAGCATACACAGCTATAGTTCTATTCTTAGAATGGAGAAAGGAAGAAGCTACTACCTCCTGGAGTTTCCCCTCCAAATAGCAAGTCTTTTCTTGCTCAGTAGCACCCTAGGGTTTAGCTTAGGGTTCTTCTCCTTCAAGCCTCCAAACTGATTGCAAAAGCCTTTTGATCTTTTCTCAGCACTTAGCTTTAAGAACTTAGGTTTTTCCCGAACTCCAAAATATCCAAAATGCCATCAGATTTCTTCAAATCATGACCTGGAATAAAGCAGGTCTCTGTCTGGCATTGCGGTACGCTGCAGCGCCCGACCTTCCAGAACACAGTGCGCTGCAGCTTTCAAAATTTCAAAATAGTAGCTTATTAATTTGAATATGATCTGAGAAATGTTTCACCAAAAATGACGCCGCAGCATGCTGCAGGCGCCGTGGCGCCAAGATCCGCTATGGTGTGTTGTAGCGACGAATTCTGTTGTAGCGCACTGCAGCACCTGCATTTTGGTTGCTGACTGCTGAGGTGCACTGCATCGCCTCAGCTCTGGATTGAGACTACCATGGCACGCTGCGGTGCGCCGTAGCGCACCGTGGCGCACTGCAGCACCCGAGCTGTAGCTAAACACTAAAGTCTATATTACATAACAATCTCTCACTTTAAGACTTCTGGGAAACCTTCCCCAACTTCCTCCATTGAACCTTTACTATCTTCATCTGTGTCTATCAAGGATTGTGGTGTGGCTCATCACCACTCTCCATAAGAAGTTATAACAAGAACCACTTGTTGTTAAAACACAACACAATGCAAGAAATGCAGAATACCACTTGCAATGCAAACAACAAACCAAAGTCTAAAGACTTTGAGAATCGGGCTGCGTTGACAGTTACCAAGTTAGCTTATGAAATCACAAAATCATAGCAAGAAGAGTGCGGCACATAAAAAATCATCCAAACACAAGCATATATGTGGAAAACCCAAAGATTGGGAAAAAGCACAGAGCCACACCAACGAGAAAATCCACTATGAAAAACTTCAATGTTTACAGAGTTACAAGAGCTATATCACCTCAGCATACACAGCTGTAGCTCTACTCTTAGAATGGAGAAAGGAAGAAGCTGCTACCTCATGTAGTTTCCCCTCCAAATAGCAAGCCTTTTTTTGCTCAGCAGCTCCCTATGGTTTAGCTTAAAGTTCTTCTCCTTCAAGCCACCAAAAGCTTCATAATTGATTGCAAAAGCCTGTTGACCTTTTCTTAGCACTTAGCCTTAAGTACTTAAGCCATTCTTGAACTCCAAAATATCCAAAATGCCATCAGATTTCTTCAGATCGTGACCTAGAACAAAGCAGTCTCCGTCGGGCACTGCGGCACACTGCAGTGCCTGACCTTCTAGAACGTAGCGTGCTGCGGTGCGATGTGGCGCTCTTGGGGTGCGCTGCAGTGCTCAAACTTTCAAAATAGTGGCCTATTACGTTTCAATATGATTCGAGAAATGTTTCACCTGAAATTATGCCGCGGCGCGTTGCGACGCCGCAATCCGTTATGACGCAGCTGCAGCGATGAATTCCACTGTAGCACGCTGTAGCGCTTGCATTTTGGTTGCTGACCGCTATGGCACGCTGTAGCGCCTCAGCTCTGGATTGGGACCACCATGGCACGCTACGGTGCACCGTAGCACGCTGCAGCTAGACATTAAAGTTTCCATTACACAACACATATCATGTACATACAACAATAGAATGATATAAGAGGACTTACGCTTCTTTATGTAACAGTAGTGATCCACTTGACATCTTTTGTACTTTGATTTTGACATAAATCTATGAAACCTTCTGTACCACTGCCTTGGTACCTACTTCAAGCCATAGAGGCTTTTCTTGAGCTTGCACACTAGCTCAGACTTCTCTTTACATTGAGCCTTGTACCACTCAGGCTATTACATGTAAAGCTCTTCTTCCAATTCCCCGTGAAGGAATGGAGTTTTAACATCCATTTGCTCTAAATTCAGTACAACCCTGATGGTTGTCATCTTCATAACTAGGGCGAAGATTTTATTATAGTTGTAACAACCCTAGCCTGTTACCCTATTAAGTTCTAGCATAATTGAGCATTCATTTTGATTCCATTATTTTTAGAACATCAAATTGAGTTTATCTAGAAAATTTGAAGTCCATTGGACTTCTCTAAATCTAAAATGGCATTTTGATTAGTTTAGATGCCCTAGATTAGAACTAAAATATTTTGATATCAGAATTAAAATCTGATTGAATTTTTGAATTTTTCACCCCCAAATTAGCTAGGGGTGAAAGTTTGGTACAATTTGGAAATCATTTAGGCCATAATTCACATTTAATTAAAATGGTCTAATTGCATTTAAGGGTTCCTAATATTTCTAAATTGCAAATATACCTTAAAACAAATTAACAGCCAGGATTCGCTGTGCGGACCGCGGGCGATCCGCTGCGGAGCCCGGGTTGCATGACAGCAGAGTCTCGCAAATCTAACCGTCGGGCTTATCTAACGGACGGCTAGGATTAGATCCAACGGAATCACGGATCTGCCATTGGATGCTAGACATTAAAGTTTCCTATGGGGTGGATTCAATCGTATCCGGACGGCTCCGAACCCTCCCGCAACTGTGGAGCTTTGTCTTCCTCTCACTCGCACATGACAGGGAAGATCTCCCCGTACTGCCAGCTGTCGAGCCTGTCCCCCACTTCCGCATCCACCTCAGCAGACCGTTACGACCTCCCACTTCTTGGCAAGGACCCCCGATCGGGCCTCGTGACCCGGCCGAGCTCGAATTGGAAATTTGAGAGGTCGACCATGGCTCGGTCTCTCAGGCCTCTCCAGCCTGGGCTAGTTCATTTGGAACCTTCCTCACTTCCCTCTGAGGCTATAAATAGCCTCATATCTCCCCAGGGTAAAGCTTGCTGATCGATTGGAGTCTCCTTCTCAAATCACCATTGCTGATCAGCTGAGCACTCCCAGGCATTCCCAACATGTGTACCGCTTATAGAAGAGTCTCATGGCATTCAGAAACTCTTAGAGAAAACTCAGGAAGCTCAAGCTAATTTGGCATTGACCCCTGCGACGTCTGCAAGTTCCCCATCAAAACTAGGTACCCCGTTTGCTCGGTCTGAGCCAATTGGGCTCAGACCCACTTCCTTTCAATTTGTAATCATGTGTATTATCAAAACAAACCCAAGGCTATCGAACTTAAGCTCTAAGATTGTCCCAATTGATCGAATTGATTGATTGGACTAAGTCCTTAAGAAACGCCACGGGTCGAGTGAGGCCCCAGCGATCCAGCCCACCTCAGGCCCTCAGGCCAGGGGCTTCGATCTGTCTCACCTCGCTGATGGTGTAGGGATCAAGCCCTGGGTTTGGCGTGGCCTCTGTGGGAGGAATTGTCTCCCCACAGTAAGCTCTGAGGCGAAGCCTCTCAGGTGAGTAAGGTCCGGGATACCATGACCACCTCACAAGGGGCTAAGGGGTTCAATCGAAGCGTCTTGGCCCATTGATGGTGTGAAGATCAGTTAGGGGTCACGGCGTGACCGAGGCACTCGAAATTTTGCCAGAAAAGCCAACCGTAATTCCCTGGGTATCGGGGAAGGAGGGTTGGGGACGATGGCACTGTGCGCGCCGGATCAGCCCATGACCCGCGCTGCGCGATAGTGCCTGGGTTCCTCAGGCCCCGGTCGACCCGCGCGGTTCGGCTAATGGGCCGAGCCCATTTAATTAAAATATGATTAATTGGATTGATTTTTCTTAAGGAAAATTATCTAGTTAATCCAATCATATGAAATTATTAAATAAAAATACAGAATGTTTTAATTTAATAACTTTTAATCTATTGGTCCAAACTTTATAATATTATATATCAAATTGATCAAAAAATCCTCAGAAATAAGAATATAAATTAATATTGAACATCCAATGGTTAGATTTTTCAGTTTTATTTAATTATTGTAGATCTTGATTAAGGTTTCTTAGCAATTATAATTAACCAAATTGCATGTCTAGGGTGCCATTCTTTATGATTAGTAGAATAAATGTGCTAAGTAGTTTATTTTTCAAATTTCTGCATTTCAACTTATCCCTAATCTTATTAAATCATGAATAGTAAAAATTAGGGTTTGTAACCATTAGATCTTATGAAATTCTGATGGTTGGATTTGTATTTATATACTAACCCTTTTGGATTGATTTAGAGTTTGATTAGCACTAACTACTTTTTATTTTCTAAAATTTTTCTATTAATATGATTCATAACAGTAAGGTAGATATATTGAAATTATGTATGCAAAATTTATGATGTATAAATTAAACAAATCTAATATTGAGAACTTAAACCTCTTAATTAACCTTAAGAAGTCTTAAGATTTTGATCAAGCTGTTAAGACTTGATCTAAATCTAAGATTGCCACAAATAATACATCATAAATTCACTGATTTGGCATTGAATTATAAATAAACATTTGATCCTGATTAGACATAAGTAAGGGGTTAAACCCTAATCTATTTGATTAAGATTCAAACTCTTGAACTTAATTAAATTTAATTAACTATAAGATAATGCAATCATCATTATTCCAATAATGCATCTGATTTGATATTGATCTTAAGCATTTGGATTAAACATGTTAAGGTTAATAATAAAGCTATGTGATTGCTTAATCTAAATCTAAACTTTAGATCCTTATTTTTCTCCTAAATAAGACTGTTAGTATAAGAAGATTAATAGAATCATATTAATTGAACAAGGGTTCAAACCCTAATAATATTCTTGATTTAAATTATATAATCTTAGAATAAGTTATGATTAGAAGACTTAATCATCTGATCTGATTACTCTAAGACTAAATGATAAGTAAAATCTAGAATGTTAGCATTAGAAGTAAGAATGTGAGATCTTAAGTATCTCACCATAAGATCGTCTTTTAAATATTTTATAGACCTAAAATTTAAATATACATTGAGGTAGGAGAATTTTGTATAACTCATTAAGGTAGAAGCTTAGATGATCCCTTAATCCTAAAAGTTGATCTTAACCCCTCGTGGTAGGAATCACTTAAGATATTAGAATCACACTTTTCCTTATGGTAGAATCCATATTTAGTGATCCTTCATCACCATTTTCTTGGAGCCTTATATAGGACTTACCTATTTAGCATAGGAATTTATAGTCTTGATAAATCCTTGTTGATTAAATAGAGTTGTATGAACCCAGATAATTGCTTAGTGTAGTATGGTATATCTATAGTACTAGTTTTCTTTAGTAGTATTCAGGATTGGTTAATTCACTATAGTGTGAACTTATTAGCATGTGCTATCCCGAAGGATTAGACAATTACAGTCACGTTAGAGTAAATCTCCCAAGGCTAAGAGTGTATTAAACAGTGACTCATTCCTTAGTTTGATTGAAATACAAATCGCCAATGGGCGGTTCCTCCTAGCGAAGACCGCTTCAATAGGTGTGGCTCAAACAAACTAAGTAATTAGAATCACCTTCTTTAAGACACTGAGTATGATTATGAGTTAGGCATCTTATTAACTCAGTTTGAGATACAAATCGCCAACCGGCAATGCCTCTTATCGAAAACCTCTTCGCTAGGGTGGCTTAATCAAACTAAGTGATAAGAATCACCTTTCTTACAAATGTGCTAAGTATGTGTATACAATCATCCCATCTAATGATATTTAAGTAAATCTTGAATTTTAACCGAATTTTTATTCTAGAAGCTTGGAGTCAGAATCCTTTTAGCAGGATTCTGCACAGTGGAGACCTTGAATTCATTATCTATATTTAAAGCTTTATGGATTTCTGAGTTTTTACTCATATAGAATAGAAGCATGGGCATGAACATGAGCATGAGTTTGAGAGATTATTTCAGTAATGATTCATGAGTATCAGTGATAAATTATGGATTACAGAATATTGCATACATTGACTGGGGAATTTCAGGATGCATTGGCATCACCGTACTGTGTTTCCAACTGGGTGTATATATATATTGGACCGTATGACTCATAGCCTTTCAGTGATAGTTCTGTTACATACCGTGGCATACCGTGTTGTGGCATATTTGGGTGCATCATTCCAGTGACATATAGTGCAACATTGGACATTTTTCACATTGATTTCTGAGCATTTGATATTTTTGTTTACCTTCAATATTCAGTTTTGATGCAGTTTTGCTTTACCTAGTCTTTATAGTTCCAGTTACATAGTGCATTTACTATTATTTTCTACATTCGTATTTACTTTACTGTCTATTGCAGTAACTTTAGAACTGCTTAGTTAGTTGCGATGTGTTAAACTTCTTATCTAACACGGGGTACTTTTGGGATCCGACAATTTGCTAGATCCCGAGCAGCTTGTGGAGACAGGGTAGGAGGACTTACAGGAGATTCAGGAGGAGTACATGGAACCTTAGTGTATTAGTCTTCTACCTTTTACTTACTGCTCAATTTTAGTACTTTAGATAGACTTCACTTTTCATCTTTTAAATCAGTTTATAATAATTCTGGATGTCTTTTACTTTTCTTTTCTGAGACAAATGTTTACTACTACTCTATGATGAATGTATTCTGGATATTTTGCTTTAGCTTTCGCACTCTGTTATACTACTATACTTAGTATTGTGATATGATCAGCATGCTGGAAATGCTGATATATATTGATAATATATATTGGATTCATATTTACCTTCTTAAATCTAATATACATATTAGTTTAATACTTAAGATGAGTATTCTACTCTTATTTTAAGTATTGACTCTCAATCCTACTCTTAGGTTCGAGTCAGTAGCCTTTAGTGTGGCTCCATCTTTTAGCCTATTCGGGGAGATGTGTTGTCAGTTGCTCCTTCCAGAGTAGCGCGCCGCTTGCATCGCCGATCTGATTATGTTTGACTTTTGTGTGCGGTGATGGGGCGGGGCGCTACAGTTGGTATCAGAGAAGTATTATAAAGTTTCAGATAAGGAGTTTCTCACTATCTACTTTATGATTTATTCTCTATATCAGGTCAAGATCACAAGTTACTAAGTATAATGAAAAGCAAACATCCAAACATTCATTAAGTTATCTCAGAAAAAAAAGGGCTGACTATGTCTAGAATAATGACACCCTAGAAATTTAACGCACATAATAACTTGATTGAGACTATGCATATTCTTAATATCAAAACTGACATCTTAGGATTTGAACGAACTTGAAGGTATTGATAAAATGTGAATGAACTACTTATAAGTTGATTTATTTTAGGGATGGAATACTCGCAGTCAGCATTTTGGTTCTACTTTAGGAGGTTTGACAACTACTGGGTAGATAACCTCCGAGATGGCCAGATCTACAGAAGGGTCATCGATAGAGTATCATCTCGAGGAGTTGAGGTGCTCGATAAAATCCTTATCAACTTATCCTTTGGAGGCACCTGATCAATAAATGATAAATCTTGTAACATCATTTTCGATACGGGAGCGAGTCATTCCTTCATATTCGGAAAATTGGGCTCAAACTCTTAAGCTACCAACCTATTGATTAGCTAACTTGTTGAGCATTGGGTTACCTTTCGGGGACCGTATGCAGTCCCAACAATTCTGCAACATAGATATTCTTATTGGTGAACAAAACTATGGGGCTAAATTAATTGTACTGCCAATCGCAAACTTTGATATAATCCTAGGCATGAATTGGCTAAGTGAACATGGTGCTTTCATAAATTGCTAAAGGAAGAAAATAACGTTGGGCAGTGGGAGTCAATCAAAATTATTCATTGGAAAATTTAGCACCCAAGCATCATTGATCAATGCAATGACAGCAGAAAGGCTAGTTAGGAAGGGATGCGACGCGTATCTTGTAACAATGTTGGGAGAGAAGAAAGAAGTCGTGCCTATTTCTGAGAACAGTATAGTTTGCGAATTTCCTAATGTTTTCCTTGAAGACTTAGCTGGTCTTCCTCCAGTTAGAGAAGTAGAGTTCGCAATGGAGTTAATACATGAAACTCAACCGCTGTCAAAAGTTCCTTATCGTATGGCGCCAAAAGAACTTCAAGAATTGAACAAGCAACTTCAAGATATGTTAGAGAAATGTCTTATTTGTCCAAGTTCATCTCCTTGGGGAGCGCCAATTTTATTCGTAAAGAAGAAAGATGGATCGATGAGAATGTGCATCGATTATAGGAAATTAAATAAAGTAACTATCAAGAATAAGTATCCTCTACCTTGTATCGATGACTTGTTCAATCAGTTATCTGGAGCTAAGGTTTTCTCAAAGATAGACTTACGATATGGATATCACCAATTGCGAGTTAAAGATCCAGATGTAGAGAAGACAGCATTTATAACTCACTATGGACATTATGAATTTTTGGTAATATCCTTTGGCTTAACAAATGCGCCATCCATTTTTATGGATTTAATGCAGTGCGTGATGAAAGAGTATTTAGATAAATTTGTCATCGTCTTCATCGATGATATTCTGATCTATTCAAAAAGTAAAACAGATCACAAGAACCATTTTCGATTAGTACTAGAAGAGCTCCGAAGCCACGAGCTATATGCTAAGTATTCCAAATGCTAATTATGGCTTGACTCAGTCGCTTTGCTAGGCCATGTCATCGAAATTTCAAGGAATCAAAGTCGATTAGAATAAAGTGAGCACAGTCCAAGATTGGTCACAACCAAAATTCATGATTGACAGTAGAAGATTTTTAGGACTGGCAGGCTACTATAGAAAATTTGTCAAAGGCTTCTCACAAATTGCATCTCCTCTCACAAAGTTGATGTAGAAAGCAGTACAATTTATCTGGAGTCCAGAGTGTGAGAAAGCATTCCAATCATTAAAAGATGCTCTTTCCTCTGTGCCAGTTCTAGCCTTACCTAAAGAAAGTCTTAACTACCAAGTCTATACCGATGCATTTGGCATAGGTTTGGGATGTGTGCTGATGCCGGAAGGAAAAGTTATAGCATATGCATCTCGTCAGTTAAAATCTCATGAAAAGAACTATCATGTCCATGATCTCAAATTAACAGCCGTAGTTTTTGCTCTAAAAAAATCTGGCATCATTATCTTTATGGCATATAGTGTTCCATATTCACCGATCATCAGAGCTTAAAGTAGATCTTCACCCAGCATGAGCTAAACTGTCGACAATGAAGATGGCTTGAGTTAATAAGTGATTATGATTTAAGCATCCAGTATCATCCAGGAAACTGAACATTGTAGCATATGCACTCAGTCGTCATGCTACTCTATCTTCTATGCCATTATCAAGTTCTCTAGAAGAAGAATTTTGAAAGCTCGAAATCAGGCCAGTGCGTGGTGCTATGCTAAGCACACTGATATCCATGAGTTCAGTTGAACCCACATTCCATCGTGATGTTTCCATCTCTCAAACCAAGGATGAAGACTAATTGAAGTTTAAAGTGGAGATCAAAAATGGTCATCGCTTTGAACTTCAGCTTCAAGATAGTATAATCTATTAAGGAGATCATCTGTGTATTCCCAAATCCATGTAATAAGAGATTCTAGTAGAAGGTCATAATTCTGGTTACCAAGTACATCCTGGCAGTATCAAAATGTATCAAGATCTGAAGAAATCATTCAGGTGGCCTGGAATAAAGAAAAGTGTGGCGGAATTTGTGGCAAAATGTCATGCTTGTAACTTATTTAAAGCCGAACACCAAAATCTTGGAGGACTTCTCCATCCTTTGGCAATTTCCGAATGAAGTGGTTCGATATTTCTATGGATTTTGTTATGGGTTTACCTAAATCCAAACCTGGCACCGATTCAATCTGGGCCATTGTCGATCAACTGACCAAATCAGCACATTTTATTCCTATACGTCAAACCGATTCTATGGAGAAATTAGTGAAGTTGTATATCATGGAAATTATCAGGCTCCACGGGATTCCAAAGTCTATCGTATCTGATCGAGATAGCCGGTTTACTTCTAAAGTCTGGCAAGCAGTGCATCAAGACTTGGGGACTACTCTAGCCATGAGTACTGCTTTTCATCCTCAAACAGGTGGTCAAACGGAAAGAGTCAATCAAGTCTTGGAAGATCTTCTTCGTCTCTGTATTATGGATTTTGGAGGCTTCTGGGAAGATCATATTCTTCTCGTAGAGTTTGCATACAACAATAGTTTTCAAGAGTGTATCAGCATGGCTCCATATGAAGCTTTGTATGGCAGGAAATGCAGTACTCCTTTGGTATGGTTTGAAATAGGTAGCATTCAGCTATATGGTTCAGAATTAATTGAAGAGACTAATTGTAAGATTCAACTGATCTAGCAAAGAATCAAAGTAGCTCAAGATCGCCAGAGTAAGTATCATGATGCTCATCATCGTACTCTGGAATTTGATGTTGGAAATTTTGCGTATCTTAAAGTCAGTCCGATGAAAGGCGTGTATCATTTTGGTGTAGCCGATAAGCTAAGTCAACCTTAATTCCCTGGGCATGACCAAAGTGCTCGAAGTTTTTCCACGGAAGCCAACCCTAATTCCCTAGGTATCGGGGAAGGAGGGTTGGGGACGACAGCATTGTGCGGGCTGGGTCAGCCCATGACCCACGCTGCGCGAAAGTGCCGGGTTCCTCGGGCCCCGGTCGACCCGCACAGTTCGACTAATGGGCCGAGCCCGTTTAATTAAAATCCGATTAATTGGATTTATTTTCCTTAAGGAAAATAATCCAATTAATCCAATCATAGGAAATTATTTAAATAAAAATACAGAATGTATTAATTGAATTACTTTTAATCCACTGGTCCAAACCCTATGATATTATATATCAAATTGATCAAAAAATCTCAGGGAATAAGAATATAAAATAATATTGAACATCCAATGGTTAGATTTTTCAGTTTTGTTTAATTTTTGCAGATCTTGATTAGGGTTGCTTAGCAATTATACTTAACCAAATTACATATTTAGGGTGCCATTAGCTTCTTTATGATTAGTAAAATGAATGTGCTAAGTAGTTTATTTTTCTGATTTCTGCATTTCAACTTATTCCCTAATCTTATTAAATCATGATTAGTAAAAATTAGGGTTTGTAACCATTGGATCTTAGCAAACTTATTCTTTGATTAATTGTATGGTAAATTAGAACTTGTGTGCCAAATTGCATGGAATTTTGATGGTTGGATTTGTATTTATGTGCTAACCATTTTGGATTGATTTAGAGTTTAATTAGCACTAACTACTTTTTATTTTCTAAATTTTTTCTATTAATATGATTAATAACAGTAAGGTAGATATATTGAAATCATGTATGCAAAATTTATGATGTATAAATTGAACAAATCTAATATTGAGAACTTAAACCTCTTAATTAACCTTAAGAAGTCTTAAGATTTTGATCAAGCTATTAAGACTTGATCTAAATCTAAATTTGCCACAAATAATACATCATAAATTCACTGATTTGGCATTGAATTATAAATAAACATTTGATCTTGATTAGACATAAGTAAGGGGTTAAACCCTAATCTATTTGATTAAGATCCAAACTTTTAAACTTAATTAAATTTAATTAACTATAAGATAATTCAACCATCATTATTCCAATAATGCATCTGATTTGATATTGATCTTAAGCATTTGGATTAGACATATTAACATTAATAATAAAGCTGCGTGATTGCTTAATCTGAATCTAAACTTTAGATCCTTGTTTTTCTCCTAAATAAGACTATTAGCATAAGAAGATTAATAGAATCATATTGATTGAGCAAGGGATCTAACTCTAATAACATCCTTGATTTAAATTCCATAATCTTAGAACAAGTTATGATCAGATGACTTAATCATCTGATCTGATCACTCTAAACCTAAATGATAAGTAAAATCTAGAATGTTAGCATTAGAAGTAAGAATATGAGATCTTAAGTATCTCACCATAAGATTGTCTTTAAAATATTTTAAAGACTTAAAATTTAAATATACATTGAGGTAGGAGAATTTTGTATAACTCGTTGAGGTAGAAGCTTAGATGATCCCTTAACCCTAGAAGTTGATCTTAACCCCTCGTGGTAGGAATCACTTAAGATATTAGAATCACACTTTTCCTTGTGGTAGAATCCATATTTAGTGATCCTTCATCACCATTTTCTTGGAGCCTTGTATAGGACTTACCTATTTAGCATATGATATTATAATCTTGATAAATCCTTGTTGATTAAATAGAGTTGTATGAACCCAGATTATTAGTTGGTGTAGTATGGTATACCTATAATACTGGTTTTCTTTAGTAGTATTCAGGATTGGTTAATTCACTCTAATGTGGACTTATGAGTAGGTGCTATCCTGAGGGATTAGATGAATATAGTTCTGTTAGAGTAAATCTCCCAAGACTAAGAGTGTATTAAATAAGGACTTATTTCTTAGTTTGTTTGAAATACAAATCGCCAACAGGTGATGCCTCCTAGTGAAAACCGCTTCAATATGTGTGGCTCAAACAAACTAAGTAATTAGAATCACCTTCTTTAAGACACTGAGTGTGATTGTGAGTTACGCATCTTAATAACTCAGTTTGAGATACAAATCGCCAACGCGCGATGCCTCTTATCAAAGACCACTTCGTTAGGGTGGCTTAATCAAACTAAGTGATAATAATTACCTTTCTTGTAAATGTGCTAAATATATATATATATATATATATATATATATATATATATATACAATCATCCCATCTAGTGATCTTTAAGTGAATCTTCAACTTTAACCAATTTTTGTTCTAGAAGCTAGAAGTTAGAATCCTTTTAGTAGGATTCTGCACAGTGAAGACCTTGAATTCATCATCTGTATTAAAAGCTTTATGGATTTCCTGATTTTTACTCATATAAAATAGAAGCATGGGCATGAGCTTGATCATGAGTTTGAGGGATTATTTCAGTAGTGATGCATGAGTATAAGTGATAAATTATGGGTTACGAAATATTGTATACATTGACTGGGGAATTTCAGGATGCATCGGCATCATCGTACTATCTTCCCAACTGGGTGTACGTATACATTGGACCGTACGACTCATAGCCTTTTAGTGATAGTTCTGTTACATACCATCGCATACCGTATTGTGGCATATATGGGTACATCATCCCAGTGACATATAGTACTGCATTGAACTTTTTTCACATTGATTTTTGAGCATTTGATATTTTCATTTATCTTCAGTATTCAGTTTTGATGCAGTTTTACTTTGCTTAGTCTTTATAGTTTCAGTTATATAGTGCAATTACTATTATTTTCTACATTTGTGTTTACTTTACTGTCTATTACAATTACTTTAAAACTGCTTAGTTAGTTGAGATGTGTTAGATTTCTTATCTAACATGAGGTACTTTTGGAATCTGGCAATTTGCTAGATCCCGAGCAGCTTGTCGAGACAGGGCAGGAGGACGTACAAGAGATCCAGGAGAAGTACGTGGAACCTTAGTTAAGATATTAGATTGAGATTTTTCCATGTGGTAGTAACCCATGTTGAGTGACCTCTTAGCCACATCTTTGGAGCCTTGTGTAGGACTCATCCAGTTAGAATAAGGATTGATAATATTGGATAAATCTTTGGTGATTAAATAGAATTTATTGAACCTAGATTATTAGTTGAGTACAGTAGTGTATATCTATAGTGTTGGATCACTCCAGCAGTATTCAAGAATTATTGAGTCACTCTAAGTAAGATATATTTTTGTGCTATCCTATGAGATTAGGCAGATACAATCTCACTTAGAGTAAATTAATCAATCTTAAGAGTGTTATAATTAGGGACTTAAATCCTTAGCTTGAGATATAAATTGCAACTGAGTTCTACCTCTTATCTTAGTGCGCTTCGATAAGTGCAGTTTTAAATAAACTAAGTAATTTAAGTTACCCTCTTTAGACACAAGGTATGCTTGTAATTCGAGTATTTAACAGCTTAGTTTAAGATATAAACTGTGACGGGTTCTGCCTCTTATCTTAGTGCGCTTCGATAAGTTCAGTTTTAAACAAACTAAGTGTTAAATCCACTATTCTTGAAAACATACCCAATATGTATATACAATCCTTCCAACTAATGAAATTTAGTAAAATCCTAAGTGAATCTAATTATTAAAATTAGAATCTATGAGTCATAATCCTTTTTAGCAGGATTCCGCACCATGGAGATATTTGAGTCATAATCTGATTTCAAGCAATTCTGAATTTCTAGATTTAAGTCATATAGCATAGAGGCATGAGCATGATATATGAGTATCAATGATGATTTATAAGTTACAGAATGTTGCATACATCAACAGGGAAATTTTAGGATGTTGAGACATCACGGTAAAATTTCCCAACAGGATGCATGTAGACATTAGACCGTACGGCTCATAGCAGTTCAGTGATAGTTTAGTTACATATCAGTGGCATACAATATTGTGGCATATTAAAATGCATGAATTTAGTGACATATAGTATAGTTTGGGTGTTCTCACATTAGTTTCAGATCATTTGTTATTTTCGGCATTCAGATTATAGTTCAATTTTACTTTACTCAATTCTGCATAGTTTCAATTATTCATTTGTCATTATAGTTTTTTTGCAATATTCTTTATATTACTGCTTCATTGCATCTATTTTTAGAACTGCTTAGTTTCGTTTAGATGTATTAGACTTCTTGTCTAACACGAGGTAGATCCTGAGCAGTTGGTTGAGCCAGGGCACAAGGACTCGCAGGAGATCCAGGAGGAGTATGTGGAGCCTTAGTGGACCCTCCTTCAGCCTTGTCAGCTTTCTGCTTTAATTTTAGTTCATTAACTAGACGTTACTTTTGTGTTATTTAGTAAATAGTTTGTAATAATTTTGGATGCATTTTTACTTTTATTTTCTGAGATGAATGCTTACTACTATTCTGTGATGAAAGTATTCTGGATGTTTTATTTTAGCTTCCACATTCTGTTATTCTATTACTATACTTAGTATTATGATATGATCAGCATACTAGAAATGCTGATATTCGAGAACATATATTGGATTCCTTACTTGCTTTTATAATCTTATGTATGTACTAGTCTAATACTTAAAATTAGTATCTTACTCTTATCTTAAGTATCGACTCTCGACCCTTCTCTTGGGTTGAGTCAACAGCCTTCAGTGTGGATAGTTTCTTTAGTTAGCCCACTCAGGGAGATGGGTTTTGCCTTCCCAAGTAGCGCGCCACTTCGCCGCCGAATTTAATTTATTTTTGCGTGCGGTGACGAGGCGGGGCACTACAGTTGGTATCAGAGAAGTATTATAAAATGTTAGATAAGGAGCTTATTCCTATCCACTTTATGATCAGTTCTTTGTATCAGCTCAAGATCACAAGTTACTGAGTGTAGGAAAAGCAATATCCAAAAGTTCATCAAGTTATCTCAGAAATGAAACTTTTAGTATGTCTGGAATAAGGACATCCTAGTAATTGAATGCACATATTAACATCATTGAAATAGCAAACTGCTAAATATAAATGGGACATCCTAGGATTTGAATAAACTTTAAAGATAATAATAATGATATGAATCAAGTATTTATAAGTTGAGTTACGTTTAGGAATGGAATACACATAATCAGCATTTTGGTTCTACCTTAGGAGATTTGAAGACTACTGGATAGCTGATCTTTGAGATGGCCAGATCTATGGTAGGATCATCTATGGACTATCAGCTCGAGGATTAGAGGTTTTGGACAAGATCCTTACCCATCCATCCTTTGGAGGTACCTGTCTCCCGGCACTTGCTAGAGAGTGGTTGGATCGTGCAACCACTGCCCTTCGAGAGATGGCCTATCCCGATGAGCACCGTCTTCAGATCATAGAGATCTTACTTAGGGGATCGGAGAGTCGTTGGTGGTTCTAAGTTTTAGGAGGTTAGCTTGGAGGATTCATGTAGTCACTTATGATGATTTATGTGCTACCTTTTGGGTAGAATACTATAACTTGAGGCCCCTAAGTCTTTCATTTCACGAGTAATTTATGCATTTTATGGATCTATGTAGCTTCTCTTTTGAGAGAAAGTAATGAATTAAATGATAATAAAATTTTATTATTCGCTGAGTTTATATTTGCACTTACAGCCATGAATCCGGATCTGTTTCTGCTCCCACACCTATTAAGAACACGGTCTCTCCCTCGGTCGTACCTAATGAAATGAATCCATTGGCGAATCTGATGAAGGCACTGATCGAGAGTAATGCGCAACATATGTAAAAGACTTGTGCCCTTATACTAAGCATTTGCTAGTAGTCTATTCTTCAAGGGGTGTGGAGCAAAGAACATGAAGGTGAACAGTGTAAAGATGGGGAAAAAAAAGCTAAAAAAAACCTTCCTCTTCTACTGACATGGCACCCACGTCATTCTCCATGAAGACTGCCATGTGGGATGGGTGCAGTTGGGTGCCACGCAAATGAGCCCCAACAGCATTTCTCCTTAAAAAAAAAGGGTCGGTTTAGTTGCTTATATTGTAAAGGACAATGCTACAGTACCCCCCTAATACCTCACAAAAATATGGATGATATGGATTCTGATGTGGCAAGCCAGGCCACGTCAGCATTTTTCTTATACCCCTCCTTCCCTCAATGATAACCTAATCTCCCGAATCTCTAGCCACTTTATTTTGGCAAGCCGATCTCTCGAAAAGCGCACGAGCAGCTTTCCTTTCCCTCTTTCCGTTTGCATCCTTCACTTCTTGTCCCTAAACATTGCTAAGGTTAGCGTCGCTTGAATACCTATTCACACAGAGCAATTTTCCTTTTTCCCTTTCCCTGTTTTGCTTCCGCTAGGGTTTGCGGCGACTGCAGCGATTTTGTCCCAGGTCTGTATTAATTCGTATTGGGCATAGCACGCAGTGGCACGCTTGGAGCCCGCCGCAGCGGTTAATCTCTCGGGAAAGCAGATTGGCACTGTTCAATTAATTAATATAACATTTAAATATTGCTCTCGGGAAATGACATTGCGGCCTGCTGCATCAGTCTTCCTTCCAGGCCTTCAGGTACGCTTCTAGGTGAGGGAATTTAGTGGACCGCCATGGTGCGCTGTGGCGCGCCGCGGCAGCGCCACAACGATTTTCATTCAAAATTCTTTAATTCACCTTTTCCTGATTCTTCCTAAAAATGTATAAATTCTACTGAAAGTATACTGGTTTATATAATATTTTGAATATTTTTAACACTTAATTTTGCTATAAATTTCGAATATATCACACACCCACACTTAAATTCTTGCTTGTCCTCGAGTAAGCTCACAAATTATTTTCTGAATTCTTAGTTAATTGTCAATGTGAAATGTTTTAATCACTAAGTATTGCTCTAGGTTAAGGTGACTTCAGATTTTTAACCTCTACTACCCTCCTCAATCAAGCTCCAAACTCTAGTTACAATCTAGTCCCAATCTCAAATGTTCGTGCTTATGTCTTCATTATGGGGGGTATTTACTTTAGGAATTTCAAACCTTAGTTAAACATTTGGTGAGTTATAAGAGTGTTGTGCCATGTGTGCCCCTTCTCATGATTCAAGGAACTTTTTTATATTCTTAGGAGAGATATTTTTCTTCATCCTAAGTTCTCAATTTTTAATTTCAGGAGAGATATTTTTCATCATCCCAATTTTTTTCTTTTTGAAAATTAAGCATAGGGCGAGACATTATGTTTCATCCCTAAATTTAGTTCAATTGTGGTCATTAAGTCATGCAGTAGCCTAGCACACTCGTTTATTCACTAACACCTTGCAATCTTGATTTTAATTCCTTAAGCTTCCTCACCCCACACTTAAACCTATGCACATGTTCATTTTAATTTGTTGGAAACTAAATCTCACTAGAGCCTTGCATTTAATTAGGAGGTGCATGATTGTAATGTTGATTTATCACCTTGATTTCAAGCATACTAATAATGTCTTTAATATTATACATTTGAGTTTAGTATTGAATATAGGAAATAATTATGTTCAGAAAATTTAACTCTTAAACATAATCATAGCAATGTTGAAGGTGCCAAAGATCCAAAATTTATTTTATTGAATTGGAAAACAAAATAAAAGAACATAAATAAAAATGAAAAATTGAAACAGAAAATAGTAAACCAAAATAGTACAACCTTATTAATCATTATGCTCATTATCATCTTCCTCGTCCATGTTCTGATAAGTGTAATATGCAGGCCAGTCATCGTCTGGGATGGGTTTGCCGACAGGGGGGCGCGGCAGCCTAGACCCATCCGGTCCTCCACGCAAGCTCCACTCTTGGAACATTATTCCAAGAGCATCGTGGAATTCCATTTGGATTTTGCGCTGCCATGTGACTTCACCTTTGATGAAGCACATGTCACGTGCTAAAGAGAATCCAAAGTCCCGTTGATGCATGTACATACGCGACATCAATTTTTCCACCATGGTCTAGCTAGTGGAAGTTAAAGCTTCGCCTTCTTCTCGCCTCCTCTTCTTAGCTTGCACCCCCTCTTGGGTGAGGGCGCTCAAGTTGGTCAGTTTTAGAGGAGCATGGGGCGGGTTCACGATATCGGAAGAGAGGATCTTAACCCCTTGATCCTTGCATATACCTAAAATGAGTGACCCAAAAGTAAGATCAGCGCAAGGCCCAGTCTGGGCCTTCCAAAGCTGCTCCCTTATAATGTTGGAGATGTGAATATCTCCATCTTATTGTAATGCACAAAGGAGCAGCGCTCGTGACTGGGTCACCTCGCTAAGATGCCCAGAGGGCATGATAAAGCTAGAGACGAATAGATTCCAAGCATTGCTCGACTTCGTTTGGAGTGCTCGAGGAATATTTGTCATGTTTCCTCTCCATCCCGCATCAGTGCAGATGATCTCACTCGAAATTGCTGCTGGGTCATATTGAGAGCTTATAAGTTGGAGGTAGGAGCAGTCATCTACCTCTATTAACAAATAAAGTCTTTTAATTTCCCTGCTCCCAAACTCCACACCCTTACCCCTCACAAATATTTTATGCCCAACCACACTGATAGCATTGGCATAAACCTCCTCCACGATAGAGAGGTAAGTTGGGCATGTGGGACTCACCATGTGCTTCCATCCCCTGTTTATGACTTGATTAGGGTTCACATGGTATGGGAGCCCAAATCCCCATTCTGGGATTAATTTTTGCTTGTTTATCGCTTGGTTGAAGCGTTGTTCTGCTTCAACCGAAGTGAATCTCTTCTTGTTATAGACCCCACTAGCTGTGGGGCAGTAGTTCCCTTGCTTGATGTTGATTTCTTCTTGGACAACATTCTCTTCTAATATTTAGAAAGAATGAGAGAATGAGAGAAATGATAAATTATTAGTAGTTGGAAGAATTGAGAGCTGAGGTGTTTGAATTCTCAAGGAGGTGCAGCTTCATACTCCCCTCTCACAGCCTCTTATAGCAATGGGAAGAGAAGATTCTGGGTACTCGGATTAATCACATTTATGGCACTTGAATTTATGCTCAAAGCTAGTCATAATGCATGCCATAAGTGTGATTCAAGCTTTCATCAAAAAGGTGGAAAAATACAACTTTTCCAGCAATTAATTTTTAGTTTTGAGGTCCCAAGGCGCGCTATAGCGTCTTTGATTGCCTTGGGAATCCAAGGCAATAAATTCCAGCTTCAGCTAGACACCTTGCGCTGTAGCACGCTGTAGCGTGCTACAACACATTGTGGCGCCTTGGGACATTTTGTGGTGTGATACATTCGCTAGAGCATGCGATAGCAGCAAAATCCACTGTGGTGCACTGCGGCGGCTTCTGAACAGAAATTTTTTTAGTATTTAAATTTAGTCCAGAAATTTTCCATTCACTCTCACAGTCATCAGCCCTTTTTCTACATCAATTAACGCTCTAGAGCTGGCAAAGAATGGTCTCCCAAAAATTATAGTGGAATTTTCACTCCATCTGTCCCATTCACACACAACAAAGTCTGTAGGAATCACAAAAATTCCTATTCCTACTTGAACATTCCTCACAAATTCAAGGGGAGTTTGAGACTCTAGATTAGCAAATTCCAAAATTATGGGCATTTCTTCCATCCCCTTTACTCATAGTTGAGTGTATATGTGTAATGGCATAACATTGATGGAAGCCCCTAGATCACACAAAGGATCTAAAAGGACTTTACCCTCAATGATACAAGGAATGTTCATTCTTCCAGGGTTCACTCTCTTTACTGCTGTTCTATCTCCTTGAATATTCATAGCTAAAATTTCCTTAGTTTTTCCTCCTTCACTCTCTTCAGTGGGGTTATGTTCCATGCAAGTTTTTTTTACGGTGTCTACATTGATCACAGTCACCGTCTCTCTAGGGTTTAATTTAGTCGAGCTTGGGAGTATTCCTTGCTACCGAGTAGATAGCTAATTGTAAACTTGTCCCAATTGGACTTCAATATTCCTAAGAGACACCTCAATTCCTTGAATTGAGGTTTCATGCTAGTTCATGGTCATCTCAGTCCTTTCATAAATTGTATGGTTTTAGTTTTAAAAGCCCAAAAAGATTCTTCTAGCTCGGGTTCTGCTTATTATTTTGAGTGGACTTATAGGAATTATTGAAATTTTGGGTTGGCCTGTTTTGTTGTTGAGAGTTGTAATTTCCTTGTGAATTTCCCTCACTCTAGGAGAAGTTTGGATGGTTTATCCATCTTGGATTGTATGTATTTGAGTAGGGGTTGTTGTGGAGGTTATTATTATTGTTGTTATTTCTCATGAAGATTACTTCTTCAATTTGTGAAGGAGCAAAGGGGATGTTCAAATTACAGCACTCGCTGGTTGTGGTTCCCTCCACACAACTCATAGTTCACTTCATGAATAGAGCTCACATTCAAACTCTAAATTTTATTTGTTAATAATTCAACTGACCTTTGTAGGGAGGCCAATTGATTTGTCTCATTCAGGTTATTTACCTCCTTTTTATTGGAAGTAAGCTGCTCAGTCGGCCATTGATATGCATTATTCGCCATTTTCTCAAGGAGATCAAAGGCCTCCTCTAGGGTATTACTACTCAAAGAACCACCCATGGCTACATTAATAAGTGTCCTTATAGGTGCATTCAATTCATTATAAAAAATCTGCACTTGCATCCACAAGGGGACCCATGATGCGGGCAATGCCTTAAGCAGTCCTTAAAGTGTTCCTAGCCATCATACAAGTTTTCTCTGTTTGCTGAGAGAAATTTGAAATCTCATTTCTCAGCCTAATAATCTTAGCAGGTGGGAAATACTCTGCTAGGATTTTCCTAGCCAAGTCATCTCAAGTCCTAATGGACTCGCCAGGTAGAGAGCTGAGCCAAACTTTTGCTCTATATCTCAGCAAAAATAAGAACAATGTTAACCTATGGGCATCATTGGATACTCTATTGAATCTAAAAATATCACATACTACTAGAAAATTTGAAATTTGCGCATTAGGGTCATCCGATGCTAGACCACTGAATTGGTTGTTTTGGATCATATTTAAAGTCGATGGTTTGATCTCAAAATTGTTCGCCTGAATTGGAGGTATAACTATAGTATTTAGAACTCCTTCTACCATTGGAAGCGCATATTCTCTAAGGAGACTTCTCCTAGTGTTTACTACTGGCTCTACAGGATTTACCTCTAAATCTTCTATTTGTGCTTGTTATTGGCTTAGGATTACTTATTCTCTTCTAGCTCTAAGATATGTTATATCTATTTTAGGATCGAAAAAGATTTCAGAAAGGTTTCTCCTACTCATGCAGTTTAAAGATTACAACTAGTAAGAACAAGTCACAACAAGCAGGTTCAACAATATAATTCAGCACATAAGATGATCAGCAGATAAAAATTCAGCAAATAATAAGATGCAGTATATTTCAACATAGTTTTTAGAACTTTTCAATTTTTCTAGCAACAAATAAAACTAAAGCAAATCTAAAATTACACTAAAGTTAGCACATATATAATTACAGCAACTAAAGATTATATGCAAAGTTTAGTAAGATCTAAATCACTATTTACTTGAAGATTATACTTAATACAAAACAAAAACCATTCCCCAGCAATGGTGCCAAAAACTTGACAGATGTAAAATACATATCTGCGCTTGCACGCAAGTGTACATGGTCAGAAGTAATAAGTGGAAGATTAGTTCCGAGATTTATCATCCTCAAGGAACTGTGGTTTTGATACTAAGCTATATCTTCTTTCAATAATGTTTAGAAGATCAAATTTTGGTTGATTTGGTTCCTAAATTAACAATACAAATTATCTTAGGGTAAGATACAATTTGTTCAAAATGAGAGAGTTGGGGTTTTATTATAGTACTTGTAAGGACTTGGTGTTGTCACTTCATTATTTAAATGTATAGATTGATTTGTCCATGTCTACTTAAATCAAGTGAACAATGTTAAAATTGGAGTTAACCTCCAATTACAACAGGTTCAGATTTAGTGCATCAAGGAGAACTCCCTTAGGGTTTTACCATGGCACCTAAACCTATATGAGATTGCGATCTAAATTAATCTTTGATTTCCTACATCTAGGTTACCAAATATTTTCTTATAATTGTTAGGTCTCATAAACACGATTTCCATCGACATTGCATCATGCTCTTACACATGCAGTTTAGCTAGATGAGAGGATGCGTTGGGTCAATGGACTATGACACATCATCAATTGGATTTTCAATGTCCTCTCATCCCTTCTACTTTGCTAAGCAGCAAAGCAAAATTAATGTGAACTTGGTTCACAAGCATCAAATCTCTTGGTAGAGCTCTTAAGGAAAGGTGGAAGTGAGCTGGAGAACTTGTCACATAGTTCTCAGCTCTACTTGCACTACTTCCATTGCTCTTGTTCAATTGATGATCTTAGAACTCAAGTTATTTTATTAATTGATAATTTATTTATATTTTACTTCTTAGCAAAGTTATTTTGATCGTCCATGCATTTATTCACAATAATAATAATAGATAGTTAAAAAGAAATAAAATTTATTCGTTCAAACATCTTCATTATAATACTAATTCAGCCTTACATTTTCCTGCAATTACATCCCAACCCTCTCCAAGGGGATTTAGCTTTCCATTACAGAATAAATAAAAGCATACATACAAAAGGAAGTAAGCCTTGACATCAGTTTATAGAAAAAAACAATCTAATAGAGTTTAGGAAAAGTACTATGAAACATCTAGAAGTTTTTAGGGTTCTCTTGATCTTCCTCCAGCACTTCTACTTAACTTCTTCTCCTTTTCTTTGCTATCTTCTTCTCTTCACTCTTCATGGTCTACTGCTTGCCCCTTGGAAAGTTCTTCTTTTTGTTTTTCCTGCAGCCTCTCCTTTTAGTCTTTTGAACATTGAAATTTAGAACTATTCTTTGGTCTGAAATTGGTCCTTAAATAAGGGAATTTTTAGCCCCTATGCATTAATCACAAATGACCCTTCATCTTCTTCTACTTCAATGCAAGCAATTTAATTTATTCTGCTTAATCTATTTGGATTCATTAGAATTATTATTTAACTCAAGTTTCAAGAGGAAGGGGAAAGCCAAAGGTCTGAATTTGTGGCCTTCCCTATGTTGCATTCAATGCAGATTTTGGAGCATTCTGTAGCGGGCGTTGTGGTGTGCCACAACATACTGGGGCGTGCTACAGTGGCCTTGATTCAAACACTATTCCATCGTGGTGCGCTGTAGCAGCCAAAGTTCAAATACTATTCTACTGTATATTTTAATAGCTTACCTTAAGGCCACTACTTAGCCGCTGTGGCACACTGAAGGCGCGCAGCGGCAGTTAGTCCCTTGTAAAAGTGGAATAGTAACTGTTCAATTAACTCACATAAAATTTTCATAAATAATCAGAAATTCCTTTGTGGCGTGCTATGGTGGTTAGACTGTCATGAATGCAGAATAGTAATTGTTCAATTAGTTCACATAAGGTCTTTCATGATTTATTAGATATGCCATCGTGGCGCGCTGTGGCGGGCTGCAGTAGTTTGTCCCAAGTCTGTATTAATCCTTATAGGACATAGCGCACTAGTGGCATGCTTAGAGCGCACAACAGCAGTTAATCTTTCGGGAAAGCGGATTGGCACTATTCAATTATTTCATATAATGTTTTAATATTGCTCTCAGATACTGACGTTGCTACATCGGTCTTCCTTCCGGGCCTTCAGGTACGCTTCCAGGTGAGGGAATTTAGTGGACCGTCATGGCGCACTGTGGTGCACCATAGCTGTTTTCATCCAGAATTCCTTAATTCAGCTCAGGCTTGCCATTTTCTTCATTCTTCCTGAAAATGTATAAATTCTACTCAAAGTATGCTCGTTTATATGATATTTTAAATGTTTTTAACACTTAATTTTGCTATAAATTTTAGATATATCATCGTTCATTATTGCAGCCAAGTAAGAAAGCATTCATCTCCAAAAAGAAAGAGAGAATATGTCTAGAGTTAAATTTTTATAGACCATTTACTTAAAATAAAAAGGCAGTAGGTATCTCTCACTCACAACAGAAAGTATGCTAAAATAGTAAGTAAAAGAATTAAGCTAGCAAGTGCTCTACAACCCTCTCCCATATCTCCTAGGAAGCCTCCAAAGCTTGGTGCTCAAACTGCACTAGATCTGACAATTATTAAATCCCAAAAATATTAGTTTCCTTGATAAAAGAAAAAGAAGAAGAATACCTTATGTTAGACAATAATTCTAACACATCAAAAGATAAAATATGGCTTATTATAGTTTAACAGGATTAACATTTAAGTAATAAAATAATACTGCAAAATGCACTAAAATAACAAAAAATAAAGCTATCCAAAATTGGAAGTAAAGCAAAATAGTAACTAAAAGAGAGCATGCTAAAAACTAGGAATCTGTAAGAAAATTGAAACTGAATAAAATACTGAGATAAAACTGTGTTATATGTTACTGATATATATATATATATATATCGGATTATGCCATAGAATATTATGCCTCAAATATACATAACATTGATGTCACATGACAACCCACAGAATATTAGGTGAGTAGAACTACTCCGCTAATAGATCCTAAGTGAGCACAATGCTCTGCTAACAGATCATAGGTGAGCACAACGCTCTACTAATGCAGTGGTATACTTATGTGATTCATAATATGCTAATGTGTTATTAACTGAATGCTTGTAAATCATTGAAAATTAGAAAATAATCAAAACCAAAGTAAGATCTATTTATCTCCACAAACCAGAAGTTAACTAATAGATTGTATCATTTTATTTTAATTCCACTGATTCTAATATATATTCCATATCAACATCCTAATTCACCACATGTGAAGAGTACATATGCATGATTAGTATGTCTTAGAAATGGTGACTTTAAGACTTAGTTTGTTTAACTGCACTTATCAATACATACAAGGATAAGGGATAGAATGAATCATTTTATAGTTTATTCTCTTAAATTGAGATGTTAAATTCCCAACCTATAATGCACTTTAAACTTGGGATGTTTATTCTAAACTGAACTATACTTATTTAATTACCTAAGATAAGATTGAGACTCTATAGTTTTATTCAGAGTAACTCAGACAATTCCATATTCTACTGACTAAATTAGTTCAATGGATATGCACTACGATCTCCATATGATAATACTAAGGTTCTCATTCTATCAATCTATTTAATGAGCAAGGAGCAACAAACTAATGAATCCTTTCTCCATTATGTTGAGTCCTATACAAAGAGGCTCCAAGGATATGGCCTATAAGCCACTCAACTTAGGATACTACCATAAGGCTTAAGCTCAAACTAGTCTCCTTAGGTTGTTCTACCCCAAGGTTTAAGATCAATCATCTAAGTTTGTTAAGGTCTATCTAAGGTTCTACCTCAAGATGAAATAAATAAGCATTTCTACCTCTAGAATTAGCTTACTTAAGGGTATAGCATTTACTTTAAACTTTGAACTATCTTTATAATTTAAAGATCTAAAGTATTAATCATCACATTTAAAATACAAGTAAATTTCAAAGATGAAAAACTCCATGTAAAGTTACAAGTTCAATCACATGATTTGGATGCAATAATCAAGTATGCAAATCTCTTAATTTATATCTTAAACAAAGCACATGAGTTGTGGGGAAAAATCATACAATTTTTTGGGGATTGATCATTTATAAATTAAGCATGTCTTTTTAAGGTTAATTCATGCTAGTTATCTTGATTAGGAGAAACTTAAGGATCTTAAGATTTAATCAAGACTATAAATCACCTAAGTTACTATAAGATTTAAGAACTTATAATTTACTAATCTATAATCAATGTTTAATTAGCAAGTGTTATAAGCGTTCATGCAAAATGATAAGGTACAAAGCCAATATATTAATTTTCCTTAGGCTTAAGTTACTTCTGAACTTAATTAAGGCTATTTTAGAGTTGAAGTTAATTAAGACATGATTTAGGTTACTCATGTAAAATTTTACATGCAAAATCATCATTAAATTACTTATAAATTATTGAAGTTCAAATCAACAATAAATTCTTGCTTGATGCATTCAAGCACTCTCTTATGTTAATTAGGGTTTTCTTCCTAGTTAAGGTAAATTAAGAAATTTAAGTGTCCAATTTAGCAAGTATATTCTCTAACATGCATACTACTAAATAAAAAGCACTTATAAGTCTAATTAGCCAAAGCAGAGATCATTAAGTGCTAATTAATCACTAATCAGGTCCTAAAGGGTTTTAAACATCAATGCAAGAATAACAATCAGAATTTCATAAAACTTGGAATTTATGTTTATTCTTATACATATGAACAAACAGAGATTAGAAAATGCAAGTTTGGCTAATTATAAACCCTAATATTTACTAATTATGCAAACCATAGATTAGAGAATAATTAGCAAATATTAACAAGAAAATTATCCTACTTAGCACATGCATTTTATAAGACCTAAGTGACCAAATAAAACCATTATCACAAGATTTGGGTAAGTATACATGCTAATCTTCGCTTATTAAGCTACAGAAGTAATTAGGCAAAATTAGAAAATATATAAATAGAAACTAAAATATTTTTGTATATTCTTATTCCTTATAATTTTTTGAATAAAATGATATACAATTTCATATTATTTGGATAAGTATTCAGAAAGTTATTCAAATAATTTTTTTTATTAATTTGATTAAATTAAGTTAAATTGGGAATATCTGATCTTTTTTCCTTAAGGAAAATACATCAAATAATTTATTTACAATCAGCTTATTTAATAAGCCCAAAACATAAAGTCATGGGTCGGGGGGCTAACCTACGCCCATTACAGTGCTTCTTCCTTCGCTCCTCCGCTCGACAGCCGATTAGGGTAGACTTTCAGACATGAATTTCTCCGTCGCTGCTCCACCTCTGAGCTCTATTCTTGGGCAAATGTTCCTCAGAGTAAGGCGCGTTGATTAAGCACAAAAGCCCCGATTGGGATTAATTATATCACTAGATGGCTATTTTAATCTATGGCTTTCCTAAGGTTTATTGTGGGGGCAAAATTCTCCCCACAGAGACTACTATATGCTGAGTTCTTGATCCCTACACGATCCTTATATCAATATGGGGGATAGCACCTGGCATAATTGTACGAGGCAATTTCCTTTGCCAGGTGTGTGAATGAACTGAGGATGGAGATGAGCTATTGATGCTCTGGACTATCTGATCCCTCGGCCAATGCAATCGGCGACTTTGATACATGGCTTACTTGATTAAATGTAGGGCTATTGTCAGCTGTTGAACTGCGGGCGCGGTCCAGCGGTTGACGAGGGACGCTGCGCTGGGAGTTGAGGGCCACTAGATGAGCGCGCTGAGATGCGTGCGACTCAATCCTTAAACTATGAAACACTACACTATTGTTGGGGCCCCGCAGCAGATCTGTCGCAGTCCCGATTGCGGATTTCAACGTTGGAATGTACAAATGCAATTCTAAATTGATCCAAGCCTTTTTGTGCAATATTACTTAAATTAAATAATTTCAATTATGGCTAAAAGGACCTCCAAAAATTTCCAAACGTAGACCCCTAGCTAATTTGGGGGTGAAGAATTCAAAAATACAATCATAATTTGGTTTGGAGATTAAAATATTTTGGCTATTAACTAGGTTTCCTAATTTGGCAAAATTGCCAATTTGACCTAATGAGGTCCGATTGACCTCAAAATTTTAGGGTTAGGTCCTAATGACTGTATGAATGAAATGGATTAGTTTTCAAGATGTGGTTAAGTTTAGGTTAAGCTTAGTAATAAACTATGGTTGTTACATTTTCTATCAAGGATCTCAATTTCTTGAACACCTCATTTTTATTAGGAGTGGCATGAAACTTCCTCTTTAAGTCCTTTTGGGACTAATGGTGTTCCACCATCCTTGCAATCTTGACAAACTGAGTGAAATTAATAAGATCTTTAATAGAGTCTCTCAAACCACATTGAAATTGGTGGCAGCGAGCAGCCTCAGTCCTAACCAGATCAAAAGCAAAACGAGTAAGCCATTTGAACTCCATTTCATATTCCAACATTGGTTAGCTACCTTGCTTCATTTGTAGTAAAGTATCTTCTAGAATATTTTGGGATGAGAGAGGGATGAACTCAACTTTGAATGCTTCCACGAAGGCTTCACAAGGGATGTCTTCAATTTCATAGTTTGCAAACTGAGAATTTCTTTCATTGTCCCACCAAAATTCTGCTTCTTCCTGAAACATGTGTGTAGTGGTATGAATGGCTCCAGAGTTTAGAATCTTAAAACTTATGAGATTCTTCTCTACTAGCTTCAGTCAGCTAGTAGTGTTCATGGTAGATAGATTGCCACAAAAATGCTAGAGTTTGAATATGACAAAAACTACACATAATCTCATAAGTAGTCTAATGATAGGGTTGAGGAGGGTAGAAGTGAGTTTGAATGGGTGGAATAGGAGACTGGTTCTGATTGCCTTGAGTTGCCAGCAATCTCTTAATGCTCTCACCTTACTTAACATGCGTATCCATTAGAGACTTGATAGTTTTAACTAATGCATTAATTTCTCTAGATGAGCATCTAGATGCTACCATCATCTTGACGAGAGTGATCAAACAGGCAGATCAAAAATTCATTATGTTGAGTCACAATGATCATACATTTAGAGACAAGAAGAGAACATTCAATTCATAAAGAAGATTTAAAATGATAGGGAGTTCTCATTTAAACTTATTTGAATGCAATAGATGCAGAAAATGGACACAAATGATCAATATGATAAATGATGATAATCATATAATTGAAAAAACATAAAGCTTAGAAAGAAAAGTTAAACTAGATATGAAATCTAAGTATGATCATCCAAAGTAATTGGCAGCAGAATCTACACAGAAGTCTTGGTAGGTAGGTGCACGACGCTCTCTACAACATTTCTTCACTATCTTCTAGATGACATCATCCCTACAATATCTTGCTCCATCTCAAAGAAGATGAGGCTGCATTTGAAGATAGACATTGTCGGGACACTAGAAGATGTCGAAGCTAAAGTGGTGTGGTGCTACCACTCTCGAGCTAAGATCAAAAAGTAGGATCCTCTTAAGATGGGATATCTCAACATCTTATCCAACATTAGCACTCCTTTGGGTGATACACCACACACAATCCTGTCATGACTTTGATCATGTTGAAAGTATTCTTCCCAGTTGGCATCGAATATCCTAAGGAAATACTTGATTGCCAAAAGATGAAATGCAATCCTACATAATTTATTGTTTTATAAGTCCTTTTATTAACTTCTAGATTTATCATACTCTATACTTATTATGAAAAGCATAAATTATTGGGATTCTCCCTAAGTATTTGTTATAGTTTTTAGGGTGTCACTAATTATACATTTCACTTTTCAGTTTATATTCTGAGATGACAAGAATGTGAAGCTATGAATGTTTCAATAAGTTCTCACTTTTAGAGAATAGCCCATTATGTAGATAAGAGCATAACCCCCATCAGACACATTACGATACTCTCTGATACCAATTATGGTGCCCCACCTCGCTGCTTGCACAAACAAAGTATAATTAGCAACGGGATGGGTCATCACTAAATGATAACCCCGGCTTAGTGCTAACAAAATAAATGTCTGCTAGGAGACACTTATGTTGTCCACACTAATCCTACTAGAATGGTTAAGTAGCTTAGTACTTGAACATATGATTGTGCCTCAAATTATCATGTAGTAATAATAATAATTTGAAGTACAAGAATGATATATGCAAATATTCATCATAGTCTGTGGAAGCTATACTAAAATGCAAACATATATCCATCCATTACATTCAAGTAATATAAAAGAAAACATTATACAACATTCATCTCAGATAGTATAATACTGAAACAAGAAATATAAAGTGCAGAATTTAATTATTACAACCCAAAGTTTAATGCTGTAAAGAGAAAGAAAAGCTAAAAATCACTCTCTTCCTAATAAAATGACATCTATAACTAAGGAGCCACAGCAGGATCATCATCTTGCTCATGTTCCTCACCTAGTGCTGAATTCTCAAATAGCTCTAGATTTGATATGTTGGTTTATACATGTATGGGCCCCAGCCAAGAAAAGAAAAATATTTTATTAGACAAATTTATCTAAGTACATTTTAGGTTGATAAATTATTACTGAATTTTAAGATATTACAAATACCCTAAGCAGTATAGGTGCAATAAGCATTTAACTGAACATACAAGCTATCAATAATACATTTATAACTTAAAAAAAACAAAGTAAGATGTGTAACGCACATCCAAATCCAATACCTATAGAAAGGTTAAGCATATGAATATAAAACTAATATAGTACAAAGGAAAATCCCTAAACATATATGATAAAACTGAACATATTAAATATATATCGATAAAAATGTTGAATCTCATAAAACAAAGCAGAAACTAGCATCCTAGCAAGCAAATAAATAAAACTAGAAAATCTACTAAATATACACAAAATGTTGAAAAACAATAGTAAATGTAATTGTACTGAACTGCAAGTTATTCAAACTAATTAACATTATTTAATTAATTGGATGTATGCCTAGACTAGCCTTCCATAATAATAACTAACTAAACATAGCCACTGAACAGAAAGTTCCACATGTATCATCTAAACCACTCATGGCTAGATCCAAGCTGGAATATAAATTTGCACATGTATCATCCAGACCACTCATGGTTGGATCTAAGTTGATTCTATCACAACAAATATTGAGAAGCAATACTAATTAGGACACACTCCATTAAAATTTTATATGATTTAATAAATTTTACTTAAACTGATATGATGATGATGTGCTTTTAAAGACTAATATGGAATATTCATCAAATATCTAATATCTTATTTAAATATGCCCAAGGTAACAAAGCTCAAATAACAAAGTAAACGGTGCATATAAATCAAGGAATTTAAGTTGTAAGCTAATCAAGATATATGATATCTTTTATTTTCTAATTTATTTATTCTAACTATTCTTATAATTTTACAAGCTTAGAATCTCCAATATCTTACTATCCAATATAATCTTAGAGTCATAATCCTATAAAGTCAAACATTATAACTAATCAATTTCTAATCCATAAATTATACAATAGCGCCTACAAAAGCTGAATAAATCAATCAATCATCCTAGTTGATGTTTTTACCCACCCAAAACCAATCTTGATTAAATAAATCAAGATTCAGATATTTAAGAGTTAAAACCCTAAAATATGGTGTTTAAACCTCTAAATCTAAGGTACTAACATCTAACTTCAAAGTTTCATCAAGTAACTCTCAAATACTATGAGTTAAGGGCATCTTATTGAGTGTAATTAAACCCAATAAAATTAAAATTACTAAGGAGGGATATCTAACTAAGATCAAAAGATCAAATAATCAAATCTACTCTTTAAGGGTTATAACTTAACTAGAGGCTCTACCTTATAATTAAGGCACAATCTATTGGGTATTTCCATTACCCAATAGAATTGAACTAAGAAAGTGGTGAGTAAGTGTTTTAGGCTAAGATTTAGAAGGGTCAATCATTAGAACACTTGAAGGATTACATAAGGATTAATTAAACCTTAAAGAAATTCAACTTAAGAAAACATTTAAAGGTCTAAACTATACTCTAATCTGGTTATAGCTAATATAATAAGACTCATTAAACATTTAAGGAAGGAAAGGTGAATTTTTAAATCCACACTTAGGCATCCCAAAGATAAGCTAATTAACTTAAGGAAAAAACTAACGTAAGGTCATTAAAGCTAAGCCATAAGTCAAACTAACCTCAACTTGGTACAAATACTTAAATTATCAAATTTAAAGGCTAAGGATAGATTAATAAGTCTTAAATACATTTTAAACAAGATTTGGCCGAAATTACTAAACTGCTCCCACTAAGGGTCTAAATGTTAAGTTCTAGGTTTCCAAACTAAATTTTCTTAATACTAAAACGTTTTTTATATAAGGAAAGGATCAACATCTTAAACACTAGATTTGATTGAGAATTGGTGTTAAGGAGATCTAATTAGGGTATGAGATTATAAAAAGGTGATTCATAATTAAAATCATGGAAATAGATATTTTAAGCTAGAGATAGGTTCTATACTGACTATGAAGTCAGTAGACACCTCAAACACTAAAGTCAGAGCAATAATAATCTAAATATTCACCAATTAGGGTTTAGAATAATTAGTGAGGGATTTGTGAAATTAAATGCAAGAAAATACATTTAACTTCCCAAATATGTTTTTCCCTATCTAATAGATTTAATGCCCTTAAACATTAATTTTGGCTAAGGATAAAGCATAATAATCACTAATCCTTTATTGGAGTAATTATGTTAAATTAAGAAAATTGATTAAAAAAATTTAAATGTTTTTGTAGCTTATTATTCCTCATAATTTTCTGAATAAAATAGTATAATGGATCACTAAAACTGAATTTAAATTGAATAAGTTATTTCCATAACTTAATTGGAATATTTTCATTAAGGAAATCATATAAATAGTAATTTCTAATCCATTTCAAAGAAGTAAAATAATTACAAATACACGGTTTATTTTAATAACTCGTTTCAAAACATGCGTGTCGGGGTCCGACTTGGCTTGCTACTACTCATCTTCCATGCAACGGCTCCCAAACATACATGAATTAGGGCTAGCTTTAAAGCCAAAATTAAGGATGCTCAAGCCACCTCACGGCCTGATTCTGATTGTAAAATGATTCACATGCCTTGACACACTAATTGCACAGTGAAGGCCCATGAGGGAGTGCTAAGATCGCCAGGAAACCACTTGCCATAATCGATCTTACTATAATAATTTAGGGTTTATTGTGGGGAGCTAATTCTCCCCACAGAGGCTAACACTTGGCTGGCACTTGTATTCAAAACATTTACTGTGTTAAGATGGAGCAAAGCCCTAAGCTAGCTCAGCTCGAGAGTATCTAGATCGGTGGATCCCTACTCAGGCTTATTATTGTTTAGTATTGTGACGGCTTCGAGCAGGAGATGGCCAAATCGATTAAAAATTAGAAAATGTTTAAAACCAAAGTAAATATCTATTTGCCTCTATAAATCAAAAGCTAACTATATAAACTATATCAATTTATTCTAGTTCCATTGAATTCATTATTCATACTATATCAAGATTTTATAACATCCTAATTCATCACTTATTAAGAGTATATATGCATGATCCGTATGTTATAGGAAGGGTGACTTTAAACACTTAGTTTATTTAACCACACTTACCAATGTACGCAAAGATAAGGGACATAATTCTTTTATAGTTTATTCTCAGAAAATAAGCTATTAAATTCCCAACCTATAACATACTTTGAACTTGGGATATTTATCTTGAACTGAACTGTACTTATCTAATTACCTAAGATAAGACTAAAAATCTACAGTTTAATTCATGGTAAATCAACCAATTCCATATTCTACTAAACAATACAGTTCTATGGATATGCACTACAATCTCCATATGATAATACTAAGGTTCTCATTCTAACAATCTATTTAATGAGCAAGGAGTTACAAGCTAATGAATATTTTCTCCATTATGGTAAGCTCTACACAAATGGCTCAAATGAAGTGACATATAAGTCATTCAATTTAGGATACTACCACAAAAGATAATATCAAACTAAGTCTCTTTGGGTATTTCTACCACAAGGCATAGGGACAATCATTTATGGTTATTAAGGTCCATCTATTATCCTACCTCAAAATGGGATAAATATAGCAATTCCCTACCTCAAAATAGTCATACTTAGATATAGTGAATTTATTTAAACTTATATATATCGTTATATCTTAAAGGCTTAAGGCTGCTAATTATCGTATTTAAAATACAAGAAAATTTTAAGAAAACAAAATAATTAAACCTTATGCAGATTTACAGGTTTAATCATGTGATATAGAAGCAAAAGTTAAGCATACAATTTCTCTAACTATGACTTAATCATAAGCACATGAATGGTGGGGTAAAATCATAGAAATTGTTAAGAGTTGATTATTTTTCAAATCAATCCTATTTTAGAGATCAATATATGCTAATTGTCTTACTTAAGAGAAAATCAAAAATCTTAAATTTTAATCAAGATGATTAATCACATAAGTTATTATCAGATTTAAGTCTTCTAGTTTTCTAGCCTAAAGTCAATGTCAAATTAGCAAGCGATAAGTAAGTCTATGCAAAGTCAGAAGGAACTATGGAAAATCAGTAAATGCAAATTGTAAGCTTATATTATTTGGAGACCTTAATTAAAGCTACAAGAGTTTAAAAATAATTATAATTAAAGGTTTTACATGCCAAATTAATTTGCTAATTCATTATTGAAAGAATCAACAATAGTCTTACTTTATTTAATGCAAATGCTTAAATAAACTAATTAGGGTTTCACCCTAATTAGGAGAAATTTAATAATCAAAGGTTTTCAAATCAAATTATTTGTTTACTAATGCATTTCCTACTACTCAATAGTCATAAGAATACTAAATTTATCAAAATTAAAAAGTGATTAGGATCAATTAGCACCAATCCATTTCTAAAGTGATTAGCACTTAGATATCAAAATAAAATTTAGAAACTAAATCTATATAATCTGCTAATTTTAAATATCCAAGAGAACATTTAGAGGCTAAGACATGCCATTTAAGCTAAGTAAAAACCTTAATTTTTACTAATCATGCAAATTATGAATTAAGGAATAATTAACAAAAATTGATTTTAAAAAATTAAGCCAATATTGGGAATACATTGTACATACCATAATTAATATTTAGAAACTTAAATCAAGGCATTTGGATAACTATAAGTGTAAATATTTACTAACCAAGCTATTTGAGTGTTTAAGCAAAATTAAGAAAATGGCCCACAAAAGCTAAATTTTTTTTGTACATTTTTATTCTTTACATTTTTCTGAACAAAATAGTATATAATTTCATATAGTTTGGAGCTAAGATGATAAAGTTATTCAATTAACTCATTATTAATGTTTTCAATTAAGATTTGAATTATTAATTTAATTTTCTTAAAGAAAATAAATCCAAAAATCCTTTTATTATTAATAGAGACGACCCACTTAAAAAGGCATGGGTCGGCCAGACCCGATGGCCCATTACTGTCATATCTCCCGAGTCACAGGTCAACCCAACCCGCACAGTGGCTTCATTTTCCTCCCGCCTTCCCCGACGTTAGAGGATTTAGGGTTAGTGTTCGAGCCAAATTGCTAGGTGCCCTAACCATGCCACATCCAAAACTTAATCGCTATATAATCAGGAGGATGAGATGCACTGAACGCACCAAGAAGCCCTCTATGAGGAGGCTATAGACATCTCAACCTTACTCACCCGAGGCCCTCTCTTAGGGTTTACTGTAGGGATCACATACTCCCTACAGAGCCTATTAAATTGTATGGGACCAATCCCTACACCTTCAAAGAGGTGAGATGAATCATACCCCTATGGTCACAAGGCGTGGGATATTCCTAGACTTTGGGTTCTTACTTAGACCCAATTTCCAGAAATAATCCTAGCTCGATCATTCGTATTGATCGATTGGGGCTAACTAACACCTCAAAAGTGCTAGTGTTGAGTTCGATTAGCCTACGCATGCAATTATGAGTTGAATCAAAGTGATGCTGAGCTTACTTGACTTAGCACAAAGAGGAAGTGTAACAACCCTAGTTAAATCTAGATTAATTAAGCTAAACAAAGTTCTTATTTTGCTGTCGAGACCGTGGCAGATCCACTGCGGGGTCCCGACAGTGGCACATAGGTTTAAACCACCCGATGCGATAGTGCACAAACTAGCACAAACCATCTAATGGTGGGATCTCCTCCATGGTAGGATTTAATCCTAAACGTCGGATCCGTCGCTCGCATCTGATGGCTGCTATCAACTTTGCTTAAGTAGTTCATCAGGATCGCCCAGAGCCAACGGTCGATCCATCCGACGGCTCTGAAGTCCCCAAGCACTGTGGATCTTCGTCACCTCTCGATCTCTCCCATGCGCGCTGGTCCCCCGACAGCCAGATCTTCCTTGTCCTATGGAAGTATGGAAAATTACCCCATTCTTCCGCCTTTGCCTTCCGGTGCAACGGTCTATCAGCAATGCTCTCCCCATTCTGCCCTTAGATGGTTAAGCAAATCCTGTCCCTTGGGTCGAACCTCATGCTGGTGCCCGAGCCTCAGCGTCCACCCCCATTTCTCCTAAGGCCTATAAATACCTCCCGAGAATCACAGTGAGTCCCTTTGCTCAGTCTGATCCCCTCAATTCCTTGCTGCTTGACCTGAAGCTCTCGATGATCTTGACGTCTAGGTCTACGGCGTATAGCTGATAAAGGGCGAGGTCTGGCGTTCAGACCCCCTTGCTAAAGCTTCTGCGATCGTCTGGATTACCCTAAGCTGCTCATCTGGACTCGGTCACCTCTGCCATCCTCAGGTACTACCTCTTTCTGACTGAGCTTTGTGAGCTCAGTCCTTCAATTCAAACACTGGGGTAGCTCCGTGATGTGCTGGATACTCTTCCCTAAATCTTAAGATGCTTAGGAATCAGTGGCTTTGGGTCTAGCTCAATGATGACAGTGGGAATCCACCGTCAGGATTGAGCTCTATCTAAATGGAGTGCCGACACTCCTCTGAAGTCCTGAGCCCCCAATTCCTCTCAAAGCTATCTTGGATCGATAAGGCAAGCTAACCAGACCTAATGTGATTGTCCTTAGGGTATGGGCTAGCTTACCGTGATTGATCGGTGGTCTTATTGGCAGTCGCGAGCTCATAGCTGAGCTCGAGTAAGGATCCAAAAATTCATAGCACCCCAAAGCTCGTGTCTAGAGGGCTTCGATCTGCCTCACCATCAGGATGGTGTAGGAATTAAGCTCTGGCCAAATGATCGTCTATGTGAGGAGAATTTACTCCTCACAGTAAACCGTAGATCCTATGAGTAGGGCCGAAACCTTTGAATAGCCATCTGGCGATTCAGTGCATCCCAGAGAGGGCTTAATGGCAGAATCGATGCGTCTCATCTTTAGGAACACATAGGGATTGAATTGAGCCGTCGCCATCATCTAGGTGTCATGAATTTTAGTGCTGGAGATCCATTAGGGCAGAGCCAGTCGAGAGGGAGAAGATGAAGTCACGGGTCGGGCTGACGCGTGACCCGCATCTTTTGCAATTGGGCCGATAGGAATATTAAGGAATTTCTGAATTAATTTTCTTAAGGAAATTAATTCAGAAAATCAAACCTATAGTTTTTATTTAAATGAAAATACAAATTAAATTATTTAAATAACTTTAGCTATACTTATCCAAATGGTATGATCCAATATAATATTTTAATCAGAAAAATGCAAGGAACATTAATATAAAATAAAATGAAAAATCCAATAATTAGATTTTAAATTATTGTCTAATCCTTTTATGTTTTTAATTAAATTATAATAAATTCAATTAATATCCAAAAGTGTTGATTAAGGTCTCTGATTGCTCATGAGACTATAAGGAATCTATATAGACTATTAAAAGTAATTTAGGTACCTTAATTTTATTAATCATCTCCTAATTACCTTAATTAGGGATTAGTGAATTAAACTATGATTAATCCTCTAATTTGGTGAACTAAGTTCCTAATGCCTTATTAAGTGTATTAGAGTTTATGAATGAGATGGGATCACTCTAGAATACCCTAGTTTCCTTAATCACCTTAATTAGCCTTAATTTGTGATTAGTGTTAATTCAACTTATAAGATTATCAAAACCTAGGATAAGCATGTAACTTCTTTAACCAAAATGGAACTCATTAAAATAGATTTGGATCAGTTTAGATGATTAAATCCTGTAATCACATTTTTAACCTTAAGAGGGGTATTTTGGTCATTTTGGCCAAAATGCGTTTAAGCACCCCTTAAACCTTGAAGATTCAGTAAAATATCCCTAGTTAATATGTTCAACACCTTTTTGAAATTTTAGGTTGATAATATTAAGTTAAGTGAAGAATCTTAAATTAATTCTTGCTTGGATTTTAAGACCTTAGGTGTCCTTAAAATCACATTATCTTAAAAGTTAAGTCTAACCATACCAAGGTACTAGATCCTTAGTTAATAGCTTAATTAAGCTGATCCATAAGTTTCCATTCCAAAAGAATATTCTTGTAAGGTTCTAAGTCTAAATCTTAAATTAAATATAAAGTGATCAAACCTTAGATCTTTGCTCTTAGATCTTAGACTTTATATCTTCAACTTCGACTGAAACACCTCCATTGGAATTCCCTTACTTGATTTAATTATTTAAGTCTTTTGAAACCTTCCTTGTGGATATAGATTGATTTAATCTATAGGATAATGTAATTATCTTAAAGATTGAATATAGATCTTAGATTCTTAATTCTTATTGATTATTTTATCTTATAAACATTAGCACATCTTTTCAATTAAGATCTTAGTTTTTGAATCCTTCAGCTTTTAAGATTCCTTATCTTTAATTTGGGTTTTAGTGTGAACCCTAGATCCTTATTAGGATAACCCCTTGGATTCATGATTTGAACAGCAAGTGGAGTTTGGATCCAAAATCCTTAAGTCTTGACTTACTTAATTAATATTTTGGGTAAGAGTGGAAAATAATAATAATTAGGTCGTTGATCTATTTACTTTAAACCTTATAGTCATCATATGATTATGAATCAGAACTTGTTAAGTTCTAATATTAACAATAAGGTCGTGAATCTGAGATTATACTCGGTAGCTGGATATTGGAGATCCTAAACTTGTATCTTCTCAGAATAGTTAGATTTTGGTAAAGTAGACAACAACAGATATCACATAAGTCTAGATTGAGTCTCTTGCTTACTTTGACCTTAATTGCTTTGCACGCTTTGAATATTGATCCTTGTTCTTTGAGCACAATAAGAGAACTTAGGATATGGAAGATACATCCTAAGTTAGTATTTGAAAGGCATAGCATTCAATTAGTTCTTTCAGTGCTTTCAGTTAGTAGAGTATATCCTAGCTTAGTCTGCCTCTTTAGCTCTAGTTTAGTTATTAAATAGACTCAAACCTAGCTCTGCGGATGTCTAGGATGAATACATGTCTTATTCTATAAGTTCAACTTGGACCTAGCTCTAGGGATGCCTAAGATGGACACATGTTGGACTTTCAGTTCAGAGGCCCTGTATGGCCTGTTTCTGTTATGGAAGCACTATGTCTTAGGCTTACTACTACTTTAATACAGTTTTTAATGTTTGTTTTGCTTTGCCACATGCTTCAGTGGCCTTACTTTTAGTGCTTGGCTCGCTTTGCCACATGTCTCAGTGGCTTTACTTCTTTACTTAGCTTACTTTTGCCACATGCTTCAGTGGCCTTACTTTTAGTGCTTGGCTCGCTTTGCCACATGTCTCAGTGGCTTTACTTCTTTACTTAGCTTACTTTTGCCATATGCTTCAGTGGCCTTTTTTTCATATTAAATATGCATGTTTTTATATATATGCTCTTATTGATTAAGTTATTAAATATTGGCAAATTTAGGATGCTAGAATTATATATTACTTTGGTACTTGTGTTTTCTTTATACTCAGCATGTCCCCATGTGATCATAAGCATGTTAAGATTAGATTTATATTAGTAGTTGCAGTTACTTTTGCTTTTAGCTTCACCTTGTTTAGTTTCATGCTTTGTATATTATTTTTACATACTTATTGACTGGATATAAATGATTAGTTTATAGCTACCCCATTCTTGTAGCTTGTTGTACCTTATATTGCTTGCATGTTTAAAACCTTTAAATGTGATATCTTAAATATTTAGCTTGCTTAAATAGCCTAAAATGTACTTAGACAATTATCTAAATATAACCTTTTTCTTTTGTTGGCTGGGGCCCTAACATTTATGATACCAACAAATGTCAGATTCAGAGTTGTTCATTGGCAGTGCTGCAAGAGACGAGCCGGTGTAAGAGGAGGATCTTCTTGCTGCTGCTTAGATAGAATTTCATTTTCTTGCATTGAGTTTGAGAGATCTTTTCTTTCATTAAAATTAGTTTGTAATAGTTAAATTCTGGATGTATTTACTTTTCTACATTTGATCCAAGTTACTATTTCTTTTACTCTCTTATACTATATTGTGATGTGGATGTTATATTATACTGTTTCTTGGTTCTTCCACTTTGATTTCTATTGATGTATATTCACAGTTCCAGGTGACAAGTCCTTGGCTTAAGGCAGGTTGGGTCCTACCTGACTTTACTTAAGTTGGGGATTTGCCACAGTCGAAGTACTGTACTCCCCGCGATTATGCTAATATTAGTATTAGTGTCATTGCGGGAAAGTACGGGGCCCCACATGAAGGTATCTAGTCAGATGGGAGAATCAACGTTCGAGTTATTAGAGCTCAGTAGCACCACATGAGATAGCTAGCGGACTTGAACACCTGGTCACACCCAAAAATTACATGGACTAAAGTTGGGGATTGCTGGGAGAGCTTTCAAATAGCCAGGAAAGGTAATTGGAGAGAAGGCCAATTGGGATCTCACATGAGAAAATAGATCAGTTGGAAATTAATGAGACTATTTATAGCCTTATGGGAGTGTTGGGGGTGCAACCGATGGGTAGAATCGACCCAAGAACTCGCGTAGAGGCCAGCTCTGAAATTTTCATGTCGGGGACAGCCAAGATTCAGGGCTGGTTCATGGCATTCAATTGATTCAAGAAGGATCCTAACGACATAGCTGAGGTGGACAAGGAGGGGGGAACAAGACCTGGCATGAGCATACGAGCGAATCTCCTCTATCAGACACGCGAGTGAATATGGGACGATGATCTACAGTGCTAGAGAAGTGGGATTCATCTGATTGATCTTAGGAAATATCAATGGTCCTAGATCTAGGGACGACTGCCGCTTGGGGGTGCTGTAGCACTTGGTTTTGCTGCGGCGCACTGCAGCACCTGTGTGGTTACTGAACTTCACACTCTATTTCGAATAGCCTCAAAACCTCCTGAAAGCTCACAGGAGTACAATTACCATCTTTATGGTGAACTAAATGGTCTCTAAAATATGACAATCTCCCACATGGAGACCTTCTGGCATCACCCTCTTCAATCCATGATTCTTTATTGTCTTCTTCAATTTCTATCAAGAAAGTAGTGTGGCTTACCCACCCCCTCTCTTGTCATATACCGAGGCCAATTGAAGCTGCACATAGCTTCAGTTTCTCCACTATTACTACTTTTGTAAGCATATTAGCTAAAATTTTAGAAGTGTAAATTTTTTCCAATCTGAGCTACTCTTCTTCTAACATTGTTCAGATGAAATAGTACCAAAGTTGTATGTGCTTTGTCCTGACACGAAATAATACATTTGTTGGTAGGCAAATAATGCTCTTACTATCACTATTGAGTTCATATCATCCTGCTTCTTGCCCAATTTTATTATGAAACCCATAAACTAGATCATCTCCTTACTTTCCTCAGTAATGGCAACGTACTATACCTCAGTGGTAGATAGAGCTATAATGTTTTGTAGCCTAGAGATCCAATTCTCATTGTACTTCTTAATGTATACACATATCCTGTAGTATTTTCTAGCTATCAACATCTCCTGCAAGATCTGAGTCTACATAGCCCCATAAAATAATGTCAGATCTTCCAAAGCATAGAGCTTTGCCTGTTGTACCTTTCAGAAGCCTTAATATCCACTTGACTGCTTCCCAATGGTACTTCTCAAAGTTTCCCAAGAATATGTTAACCACTCCCACTACATAGGAAATATCTGGTCTCTTGTAGAACATTATGTACATCTATCTCTCAACTGCTGAAGCATAAAGAACTTTTAGCATGTGCTCCTTCTCCTCTTCAAATTCAACATTTATTCCTTCGAGAAGCAGAAATGATTTGCTAGAGAAGTGCTCACTGGCTTTGCCTTGCTCATGTTGAATCTCTTTAGTACCTTTTCAACATAATTTTTCTATAACAGCCTCAAGATTCCTACACTTCCTTACCTATTGATTCTTATTTCAAGAATCTGCTTAGCTGATCCCAAGTCTTTCATGTCAAACTCCTTTGACATCAGCTTTTTTAATATCCTTAGGGCTAAATTGAGTCATGATTCTTATCTTAGTAAATTAATTAAGTCATTAGTAGTTCACCACCAAGACCTAGTCTAAATCAGGAGGCAAATGGATCAAATCTTGATTTTGGGAATTTCAAAAATCTTGAAATTGGACCTAATTATTTTAACCTCAGATCAAAACTTGGACTTCGCCATTGCGCTCATTGCCCCCAAATTAGCTAGGGGTGTTATTTTGGTAGCAACCGAAAGTCGTCGAAAATCTGTTAAATATTTTAATAATATTTAATTAATCATAAAATTGTGATATTTGGCCTCAAAATCAAAATCCGACTTCACCATTGCGTTCTTCACCCCCAAATTAGCTAGGGGAGATAATTTGGTCGTGTTTGGAAGTCGTCAGATTTTTGCGAATATTTTAATATAATTAAATACTACGAAAAAAATAGGATAACTAAATAATCATCGGAATCGAAATCCAACTTTGCTGTTGAATTCCTCACGCTCAAATTAGCTAGGGGTGAATATTTTGGATTTTTTGGAGCACGTTTATAAAATTTGATTTTAAAGCAATAATTAAATAATTAATTAAATTAAATTTACTTAAAAACCATTCTTCCTTCTTTCACTCTCCTGGCTGGAATTTCTTTTTCCATCAATCGGTGCCTCTCCTCTCTTGCGCACGCAAAGGGGGTAGAGCCCCTCTCATTTTCTCCATTTTCTTTCTTTGCCAACATCTCCCGCCCATGCTTGTGATGGGATGAGTCAAGCTCATCCTATCCAAGAGCCATCCCTCTCCTCTTCTATAAAATGGAGCTTAGCTCCTCCTCTTCCTCCATTTGCAAGCGGAGCTCTTCTTCTCTTCCTCCCCTCCATTACTGTGGTTGCTAAAGGAAATCTCCCAAGCCTCTCAAGCTTCTTCCCTCAAGGTCGCATGACTCTATATTCTCCAACCAATGGTACCTCCTTTTCCCCATTGAATGGATTGAATGGCTACTTCATTTTGCTCTTATGCTTATTTGGCATCATTAGAAATCTATGAATGAGATATAGAATCCATTAGAGCATTTTGAGCTAGAAAATCTTAGGAAGAAAAAATCAGGTCTGTTTTCCCTTCTTTGTATATACCATGACCCTTAACTCCATTATTTGCATAGTTAAAATGATTATATTGATGCCGATTTTGATATCAATGGAAAGGTATCAAAAATACTTTTCCATCGGTATATGACACCGCACAAGCGATGCTCTAGATTGAGAGTACTTGAGTGCAAAAGGTGACACGTTGTGGTTTTCACACAGGCAAAATCACCATCGGGCGCTACAGCGCACCATAGCATCCGAGTCTCGGCCGAGTCCGCCACACGGCGTGCCACAGCGCGCAGCAGCAGCATATTAATTTGATGCGGTGAATAAATTTAATGAAGCATATAAATATGATGAAGTTGGTGAATTTGACAAAATTAAATTAAATGCGTCTTAGTACTGAAATAGGAGAATATGTTGCATTTCTCACAATTTAGATTAAGAATAGGAGAATCATCCTATTAAGTTTGATTTTTGTTAAATAGGATTTTGCCTTAATCTTAGTTCACACTTAAAATTGAAACCTTAGTCCTTAAGTATACCTTTGGATTATGTGATTAACTCCAATCTTGTGGTGTTAAAATGATAATCCCTCGTTTAATAGATCTTAATCCGATCTTAGCTTAGAATTTCTAAATTTATAAATTAGGACGTGATGATTTATAATTTAACTTGTAGTCGAATCTGATTGAATTAAATTAGAACTTGACCAGTTCTAATTATTTTAATCTTTTAAGGTAGGGCTTCCAAGTTATATAACTTAGAATAGCTATAATGTTTAATTAAATAACAAATGATGTCACCTTGTGTAGTAGAGTCTCTTGCTAACTTAAAATTTTTGTTGCTTACGTATTTCTTGTATTTTGTGCCATTTCCTTGAACATGTCATAAAGATAATATTGTTGCATGAAATTAAAAATTAAAATAATTAGGATAACATTTGCATTGGGTTCAGTTATATTCTAGTAGGTTCTGGTGCATATTTACCCCAATGGATAAGGGTAAGGAGTAATGAGGATTACTTAACATTACTCATTGAGGTGCGTATTGTTAAGTTTGGAACCCGTATAGTCTAGCAGATGTGCTTGACTGCTTAGCTGCTTCTGGAAGTGTTCATAGGTAGCAAAAGTAAAATAATTAAAATCAACTGCACTTATATTTTTTGCCTCTTTAGTACTATATTATTCTGTCCTGCCCTAGCCTAGAAAGGCTTTGGGAATTTCTGTTCTGCCCAAGCCTAAAATAGCTTAGGGTATATGCTAAGCCTTATTGGCCAATTTTCTGATATGGCAGTTTGTACATACCTATTTTCTATTTACTCTTTTACTAATGTATATTACTTCAGTCAGCTTTACTTTACCTTACATGCTTACTTATATTTCATAGGATGCTAGATTTTGTAGCTGCTTATTATATGTATCACAGCCAAATTGTTTATTTTTAAACCTACATATGTCATATGATCATTAGCATGTTTAGGTGTAGTATTTTCTTTCAGTATTTTTATTTACTTTATTTATACATGTATGCCGAGCCTTGTTTTAACTTAATTTGAGGTATATCTTTTGCCTCATTATTGCTTAGTTATAAATGTTGTATTTATAACTCGCCACTTCTTTTGTATAAATGCTTCTCATATTCTAGATAGTATATTTGCACGATTAAGTAAAAATGGTGACATTAATAATACACAAAAAAATATTCAGCCTAAAATATACTTAGACAACTGTCAAATAAAATTTTTATTTTTTTAGCTGGGGCCCTGACATTGTGAAACTGATAATATCAGAATCAGATCATTTTGAGGAACTAGTGCCAGAGGAAAAGGAGACTTTTTTAGAAGAGGATCAGCAAGGTGGTGCTGAAGTCATCTAGTTCCTTATTGCTTTCTTGTGAGAATTTTTCAATATTTCATTAAACTTATTTAAAATATTATAATAATACAAGTACCTTTTTAATATGTTTTTCTTCACTGTACTATTTATTATGAACTGTATATTATCTTTCCTCTATGTATTATGGCAAATTGGATGTACTATTTACTTTACTTTGCTTCTGCACTCTCAATTATGTTTACTTAGTGATTGATTCATGTTGTATGTATTCTGAGCATACCTTTCCCTTATTAGTGGATTGTGGTTTACATATAATCTAATTATAAGTGAGGGATCTACCATAATGGCACACCTCCCCTTTAGGTCTCATCTTGTGGATTAGGCGGTGGGGCACCACACCCTATCTCCTCCGTGTTAGATCATGTGATCAACATGTCATTCACATACAATAATAGGATCATATAGGAGGTCATACAATGTTTTATGTAACAACAATGATCTTCCTAGCATCTTTTGTACCCAGATTTTGACATGAACCTGCCAAATCACTTGTACCACTGCCTTGGAGCTTGCTTCAAGCCATAGAGGTACTACTTGAGCTTTCACACTAACTCAACTTTTTCTTTTTCTTGAGTCCAGTACCCTTAAGGCTGTTGCGTGTACAGCTTCTCCTCTAGCTCTCCATGAAGGAATGCAGTTTTGACATCCATTTGCTCTATATGCAAATTCTCAACTGTAATGATGTTCAGTACAACCTTAATATCTATCACAACTAGGGCCAAATTATTACTGTAGTCAACCCCATTCCACTGCTAAAAGCCCTTTACTACAAGCCTCGCTTTGTAGTGCTTTCTTCCATCAAGTTCTTCTTTTATCTGGCAAACCCACTTGTTCTGAAGCGCCTTTTTCCCAGCTGGCAGAGGTGCCAGCTCCCACATCCCATTTGACATGAGTGATGTAATTTCATCATTCATGGAAGCTTCCTACTTGATTGAATCTTCAATCTAAAGTGCCTCCTCTAAGCTTTCTAATTCACCACCATCAGTTAGTAACATATAAAATAAGGAAAGAGAGTACCTAAGTGGCGATCTTATGAGTCTTGTGGATTTTCTCAACATGGGAGTTTGTGGTTCAACATTTACACCCTCTAGAACATCTTCATGTATACCTACATCTGACTCAACACTATCATTAATTTCTATGTGCTGGGGCTCAGCATCTGAAGCATCCTTGGAAATGGTCTTAACTTCAATATAGTCCTTATATATTTCGCTTTCATTGAAAGTGACATCCTTGTTTCTGATGCCTTCTGGTTCTGATTGTCTCGAAATCTGTCACCAAACTTGTCCACGCCATATCTAACAAATGTGCACTTGATCGCCTTAGTGTCAAGCTTGCTCCTGGATCCTGCATCAATGTGCACATATGATGAGCAGCCAAATACCTTGAGGAGGTTTAGTTTCACCTCATTTTCACTCCAATCCTCCTTGTGAATCCCTTCATTAAGGGGAATGGAAGGTCTCCGATTAATCATATAACTATCTGTGCTAACAACTTCATCCCATAACTACTTTGGGAGACCCACTTGCAATCTCATGCTCCTGGCTCCTTCTATGATTATTCTACTTATCCATTCTACAACACCATTTTGTTGTGATGTTCTTAGAATTGTAAATTTCCTCTTGATGCCTCTCAAGGCACAAAACCTTTGAACTCCCTATCATAGTACTCAGTTGCCATTATGGGATCTCAAGCACTTAAGCTTCATTCTTTTCTCATTCTCAACCAAAGCTAACCACTTTCTAAACTCATCAAACTTGTCAATTTTATATTTTAGAAAGTAAACTTATGCCTTCCTCATATGGACATCAATAAAGGTGACAAAATATGTGGCTCCACCTGTTGAAGGGGTAGGAGCTGGCCCCCATACATCTGTATGCACCAACTCGAGTTTTCTTCCTTTTAGCGCTCTTCCAACTTTATAAAATGAAACCTTCTTCTATTTACCCAACACACTGCCTTCATAGAAATCCAAGTCTAGTGACTTTAGTCCTTGGAGCTTCCCCTTTGACTATAGGGATTTCAACCCCCTCTCGCTCATATGGCCAAGCCTCTGGTGCTATAGACCTGCATTTATCTATTTCGTTGCTGCAATAGAGTCAGACACTTTATTGGTCAGGTAAAATGTACCTTCCATATTGCCCCATACAATAATGAGTGCACCCTTGGTGAACTTCCACAAAACTCCAATGAAACATGTGTTGTAGCTTTCTCTGGCTAACTAGTTTTCTGAAATAAGATTTCCTTTTAGACATGGCACATGTCTAACATCTTTTAGCTTCCAAACTATATTGCTTGGTAGAGGAACATCCACATCACCTCTGCTAATGATATCACATACCTTTTCATTACAAAGATATACCTTACCCAAGTCACCCTTGGTGTAAGTCTTGAATGCACCCTAGTATGATTGGCATAAAGGGATGCGCTTGAGTCCACCGCCTAAGACTCTGTATTGTTAAGGAAAATGATCAATACATACTGATCCTCTTCACCTTAAACATTTATAGTGGGGTTCATCACCTTATCACTACCCCTTAGTTTCTTTAGGGTAGGGCACTCCTTCTTATAGTGACCTGCCTTCCCATAGTTCCAGTAATCTGGCTATACTTTCTTGGATCTTGATTTTCCTTATCATGACATTGACCTATTTCTGTTATGTCTCCTTTCTGTATGTCTTCTCCTGCTTTCAGCATTCAACGCTAAGGTGGATGCCTCCCCATGGGATTTTTTCTACACCTCCTCATTTAACACAAGCCCGATAATATCATCAAATCTTAATGATGCATTTCTTGATGAGTTACTAATGGCTATAACTAGCCAATCCCAGCTATCTGACAATGAAGAAAGGAACAACAAAGTTCGAACCTCGTCATCAAAATTGATGCCCACCGAACTTAATTGGCTAGTCACTGTGCTAAACCCATTAAGTTGTTCAGCAAAAAAATAGTCATCCATCATCTTTATGTTGATTAGTATCTTCATCAAGAAAACTTTATTTGAAGTCGAGAGCTTCTCGTATGTTCTCGTCATGGCATTCAAAAATCTATAGTAATTTTCTCAATAACGATGTTAAATGCAACAGAGAAGACAATGATAAGCAAATCAAACCCATTACAGTTCTATAGAGAACTTCCCATTCATCATCAATCATAGTTGTAGGTTATTTGTCGACCCCTTTCAATGGATGATACAACTTCTTATGGTGAAGCAAATCCTCCATTTGCATCTTTCAGAATGTAAGGTTCATACCACTGAATTTCTCTATCTTATGTCTGATCTCATCGGCCATTCATCCCTCTCAAATAGTAAACCCTAGAACCAACAAGGTAGCCTCGGTCTGATACAACTTGTTGGTAATAATACAAACTTTGACCGAGCACTCCGCAGTGGAAGCGGTATAGTGTGCACTCGATCGAGGACCGAGATTGAGTTAGCGGTTATAAATCAAATAATGAAATTGCAAAACAATAAGAAATAGAATCACATCACATGCATGCAACATAATCACAAGCACATCTAAATAATCTCAAATTTTACATGGAAACCCCAAAGATTGAAAAAACTACAAAGCCACACTACACAGAAATTTTTACTATGTAAAATAAAGAATACAGAGTTACAAAGAGCTTAACTTCCTCAAGGAACACTAGCTCTTGTTCTAGAATGAATGAGAGAAGTAACATCCACCATCTTGAGTGTTTTCTCCAACATGCAAGAGCTCCCTTGCACAGCAGCTCTCCCTTAGGGTTACTCCTTGGAATCTCTTCCCACGGCAACCAAAGCCTCACAAAATAAAATGCCAACACCTTGAAAAACTCCTCCTAACTTATTCCCTTAAGTAACTAGCTCAATTTTGGACCCCAAATGGTCCAAAACACTCCTAATTTACTTATGGTAAAACTTGAACAGGAGAAAAATTCAGCCAAATGCTACGGCGCGCCGTAGTGCCTGAGCTTTGGGTAGCCATGCTCCAGGGCGCACTATAGCGCCTTGGTCTCTATTTGCTTGCTGTAGCACCCGCTTCTCAGGATGACTGCCACTGGGGCACACTATAATGCCTTCTTCCGTTGTGGTGCGCTGTAGCGCCTTCTTCTGCTGTGGCATGCTATAGTGTCTGCTTTTTGGGATGTTGTAACACTTGATTCTGCTGCAGTGTACTACACCACCCGTGCTATTGCTGAACTTCACACTTTATTTTGAATAGCCTTGAAACTTCCTGAAAGCTAATCGAAGAACTATTAGTATCTCTATGATGAACTAAATGATCTCCACAACATAATATCAAGATCTTGTGATACTTAACAAAAATTATAGATTTTATCACTTAGACATAAGAGATGATTTCCTTAACTTAAAGATCACATGATTATATATGTGCTAAGATTGTACCTTATAGAGTTCCTATTAGAGCACTAAAAAGGATTTAGTACATTTAATGTATTATTTAGAGAATAATAAATCTCTTGATAATAAAATGAAAATTAATTCAACAGACTTGATATGAATTTGAGAAGAAGAGTACTTGTATAAACCTATAATAACTGTCTGTTCAACCTCAACTCTCCCCAATTTTTCAAAACCAAATAATTTAGGAACACAAAATAATCAAACTGATTTCTTAAATATTTTTAAAATTAGATACTCTTTAGTGACAAATCTAAACATCATTTATTGAGGATGAGAAATATCTAGATCTTATAATCCCATATTACTTTGAAGCACGTACACTTGCGTACGAACACAGACATGCATAATTTAAGTCTAACAAGTTTTTGACGTCAGTTGCCGAGAAACGGTTAATTTGATTCGTATTAAAGATAAACTATGAGTAAATAGTAATTTAAAATTTTTGTACATATACTTTTTAATTTCAGTAATTCATTGTTCTCGTAATTCTTATTTTTCATTCTTTGTTTTGAATTATACTTAATTTTTGCTTGATTTTAAGTTGTGCATGCATAGACATAAGTTTAACAATTATTTGTTCAACCCTGAAAGTGAACAATTGATGAATCCATAAATTATATCTAAAATAAAAGAAAATTTTATTCATTTCTGATCTTTAAACTGCTCCTAAATCAAATTTTGTCTATTTTTTAAGGAATATGGCTTATCCAAAAGAGTTCTGAGACATTTATGCAAATTTCTAATTTTTTTCAAAGGAAACCGCTGCCGCGCGCCGTAGCTGGTCATTTTGCAAAATTATGCGCTGATGCGCGCTGCAGCGGGTCAATTTGCGAACCGCGGGAGCGTTCACGTGCTGCAGCGGGCCCGTTTGCTAACCGCGGGCGCGATCGCGAGCTGCAGTGGGTCCGTTTGCAAACTGCGGGCGCGGTAGCGCGCTGCAGCGGTTCAACTTGCAAACCGCGGGCGCAGTAGCTCGCTACTGCGGGTGACTTTACGAACCGCGGACACGGTAGCACGCTGCAGCGGTTCAGCTTGCAAACGCGCGGTAGCAGGACACTTAGCAAAAATTGCTTGTGCCATTGCATGCCACTGCGCGCCATAGCACGCTGCAGCGGCCTGCCGCAATTTGTTATAGCAGATGCATTTATTGTAGTTGAGACAAAACCCCCAACTAGCATCTTCTCCCAGCCATCATTCCCTCTGCAGCTGCTACATTTTAATTGAAAAGGAGGCTTGTGAGATGATGTATTGGCTAAACAAATGAAGATATTGGTCACCTCACCATCAATTGGGATTTTTGCCATCATTGCTCATAATTTTCTAATGGAATGGCTGGTTTGGATCTAAAGTGGAAGAATGCAGCCCCTCTCCTATATATATCACTCCTCTTAACTAGAGGAGAGTTCCCAATTTTGCACAAAATAACTAAGTAAAGAAGAGGGGTGCATAGTGGAAGAGAGGAACTCCCCAAGGGTGGAAGAGCCATTTTTGCTAAGGAGAAGAAGAAGGAAGGCAACACTAGCGATCTAAGAAAGGAACTTCAAGAAGGAGAAGAAGAATTCAGAGAACTTCCAAAGAATGTTCCTAGTATCTTCTAAACTTTACTTTTGTAATTTTTTTTTTTAGTTGATCATGAAAGGGTCTTTATCCATATATGTGTCCTTTTTCATTTCTTTTGTAATGAGTAGCTAAATCTCCCTTAAAGAGGGTTGGGGTAATCCCATGTATTAGATAGTTATATTTTTATTGTATGAAGTTTTCCTCAAGCACTAATAAAATGTATGAACTCAATGCCTTGCTCAAAAAATGTTTTTTATCATCTTAATCTTGATTGTGAATTAAAGGAAATGAACTAATGAACTCTAGAACTAAATTATCTTGTGCTCCATAGCTCACATTTGGTTGGATGCTAGATTTATGAGTGCATAAAAGCTTAGAACTATGTGAGAAAGTTCTTGAGCTTAGTGCACCTTAATCTAAGCTCAACTATAGTGTTGATGCATGTGATGCTAAGACCCACTAAGTAAGCTCCTTAGCTCAACATAATTGAAGGAGGGAAAGAAATAGTTGTGTGCTCATGAACGATGTGACATAGTCATTGAGCCCAACATATTATTCCCTCATTTCAATTATCTACGATGTGAGTGATGCTCCTAGTGGAATCAATGCTTATAAGATCCTTAAAAGTGTAAATAATCTATATCTTCTTGATCAAGAGATAAGATAAGAACTCAAACCGTAAAATCTTATAAGAATCTTTGTGCTGAAATAGAACCGATTGTGTGTTCATTTTGTGCACAAGATTTGAACTTGTGAAATCTTGAGATAAAACTCAAGGAAGAACAATGTGCACTTGATTTAATTTTAACTAAATGAAGGACAAAGCTTGAGGAATCAACATGCATTAATGACTTATCATGACATGTGGGATGAACCCAACTCTCCTCTTCCTTTACCTGACTTGTTTTCCACTTAGCAATTATTGTGCTTAATCTAGAACCAACTCAACCAATTATATCATAGCTTAAACATTAACTATAATAGATAAACCTTAGTAACAAAATAACCAATTCTCTGTGGTTCGATAAATCTCGGAAACTAACACTTTCCACTTATTACTTCAGACCATGTACACTTGCATGCAAACGTAGACATTTATTCACAGTATGTCAAGTTTTTAGCACCGTTGCCAGGGAATTAGAATTTGTTTCGTATTAAGGATAATCTATAAGCAGCTAGTGATTTAAGTATTTTCTTGCATATACTTTTAGATTTTGATTTTTGTAATTTTAAACATTTACTTTTTTATTTCTATTCTTTTATTTTTGTTAAATTTTTTGAATAGTATTGTTAAATTTGATTCTTAATTGCCTGAATATTGTAGTGTATGAGTAGAAGAGTTTGCATGAATTATCTGTTTGACCCAGAAATTGAAAAAATCTACTTGCAGGCTAGGAGAGAACAAAACCTTTCAAACCAATAAGCCATTATGGATAATGCTTATGAAAATTCTGTATAGCTATTAGGAGAGCCAGTAGGAGTGCCAGTAGGAGTGGCTAGGGGGAGAGCACTAAGAGATTATGCACTTTCCACTGTTAGGGGGTCCCCCATGCAATTGTTAGGCCTAATATTGAAGCTAATAACTTTGAGATCAAACCCTCTACACTAAGTATGGTGCAAAATAATCAGTTTGGGAGATTAGCCACTGAAGATCTGAACTCACATATTTTAATTTTTCTTGAAATATGTGGCACCTTCAGGTTTAACGGCATCCTTGAAGATGCCATTAAATTACGGCTTTTCCCATTCTCTTTACGAGACAGAGCCAAGAGTTGGCTCAGCTCTCTATCAAGTGATTCCATCCGGACTGTGGGATGATTTGGCTAAGAAATTCTTAGCCAAATATTTCCCTCCGGTGAAAATCGCTCGGTTGAAAATTGAGATAACCAACTTTACTCAACTGGAAGGGGAGACACTCTATGATGGATGGGACCGGTTTAAATAATGCTTAAGGCATTGCCCACATCATGGGTTTCCTTTATGGATACAAGTGCAAACCTTTTACAATGGTTTGAACGCTTCTACCAGGACACTCATTGATGCAGCTGCCGGTGGCTCTATTAGCGGTAAAACCCAAGAGGAAGCCTATGACCTCTTGGAAGAAATGGCTAACAATGCATATTAGTGGCCTTCTGAAAGGCTTAAAAAGGAAACTTTTAAATGTAAATGAGTCTAACCAAATTACGGCATTACAACAAGAGATACACGCCTTGAATAAAAAAATTGAAAGAATGAATGTTAATGTTGTTTTGAAGATACATTGTGAATTGTGCGGGGGTCGGCATAACAGTGAAAGCTGCAACTTAAATAACCCCTTTGTACAAACCAGCACTTAACAAGTCAATTATCTAAGAAATAACAACTCTATGAACAATCCTTACTCCAACACTTACAATCCAGGGTGGAAAAACCACCCAACTTTCTCTTGGAGCAACAATAATAATGGAAATCAATATGGGGGAAGTTCATCTAATAAACAAGGCATAGATAATAGAAATAATAATAACAATCATCACCCAACCCTTAAAGGAGCATTCAACTCCTTCAAAGCTGAAAGGATCCAATTTATGCGCCGCACCGAAGCGACTATCATGTGCCACGACGCCTCTATCCAAGGGATATAGGCTTCCCTTAGGAATATAGAAACTCAACTAGGGCAAATCTCCAAGCAGCTGATCACTCGGCAGCAAGGGGTTTTACCCAGTTCTACCGAAGTAAACCCTATGGGGTTGGTTAGTGTTATTTATTCGGAGTAGGTGTTCAGGGGAACTAAGACTGAAACAATGAGTGCAACAGATTATGAGCCAGAGGTATGGTAAGAAGATAGGGGAGATAAAAGTGAGAAGCTTATCGCTCCAAAATGCGAAGACCCCGAGAGGTTGAGCATTCTTTGCATAATTAGGAACAAAGTATTTTTAGATCCTTAATGTGATCTTGGTGCTTCGATCAACATTATGCCCTACCATATTTACGAATAACTGAAGGTAGGAGGAATGGAATACACCTCCATGATTTTAGAGTTTGCTAACCTTGAATCCCTTACCCCTCTTGGTATGGTAAGAAATGTTGCAATATAATCGAGAAGTTTTATTGTTCCCACCGATTTTGTGATTTGAGAGTGGGATCGTTGGAATAAGAATTCCACGATCATTTTCGGGAGACCCTTCCGGATGAGTGTAAAAGTAGTCATTGATATAAGCCGTGGGGTTATGAGTGTGAATGTCAAGGGAAAAACTGAATTAATTGACCTCAAACCCACCATTTTTAAATGAAGAGAAATGGAAAAAGAAGTTAGGAAGAAATTAAGAAAAGAAAGATTATGGGTCGATGATGTGCTTGAAGATCTGATGTTGGAATAAAAGAATTCTGATCATAGCTCAACTCCTTCCTCGGAAAAGGGGAGCAAGGAAGGAGTAAGATTAAGGAAAACTAGAAGAGAAAAAAGGAAGAAGAAGACTCCCCCAAAACTTGAATCAGAAGAAGTTTATTCGCTGAGGGAAGTTAGAGATGGCGAGGGTTCGAGCCACCCTGAGGGTTGTGCTCACTCTAGCATCTTTAGCTTATGGAAGAAGAAACCTCCGGATCCAATTAGTTGATCATTCGCGAGTCTAGCTAAAGAAGTTAAATTAAGTGCTTATTGGGAGGCATCCCAATTAATATATATATATATATATATATATATATATATATATATATATATATATATTTACAGCGGAAATTCCACGACATCACACTGCAGCGGGTATACCGTGCCTCTGCGGAAATTTCGCGACGGCGCGCGGTAGCGGAAATTTGACTGCAGCGCGCTGCAGCTGTTTTCCCCAGCTGCAAAAATTTTATTTTTTCTCTCTGTATTGGGAACCATGCAGTCAAAAAGTCATGCCATTTGGGTTCCTCATGTAGTCAAAAAGTGGGACTGAAAAGTTTCCCCCCCCTTCACATGGATCAATGGCATCGGGAAGACCCATTGACCATACTCTCTTACCTTGGATTTCCTTAGCTATTTAAGGGAGGCAATGGGGGGGGGGGGGGGGTTATCCTTGCACCACTCTTAACTCTCTTTTTCCTCACACTCTTGATCTCTCTAGCTCTCATATCTCATCATGTCTTCCGGGAAGAAGGCTATTCCAAGAAGGGAGGTTAAATCCTCTTCTTCCGGGGGAACCTTTAATAAGAAAAGGTTCTCTTCCACCGAGGCCGAGCAGCGATTCTATTCAATCACTCCTCAGCAGAAATTAATTTCGGAGAGGAGCTTCAGCCCCACCTAGCCCATTCCGGTAGAACAAGTCAACCCTTGAGGTTGGAGGGAGATGGTTACTAAGAGATCTCCTACGTACCCTTCTATTGTCCAAGAAATTTATGCAAATGCCATTGATGCGGCCGGACAACGGGACTTCTGCCGAGGTAAGGGTGTCACCCTTGGGACTGCTCAAATTGAGTAATTCTATGGGCTTGAGGAGGTACATTCGTGCTCTTACTTGGAACTCTTAGAGTCTCGCCAAGACCCCCTTGATCTTGTGTCAGAACTCATCCATAATGACATCGAATGGGAAGGAGGATTAGCCAACATTCCTCGTTCTGAATTAACGGATACATGTAGTGCTTAGCTAGTCTTCATTTCTAGCTTTGTCATACCTACGAGTCACTTGACTGAAGTGACCCGTGCCCGAGCACTCCTCATGTGCTCATTGGTTAGGCCGGGCGAGATTCGCATCTTGAGTATTTTTTTTGAGCAGCTCGGGTCCCTGCGCTGCATTGGCCTTCGAGTCTTTGATATCAAGGCTTTACGAGGCCTAAGGGGTCAAAATCCTCTCATGTGACACCATCGTTCCCCTCGGTTGTGCCCTTAATCCCTCAAATCTGAATGCCCGGGCAAGTGAACGAAAGCTGCCCAAGAAAAGAAGGGGCGTGCAGGGGGAAACATCTGTGCCATCCGGCCAACACCTCACCAATAAGCTTTTGCTGCATCTCCACAATCAGTATGCGGATCTTAGCAAGGCCCTCGCCACCGACATGGGGTTCTTTAAACAAGAACTCATCTAGCAGCGCTGGTTTCATTCTGACTTTCATGAAACCCTTGGGATGATGTTTGAGGATTGGAGCTTGCAGGGTGGACCAGATCCCTCCGTGTTGCCTAGGCCGCCTGTTGGTGCCCCCATTCCGGAGATGCACTATCCTTGTGAAACTGCATACATAGAGGAGGTGGAGGAAGAGGAGGAACCCGAAAATTAAATAGGTTGTATTTTTTTTTTTTTGTATTTTTCAGTGTTTTCCTTGTATTTTTATTTAGTGTGTTTTATTTTGAGATCGTAATTTATGAATTTTCATATTCCCTCATTTTTCTAGTATTCTTAAATGACATATTTTTTCTGATTTTTTTAAAGAAATGGAAGTCACAAAATATCAATAAGGAATTTGATATAAAGTAAAGTAGTGCTTAACAAAAAAATGATCAAATGCATTATGAGCATTAAAATGTTTTAACTAAGGAATGAATGAAGGATAATCTATCTCCAAATTTAAAGTAATGCCATGAACTAAGTATGAGGGAATACATTGGACTAAAGACTAGAGATTATGATGAGTACTCTAAAAGAGTATGCTAGGCTTCTATAGGACTTCATGATCACAAAGATGTGTATTGGGGATGAAGAAAAGTATCTCTTCCTAAGAATAAAAAGAAAAAAAAATATTAAAAAGGGATGCTGAAAAATATCTCTCACTAAGTGACATACATAAAAATCAAATACTTGGAGATTAATTGATTAACCTTATTTCATATCCAAGGATAAGAACATCTTAGTGCCAAATGATTTGAATCATTTTTGTTACGTACATTCCTTGACTTTCGCTTATACTAAATTGATATCTTTGTTGACTATCATACCTACAAAATAGAAAAAATACCATTTTGAGCTTACTCGAGGACGAGCAAGTATTTAAGTATGGGAGTGTGATGAATCCATAAATTATATCTAAGATAAAGGAAAATTTCTTTCATTTTTGATCTTTAATTGCTCATAAATTAAATTTTGTCTATTTTTTCAGGAAAACGGCTTATCCAAAGGAGTTCTGAGACATTTATGCAGATTTTCAATTTTTTTCAAAGGAAACCGCTGTCACGCACTGCACGCGCTACAGTGCGCTGCAGCGGGTCATTTTGCAAAACTATGCGCTGACGCGCACTGTGGCGGGTCCATTTGCGAACCGCGGGAGCGCTCGCGCGCTGCAGCGGGTCCGTTTGCTAATCGTGGGCGCGATCGCACGCTGCAGTGGGTCTGTTTGCAAACTGCGGACGCGGGAGCGCACTGCAGCAGTTCAGCTTGCAAACCACGGGCGGGTAGCACGCTGTGGCGAATGCCTTTGCGAATCGCAGGCATGGTAGCGCGCTGCAGCATTTCAGCTTGCAAACCGTAGGAGTGGTAGCGCGCTGCAACAGTTCAGCATGCAAACCGCGGGAGCAGTAGCGCGCGGCAGCGGGACACTTCGCAAAAATTGCTTGTGCCATTGCACGCCACAACGCGCCATAGCGCGCTGCCACAGCCCGCCGCAATTTGTTCTGGCAGATGCATTTATTGCGGTTGAGACAAGACCCCCAACCACCATCTTGTCCCAGCCATCATTCCCTCTGCAGCTGCTACATTTTTAATTGAAAATGAAGCTTGTGAGGTGATGTATTGGCTAAACAAATAAAGATTTTGGTCACCTCACCATCAATTGGGATTTTTACCATTATTGCTCAGAATTTTCTAATGGAATGGCTGGTTTAGATCTTACGTGGAAGAATGCAGCCCCTCTCCTATATATATCACTCCTCTTAACTAGAGGAGGGTTCCCAATTTTGCTCAAAATAACTAAGTAAAGAAGAGGGGTGCATAGTGGAAGAGAGGAGCTCCCCAAGGGTGGAAGAGCCATTTTTGCTAAGGAGAAGAAGAAGGAAGGCAGCACTAGCGATCTAAGAAAGGAACTTCAAGAAGGAGAAGAAGAATCCAGAGAACTTCCAAGGAACGTTCCTAGTATCTTCTAAACTCTACTTTTATAATTTCTTTTCTTAGTTGATCATGAAAGGGTCTTTATCCATGTATGTGTCCTTTTTCATTTCTTTTGTAATGAGTAGCTAAATCTCCCTTGGGGAGGGTTGGGGTAATCCCATGTGTTAGACAGTTACATTTTTATTGTATGAAGTTTTCCTCAAGCATTAATAAAATGTATGAACTCAATGCCTTGCTCAAGAAATACTTTTTATCATCATAGTCTTGATTGTGAATTAAAGGAAATGAACTAATTAATCTAGAACTAAATTATCTTGTGCTCTATAGCTCACATTTGGTTAGATGCTAGATTTATGAGTGCATAAAAGTTTAGAACTATGTGAAAAAGTTATCGAGCTTAGTGCACCTTAATCTAAGCTCAACTATAGTGTTGATGCATGTGATGCTAAGACCCACTAAGTAAGCTCATTAGCTCAACATAATTGAGGGAGGGAAAGAAATAGTTGTGTGCTCATGAACGAGGTAACATAGTGATTGAGCACAACATATTATTCCCTTATATCAATTGTGTGCGATGCGAGTGACGCTCCTAGTGCAATCAATGCTTATAAGATCTTTAAAAGTGTAAAAAATCTACATCTCCTTGATCAAGAGATAAGATAAAAACTCAAACCCTAATATCTTATAAAAATCTTTGTGTTGAAATAGAATCGATTGTGTGTTCATTTTGTGCACAAGATTTGAACTTGTGAAACCTTGAGATAAAACTCAAGGAAGAAGAATGTGCACTTGATTTAATTTTAAGTAAATGAAGGACAAAGCTTGAGGAATCAACATGCATTAATGACTTATCATGACATGTGGGACATGTGGGATGGACCCTACTCTCCTCTTCCTTTATCTGACTTATTTTCCACTTAGCAATTATTGTGCTTAATCTAGAACCAACTCAATCAATTACAGCATAGCTTAATTATTATTAATAATAGATAAACCTTAGTAACAAAACAACCAAGTCTTTGTGGTTCGATAAATCCCAGAAACTAATATTTTCGACTTATTACTTCAAACTATGTACACTTGTGTGCAAACACAGACGTGTATTCACAGTCTGTCAACAATCATTATTAAGATTAAGAAGATAACATCTTAGAACCAACCCAATATCATAACCAATGGATAATCTAGAAGATAGCCTAGGAAAAGTGCATGATCAAAATAGCGGTAGAGCCTTGAGAGACTTTGCCATGTCCACTGTTAGTGGAATCCCACTCGCCATAGTCCAACGAAATGTAAAGGCCAAAAATTTTAATATGAAGTCATCAACTCTACTATTTTTTAAAAATATCAATTCAGTGGGAAAGCAAATGAGGACCCCAATCGCATATCTCAAAATTATTGAACATATGCGATACATTTAGGTATAACGATGTCACTAATGATGCGATTAGAGTGAGATTGTTTCCTTTCTCATTTAGAGATAGAGCTAAAAGTTAGCTCAGTTCTCTTTCTGGTGATTCAATATGCACATGGGATGATTTCGCTAGAAAATTCCTAGCTAAATATTTCCCACCATCTAAGACTACCAGGCTGAGAATTGAGATCACAAATTACTCTCAGCATAATGGGAAAACTATGTAAGATAGTTTAGAGTACTTTAAGGAATGCCTAAGGCACTGCCCTCATCATGGATTCCCATAATGGATGTAAGTTCAGACATTTTACAACTGACTGAACTCACCCACCAGGACCTTGATAAATGCAGCTACTAGGGGTTCCTTAAGTAGCAAAACCTAGGAAGAAGCACATGACCCATTGAAAGAGATGGATAATAATGCTTACCAATGGCCTAAAAAAAGACTATTTTAACAAGAGTGAAATAAAAAACATAGTTAAATCGCATAAAATAAACAAACTTTAACGTGAGATTGCTGTGCTAAGTCAAAAATTAGCTAAAATAAGTGCAGTACAAGAAGTAGTTTGTAAGATCTATAGAGCGAATCATCTTGACACATTTTGTGATAACAATAGACACCCATCTTATTGGGATATGAGAGATGTTAATTTTGTTTAAAACAACACCAACATTCCTACGCATACATTTCATCCAAACTCGGGTAATATTAGTAACTCTAATAATAAGGATTACTTATAGTGATCTTTGAGTGAGTTTAGAAATTTTATAGCTAATTTCGAGAACAAAATTGATGCCACATTAAATAAATATGATGCTACATTAACAAAACACGAAAACATTGTTAAATAATAGATAAACAACTAGAGGATATCCTTAACCAACTTAAAAGACTGACATTAGTGGGAGCCATAAGTGAATGTGAGAATGAGCAAGGCAATTATGTAACCTTATAAAGCGGAAAATCACACAACCATTATGAAATAGCGATAAATAAATCAATTTAAATATGAATGAAGAGGAGGGAAGATAGAAAACTGTTAAATAACAACATGTGGAAAAAATGATTGATTTGACAGAACTTACAACACAAAAAGAACAATCTAAAATTAGCCATCCCATACCATTTGCTCAACGTATGGCTAGAGACAAGGCTGGTTTGCAATTCCAAAGGTTTTTTGAAACCTTCAAAACTCTTCACATGAACATACTTTTTGTTGAGGCCTTGGAACAAATGCCTAACTAAACTAAATTCATGAAAGATATTTTGTTAAAGAAAAGAAGAATTGATGAAAGGGAAACTGCATAATTAATAGAAGAATGCAGTGCAATTTTACAGTAATAGATTCCTATTAAATGAAAGGATTCCAGTAGTTTCACAATCAATCCTGTGCACAATAGGAAACAGAACCTTTTCAAAGGCACTTTATGACTTAGGTGCATCAATAAATTTAATACCTTATTACATCTATAATGAATGGGGAATTAATAGCTTGAACCCAATATTTGTCCTTTTATAATTAGTTGACAGATCCGTGGAAACCTGGTAGGAACCATAGAGAATGTGCTTATTAAAGTGGACAAATTCATTTTCCCTGCTGATTTCATTGTATTAAATATGGAATATAAAAACCAAGAAATATTGATCATCCTAGGAAGGCCATTTTAGCAATTGATAAAATCCTAATAGATGTAAACAAGGGACAATTGAGCCTACATTGTGATGGGGAAGAATCTAGATTCGTTATTAATGACATTATGAGCACCCAATTGAACCGGATGAAAGCTCTTGGAGAGCTAATCTTTTGAAAGATTTTATCATGTTTAGAGTTATAGAGGAGGAATCAGATATTTGTGATGATAAAGAGGAAGTTAAAATTAAAAGTTAAATGGAAGAGCTAATTTAACAGAAGAGAAAAATTGCTCCTTCAATAGAGGATAATCCTGAATTGGAGCTTAAAACCCTTCCAAGCTATTTAAAATATGCCTATCTAGAGGAAGGAACCTATTTACCTATAGTAATTTCAGCTTTGCTAGAATCAGAATAGGAAAATCAACTATGCACCATCTTGAGGAAGTATAAAAAAGCAATATGTTGGAGCATAAATGATATTAGAGTAATTAGCAATTAGTCCTACTCTTTCCATGCATAGAATCTTGATGGAGAATGATTTTAAGCCCTCGATTGAACCATGAAGGAGACTAAATCCAAACATTAAGGAAGTACTTCATAAAGAGATAGTACAACTACTTGATGTGGGAATCGTATTTCTCATTTTTGATAGCCCTTGGGTTAGCTGCATTCATATTGTGTCAAAGAAGAGTGGGATAATAGTTGTGGTCAATGAGAATAACAAACTTATTCTCATTAGAAAACTAATGTGTTGGAAGTGTGTATTGATTACAGGAGGTTAAACAAAGCTACTCGTAGAGATCATTATCCTTTACCATTCATTAACCAAATGCTTAATAGGTTGGCCAAAGATCTTTTTTATTATTTCTTGGATAGTTATTCAGGTTATGATCAAATATTTAAAAAGCTCCTGCGGATCAAGAAAAAATAAATTTCACTTTCCATTATGGTACTTTTGCTTTCAGAATATTGCAATGCTCCTGCCACTTTCCAACGATGCATGATGGCCATATTTTTGAAAATGGTAGAGGATTTCTTAGAGATATTTATGGATGACTTCTCAGTTGTAGGATCCTAATTTAACCATTACTTATCTAACTTAAGCAAGGTGCTTAAAAAATGTGAGGAAGAAAACTTGGTCTTGATATAAGAGAAGTGTCATTTCATGGCTAAAGAGGGGATTTTATTAGAATATTTGATTTCTGAAAGGGGGATAGAGGTTGATAAAGCAAAGATTGAAGTTCCCCCTTCTTCAAATGTAAAAGACATAAGAAGTTTCTTAAAATATGTAAGTTTCTATAGAAGTTTTATTAAAGACTTTTATAAGATAAGCCTCCTCCTTTGTAGACTCCTTGGGAAAGATGTTGAATTTAATTTTGATCCAGCATACATGAAAGGGTTTAATACAATAAAAGTTGCAATAATTTTTGCTCCAATAATTTCTACCCCTAACTAGGAGCTGCCCTTTGAAATTATGTGTGATGTGAGTGACTCAACAATAAGAGCAGTTCTTGTACAATGGAAAAAGAGAACATTCCATTCCATCTACTATGCTAGTAGATTTTAAAATGATGCCCAAAAAATTATGCAACAACTAAAAAGGAGCTCTTGGTCGTGGTATTTGCTTTTGGCAAATTTAGATCTTATTTAATTGGCTTAAAAACTATTGTTTATACTGATCACACATTAAATATTTGCTACAAAAGAAAGAGGAAAAGCCAAGCTTGATAAGGTGGGTACTGTTGCTCCAAGACTTTGATTTGGAAATTAAGAATAAAAAGAAGAGTGATAATGTTGTTGCTGATCACTAGTCTAAATTAACTCACATTGAGTTAAATCAAACAAGTTAAATAAGTGAAAATTTCTTTAACAAACAATTGTACAGCATTGCTTCATTAAAACTGCCTTGGTTTGCTAACATTGGTAATTTTATAGTGGGAGGTGTCATACCATTTGAGTTGAATTACCAATAAAAAAAAATTCTTTCAAATTGTAAGAAATTATTTTTGATATGATCCAATTATATATAAATGTTGTGTAGATTAAATCATGAGCAAGTGTATGCTTGAAGAAAAAGTCAATAAAATCCTTTTTCACTATCATACTTCACCTTATGGCAGGCACCATGGAATTGAAAGAATGGCATCCAGGGAATTGCAATCAGGTTTTATTTGGTCATCTATTTTTTAGGATGCATATGACTATGTAAGAAAATGCTACAAATGTCAAAGTTGAACAGCTACATCTTAGTAGCTGTTGAATATGTTTCAAAGTGGGTAGAGGAAATTACTTGTGTGAATAATGATGCTAAAACTATTATGAAATTCCTTTAAAAAAAGTTTTAATAACATTTGGCACCCACAGAGTTCTTATTAGTAATGGGGGTAAATATTTTTGTAATAGACAACTAAAATCCTTACTTTAGAACTATGGAGCAAAAAATAAAATAGGAACTATCTATCATCCATAAATAAGTGGTCAAGTGGAGGTTTCAAATAGGGAATCGAAGCAAATTTTAGAGAAAATTGTGAATCACAATAGAATAGATTGGTCACCCACATTAAATGATGCTTTATGGGCTTATAGGACATCATTCAAAACCTAATTGGGAATATCCTCTTACAAACTTATTTTTGGGAAGTTGTGTCATCTACCAGTTGAGCTTGAGCACTAAGAATTTTGGGCTGTTTAAAGCTAAATTTTGATTTCAAACAAATAGGGAAGCAAAAAGTGCTGCAGCTTAATGAGCTAGACAAAATTAAGTTGAATGCATACGAAAGTGCTAGAATTTATAAGGAAAAAATGAAGAAGTGGCATGACAAAATGATAAGACATAAAAAATTTGAACTATGAATGTGTAACAACCCTAGTTGTTATCTCATCTAAACTTAGATTAATTAAGCTAATCCAACCTTTGATCTTGATTCCATTGGACTCATTGGATCATCTAAACCTAACTCTAGAAGTTTGGAACCAATCGAAGCTTAATTGGGAAATTGGGTATTTTTGGCTATTTTTGAGCCCTAGAAAATACCAAAATTAAATTGATCTTCAAATTAAAATTTGATTTCATTTTTGAATTCCTTATACCCAAATTAGCTAAGGGTGAATTTTTGGGAATTTTTGGAGCTCATTTGGTCATAAACGAGATTTAGAATATTTAAGAATAATTAAATATTATTTAATTAGTTTTATTTATATTTAAATTAAATTTTATTTTAATTTTATTTCGGTGGAATTTGCTGTCAGGATCGCGGCAGATCTGCTGCGGGGTCCCGACAGCGGTGCATAACATTAAGCCAGTAGGATTTCTAGCACGCATCTCAGATAATCCAAAGGCTCGTACCGCTCTGCCCCATGATCAAATCCCAGGTGCCTGATCGGCATCTTAGATCCGACGCTCGAGATTTAATCCACGTTCGATTAATTAGAGGCCGCATCAAGCCGTCAATTCCCAACGGTCTCGACATCAGACGGCGGAGACGAGCCCTACCACTGTGGACCTTCATCCTCACGGGGATTCTGCCGATAGCGGAAATTTGCCACGTAGACTTTGTCTCCCACTCCCACTTCCACGTCGGCCCAGCCGTTAGGATCTTCCCAGTTCTGGCAGGATAATACCCCTCGAGTTCTGAGGGCCTGCTTGCCCCAAATTGTTGAGGCTCGGGACTCCACCCCTGCCCGAGCCTGACCATGGCGTCTAGCCATGGCATCCTTCCCTGAACCTCCCCTCACCTATAAATACCCTTAGTGCACCTCAGTGACCTCCTTTGCTCACTGAAACCCACAATGTTTTCCCAAAAGAAGCTCTGGAACACTCAGCAATCCCGGAGACTGAACCTGCTGAGTACAGCTGATAGAGGGCAAGGTCTGGCGTTCAGAACCCCTGCATAGCTACTGAGACTACTTGGAGAGTTCCCAAGCTAACCAGTTCCTCTCTGTCACTGCATTTTTTCAAACCAAGGTACATCCTCCGACCCTTTCGTCTCTGTCGAGATGGTTTCAGCTCGGCTCGCTTCTTCTCTAACCCTAGATGCTGTGATAGGTCCTCACCTAGATTCCCAGTAGTGTCTGAGCCTTCAAGAGAGGCTTGGCAGTGGGCCAGATGGTGAATTTGCCGTTTGAATGCGCACTGCCAATGGAGCTCTGGTTCATGGGAATGGTGTGCACCATCTGCATAATTAGCCATCCTTTAGGCATCAGAAGTGCTCGTCAATGATTGTCGAACCATATCGAAGGGTTGGGTGCTATCGAATCGATCGATTCGACTGAGGATCGATCGACTCATCTAGAGCTCCAACTCGCTTTACCATGAGTAGCACCCCACTAATCCAGACCATCCAAGAACTCCTTGACTCACCCTATTGCTCCCTCTTGGATCCCTGAACGTGTAAGAATCGAGAATACTGGGATCCATGGGCTCTGTGAGGAGAATTCACTCCTCACATATGTGTCTCCTGAGAGGCCTCGGTCGAATGGCACTCCATCGATCCGATGCCTCCCAGTTAGGGCTTCTCGGCTTAATCGATGCGTCTCGGGTCAGGGATTATGTAGCCATTGAAATCGGGCATGGCGTGACCGCAGCGCGGAGAATTTGGCACTGGAGCCTAACCCTAGGGTTCGGGCTGCGAGCGCATGCGAGAGGAAGAAGATGGTAGAATTTGGGTCAGGCCGACCCCGACCCGCGCGTTTTAAGAACGGGCCGACAGATAATAAAAGGATTTCTGTATTTAAAATCCTTAAGGAAATTAAATATTAACTAGAAACCTATGGTTTTAATTTAAATAAAAATACATATTAAATAAATTAAATAACTTTAGTTATATAAATCCAAATGGTATAATCCAATATACCATTTGAATTAGAAAAATATAATGAATCTAAATATAAAATAAAATCTCAGATCTCATGGTTGGATTTAAAATTAATTGCTCAACTCTTTGCTATCCTTAATTAAATCATATTAAATTTAATAAATATCCAAATGTGGAGAATAAGGGATCTGATTGTTCCTTAGACCCTAGAGAACAATATCAAACCCTTAAAACCAATTTTGGATGTTAAATATTCTTAATCATTCCTTAATCACCCAAATTAAGGATTAGTGAATTTAACCCTAATTAAATCTCTAATTTTGGATAAGTTAATTTCTAGTGTTATCTTAAGTATAGTAGAACCTGTGGATAGGGTTGGATTGCCCTAGAATGCCCTAAATTCATTAATCACCCTAATTAGCTTAAATAAGTGATTAGTGCTAATTAGATTAATTAAGTTGTCAAAACCTAGGATAAGTATGTTCCCCATTTCATTAATTCATATGAACCACCTTAAAATAGATTAGATCAAGTTTGGATAACTAAACCCTAAAATCCCAATTTTAGCCTTAAGAGGGGCATTTTTGTCATTTTGACCAAAATGTGCTTAAATGCCCTATAAACCTTGAAAATTTCAGTAAACTACCCTAAGATAGATTAGAAATATTCTTTGAACTCTTAGACTAATAATACTGATAATGTGATCATTAATTTAAGAAATCTCCATTTAAGCCCTAATTAAGACACTTAGATCTTAAGTGACCTTAAAGAAGTCACTTAAGCTTAATGCTTATATTTAATCAATTCAATTATTAAAACCACTTGATAAGTTCAATTTAGTTAAATTATGAGCTTAAATTCTAAAAGAAATACAATTGGAAACTCCTAAGTAAAAATCTAGTTCAAAGTCTAATGTGATCAAATATCAGATCCTTAGATCTTAGATCTTAGACTTAGATCCTCAATTTGAATTGAACCATTTTCAATTGAAATTCTTTAAATGATTGATTGTTTAACCCTTTGAAGCCTTTCTTGTGGGTATAGGGTGATTCAATCTATAAGATAATGAAATTATCTTAAAGGTTGAATATAGATCTTAGATTCTCAAAATTCTTATGTGATTATTTTATCTTATGATCAGTAGAATAACTCTTCACTAAGTTCATAGTTCTTGGATCTTTTAGCTTATAGGATTCCTTATCCCTAACTTTGGAATAGAGTGTGAACCCTAAATCCTTATTAGGACATCCCCCTGGGTTTAGGTTTTGAACACCAACGTGGAGTTCAAGTCCTGAATCCTTAAATCTTGATTGTACTTGATCAAGATTTGGGTAAGAGAGTAAAATATTAATAAACTAGGTCGTTCAATTATTTACTTAAACTATATAGTCATCACATAATTTTGGATTAGAACTTGTTAAGTTCTAATATTAACTTTAAGGACGTAAATCTGAGATTCTACTCGATAGCTGGATATTAGAGATCCTAAACTTGTACCTTCTCAGAGTAGCTAGATTTGGTAATTAGATAACATCAAATATCACATGAGTTTGGATTGAATCCTTTGCTTACTTTGATTTGATTTGCTTTGCATACTTTGGTTATTGAGCCTTATTCCTTGAGCATAATAGGAAAATTTAGGATATAGATGATACATCCTAAGTTAGTATTTGAATTGTATATCATTCAATTTTTCCTTGTTGCAGTTGGTAGAATATGTCCTAGCTTAGTCTGCCTCTACAGTAATAGTACTGTATAGATTGGACTCAGACCTAGCATATTTGGATGGCTAGGCTGGGGATTGATTGATTGATATTGGAGGCCCTGTATGACCTATTGGTTGGTATGGCAGTACTATATCATAGGCTTATTGCTACTTTAGCTGGATTGTTCAGTATTGTTTTTTTCTATTTTGCCACATGCTTTAGTGGCCTTATTTTCAGTACTTGCTCACTTTGCCACATGTCTCAGTAGCTTTACATTTCATAGATTGTTTGGATTTTGCCACATGTCTCAGTGGACTTTTCTTTTTCCTAACTAGCATGTTGTATATATACTCGTATGGTTTACTTATATATATTGGCATGTTTAGGATGCTAGAATTGCATGCTTCTAGTACTTGTGTTTCTTTTATATACTCAGCATATGTTAATATGATCATAAAGCATATTAAGTTCAGAATTATATTGTAGTTGTCGTTTCTTTTAGCTTTTAGCCTCACCTTGCTTATTTCACATTGTATGTTCTTCATACTAGTGTTGGCTATAAATAGGATAGTTTATAGTTACTATTTCTCCATAGCTTGTTGCACCTATTACTGCTTGCGTGTTTAGTTAATTTAAATGTGATATCTTTAAAATATTTAGTTCATTAAAATAGCCTAAAATGTACTTAGACAATTGTCTAATTGTAACCTTTTTGTTTTATTGGTTGGGGCCCTGGCATTTGTGATACCGACAAATGTCTGATTCAGACGTGTTCATGGGCAGTGTCGTAGAAGAGGAGAACATTCAGGAGGAGGATCGTGCTGCTGCTGTTTAGTTAGATATTGCATTTTATTTCAGTGAAATTGAGAGCCATTTTTCATTCTCTTTAAATTTCAGTTTGTAATAATTAATTCTGGATGTGTTTCATTTCTGCATTTCGATGAGCTACTCAAATCATACTATGTTTAAGAAATTATACAAGAAGAGGAAGGAATGAAATTGCAAGATGTTCCTATGGAAGAGATAACATATATAACATAATTAATTAGGCTGAAGACATTAAGCCAAGCGCTATGTGGGAGGCAACCTAAGTAATCAGTTTGTAGTTTTTCTTTTGCTTAGTTTATTTTCTTTTAATTATTTATATTTTTGAGTCATCCATCACCTATGCAACTCATAGCTCATATTTAATGAAGTTAATATAAATACTTATTAGAAGCTTACATCTCTTACAATTAAGCTCTAAAGATTGACTTGTGTGTAGAAAATCTTCATGAATTAATTAGTTTGACATATGTGTGTTGAGCGAGTAAGTAACCACAAAATATCAAGGATTCAACAAAAATTGCTTAACCACTACCTTAACTCTTTTATCAAATCATACGATGCAAGAAAATTAAGTGTGCGAAAAAACAAAGGCTCATATTAGATAAACAAATGATTGACTAAAATTAGGAATATGCTAAGCTTTTGAATGACTTCATGAATGTAATGCATGGAAATGAGATGAAGAAAAATATTGCTCCCACAAAATATTGAAAAGCAAATGAAGGGGTGAAGAAAAATATCTCTCCCCAAAAAGTGAGCATGCATTACATTTCATAAGAAAAAGCACACATGTCATAAAATAATTTCTAAGGACATTATCATTCAAATATACTTAATATAAAGACTCAAAATCCATAAAATTGAAATTCATGTAACCATCAATGGATATAAATAGAAGAGTCAAGAATAGTAGGAATGGCAATTTAATATTAAACCAAGGAAAATTAAGGATACCCTCAATTGATCATAACATTGTTAAAACTACTTATGTTACAAAGAGAGTTTTAAATCTGCTTCAAGACAAAGCAAGATTGTTAAAAAATTTTACTATTCCAAAACGTCATATATTACTTACTTGAGGATGAGTAAGAAGTTAAGTGTCGGGGTGTGATAAACTCAGCAAATAAAAAAAATTTATGTTAGAGTTTATATTTTTCTTAAGATTAGTTATATGTTTAGTGTGTTTTTATCATATTTCAGGTAAGAGGAGGATCAAATTGAAATAAAAAGAAAATTTGAACAAAAATGACGCTGCAGCACACTATAGCGCGCCAAAGCGCCCTTATTCATGAGAGAAAGGCACTACAAAGCTCCATAGCCCCAAACTTTTCGAGATTTAGGCATTACAGTGTGTCACTGCGCCTAATGTCCTGAGACAAAGGTACTACAACACACCATAGTGCCAGAAATTCTGAGACTCGGGTGCTACAGCGCTCCATAATGACCAACATCTCGAGACTAAGACACTACAATGCCATCGCACCAAAAATCTAGAGACTCGGGTGCTACAGCGCACCATAGCACCCCACTTTCCTAGACTTGGATGCTATAGTGCCATAGTGCCCCACTTTCCGAAACCCAAACGCTATAGTTTTCCATAGTGCCCAACATCCTGAGACTAAGGCACTACAGTACACCATAGTGCCAAAATTCTTGAGGCTTAGGGGCTAAAGCATGCGATAGTACCAAACTTCCCAAGACTAAGGTGCTATAGATGTGTGCCACAGTACCAAACATCCAAAACACCAGAAACCAGAGGCTCAGATGCTAAAGTGCATCATAAAGAAAGACACTAAGTGCATCATAGCACCCGATGAACAGAAAGCAAGGTGCTACAGCACATTGTAGCATGTGTTATATTATGGAGACCATTTAGTTTATCATAAAAATGCTAGTGGTGCTTAAGTGAGCTTCCAAGAGGTTCTGAGGTGATTCAGAACAAAGTGTTAATTCCAATAATAGAACTGGCACTGCGGTGCATCGTGGGCCACTACAGTGTGCCTTGGCGCTCCACACTCAAGAAGGAGGTGTTATCACATGCCTCAGCGTCATTAGACCGAGAAGAAGGTGCTATAATATGTCATAGCAAAATCAAGTGCTCCACCGCATCATAACAGAATCAGGCACTCCACCGCACCATAGTAGAAGCAGGTGCTGCAGTGTGCCCAAATGATAGGCAAATAGAGAGCCAGGTGCTACAGCGTGCTCTGACGTCTGGCTACCTGAAGCCTAGGTGCTACGACGCACCGTAGTGTCTGATGGAATTTTGTTCCGGTTCAAGTTTTGTCCTAAGTAAATTTGAGAGTATTTTGGACCATTTGGGGTTCAAAATTGAGTTGGATTGCAACAACCCTAGTATTGTTACCCATCAATTAGTAACCTAATCAACTTAATTTCTTTTTCATTAGTCTTGTAATAGTATTAAGAACCTTCATTTCAATTTTTGTGCGATTTGAAGATCATTTGGCAATTTCTAGTATTTTTTAATTTTCTAATAGTTCTGAGAATAGATATTTTATTTAAACTTCAAAATTGAAAATGAGTACATCATTGAACATCCCCCCCAAAATTAGATAGGGGTGGTATTTTGAAAGTGTTTGGAAGTTGTCGAATTTTCCCTAAATATTTTAATAATATTTAAATACTCAAAAAATTAAGATAATTAAATTTATCTCTCATTAAAAATTTGTTTGCATTTTTGAGTTCCTCACCCCTCATTTAGGAAAAGGTAAAATTTTGGGGGTTTTCAGAGTTCGTTTTATTATTTTATTTTGAGTAAGAAATTGTGTATAAATAATTAATTAATTAACATATTTTATAATTCAAATAATATATTTATAAATAATTCCAACGGCTAAATTTTGAAAAGGCAGAAATTCGCTACAGGAAACGAAGCACGGGACAGCGATCCCATGCAATCTAATTCATCGCTTGATATTTAGGATGGATCAGACGGCGTTTAAGCTTGGGTTTGATCTGGCCGTGGGATCGCCCGTCAGATCTAACGGCCCAGGCGTTTCCAGTACGATCTCTGCACCACGATCGGGCGCAAAGGTGTACATCATGCAGAGGCCAGCTTCTCCCTTTCTTTTGCAATTAGGCATACGACAAGCCTACAAAACTCCATTTTTCTCTTCTATGAGCTGCTAAAGCCTTGCCAGATACCTGCTGAAGTGATTCGAGCTACCACCTCCGGAAACCCTATTCCCCAATTCAGCCAGCAAAAGAGAGGTTTAAGGCACTGCAAGATACTCATCTCCTTCACCATTTCTTCAATTGATTGGTCCAGATGTTATTCCGAGAGCTAAATCGAGCTATCGAAGCACAATCGAGTTCGAATGAACTCAATCGAGCTCAAGCTTGACGGACAGTCTATAAGGAAATTTAGGGTTCGACCATTGAAACCTAGGGCTTGATCCTGTAGGCTACTTCATCATTGCCGAGACCTGATTCAAGGTTTCTTGAGTTAGCCTCGGTGAGGACTTTTTGTCGGTGTGCGGGTCGTGCCGGGGAACCACCGGTGCCGACTAGGGACTTAAACCTTAGATGGGTCTCTTTGGGTGGTATGCGGGGGATAAAGCAGTCCAGCTAGTTCTTGTCTTGGCTCGGGACTAATTTCTGAGATGGGCCGGGCCGGTACTAAGAGATCGTGGGTCCCGTTTGGGACGACGCGTGTTTGGCAGCGTGAGTTTTTCCGCGCGCCGTCAGCCATCTCTTCCCCATTTTGCGCGCTTCAATTTTTGTGCCACTGTAATCCGTGCACTAATTATTTTGTGCCTGTCCCAGTTTCAATTTAAATGATTGATTTAATTTCGTTAATGACTGATTAATGCAATGATTGAATTAATTAAATTTTATGAAATTAAACTTCATTTAATCATACCTTACAAATTACACATCCAAATAATGCAACATTATATACTACTTTGATCACAAAAATACATAGATTAATAATATGGCATTTAATTTTTATTTGCATGATTATTTTAATTAATCATTAATTTAGATTAATTATTTAATTGCAAATTTATTTCAATTCTTGTATGTGGCATAACTTGATAATTATGTGTCCAAATTTAACAATTTGATAGGCCATTTCAATCAAAAAAATGCATAGGACAATAATATAAAATCAAATTTAATATTTGAATGCTAATTTTTTAAATCATTTTTTTTTACCCTAATTAGGAGTCTTGGAAATCCTAATTTTCTAACATTGTCCGATTTTGACCTACTTTGTGTCATTATTTTCCTTATGCTATAAGGATTCCATATCTATATAATTTATTTCCATTAGACAACAATTATTGAATTTTGGTTTTTCTTGCTCCTTAATTAGTGTTATTGTGATAATTTTCTAGTTTTATAAATTGTATATTTTAAGTATTTAAATCCTAAGACAGATAACATGTCATATTTATTACTTCCCATATCAATTTCAATTACATGTATTGAGCTTAGTTCTCATAATTTAGATGCTTGAATACTTAGCAAATTGTTTGATTTGTCTTTCAACCTTAGGAGAGAAGCTATAAGATTGATTTATAACTTGATTTGTATGTGATCTTTAGAAAAAATTATTACATCCATTAAGTGTAGTTAACCTTAATGCTTAAGTAATTATAGATTGTGAATCAATTAAGACTAACCTTAAGTAACTAGATTGAATCCTAGCTCACTTCACTTTTAGTTCTTAAATCCTCATTTGAGTCCTTTATGGATTTGAATTAGAAGTCCTAAACTCATTAGCATAGTTTAAGAACCCCATTGATTTCGTTAACCTTTAAATTATAGAAATTGAAGAGCTTGTAGCTTACAATCCCTTCCTCCTATACACTTAGATCTTTCTCAAATATTTCAATCTAACTAGATTAGTAATAGATTTGATTAGATCCTTCTAACATAATCTAATTAGATGAGTTGAGCTTTTAGAACCTTAACTTCCACCTTATCGCAATATGATAATTCCTTAGCCATACCCTTTCCTAACTAGTTTCCTAAGCCATGATTTAGTTAACAAATCTCAATATTTTAGTTTAGGATAAGAATAGAACTAGTTTCATTTACTATTATTACTTATAAATTATTTTGCCATTCCATAAATTAAGTTAAGCTATTATTTTCCAAAACTCAAATCACATATATTACTACTTACAATTGACTTGAGATTAATATCTGTAAGTGAATTGGGAGCTCAATTAGCTCCAATCATTAAGTAGATCATTAAAAATTAGATAGGTTTGGATATCACATAGTTTGCAATTATTGAATATATCTTGAATGCTTGCTTAGCTTTGACTCTAATTCATTTGACCCATTCATATAAGACATTATGCATAAATCAAACTTTCACTTTAAAACTATAGCGATTTATTATGTTGGATAAGCCAAGGGCAGGCTAATTAGGAGTACTAAGGAGACCTCACATTCTTAGTGGGTGAATGTGAGTATTATTTATTTTGAACCTGATTTTCCTTTACTTGTTAGGCAGATGTGCTTAACTCCTCGCTTCATTCTGTATTTTCCCGCAGAATGAATACTTTGATAAAATAGTTTCAATTTAATAAAATATGAGTTCTTTTACAATCTTATAATTGTGAGATCTCATTATAGCGTCAAGCTATATTTACTTTTCATAGTCTTAGGCTATGTACCTTTTAGACTTATAGTCTAAAATTTTCCTTCATTTACTATGCTTTGCACTTTCTATATTTTTTAGTACTATACTTTACTTGTTTATAGTTCATTTAGATTGCAGTGAATATTGTTATAATTTTATTTAAATGCTTCATTGTGTTCTTTCCCTTACTTTGCTTAAGTTCATTAAACATATACATACTTCATTCTATACATTTTCATATGCACTTTAGTATTTTTCTAGCCTATTTAGGATGCTTGTACTCTTATTTTATTTGCAGGCTAGAATGTCTATACTAGTGAGTATTCTTACTTACTCTTTTACTTCAATTGTTCTTCTTTACAATTGTCTATTTCCTTCCATATACATATGCTTTCATTTTGCACCGTTGCTTATACTTAAATTATAATTAGTTGTGATATCCAAAATGATTAATAAAATATTTAGCCCAATCTTAAATTGTACTTAGACTATGTAGTCTAGCTATGCTTTTTTTTTTATTGGCTTTGCCCTATCACATTTAAATGCCAAAATGTGGTAGATCAGGTACCTTTGGATGTTAGTGGAGCTAGATCAAGTGCTTAAAGTTCATTTTCTTTTGCTTAAAAATATTATCTTCTTGCTTATATGTTAAGTGAGAGAGATTTCTAATTATTTATTTCTTACTTATTGTTTAATTAATGGCATGTAATAACTTAATAAAATCACTTATCTTTACTTAATTTATGCTGTAACTAGATCTATTTTGTTTAAATTGCTTGGTTTGGATAAATGGATATTTGAATTGATTGTATCAATACCTCATGCTCATAAAACTAATTGTTCCATATTGCATGTGTCCTTATTGTAGCATGATTGGACATTCATTTCATATTGTCAAACTTATATTGCTTCATACGAATGTTCATTTTACTATTACTTAAAATACTACTCTCACTTATATGTTGTAATCTCCTTAAATTCTTATTGATATTTATAATTGCAACTATCATTTACTTTAAGTAATTGCAAATATTTCTATTCACATGTTTCATATCTTTTACTCATAAATGAAAGTACTTCCATTCAAGCACTCTTATTACTTGCATTCTGTCACTGTTTCATGCCACTTTTCCTTCCTACATATTTTGATTTCAATTAATTATCTTGTTACATGCTTACTTGCCTTGTATACATATATAATTATCATTTTCATACATATAATTGTAGTTGCTTTAATCAGATGCATTTTAAATTCATATGTATCTCATGCATTTTCCTCTTCCACTTTTCCATCTTAACTTAAGACCCTCTTCATGATCCTTGGCCAAACTTAGCATCTAGTATTTGGTTAGCTTCCTTCTAATTAGGTATTAGATGCTAAGGTGATGTGCCAATGTTGGGATTAGTTCCTACTCACTATTGGGGTCGCCACAGTTGGTATCAGAGCCAAGTTGAGAACTTTAAGTTAAAATAAAGACATCCATTTATCCAAAAAGCAAACAATACAAAATAGTAAAGACATTTAAAATGACATCCTAGGATAGTAAACGCATTACTAATATAATAATTGATTTAAAAACTTAAACTTTAATCAAATGTTCAGATGACAAACTATGAAAGTGAACTAAGCTACTTTACTAGGATGTTCTTGCTTTATTGGGAGGATGATCATTGGTTTGGTACAACTTAAAATCGTGATTTCTTTGGTGTATCTCAAGCTGGAGGTGAAGTCTTGGATAAAATTTTAAAGTATTGTGTGTTTCGAGGCAACTGAATCCCACAGTTGGCTAGAGAATGGCTTTCACGAGTCTCTGTGACTTTTGAAGCCATAGCTTGCCCCATTCACATACGATTCCAAATTTTGAAAGAACTCTTCAACGACTATGACATGGATTGGTGGTGTCACGCTCATGAAGTGCTAATTCAAGGAAGTAGAAGTCTCCACCATTCTCCCACCTATGAAAACTTTGAGTTTATGTTTTATGCAAAATTATGTAACTTATAGTGTTAGTTTCTTTATGCACTAGTTTCTTTTTCATCGGTAACTTCTTGTGAATAGCTCCTATCTTACTTATGTTTTCTCTTCTCTCTTATAAATTATATCTCTTAAATATTTTAAGTTTAATGAGAATCCTTTTCCCTATTTTCTCAGCTTATGAATTATGTTCTTCTTTTCTTTCTTTAGAATGAATCCTAATTCAAACAACCCTGTTCAACCTGTAGTGGAAGAAACCACTTCCACCACAACTTCTCATATCGATCAAATGCAGAATCTTGTAAAGATGATGAGGGATATGATAAAAGCACAAACCCATGCTTCAGAAAGGATGGCCTCATCCTGTACCCCTTCCCAACCTTCTCCTACCCCATCTGAACAATGTCCAACTCCTCCCTAACCTTCTTTTCCAATTATTCCTAAAGTTCTTGTGGCTCCACCACCAACCCCTAGCTCTTTAGTGGATGCCTTTCTCCTCACCTTTCTTCATTTGAATCCCCCAACATTCAACGACTCTGTTTCTCACTTTGAAGGTGTTGACTGGTTCAAGGCAATAGATAAGACCTTGGCCAGTATTAAATGTCCTGAAAGTGAAAGTATTTATCTTGCCACTTATCTATTACATGGCGAGGTTGAATATTGGTGAGATAGTGAATTGAAGACTCGTTTCTCAGGCATTTGGTTAGAGGATATTACATGGGATGAGTTCGAACAAGTTTTCCGTGAAGAATTTATTCCTCCATCTACCCAAACCATAATCAAGAATGACTTCATGCATCTTACTCAAGGGAGTTGTTCTATTCACGATTATGAGATGGAATTCTGCAAGCTTTCTCATTTCGCTCCCAATCCAGTCCACACTGATGTGGCGAGGTGTACTAGATTCTTATCCGGTCTGAAGGATTCTATCAAAAGTCATCTGATGTCTCAACATCATGATAATTTTCCTAAGCTTCTGGAAGGTGCCTACATGGTCAAGTACCACCAAGCTCAGATAGAGTTAAAAAAGTGTTCTCACTCCCAGCATACTAGATCTAAATTGTTCAAGAGAAATCATCCTCATGGTCCTAAGATCTTCCTGCTTACTCCAAATCAGAATCTGAATTAGAATTCATAAGTAGATTCAATAAGGAAGACTTGGTGTTAGATGTAATAGGTCGCATCTTTATGGGAAGTGTTATCACACGGGCGGCTGATGCTGCATCTGCGGTAGAACCAATCACGTCATTGGGACTATCGGGCAAACTGGACTGTGGATTAGATGAAGATTAATCGCCAACCTTTCGTGCAAAACCCTGCACCTATTAATTCTCAATCCCCAGCTCTTACCTTAATGCCTCCTCCTGTAAGTGGAAGTGCACAATATCCAAACGGTGTACCTCCATTTCCTCCAAAGCAAGGTCAACATAGTAGGAATATCAAAGGCAAGTCTGTTTTTCAGCCTCCTACTGTACCGCGAGTCTATGAACTGTCTCTTTCTGTTGCCCAAGATGACAACAATGTTATTACCAATACATTCTACATTTAATTTTCTATTTTCTATTTATCATTTCTTCTGCATTTTTATTTTTAGTACTTTCTACTTTAATTTTCATTTATTGTAATTAGAGTTTAGTCTTCCTTGTTATTAGAACTCTAATTATTAAGAATCAGTTCTGTGACACACACTTTGACATGGGTGCTAGCCACTCTTCTATGTCTGTGAGTTGTGCTTCTTCTCTTAACCTCCAACATTTCAACCTAGGAAATTCATTGAGAGTGCAGATCTCATCTGGTGCTGAAATATGTGCTAGTGAGTTCTGTTTGGTAGACATCCCAATAAGTAACCAATTCTTTCAATCCAAACTTATTGTTATGTGAATTACAAACTTCAACATAATTTTAGGTCTAGATTGGTTGAGTAAGTTCAACGCCATTATAGACTGCTTTAAAAAGATAGTTTCTCTTAAGATTGGAAGAAAACTTAAAATTATATGCATCCTTAATTAATGTAATTGAAGCTAAGTGCCTTAATAGTAAGGGTTGTTGTGCAATTCTAGTAACCTTAATCATTAAGGAAAAGCAAGTTAGAAGTCCAGAAGAGACTATCGTCATTAGAGTGTTCCTGGATGTATTCCCAGAAGACTTACCAAAACTACCTCCTTTGCGTGAGGTAGGGTTTTATATTGAGCTAATTTCTGGGACTCAACCTAAATCTAAGGCTCTATATATAATGGCACTGAAAGAATTATAAGAGCTTAGAGAGCAGTTACAAGAGTTATTAGAGAAAGGATTTGTTCGCCCTAGTTTGTCACCTTGGGGAGCTCCCATCCTATTCTTCAAGAAGAAGGATGGATCAATGCGGATGTGCATAGAATACCGCAAGCTTAACAAAGTGACCGTGAAGAATAAGTATCCTCTTCATTGGATCGATGATTTTTTTGATCAGCTCGTCGAAGCGAAAGTCTTCTCCAAGCTTGATTTGAGGTCAGGTTATTACCAGATTCGAGTCAAGGATGGAGATATTCCTAAAACTACATTCATGACCCGATATGGGCTTTTTGAGTTTCTAGTCATGTCTTTCGGATTGATGTATGCTCCTTCCATTTTCATGGACCTGGTGCAACCTCTCTTTAATCCGTATCTTGATGAGTTTGTCATCATTTTTATTGACGACATCATAATCTATTCTAAGTCAGCTGTTGAGCATGAAGAACATCTGCATGCCATTCTTGAGTTGTTAAGAGAGTATAGATTATTCACTACATTTTCCAAGTGCAAGTTTTGGCTCAAATCTATGTCATTTATAGGTTATGTGGTTGATGTTGAAGGCATTAAAGTCATCAAAAAAAAAATCCAAGCTATTCAATAGTGGGTCCAACCTAAATCTATGACCGAGATTTGTAGTTTTCTAGAACTCACTGGTATTACAGAAGGATTGTTCATGGATTTTCTCAAATCGCTTCATCATTAACTCAGTTAACTAGAAAGGAAGTTCCTTTCATCTGGAGCACAGCCTGTGAAGAATCTTTTCAGAAGTTGAAGCAATTATTAAATTCTGCTTTAATTCTAGTACTACCTCATAAGGGTAAAGATTTTCAAGTTTATACTAATGCCTCTAAGGTAGGGCTTGATAGTGTTCTAATGCAAGATCATTGTGTAATAGCCTATACCTCTATACAGCTTAAACACCATGAGGAGTAGTTTTTGCTCTTAAGATCTGGAGACACTACTTGTACAGAGTTAAGTGTGAGATGTTTATTGATCATCAAAGTCTAAAGTACATCTTCACTCAAAAGGTACTTAACTATCATCAATGTAGGTGGCTTGAATTACTTTGCGACTACAACTTGGAAATCTAGTAACATCCAAGTAAAGCTAATGTAGTATCTGATACCCTAAGTCATAAAGCAACTATATCTTCCCTTTGTTTCAACAAACCTTTGATTGGAGATTTTGTCAGATTGAATCTCAAGCCAATCAGGTCTACTAATCTGGGCACTCTATTATTTGTTATTCAGTCAAATGATTCTTAGGGGTCTAAGATTGTCGAATCTTAGAAGGAAGATGCAAGTTATTCTATTCTAGTTTCTGATATCATTAGTGAAAAGAAGCCTGAATTTTGTCTTGATGCTAAAGGTGTGATCTTTTAAAAGACTATGTTATGGATTCCAAAGAGCCTACAGTTGCAAATACTATCAAAAACCCATAACTCTAGTTACACTATTCATCCTGGAAGCAGTAAAATGTATCAGGATGTAAAGAAATCATTCTGGTAATCTGGCATGAAGAGAGATATTGTCATTTTCATTTCTAAGTGTCATTCATGTTCGTTAGTTAAAGTGGAACATCAAAAGCCTAGTGGACTTCTCAAGCCCTAAGACATTCCTGAATGGAAATGGTTTGACATTTCCATAGACTTCATTGTGGGTCTGCCTCACAGTAAATCTGGTTCTGACTTGATTTGGGCGATAGTCGATAGACTCACCAAGTCAGCTCACTTCCTTCTGATCCGTCAGACAAATCTTGTAGAGAAGTTAGCTAAGATTTATCTTAAGGAGACCATTTGTTTGCACGGTACGCCAAATTGCATAGTTTCTGACAGAGATAGTAGATTTACTTCTAGATTCCAGTTTGTTGTTCAACAAAACTTGGGGACAAATTTAGTGTTGAGTACTGCTTTTCATCCCCAGACTGATGGTCAAATGGAGAGGATTAATCATATCTTAGAAGATCTTCTATGTCTCTGTGTTCTTGATTTTGGCGGATCGTGGGAAGATCATCTCGCCTTAGTTGAGTTTACCTACAATAATAATTTTTAGTCCAGTATTGGTATGGATCCTTATGAAGCTCTTTATGGTAGGAGGTGTACGACTCCAATTGCTTGGACTGAAGTAGGAGACTCTCAGCTTTCATGTTCTGACTTGATCAAGGAAACTACTAGAAAAGTTCTTCTGATTAAACGCAATATGATGACAGCTCAAGATCGATAGAAAAAGTATCATGATGCTTGAATACTTAGCAAATTGTTTGATTTATTTTTCAACCTTAGGAGAGAAGCTATAGGATTGATTTATAACTTGATTTGTAGGTGATCCTTAAAGTAAATTATTATATCCATTAAGTGTATTTAACCTTAATTCTTAAGTAATTGTAGATTGTGAATCAATTAGGACTAGCCTTAAGTAACTAGATTGAATCCTAGCTCACTTCATCTTTAGTTCTTAAATCCTCATTTGAGTCCTTTGTAGATTTATGTATCTCATGCATTTTCCTCTTCCACTTTCCCATCTTAACTTAAGACCCCCTTCATGATCCTTGGCCAAACTTAGCATCTAGCAATTGGTTAGCTTCCTTCTAATTAGATATTAGATGCTAAGGTGATGCACCAATGTTGGGTTTAATTCCTACTCAATATTGGGGTACTTAAGGGTACCCCAATATTGAGATATTGGAGGAGTTTCCAAGGTGTTGGCATTTGAGCTTGTGAAGCTTTGGCTACTATGGAGGAGAGTCTAAGGAGAAACCCTTAATTAGAGCTATTGTGAAAGAGAGCTATTGCATATTGGAGAAGACACTCTAGGTAGTGGCAGCTACTTCTCCCCTTCATCCTAGAGTAAGAGCTAGTGTTCCTTAAGGAGGTTAAGCTCTTTGTAACTCTGTACCCTTCATTTTACATAGTGGAAATTTGTGTGATAGGGCTCCATCATTTTCCCATTTTTGAGTTTTCCACATAAATCTTTGTATTTGGATGTTTGTATACTTGTGGTTATGTTGCATGCTTGTGTTGTGATTCTATTTCTTATTGTTTTGAGATTCTATTATTTGCTTAGTAACAATCATCATAACCCTGATTCTCGATCGAGTGCGCTCCAAAACCGCTTCCGCTGTGGTGTGCTCTCGGTGTAAGAAGAAGTTTGTCTTTTATTTCTAATTAGTGGTATCAAAGAGAGGTTACCTTGTTGGTTCTAGAATATGATGTTTGATTGGGAGCAATGGCCGATGAGATGAGACACAAGATAGAGAAATTGAGCAGTAGGAACTTTGCATTCTAGAAAATGCAAATGGAGGATTTGCTTTACCAGAGGAAGTTGTATCTTCTATTGAAAGGAGCTAACATAAAACCTACAACTATGACTGGCGAAGAATGGTAACTTCTCGATAGAACTGCACTGGGCTTGATTGGTTTATCATTATCTTCATCTATTGCATTTAATATTGTTAGTCAGGAAACTATTGTAGATCTCATGAATATCCTGACAAGAATGTATAAGAATCTCTCTGCTTCAAATAAAGTCTTATTGATGAAGAGACTATTCAACATGAAGATGATGGATGGATATTTAGTCAGTGAATACCTCAATATGTTCAACATGGTGAGTAGCTAGTTAAATTCAGTGGGCATCAATTTTGATGATGAGGTCTGAGCTTTGTCATTCCTCTCTTCATTGCTAGACAGCTGGGATGGATTGGTTGTAGCCATTAGTTACTCGTCAGGAAGTGCGCCATTGAGATTCGATGACATTGTTGGGCTTGTGTTAAATGAGGAGGTGCAAAAGAAATCCCATGGGGAGGCATCTACCTCACCATTGAATGCTGAAAGTAGGGGAAGGCATACATAAAGGAGACATAACAAAAATAAGTCAATATCTCGATGAGAAAAATCAAGACTCAAAAAAGCAAAGCTGGATTGCTGGAACTATAAGAAGGAAAGTCACTTCAAGAAGGACAGCCCTACCTTATAGAAGCCAAGGGGAGGAGGCAAGGTGAAGAAGCCCACTGTTAATGTTTTTGGAGAAGAGGACTAGAGTGCATTGATCCTTTCACTTGTCAACACTGAGTTCTGGGTGGTGGATTCAGATGCATCCTTTCATGTGACTCCATTGAGGAGTGCCTTCAAGAACTACACCAAGGGTGACTTGGGAAAAGTGTATTTTGGAAAAGACAAGGCATGCGATATCACTAGCAGAGGTGGTGTGGATGTTCAACTACCAAGCGATGTAGTCTGGAAGCTAAAAGATATTATACAAGTGCTATGTCTAAAGAGGAATCTTATTTTTGTGAGCCAATTAACTAGAGAGGGCTACAACACTTGTTTTACTGGAGACTCATGGAAGGTCACAAAGGGTGCACTCATTGTTGCATGATAAAAATGGAAGGTATACTTTACCTGATCAATAAAGTGTCTGATTCTATTGCAGCAATAGAATAGATAGATGTAGATCTATGGCACCGGAGTCTTGGCCATATGAGCGAGAGGGGGTTGAAATCCGTACAGCCAAAAGGAAATCTCCAAGTACTGAAGTCACTAGACTTAGATTTATGTGAAGACAATGTGTTAGGCAAACATAAGAAGGTTTTGTTCTCCAAAGTTGGAAGAGAGCTAAAAGGCGAGAAACTTGAGTTGGTGCATACATATGTATGGGGGGTAGCTCCTACTCTTCCATAGGTGGAGCCACATATTTTGTCACTTTCATTGATGATCATACAAGGAAGGTATGGGTTTACTTTCTAAAATATAACTATGACATATTTGATGTATTTGGAAAGTGGTTAACTTTGGTGGAGAATGAGACAAGATTGAAGCTTAAGTGCTTGAGATCCGATAATGGCGGCAAATATGATAGAGAGTTCAAGGAGTTCTATGCCTTTAAAAGCATACAGAGGGAATTTACAGTTCCAAGAACACCATAGCAAAATAGTGTTACAGAACAAATGAACAAAACAGTCATAGAAAGAGCCAGGAGCATGAGATTATGTATAGGTCTCCCAAAGCAGTTATGGGCTAAAGCTGTTAATACAGCTATTTATCTGATAAATTAGGGACCTTTTGTATCCTTAAATAAAGGGATTCCAAAGGAGTCTTGGAGCTGAAAGGATGTGAAATTGAACCACCTCAGGTATTTGACTGGTCATCATATGTGCACGTTGATGCAAGATTCAGAAGCAAGCTTGACGCTAAGGCGATCAAGTGTAATTTGTTGGGTATGGCGCGAGCAAGTTTAGTTATAGATTCTAGGATAGCCAGATCTAGAAGGTCAACAGAAGCAGGGATGTCACTTTTAATGAAAGTGAAATGTACAAGGACTGTATTAGAGTCAAGATTGATTCCAAGGATGTTTCATATGGTGAGCCCCGGTACATAGAAATCGATGACAACGTTGAGCCAGATGTGTGTACATGAAGATGCTCAGGAGGGTGTCAATGTTGAACAATAAATACTAATGTTGAGAAGATCCACAAGAGTCACAAGACCACCATAGAGGTACTCTCATTCCTTATTTTACTTATTATTGACAGATAGTGGTGAACTAGAAAACTTGGAAGATATGCTTCAGGTTGAATATTCAATCAAGTGGGAGGCTACCATGAATGATGAAATGGCATCACTTATGTCAAATGGGATATGGAAGTTCGCACTTCTACTAGCTGGGTAGAAGGCCCTTCAGGACAAATGGATTTACCAGGTGAAGGATGAACCAAATGAGAGCAAGCACTACAAAGGCAAAGCTTGTAGTAAAGGGTTTCCAGCAGCGGCACGGGATCGACTACAGTGAGAACTTCACCCTAGTTGAAAAGATAATAGCCATTAGGGTTGTACTGAACATTGTTGCAGTTAAGGATTTGCATCTAGAGTAAATGGATATCAAAACCACATTCCTTCATGGAGATTGTCAATGTTGAACAGAAAACACCCATATTGAGGAGATCCACAAGAGTCATAAAACTGCTATAGAGGTTTTATCCATTCTTATTTTACTTATTATTAGCGGATGGTGGTGAACTAGAAAGCTTAAAAGAGATGCTTCAGGTTGAATATTTAATCAAGTGGGAGGTTACCATGAATAATGAAATGGCATCACTAATATCAAATGGGATAAGGGAGTTGGCACCTCTTCCAGCTAAGAAGAAGGCCCTTTAGAACAAGTGAATTTATCGGGTGAAGGTAGGATCGTATGAGAGCAAGCACCACAAGATGATAACCATCAGGGTCAGTTGAGGATTTGCATCTAGAACAAATTGATACCAAAATTGCATTCCTTCATGGAGAGCTAGAGGCGGAGTTATACATGCAACAACTTGAAGGGTACTGTGGTGCCCCAGCCTAACTGTAATCCTGTTAACTCTTAAGTTAATATGATTATGATGAGTTAATCACCAAATGATAAGGTCCTTACTTATAATTAGATTAGGTACTCATCCTAATCCATTATAATCAAGGACTTTGCCATTTCAAAATATTTTTACTAAATGAAAGGTACATGAAAATAGAGTGCGGATGAAAAATAGTAAATATCCATCCATTACAATATAAGAATCCAGGTATACAGCTTAGAATAAGTAATGCAACAAAAAGTAAAGTTTAATATATATTATTACAACATAATTTAATAGTTTTAGTAGATAAAATAAATATATAAGTCACTCAGCTCACAATGCAAATAAGAAAGCTATAATAAGCTAAGAGTATTTAGCCACACGATCCTCCTCCAAAGGAAGGTCCCCGGATGGTTCCACAGCTTCAAACAACTTTGAATCTATAATTATCAGTTTTATAATGATAAGGCCCCAGCCGAAGAAAAGAAAATATTGGTTAGATAAAATATCTAAGTACATTTTAGGCTAACACATTATTATGTTAATTTAGATATCACTATAAACTTAACAACTAAACACAATATATAGGAGCAAGAATGCATATGAAAGGAATATAAAGCAATAAACGATAAGTTTATAACTTAACAAAAGTGGAAGTAAGCACATACCTCCAAAAGTTGTAATAAGGTTAGGCATAAAATAAAGAATAATTCTAATAACTGAAAGAAAAACACATCCTAAATATATTTATGATCAAAGGAAACTTATGCTAATTAATATAACCCAATTAATCATTAAATATAATTAAAACAATTCAAATTACATCTAACATCCTATATAAAATCAGTAAGGCTAACATTCTAGATATATATTAAGAAAGTAAAACTAACATCCTAAGTTAAATAATTCTAGCATCTTAAATGTGCACATAAAGTAAACTAAGTATCCTACATATGATCAAATCTATATGTCTAACATCCTGTATATGTGTAAATAAGCAAACTAGAATCTTATAAATATGCACCATAGTGAATGCAATACGACAGTAAACAAGAAAGTGCTGAAATGCAAAAAGTAAACTGAAAGCAGTAAATACAAAGCTGAAAACTATATAAGTCATTCCACTCAAAATAGACAAAACACCTCACTTAGCTTATGGGCTAATGTAGAAGGATTAAGCTTAAGAGTAAAAGTGCACCTAAATTAGTACTCCCATAATAGGGAATTTAATATAACGTCTAACAGATACCATTCTAGCCAGACATAGGCATAGGCTTGGTTAGACTTGCAATAGACAGACAGATACCATCCTAGCTGGTTATAGGCCTAGGTTTGGTATGAACTAAAGCAAAGGCATGGATTTGAAAAGACATACTAATTAGACCACACTTTACTAAACTAAAATCATCAAAACTAAAGCATCAATAAAATAAATGCCAATGTTGTTTATGCAAATCAAGTTTGACATGAGATATTTCTTCAAATATCCCAACATATATGCTCAAGGTAATAGGCTCAATTCTAAGGTAAGTAAGGCATCAATGTTCAAAGTGAGCAAGAGACTCTACTAAGACATAAGTGATATCTATTATTGTTTAATTATTTGTTCTATCTATTCTATGTTACACAAGATCAGAATCATCAATTCTTATGCTATATGTAACTTAGATTTATGGCCTTATAGATAGAAAATAATTAGTACTAGCTAGGTCCTAATTATAAAAAATTCAAAAATAAATTAATTGACCTACTTTGATAATTTAAAAAACCCAAGCCCATATTTATCAAGACTAATCAAGATGAAAGGAATAAGAATTAGAGCCTAAATCTTGGGGTTTAATCACTTAATCCAAAGGTGGTCCTAAAAGACTAAGTTAAAAACCCGATCTAACAAATTAAGATTAAGGCAAATCCTATTAAATAAAATAACACTTAATAGAATGGATCTCTATTCTTAAGTCTAAGATTGAAAGATCAAATAATTATTAAAAACAATGAAAATTTATAAACTATAAAAATCAAGGCTTCACCTATTGAGTAAACCAATTTACTCAATAGATGAAATCTAACCTAAGTACTAGTCAAACTCCTAAGGAAAAATCTTAAGGGACTAAGATGAACACTCAAGCTCCATTCCTAACTAATGTTATAAGAAATATTAAAGATGGATTAAGAAGGTTCAAGAAAAAAACATGATGTAAGATGAATCTCAAATCATATAGCTAATAATCTACTTAGAAATTTCTCTTAAGAAAGAAATTAGAGTTTTGATTTAGTAACTTAATCATGGCTTAAATTATTTGAATTCTAATTAGAATTACTTTATTTACTGATTCTAGTGATTATAACATAAAACTAAGGCTTAAAAGCATTTGTCCTTAATTTTGGGCAAAATGACAAATTTGCCCCTACTTAAGGGTCTACAAATCTACCTTTTTGATTTAGAGCTCAAATTTGGAAAATTTTAGTAGCAATTAGTTACCTATTGTCTAACATAAAGATAGACAGTAAGTACACTAAATTTGGTTAATTATTAAGCCTTATTAGATCAAATTAAGAAAATTAATTCATAAGGGCAAATTGGTAATTTTTCCTAATCAAATCTAAATTTTCTATCAATTTATTAAAGCTTATTGCCTAAGGTTTCCATAAAATCTAAAATTACTAAATTCTAATATGTATTGGCTAAGTTATAGAGAAAATAAGTTTAGGGTTTCAAAATTAAAATTAGGGTTTTTTAAGTGGGGTTACAAACTTAACTTTTCCAATTAAAGTTCAAATTCAGTAAAGTGAGTTGCTATAGCTTTCCTATAATCCACAAAGTGCTTTAACTAGGAGTAAACCCAATTTGGACTTCATTTGGTCAAGTTATAACCTAATTAGGGTTAAGAGTGATTAGAAAAATTAATCATAGAATCACAAAACCAGCCACACCACTAGGTTTTATTCTACTCTAGGATTTATCAGAAACTAAAATCACTCAATTTGGATCATTAAATTTATTAATCTTCACTAATCAAATTTTAGGGTGATTAGAGTTGATTAGGAGATCTAGCCATCAAAACCTAAATATTTTTTCAATTTATTGATAGTTAGTTTTTCCTGATCAAAATAATATATTGGAAGACCTAATTTGGAGCTCAATTGACCAAGTTATAGTCAATTGAACTTATAGGGTTAATTAGGGTAATTATGGTTAGGTCCTAAAAGTGATTAAGCAAACCCTAACCTAAACAGAGAAATGAATACTATCAGATCAATCTAGAGGTCTCCAGATTACTTTAGACCCATATTAGTTATATTTAGATTAGTGTATGTAAGGTTATGAGCCATGAAGATTAGGGTTGGGACCTAAAAGTGATTAGGCTAATTATACTTTAAACAAAAAAATAATACTATTAGAATATTCTTGAGGATCTCCTGATTAAAATGAGACTCGTATTGGATATGTTTGGGTGAGTGTGTGCAAAGTTATGATAGTTTGAATATTAAGGGCAATTAGGTCAACTTATGGGGATCCTAATTGTCATTAGGTGAAATACAGCTCACAAGGAAAATTGGACAGTGCCAAAGTGATCCTCTGTTTTTGCTGATCATAATGATATATTTATTTGCAATATTTGGATTTATAGATTGCAAGATATTGATGTTTAAAGTTTGGATATTTTTAATTTAATTAATTTCACTAAATTAAATCATTCATTTGAATTATATATATATATATATAGATTTACTGATGTGCGGGCCCCACATTCAGATGACGGCGCAGCATGGTCGGGCCCTCCATGCTTCCATTCGCAGATAGCGTGGGGCCCGGTGAGACACGCGGCTGAGATGCCACGTGTCGGCCTCTGGAGATTGACAATGCAATGGAGCAGGCCCCACGCCCGCAGCTCCAAAGGTGACACGCGGATACACCCACGCACAGTCACGCGGGTCGGGCCTAACCCGATTTGGCCCGACCTAGAATCGCTTCGCCTTCTTCAATCGCTCGCTGAAAGGCGAACCCTAGGGTTGGCGAGACAGCTCTAATCAAACTCACGAGAGGTTGATTAATCACCAAAGAACTCAGAAGCACAATAATTAGATATATTTACCCATTAATCGAAGATTAACTGAAGATTAGAGGGGTAAAGAGGTACCTTAGGGTTCGTGAGATCTCCTAATTCGCTCAACCACGGCTGCATACTTCTCAGTGGATCCTTCTCGGAGAAAAAGGGACAATACGAACTCAAAGGAGAGGTTTAATGAGTGGCTAGGTGGTGGAAGCCAGGTGTGGTGCTCCTCGCGGCTGCATGTTGTGCGAGATGACGCGTGCCCTAGCATCGTAGGAGAAGAGCCCCGGGCCATCAAATCTCGTTGATCGTTCGGTGGTTCGGATCGACTCGATGGAATAATGGGACAAACCCGTTAAGGCTTAATGGATAGCGGATATGGAAAGTGAAGTAGGATTTGACCTGATATCTCTAAAGTGGGACCGACCTGCTGCTTAAATAATTAAAATAATCATAATTTAAATAATATTTCCTATTTTAAATTGGGTCATTAAATGAGTCCCAAAAAATTCAAAAATTTCACCCCTAGCTAATTGAAGGGTGAGGAGCGCAACGGTGAAGTTGGATTTTGATATGACGAGTATTTAATTATTCGAATTTTCAGAGTATTTTAAATAATATTAAAATTTTCGCTTCAGCGCGCTGCGTCGTGGATTTCCGTTTGGAATTCACGTTGTCAAGCCACTTCTCCTTTGATGAAGCGCATGTCACGCGCTAAGGAAATGCTTAAATCCTGCTGATGCATGTGCATGCGTGACATCATTCTGTCGGTCGATGTCAGGTAAGCTGACGTTGAAGCTTCATCTTCTTCTCCCCTCCTCTTCTTAGCTCATGCCCCCTCTTGGGAGAGAGTGCTCAAGTTTGTTAGTTCTAGAGGAGCGCGGGGCAGAATCGTAATATCAGAAGGGAGGAGTTTCACTCATTGGGTCTCACAAATACCTGAAATCAGTGACCCAAAAGTAGTAGCAGCATATGGCTCGGTCAAGGCGTTCCAGAGCTTCTCCTTTATAATGCTGGAGATGAGAATATCTCCCTCCCTATGTAGTGCACAAAGGAGCAGTGCCCGTGAATGGGTTACCTCGCTAAGATGCCCAGATGGCATAACAAAATTGGAGACGAACACATGCAAAGCATTGCTTGCTCGAGGAATGTTGGCTAAGTTCCCTCTCCATCCTGACTCAGAGCGGGTAATCTCACTTGATATTTTTGCTGGGTCGTATTGGGAGCTTAGTAGGTTGAAATAAATACAGCTCTCTACCTCACCCAATATATAAAACCTTTCAATGTCCTTGAGCCCGAACTCTACAACCTTACCCCTCACAAAAATTTTATGCCCCACCGCATTGATTGTGTTGGCATAAACTTCCTGCACTATAGAGAGGTAAGTGAAGCCTATGGGACTCACTAAGTTAACCCATCCCTGGTTCAGAATTTGATCTGGGTTTACCAGGTATGGGAGCCCGAATCCTCGCTCAGGGATTAGCTTCCTTTTATGATAGCTTAGTTGAAGCGTTGTTCCGCTTCAACAGAAGAGAATCATTTCTTATTGAACACTCCACCAGCTGTAGAGGTCAAAGCTCCCTTGCTTGCAATTGTTTTCTTCTCTGAATACATTGCTCTCTCTTAATGATAAAAAGAACAAGTTGAGAGAAATGACGCTTGAGAACAATTGGAAGATGATAGAGTTGAGGAGCTTAAGTTTTCAATGAGGTGCTGCCTTCAACTCCCCCCTCTCAGCCTTTTTATAGGTGTTAGAAATAAAATTGTTGGAATTTCTTAGAGTAAATCACACTTATGGCACATCAATTCTTGGTCAAAGATAAATTTAATTCATGCCATAAGTGTGACTTGATTTCTGTTCAAAAATAAATGGAAAATTTCAGCTTTTTCAGAACAATTTGCAGTTTGGGAGTTCCAAGGCGCACTGTAGCATCTTTGACTACCTTAGTAATCCAAGGCAGTCAATTTTTGCTTCAACTGGGCATTTTCTGCCACAGCACGCTGTGGCGCCTTGAAATATTCGTGCTGAGATATCCGCTATAGCATCTTGTAGAGCATCAATCCATTGTAGCGCGCTGAAGCGAATGATTCCTGCTATAACGCACTGTGGCGAATAAATCCGTTGCGGCGTGCTGCGACAGTTCTTAAGCAGAAATTTTCAGAATTTAATTTCACTTCCAAAATTCTTTTCATAGAAGATTTTTGGTTGTTTATTTATTTAATACTACTCCTAAAAGCAAAAACTTCAAACAAAACAAAAAGGGTTGGGTTGCCTCACAAAAAGCACTTGGTTTAATGTCATCAGCCCGACAGTTAAAGATCAAATTGGATTCAAATCCTTTGGTGGTTTCTTCACCTATATTTCAAAATGAAATGAGTGAGTAACAATCGAAATTGGGCTCAAATTTATTAGTTCATTATTGGATTTCTTTTCCACCTCATTTTCCTTGTTAACAAAGGGAGGTCCATTTTTCTTCTTTATTCCTATTCTAGTCTTTTTCTTCTTCTTCTCTCCCTTTGTGTCACTTCCTCCATATGAGGTATCATAATGACCAACAGATTCTACATTGCTCCCAATCTCCTTTTCTTCTTCCAACTCCCTATTATCTTTTTCCCATTTTTTCTTTATTATCTTCTCTTTAAATAACGAAGGCATTAAGTCTATAACTTCTTCTAGACCTTTAACTCTTACCATCATGAATCCCCTTTCCACATTAATGATAGCTCAAGAGCTGGCAAAGAATAGACTCCCAAAAATTACAGTAGAGTTTCCACTCCAACTATCCCATTCACACACCACAAAATCAGTGGGGATCACAAAACTCCCTATACCTACTGGGACATCCTTCACAATTCCTATGGGAGTTTGAGATGCTAGATTTACAAATTCTAAAATTATTGGTGTCTCCTCCATCCCCCTTATTGATAATTTAGTGTAAATATGCCATGGCATAACTTTCACCAAAGACCCTAGACCACACAAGGTATCTAAAAAGACTTCACCTTCAATCACATATGGGATGTTCAATCTACTGGGGTCCCCCATTTTAGTTGCTACTCTATCTTTTTCCTTATTCATATTAGGAATTTTCATTAGTTTTATTTTTTCTTCAATATTAAGATTAATGCAATTCAATTTCTTAGTGTCTACATCAATTACGCTCACCATTTCTCTAGGATTTAATTCAGTTGAGCTAGGGAGCATAACTTGCTGTCTAGTAGACAGCTATTTGGAAATCTATCCTAATTGAACTTCAATGTTCTTTAAGGATACCTTAATTCCCTGAATGGAGGTTTCATGACGATTCATGGTCATTTCCATTCTTTTCATGAATTGCATGGTTTTTGTTTTAAAAGTAAAATCTATAGTGCAGGAAGTGTACGCCAACGTGATCAATGGTCACTCCCTTTTTCTCCTTTTTACCCCCTCCTAGTTTTTCTCTTCTTATTTTCCCCCTTTATGTCATTTCCTTCAAATAGGGTATCCTGGTGATCGGCAGAATCTACAACTATCTTTATCTCTTTCTCTTCTTCAAACTCCTTATTTACTTTCTCCCATTTTGCCTTTATAATTCTTTCTTTAAATAACGCAGGCATTAGATCAGTAACTTCCTCTAAATCCTTAACTCTTACTGTCATGAGTCCCCTCTCAATATCTATGATAGCCCAGGAGCTAGCTAAGAATGGCCTCCCAAAAATTACAGTGGAGTTTTCACTCCAACTGTCCCATTCGCAAACTACAAAATCGGTGGGGACCACAAAACTTCCTATTCCAATCGGGACATCTTTTACAATTCCCAAAGGGGTTTGCGATGCAAGATTAGCGAATTCCAGAATTATTAGTGTCTCCACCATTCCCCTTATTCCTAGTTTGGTGTAAATGTGCCATGGCATAACATTCACCGAAGCCCCTAGATCACACAAGGGATCTAAAAGGACTTTGCCTTCGATTATGCATGGAATATTCAATCTACCAGGGTCACCTTTTTTTGTTGCAACTATCTCCCTTCTATCATTCATATTAGGATCCCTTATTGGTACCTTCTTTTCCTCATTATTATGATCGATGTAGTTCATCTTTTAGTGTCTACATTTATAATGCTCATCATTTCTCTAGGATTTAATTCAGTTGAACTAGGGAGCATACCTTGCTATCTAGTATACAGCTATTTCAAAATTTGTCATAATTGAACTTCAATGTTTCTTAATGATACCTTAATTCCTTGAATGGAGGTTTCATGGTGATTCATTGTCAATTCAGTCCTTTTCATAAATTGCATCATCTCATTTTTAAATGCCCAGAACAATTCTTCTAAACCAGATTCCTGTTTATTAGTCTAATTTTACTTGTACAAATTGTTTTCATTGTGCATTGGCCGGTTCTATTGTGGGGCATTGAGGTTTCCTTGAGCATTCCCCTCACTCCATGAAAAGTTGGGATGATTTCTCCATCTCGGATTGTAAGAGTTAGAGTAGGGGTTGTTATGGGAGTTGTTGTTCATGTTATTATTTCTCACAAAATTTACTTATTCTATTTGTGAGGGGGCAAATAGATTATTTAAATTATAGTATTCACTATTGTGACTTCCCCCACATAACTCACAACTAATATCCTGAACAACATTAACATTCATATTCTCAATTTTCTTAGTAAGAATTTATACTTTTCTTTGTAAGGAGGCCAATTGGGTTGATTTATTTAGATTGTTCACCTCCTTTTTGGTAGAGTTTAGCTACTCAGTCGGGCATTGGTATGCATTGTTAGCCATTTTCTTAGGAGATCAAAGGCCTCCTCAAGGGTTTTACTACTTAATGATCCTCCTGCGGCTGCATCTATGAGGGTCCTTGTGGGTGCATTTAATCCATTGTAAAAAGTCTGCACCTGCATCCACAAAGGAAACCCATGATGCGGGCAACGCCTTAAGCAGTCCTTAAAGCATTCCTAGCCATCGTACAAGTTCTCACCATGCTGCTGAGAGAAGTTTGATATTTCATTTCTCAACTTGGCAGTTTTGGCGGGAGGAAAATACTTGGCTAGAAATTTTCTTGCCAAGTCATCCCAAGTCCTTATAGACTCACCGGGTAGAGAACTAAGCCAAATCTTAGCTCGATCTCTCAGTGAGAATGGGAATAATCTCAATCTCAAGGCATCATCGGATACCCCGTTGAATCGAAAGGTTTCACATATTTCCAAAAAAGTTGAAATATGTGCATTCGGGTCATCCGATGCCATCCCACTAAATTGGTTATTTTGGATCATGTTCAAAGTGGATGGTTTAATATCAAAATTATTTGCCTGTATAGGAGGTCTAACAATAGCATTTTGAACTCCTTCTACCATGAGGAGTGCATATTCTCTAAGCAATCTTCTCCTAGCATTTACCATAGGATCTGCTGGGTTTATATCTAAGTCTTCCATTTGTGCATTTTGTTGGTTTAAAATGACTTGCTCTCTTCTAGCTCTCAAATAAGTTCTATCAATTTCGTGATCATAAAAGAATTCGGTAAGATTTCTCCTACTCATGCAGTTAAGGTGTCACAAGCTAGAACAAGTTTCAGAAATCAATATATAGTAATAAATAGTCACAACAAATGATAGCAGAAATTTTAATAAGATAATATGCAATAATGTTTAGCACACGTTCTTTTTAGAAATTTTGGTTTCAAATTTTTCTCAAAGCAAGAAAATAAAAAAATAAACTACAGCTATGTAAAAATTATGCACAAGTTAGTTAGTTCTAAATTACTAGTTACTAGAGAATTATACTTGATACAAAATGAAAACTGTTCCCCGGCAACGGCGCCAAAAACTTAACAGATGGAAATACATGTCTGCGTTTGCACGCAAGTGTATGTGGTCTGAAATAATAAATGGAAAGTTTAGTTTCCGGGGTTTATCGAACCTCAGGGAATGGTTGTTTTGATACCGAGTTGTATTTTCTTTCACTAATGTCTAGATGAAATTTTGGTTGATATTTGTTGGTTCCTAATTAGCAATACACAAGACTTGAGTAAAGATACGATTTGATTAAAAAGGAGAGAGTTGAGTTTTCACTGTAATATATGCAAGGGTTGGTTATATAACTTCATTGTTTGAATGTAGATGTTCAATTTATTTGCTTTACTAAATCAAGTGAATACCATTAGAATTGGAGTACCCTCCAATTACGTTGGGTTTAAGTTTAGTGCACAAAGAGAACTCCTTTTGGGTTCTCCCTTAACACATAAACTCTTATAAGATAATGATCAATTAGTTAGATTTTGATTCCCTATGTCTAGGTTACAAAAGATATCTTTTAATTATGATGGTCTCACAAGTAAGATTCCATTTACCATGCGTCATACGCTTCACATGTAGTTTAGCTAAATGGGAGGATGTATTGGGTCAATAGATTATGTCACATCATCCATTGAAGTTCCCAATGTCCTCTCATCCCTTCTACTTTGCTGAGCAGCAGAGCAAGGTTAATGGAGAACTTAGTTATCAAGCGTCAATCTTTTGGGAGAGCTAATAAGGAGGGTGCAAGTGAGCCTTGATAATTCTGTCACATAATTCTCAGCTCTACTTGCACTACTTTCCTTGCTCATACCCAATTGATGAGAATTGGAACAGAAGCACTTTTAATTAAATTAATTTAGAATTTAGTTCATCTAAGTATTCATTCAATAATAAATTTAACAACACAAACAATTTTTCATTTATTTAAATAATATTCTCATACAACCAATATATCCCTTACATAATCTTACAACTACATCTCAACCCTCTTTAAGAGGTTTTTAGCCTTCCATTACTAAATAAGAAAGAACATACATGCAAAAAAAAGTGAACATCACCATCAGTTCATGGCAAGAAATTAATCAAGGGAGTTTATGAGAAATACAAGGAATTACCCGTAGGTTTTATGGGGTTCTCTTTACTTTTCCTTTGCTGTCCTCTTGAAGCTCCACCCTTCGTTCCTTACTGTCTTTCCCTTCTTCCTGTTCTTGGTCCTATCTTCCCCTTGGAGAGTTCTCCTTCTTTTCTCCTCTTGCAGCCTTTCTTTTAGGTCTTGATAACAAAAAGTTGGAACCCTTTCAAGGTCTGAATTTGACCCTTAAATAAGGATGCACTCAGCCTCAAAAGCTTTCAATGTGTGACCTTTCTTCTTCCTTGACTTAATTCCCATCCCTTTTAATGTTTCAATTTGTTTAAACATGTTGGGATTCATCAGAAATTTAATTTATCTCTTTTCAAGAGGTTGGGGAGACCAAAGGTCAAATTTTTGTGGCCTTTCTCGTGCTCCATATTTATTGTTTCTGGAAATTCTGGGCTGTCCGCTGCAGCACGCTGTGGTGCACTGTAGTGCGTTGTGGCATGTTGTGGCGCATGGCAGCAATAGTATTTTATATATTGTTCCGCTGCGGCGCGCTACGGCAATCGCGTTTCAAATCTTGTTCCGCTGCGACGCACTGTAGCAGCAGTGCTCCAAACGCTTTTCCTGCATGTAAGTTAGTATCTTTTTCATATAATTGTTATAGCGCACACTATGGTGCGCTGTGGTGCGCTACAGCGTACAAGTTTGCGGTATCACTTTTCAATTAGTTTAACTATAATTTTATAAAATAAAAATTTACCCACTGCAGCGCGCTATAGCGGATAAATTTTGCAGGATCACCGTTTAATTAGTTCAACTATAGTTTTATAAAATGAAAATTTACCCATCGTGGCACATTGCGGCTCGCTATAGCAAATAAATTTTGCAGGATCATTGTTCAATTAGTTCAACTATAGTTTGATAAAATAAAAATTTACCCGCTGTGGCGCGCTGTGGCGGAGAAAGTTGCATGACACTGTTCAATTACTTGTTTATAAAGTTTTAATAAATCCTCAAGAAATGATGCTGTGGCGCGCTGTGCCATGCAAACTTGCGTATTACTATTCAATTACTCGTTTGTATGGTTTTAATTTATCCTTATAGATATGGCACTGTGGCGGGCCGTGGCGCGCTACAGCGGGCTTGCTCCAAGTCTGCAGTTCTGCTTCCAAGTAAGGCATTTTTAATGGACCGCCATGGCGCGCTGCAGCGCGCTACGGTAGTTTTTTATCCAAAATTTGGTAAATCAGCCCATGTAGTCTATTTTCTTCATTTTTCTATTAAAACATCATTTTCTACTCAAAGTATAGGGAAGTATATGGTGATATGAATATTTAAACACTATATTTTTGCTACAAATTCCAATTATATTAACAAGTAAATATAAAAATTAATTATAGCTATGTAAGAAAATATGACAAATTAATTGGTTCCAAATCACTAGTTATTAGAAAATTATACTTGATACAAAATGAAACCGTTCCCCAGCAACGGCGCCAAAAATATGACAGACGGAAATAAACGTCTGCGTTTGCATGCAAGTGTACGTGGTCTGAAGTAATAAGTGCAAAGTTTTAATTTCCAAGATTTATCAATCCTTAGGTAACAGTGGTTCTAATACCAACTTATATTTCTTTTACTAATGTTTAGATATCAAATTTTGGTTAATTTTTAGTTCCTAGTTTAGTGATACAAATGACCTTAAGTTAAGATATAATTTGATTAAAAAGGAGAGAGTTGAGAATTCATTGTAATAATTGCAAATGTTGGTGATATAACTTCATTGTTGAATGTATATTCTCACTTTACTTATTTTATTAAATCAAGTGAATACCATTGAAATCAGAGTACCCTTCAATTATATTAGTTTCAAGTTTAGTGCATAAAGAGAACTCCTTTTTGGGTTCTTCCTTAGCACATAAACTCTCATAAGATCATGATCCATTAATTAGATTTTGATCCCCTATGTCTAGGTTAACAAAGGATATCTTTTATTTCTGATGATCTCACAAACAAAACTTCCATTAACCATGCATCATGCGCATCACACGCTGTTTAGCTAGACGAGAGGATGCGTTGGGTCAATGGATTATGTCACATCATCCATTGAGTTTTCCCAATATCCTCTCATCCCTTCTACTTTGCTAAGCAGTAGAGCAAGGTTAATAAAAGAATTTGGTTCACAAGTATCAATCTCTTAGTAGAGCCGTTAAGGAAAGGTGCTAATGAGCTTGAGAATTTTGTCATATAATTTTCAGCTCTATTTCACTACCTTCCTTGCTCTTACCCAATTGATGAGATTGGAACACAAGTTCTTTTAAATAAAATAATTTAGATTTTAGTTCATCCAAGCATTCATTTCAACATAAAATATAAACGATAAAAATAATTTTTATTATACATTCAAACAAATTCATCATACACCATCATACCCTTACATATTCTTACAGCTACATCTCAACCCTCTCCAAAGAGGTTATAGCCTTCCATTACTAAATAAACATAAGCATACATATAAGGAAAAGTGAACCTCACCATTAGTTCACAGCAGAAATAAATTAAGGGAGTTTAGGAAGAAATACTATAAATTACCTGAAGGTTTTCTAGGATTCTCTTGGACTCTTTCTGCCCTTCCTCTTGAAGCTCCTCCCTTTTTCCCTTACCGTCTTCTTGTTCTTGGTCGGCCTTCTTCCCTTTGGAGAGTTCTCCTTTCTCCTATTGCTGCAACTTTTCCTTTTAGGAGACTTGAATATCAAAATTTGAAACCCCTTTAAAGTCTGAGATTGGCCTTAAATATGGATGCACTCAGCCTTAGAGTATTAATGATGTGGCTTTTCCTCTTCCTTGGCCTTAAATCCTAATTCCTTTTAATGTTTCATTCATTTATTATGTTAGTATTTGGTAGTAATAATATTCTTCAGGTTTTCAAGATGCTGGGGAAGGCCAAAGGTTACATTTTATGGCCTTCCCTATGGTGCAATTATTGTTCTTCTATAAATTTTTGGATCGTCCGCTGAGGCGCGCTGTGGTAGTAGTGTTCCAAACACTATTCCGCTACGGTGCACTGCAGCAGCAGTGCTCCAAACACTATTTTTAGTGCTCCAAACACAACGTTGTGGAGCATTGCGGTGTGCTATAGAAGATAAACCTTCGTAATCACTATTCAAATAGTTCACCTATAGTTTAAATGATTAATAAAATATTCCGTTGTGGCACCTGTGACGCACTGTAGCAGAAAATTCTTCGAAAATGCGTATTCATTAGTTAACCTATAGTTTTATAAAATGATAATTTACCTGCTGCAGCGTGCTGCAGCAGAAATATTTTCGAAAGCACTGTTCAAATTCTCTTTTATATACTTTAAATATTTCCTCGAGAAATGATGATGTGACGCGCTGCAGTGGACTGACTTTTGAAAACACTACCATTACTCTTTTATATGATTTTAATTTAACTTCAGCAAAATGACGATATGGCACGCTGCAGCGGTCTTTCTTCCAGGGTTGTAGTTTGCTTTCAGGTTCAGAATTTTTCATATGCCGCCATGGCGCGATGTGGCGGTTTTGACCCAGAATTTGGTCATTCAGTCCATGCATTCCATTTTCTTTATTTTCCTGCAAACGTTCCAATTTCCACTCAAAGTATATGGATATATATATATATATATATATATATATATATATATATATATATATATATATATATATATATATATATATATATATATATATAATGATTTAAATGCTTAGTCACTACATTTTTGCTATAAATTTCGGATATATCAGAGGTCATCTCACATAACATATCTCTGAGAACTGGTTTAATATTTAATTTACAAAATTCTTCCTCTAAAGAGCTAGTGGCGATCATGGCTGAAAGCGTAGCACGATGATTAAGGGCGTCTGCTACAATATTGACATTACTAAGGTGATACTGGATATCTAGATCATAATTACTAATTAACTCAAGCCATCTTCTTTGCCTACAATTTAATTCTCTCTGAGTAAATATGTATTTTAGACTCTGATGATCTGTAAAGATAGGGCACTGAATTTCATACAGATAATGGCGCCAAAATTTTAAGGTGAATACTACTGCCGCTAGTTCTAGATCATGAACTACATAATTTTTTTCATGTGGTTTCAGTTGACGAGATGCATATGCTATAACCTTTCCTTCTTTCATAAGAACACATCCCAAGCCAATTCTTGAGACATCTATATAAACTTGATAGTTTATTCCTTCTTTGGGAAGGACTAGCACAGGAGCAGAAGATAGGGCATCCTTTAGGGTTTGAAAGGCTTTCTCACATTCTAGCGACCAAACAAATAGTACTGCTTTTTGAGTCAGATTTGTGAGCGGAGAAGTGATCTGGGAAAAACTTTTAATAAACTTTCGATATTATCCAGCAAATCCCAAAAAGCTATGAATTTCTGTAACTTATTTATATTGAGCTCAATCTTGAATGGCACTAATTTTATGTTGATCTACTTGAATTCCTTGAGCACCGACTACATATCCCAAGAAAGATACTAAGTTCAACCAGAATTTGCACTTTAAGAATTTTGTATATAGCTCATGCTCTCAATGTGTTTCTAGTATTATCCTCAAATGATCCTCATGGTCTTCTAGGGGTTTTAGAATAAATGAGGATATCATCAATCAAAATAATAACAAATTTATCTAAGTAGGGCTTTAGGACTCATTGCATTAAGTCCATAAACATGGATGGTGCATGATGAATCCATAAATTATGTTTAAAATAAAGAAAAACTCATTCATTTCAGACCTTTAAGATACTCCTAAATCAAATTTTATCTATCTTTTTTCAGGAATATGGCATCCAAAGGAGTTCTGAGACAATTTTTTACAAAAATCTTAAATGTTTTAAAGGAATCCACTGCCGCGCGCTCCAACGGGTCATTTTACAAACGAAGATGCTATAACGCGCTGCAGCAGGTCATTTTGTAAACGGAGACGCTATAGCGCACTGTAGCGGGTCATTTTGCAAACGGGGACGCTATAGCACGCTACAGCGGAACCATTTACGAACCGCGGGTGCGGTAGCGCGCTGCAGTGAATCCATTTGTGAACTGCAGGCACTGTAGGGCCCCGCAATAGATCCATTTGCGAACCGTAGGCATAGTAGCGTGCTGCAGTGGGATGTTTTGCAAATTAAGCTGCTACCGCACGCTACAGCGAAGCATTTTGCGAAATGCTCCCGCTACAGCGGGCTACAGCGAAGCATTTTGTGAAATGCTCCAGCTACAGCGCACTGCAGCGGTACGATTTGCAAAGGGAACCGCTATAGCGTGCTGCAGCGGGTAATTTTGCGAAATGTGGACGCAGTAGCGGGAGACTTAGCTTATTTTTGCTTGCGTCATTGCGCGCCACAGTGCGCCGCAACGCGCTGCAGTGGCTGCCTCATTTTTTGCCAGTCAGGAGCATTTATTGTGGCTAGGACAAGACCCCCAACCTACATTTTGTCCCCAACCATCATATTTCTACAGCAGCTCCATTTTTTTAATGGAAAGGAAGATTTTGAGGTGATGTTTTGGCTAAACAAATGGAGATATTGGTCAATTCACCATCAATGGGGATTTTTGCCATCATTGCTCAAATTTTTCCATTTGAAATGCTGGTTATGGAGAGGATGAAGGAGGATGCATCCCCTCTCCTATAAATACACCTCCTCTTGACTAGAGGAGGGTTCACAATTTTGCTCAACACACTAAGTAAAGAGGAGGAGTGCATAAGGAGAAGTGAGGAACTCCCCAAGGGTGGCAAGGCATGTTCTTGCTAAGGAAGAGAAGAAAGAAGGCAGCACTAGCGACCTAAGGGAGGAGCTTGAAGAAGGAGAAGAATAATTCCAGAGAACTTCCAATGAATGTTCCTAGTATCTTCTAAACCTTACTCTTGTATTTTCTTTTCTTAGTTGAACATGAAAGGGTCTTTATCAATGTATGTGTTTTTCTTCATTTCCTTTGTAATGAGTAGCTAAATATCCCTTGGGAGGGTTGGGGAAATCCCATGTGTATGAGTTATTATTAATGTATGAAGTTTTCCTCAAGGAAAATTAAATTGTAAAGAACCTAATGCCTTGTTAAGAGATTTTTTTTATTATATGGTCTTGAATGCGGATAAAAGTAAAATGAACTAATGACTTCAAGAACTAAGTTGTCTTGTGCTCCATAGCTCACCTTTGGTTGGATGCTAGGTTTATGAGTGTATGAGAGCTTAGAACTATGTGACAAAGTTCTTGAGCTTAATGCACCTTAATCTAAGCTCAATCAAAGTGTTGATGCATGTGATGCTAAGACCCACTAAATGAGCCCCTTAGCTCAACATAATTGAGGTAGAGGAAGAAATAGTTGAGTGCTCATGAACTAAGTGACATAATCATTGAGCCCAACGTATTGATCCCTCATCTCAACTATGTGGGATGCGAGTGATGCTCGTAGTGGAATCAATGCTTATAAGATTTAAAAGACTTAATAATCGATGTCTCCTTGATCAAGAGATAAGATAAAAACACTAAACCTAAAATCTTATAGGAATCTTTGTGCTAAAATAGAACCAAGCGTGTGTTCATTTTGTGCACAAGATTTGAACTTGTGAAACCTTGAGGTAAAACTTAAGGAAGAATAATGTGCACTTGATTAAATCTAAAAGAATAAAAGACAAAGCTTGAGAATTTAACATGCATTCATAAATTTCTCATCACATGTGGGATGAACCCAACTCTCCTCTCTCTTTTATCTAACTTATCTTCACATAGTGGTTATTGTGCTACTATTAGTGAGAATAATCCAATCAATTGTAGCTTAAATATTAGTGAGAATAGATAGACCTTAGTGTCAAAATAACCAATTCCCTGAGGATCGATAAATCCCAGAAATTAACACTTTCCACTTATTACTTCAGACCACGTACACTTGCGTGTGAGCGCAGACGTGTATTTATAGTCTGTCAGTGCATTAGTAAGATCAAAAGACATTACGAGGAATTCATAATGTCCATATCATGTACGGAATGATGTATATTCCACATCTGGGTCCTTCACTCTCAACTGGCAGTATCCAGATCTTAAGTCAATCTTCAAAACTACAACTGCACCGGCTAATTGATCAAACAGGTCATTAATTCGAGGAAGAGGATAATTGTTTGTAATAGTTACTTTATTTAATTCCTGATAGTCTATGCACATTTTCATAGACCCATTCTTCTTCTTTATAAACAAGACAAGAGCTCCCCATGGGGATATACTAGGTTTTATAAATCCCTTATTCAACAGTTCTTACAGTTGATCATTTAGTTCTTAACAGAGGGTCAGGAAGTTTTTGCTTGTACTTTAGGAGGATCCTGGTTCTCTCCAGTCGGAGGTGGCATCAGAGCCATCCTTGGTTCTCTTTTATTCAGGGGAGTGGCTCGGAACACTTCGTTCCAGCGATAACGATTAATCACAACTCCATCAATTATTTTTAAGGCATTGCAGTGTTCATATCAGTGGCCCTAACGACCACAAGTAAGACATCGATGATCAAAATGATAACATTTCCCATATGGATGGGGCCTTCGGCATTTCGGAGTTGGATCAGATTTTGCAGTGGCTTCAATTTGATAAGCCCTCCCTTGGTTAGGACAATGATGCTTGAAACTTTTATAATGATTAGACATATTGAATGTCTTTCTCTTAAAATTCTTTGCTGATTGGTGGTGCTCTACCACCCATGCTGTCTCTACTAGTTTCTCAAAGTTGGTTAATTGAAATGGGACTGACGTGATCTTTAATGGATTCACATAACCCACTTTGAAAGGGTAACATTTATCTTCTTTAGTAGATGCCAAATTTGGCATGAAACGAATGAGTCTCTTAAATTTTGCTACATAATCCGCCACAGATCGACTCCCTTGAGTCAACTTCAGTAGAGAATCACCGATGATGTTCCTCACTGATGGGCGCACAAAAGCTTCCTTGAAGGCTTCCACAAACTAATCCCATTCAATATCTTCTAACTCGTATTCTTTAAAATGAGTCTCTCAAATATTCTCCCACCAATGTTCAGCTTCATCTTGAAGCAAGTGTGTAGCTAATTGAACGGTTTGGTAATTAGGACAACTAAGGCTTGTCAAGTTCTTTTCTATCATTCTCAACCAAGCCATCGTGTCTATTGGAGATAAAGTCCCATCAAATGTTGGTGGTCTTAACCTTAAGAAGTTATGTAGTAATCCATCACCAGACTGACGATTAGAGTTGTATGAGTGGACAACAGGTGACGTCGACGATGTACTGGCGTTTATAGATGGTAATGCAGATACTAGCCTCTGAATAGCTAGAGCTTGTTGGTTAAATGTATTTACCATGCTTCTGATGGAAGTCAATTCATCCACCTTTTTATCATTGTATGCAGCGATGGTGTTAATTGGAGGGTCATTAGAAGAAGGGGCGGCATTGATCGGAGTATTATTGGGGGAAGGCAGGATTCATTTCTGAAATAAAAATAATCATTTTTAGCCTTTATGAAAACGAACTAGAACATTATCAAATTTTTATTACTCTTCAAAGATAAAGTTATTACAAATTGGAAAACATAGAATAGATTCATATTATAATAAAGATCTTAGCCTATATATTTAGCAGAAAAAGCTACACAAAAGTCTTCATAAGTTAGTTCACGGCGCTCTCTTCGAAGCTTCTTTGATAAGTGTTTGTAGGTGTCGATCCACCATTCTCTTGCATAATCTCAAAGGAGACATAACACTATATCTACTTTAAGGTTATCCAGCCATTCCATGGTACTAAGAATACGGTCCACCCTTGCAAGCATTTCTTTAGCTAGAATGGGAAAGTCAAGTCCTCGGTAGGTGCCTTTCCTTCAGCATCTTGTTTAGTACTTGCACTCCTTCATAAGATATTCCTTCTATGTGCCTTCCATGCATTTGACCCATTTGGAATTCATATTTCCAAATAGCCTCAAATTCTCTTAGGTGAATTAGAAATGACATTCTTATGTGTCTTTTATACCTATAAATATCATTAACTTCAATTAGTTTGTTGAGCGATGTATTATTACTTAGATGTTTATACTTTAGCATTTCTTATAGTTTTCTCATCTTTTACTATATTATAAGTTATAATCATAATGATATGGATGTTGTTTAAAGTATCCATTTAGTAATAAAGTGGCAAAAGAACAATCCATTAGGTAGAGCGGAATACAAATTCCAATCTGACACCTTATGGAGTTCTCTGATACCAACTATGGTACCCCAACTCCACCGTGGTCCTGTTAACTCTTTATTTAATATGATTACGGTGAGGTGATCACCAAATGATAAGGTCCTTAATTTTAATTAGATTAGGTACTCATCCTAATTCATTATAATCAAAGAATTTACTATTTCAAAATATTTTCACTAAATAAAAGGTACATAAAAATAGAGTGCGGAAGCAAAATAGTAAACTTTTATTCTTTACAATATAAGAATCCATGTATACAACTCAGAATAAGTAAAGCATCAAAAGTAAAGTTTAACCTATATTATTACAACATAATTAAACAGTTTTAGCAAAAAATAAACATATAAGTCACTCAGCCTCACAATGCATATAAGAAAGCAATAATAAGCTAAGAGTCTTCAACCACATGATTCTCCTCCAAAGGTAGGTCCCCAGATGGTCCCACAACTTCAAACAACTCTGAATCTATCATTATTAGTTTCATAATGATAGGGCCCTAGCCAAAGAAAAGAAAATCTTGGTTAGACAAAATGTCTAAGTATATTTTAAGCTGACACATTATTATGTTAATTTATATATCACTAAAAACTTAACAACTAAGCACATACCTCCAAAATTTATAGGAGCAAGAATGCATATGAAAGGAACAGAAAGCTATAAATAATAAGTTTATAACTTAATAAAAGTAGAAGTAAGCACATACCTCCAAACTTTGCTGTAATAAGGTTAGGCATAAAATAAAGAATAATTCTAATAACTATAAGGAAAACTCATCCTAAACATACTTATGATCAAAGGAAACTTATGCTAATTAATATAACCTAATTAAATTATTAAATACAAATAAAACAATTCAAATTACATCTAAGATCCTATATAAAATGAGTAAGGCTAACATTCTATATATGTATTAAGAAAGTACAACTAGCATTCTAAGTTAAATAATTTTAGCATCCAAAATGTGCACATAAAGTAAACTAAGCATCTTACATATGATCAAATATACATGTCTAACATCCTATATATGTGTAAATAAGCAAACTTGCATCCTATAAATATGCACACTAATAAATGCAATAAGACATTAAATAAGAAAGTTCTGAAATACAGAAAAGTAAACTGAAAGTAGTAAATACAAAGTTGAAAACTGTATAAGCCACTCCACTGAAAAAATACAAAACACCTCACATTGCTTATGGGCTAAAGTAGAAGGATTAAGCTTAAGAGTAGAAGTGCACCTAAATTAGTATTGCCATATTAGAAAATTGAATATAAAGTCTAATAAATACCATCTTAGCCATACAAAGGCATAGGCTTGGTTAGACTTGCAATAGATAGACAGATACCATCCTAGCTGGTCATAGGCATATGTTTGGTTTGAACTAAAGCAAAGGCATGGAACTGAAAAGACATATTAATTAGACTACACTTTACTTAACCAAAATCATCAAAACCAAAGCATCGATAAAACAAATGCCAAGTTTGTTTATGCAAAGTTTGACATGAGATATTTCTTCAAATATCCCAACATAAATGCTCAAGGAAATAGGCTCAATTCCAAGAAAAGCAAGGCATTAATGTTCAAAGTGAGTAAGAGATTCTACTAAGACACAAGTGATATCTATTGTTGTATAATTATTCATTTTATCTATTCTAAGTTACATAAAATTAGAATCATCAATTCTCATGCTATATGTAACTTAGATTTATGGCCTTATAAATTGAAAATAATTAGGACTAGCTAGGCCCTAATTATAAATAATTCAATATTAACTACACAATTTAAATAAATAAATCAATCGACCTACTTTAATAATTTAAGCAACCCAAGCCCATATTTATCAAGACCAATCAAGACGGAAGGATTAAGAATTAGACTCTAAATTTTGGGGTTTAATCACTTAATCTAAAGGTGGTCCTAAAGGACTAAGTTAAAAACCCAATCTTATGAATAAGATTAAGGCAAATTCTATTAAATAAAGTCACACTTAATAGGATGGATCTCTATTCTTAAGTCTAAGATTGAAAGATCAAATAATCATTAATAAACTATGAAAATCTATTAACTATCAAAATCAAGGCTTCACCTATTTACTCAATAGATTAAATCTAACCTAGTACTAGTCTAACTCATAAGGAAAAATCTTAAGGGACTAAGATGAACACTCAAGCTTCATTTATAACTAATTTTATAAGAAATATTGAGGATGGATTAAGAAGGTTAAAAAAAAAATGATGTCAGAAGAATCTCACATCATACAACTAATAACCTACTTATAATTTTCTTAAGAAAGAAATTAGGGTTTTGATTTAGTAACTTAATTATGGCTTAAATTAATTAAATTATAATCAAAATTACTTTATTTAATGATTCTAGTGATTATAACACAAAACTTAGGCTTAAAAGCATTATCCCTAATTCTGGGCAAAATGACTATTTTGCCCCTACTTAAAGGTCTAAAAATCTGCTCTTTGATTTAGGGATCAAATTAAGAAATTTTCAGTGGCGATTAGTTACTTACTGTCTAACATAAAGATAGACAGTAAGTACACAAAATTTAGTTAATTATTAAGCCTTATGAGATCAAATTAAGAAAATTGACTCATAAGGAAAAATTGGTAATTTTTCCTAATTAAATCTAAATTTTCTATTAATTTATTAAAGCTTATTGCCTAAGGTTTATATAGAACCTAAAATTACTAAATTTTGATATGTATTGGCTAAGTTATAGCCAAAATAAGTTTATGGTTCTAAAATAAAAATTAGGGTTTCTTAAGAGGGGTCAAAAACCTAAACTTTCCAATTAAAGTTTAAATTTAATAAAGTCAGTGGCTATAGCTTTCCTATGGCCCACTAAGTACTTTAACTAGGAGTAGGTCTAATTTGGACTTCATTTGGTAAAGTTATGACCTAATTAGGGTTAAGAGTGATTAGTGAGTAATTAGTGAAATTAATCATAGAATCACAAAACTAACTACACCACTAGATTCTATTCTACTCTAGGAGTCATCAAAAACTAAAATCACTCAATTTGGATTATTAAATTTGTTAATCTTCATTAATCAAGTTTTAGGGTGATTAGAGTTGATTAGGAGATCTAGCCATCAAATCTAAATATTTTTATAGTTTATTGATTGTTAGGTCTTCCTGATCAAAATGGTATATTGGAAGACCTAATTTAGAGCTCAATTGGCCAAGTTATGGTCAATTAAAGTTTAGGGTTAATTAGGGTAATTAGCGTTAGGTCTTCAAAGTGATTAAGCAAACCCTAACCCTAATAAAGAAATGAATACTATCAAATCAATTTAGAGGTTCTGTTGATTACTTTAAGACCCATATTGGCTATATTTAGATTAGTGTGTGTAAGGTTATGAGCCATGAAAGATTAAGGTTGGGTCCTAAAAGTGATTAGGCTAATTATACTTCAAACAAAAAAATTAATACTATTAGAACATTTTTGAGGATCTCCTGATTAAAATGAGACCCATATTGAATATGTTTGGGTGAGTGTGTGCAAAGTATAATAATTTGAATGTTAAGGGTAATTAGGTCAAATTGTGGGGATCCTAATTGTCATTAGGTAAAATACAGGTCCTAAGGAAAATTGGATAGTGCCAAAGTGATCCTCTATTTTTGCTGATCATAATGATTTATTTATTTGTATTATTTGAACTTATAAATTGCAAGATATTGATGTTTAAAGTTTGGATATTTTTAATTTAATTAATTTTATTAAATTAAATCATTCATTTGAATTATATATATATATATATAGATTTACTGATGTGCGGGCCCCACATTCAGATGACGGCGCAGCATGGCCGGGCCCACCATGCTTCCATTCACAGACAGCGTGGGGCCCGGTGAGACACCCGGCCGAGACTCCACGTGTTGGCCTCTGAAGAATGACAATGCAATGGAGCGGGCCCCAAGCCCGTGGCTCCAAATTTTACACGCAGATACACCCACGCACAATCACGCGGGTTGGGCTCAACCCGATTCGGTCCGACCCAGAGTCGCTTCGCCTTATTTGATTGCTCGCAGAAAGGCAGACCCTGGGGTTGGCTAGACAGCTCCAATCAAACTCATGGGAGTTTGATTAATCACTAATGAACTCAAATGCACAATAATTAGATATATTAAGCCATTAATCGAAGATTAACTGAAGATCAAAGGGGTACAGAGGTACCTTAGGGTTCAGGAGATCTCCTGATTTGCTCAACCGCAGGCTGCAGACTTCTCGGTGGATCCTTCTCGGAGAAAAATGGGATGATACGAACTCAAAGGAGAGGTTTAATGAGTGGCTAGGCGGTGGATGCCAGGTGTGGAGCTCCTCGCGACCGCGTGTTGCACGAGACAACGCGTACCCTAGCATTGCAGGAGAAGAGCCAGGGACATCAGATCAGGTCGATTGTTCGATGGTCCGTATCGACTTGATGGAATGACGGGTCAAACCTGTTATGGCTTAACGGATAGCGAATATGGAAAGCAATGTAGGATCTGACGCGATATCTCTAAAGTGGGACCCACATGCTGCTTAAATAATTAAATAATAATTAAAATAATATTTCTTATTTAACTTTGGGTCATTAAATGAGTCCTAAGAAAACTAAAAATTTCACCCCTAACTAATTGAAGGGTGAGAAATGTAATGACGAAGTTAGATTTTCGATACGACGAGTATTTAAATATTCGAGTTTTTGGGGTATTTTAAATAATATTAAAATATTTGTCAAAAATCCAAAGACTTCCAAATGCCTTTAAAATATCACCCCTAACTAATTTGGGGGTGATTAACATAATGGCGGAGTTAGATTTTTGATTTGAGATCAATTTAAATAGGTAAATTTTTAGGGTTTTTGGAAATTCCCAAAATTAAGATTTGATCCATTTGATTCCTGATTTGAATTAGATCTTAGTGGTGAGTTCCTAATTACTTAATTGGTATACTAGAACCATAATTAGGACTTGGATTAATCCTAATTGACCTAAGTAACAACTTGGGTTGTTACAAGTACAAGCCTCAAGATAAAGAAAAAAATAAGCTAGTGTGCATGCTCAAAAAGAGTCTCTATGACTTGAAGCAAGTGTCAAGGCAATGGTACAAGATATTTGATAAGTTTATGTTAGAATCTAGGTACAAAAGATGCTAGATGAATCACTGTTGCTACATAAAAATAGTGTAAGTCCTCCTATATCATTCAGTTATTGTATGTGGATGATATGTTGATCACAGAATTGGATATGGAGGAGATAAGGATACTGAAAGAGCTGATATCAAAGGAGTCTTATATGAAGGACTTGGGGTCGGCCAAGCAGATTCTTGGAATAAGAATCAATAGGGAAAGAAGTGCAGGAATTCTGAAGCTGTCTTAGAAAGACTATGTTGAAAAGGTGCTGAAAAAATTAATATGAGTGAGGCAAAGCTAGTGAGCACTCCCATAGTAAGTCACTTCAGCTTATCAAAAGAACAGATGCCAAAGTCTCAAGAGGAGAAGGAACGCATGTTGAAAGTTCTTTATGTTTCAACAGTTAGGAGCTTGGTGTATGCGATGATCTGCACAAGGTCAGATATTACCCATGTAGTGGGAGTGGTTAGAAGATTCATGTAAAATCTAGGGAAGCATCATTGGGATGCAGTCAAGTAGATTTTAAGGTATCTGAGAAGTACAGCAGGTAAAGCTCTATGCTTTGAAAGATCTAACATTATTTTCCAACTTCAAAGAAAAGAAGAAGGCTATAGTTTGAGAAGAAAGAAAGGCACAGAGAGCAAGGAAGAGAAGGAGATTGAGAGAGAAGAAGACGCAGAGAACGCCTAGAGTTATTCCTTAGTATCGTATTCTCAACTTGTTTCCTTGATATTTCTTTGTAAGAGCCATGAAAATGCTCAACATCTCTTGTTGCTTCATTTGTTTATTATTTGTGATGGCAACTTAAGCCCTCCTTTGGGTAGGGTTGGGCAAGAGAATGTAGAAATCATGATGTAGTACTTATAAACTCTTCTAATTAATGAATTATCATTTAGTTCTAAAAATATTAAATGTTTTATTGCATGAATGAGTTGGAGAATGGTGAATTTATATTAATATATATCTTTTGTTGTAAAAATCTTAATGGAAGTCTCATAGAGATTGACGATCACATTATTCAAAAGATGTGCACTCTTGCGTGAATGGTTGTGACAACATTCACTGTCTGAAAATAGCCCGTGCATAACTAGGGATAAAAGCTTGATCATTTAATACATGAGAAAATATAACCTAATATTCTCTGAGCTCTATAGCTCAGTTCATACCATTTGTGTGATATGGACTGGATGCATGTGAGCCAAGAACTAGTTATAGAGCTCCATAGCTCACTCTTAATTTATGCAAGGAGTTTGAGTGCATTAAACTATGAGTGATGCGACATAAACTCATTTAGTTTCGTGGTTCATCTCCTTAGCTAAATTAAGAGTAGATGCTTGTGAGCCATATGTGGAATCAAGATCATGTGATACTTAACTAAAAATGTAGATTTTATCACTTAAATGTAAGAGATGATTTCCTTAACTTAAAAGATCACATGATTATCTATGTGCCAAGATTGAATCTTATAGTGTTCATCTCATAGCACTATATAGGATTTAGTACATTTAATATATCATTTATAGAATAATATGTCTCTTGATAATAAAATGAAACTTAATCCAACAAACTTGACATGAATTTGAGAAGAAGAGTATTTGTATGAACCAAAGATAATTGTATGTTCAACCTCAACTCTCCCCAATTTTTCAAAACTATTTTCAAAACCAATTCATTTAGGAATCATAATTTAGGAACTCAAAATAGCCAAATTAATTTCTTAAATATTATTGAATTTAGATACACTCTAGTAATAAATCTTAACACCATTCCCAATTGATGATAAATCTCAAGATCTTACCATCCCATATTATTTTGGACCATGTGCACTTGTGTGCAAATACAGACATAGGAAATTTTGGTCTGTCACCTAAAATTGGATTATATCTTATCATGGCGATGAGAATCCACTATTTTCATCTTAATTCTATGATCAACATTCTATAGTAAACTAGCCTCAATTGAATAATGGTTGAACTTAATAAATTGTGTCTTAACCTATAGATTTTAGCTTTAGATCAAAGCTTATATTTTTCTTAAGGTCTGTTTTTTTTTATTTTTGATCATCATTAACTGTCACTACTAGTGGCATTAGTATTTTTGGTCTTCTTGAGCTTGGTTATATTCAATAAGACTTCCTTTAATTAATGTCTTTGGAGAGTTTAGACCTTAGATGTTTAAAATCTTGGGTTAAGGACCCAAACCTTATATATTGGAGTTTGAACTCTTAAGTTTGAATCTTGATAATGTTATTAAAGATTTAGTTTGGGGTAACTAAATTTATCAAATAGGATAATTGATTTAATATTTTATTTTAGTAGGTGATATTATCTAATTTTAGGTTAGAATTTTATTAGTATAATGTTTGACTTTATAGGATCATGACTCTGAGAATTTACTGGATAGTAGGATATTGGAGATCATGAGCTTATTTTTTATCAAAATAGTTAAAATAGATAAATTAAATAACAATGGGTATCACATGAGTATGAGTTTTGCTTATTCCTTGATTTTGATGCTTTGCTTTCCTTATTTTGAGACTTATTTCCTTGAGCATATCACATAAGATAATTTGATGCATGAAAATAAAAACTTAGTAAAATTAGAAGAACATTTGCATTGAGTTCATATTAAGACGGGTGATTGTGTATATGCATTACGACCAATGGATAGTAAGGAGAAATAAAGATATTTGACACATACTCATTGGGGAGAGTTATGTCTAATTCGAGAACCCATCTCAGTCTTGTTGACATACTTGACTCTTTAGCTACTTCTATATATGTCCACAAAAGTAAAGTAAGATAATTAAAAATAAACTTATATATGTATTTCTACCTCTTCAGTTTAGTTCAGTTCTGCTTTAGCTCTGAGTAACTAAGTGATTATATGACATGCTATAGTTCAGTTTCAGTTATAATGGATTTGTTAGCCAAGTTTTGATATGACAGTTTTACTTCTTTTACTTATAATTTATGTATATTTTTACTTCAGTTGTAATTTTTTATGCAAACTTGTTAGTACTTATATGTATATTAAGATGCTAGTCTTAATTTCAGTTTGACTTGGTCTATTTATATGTATAACTGCTCATTTATATTTATTATTTACTTAGCATAATTTTTAATAATCATATTCTTGTTATGATATTTATTTCAGTCATCACATAGATACTTTAGTATTATATATATTATTGCCTAACCTTGTGGCAATTATTGGTCTTGAGGTATGTTTCCTTACTTGCTACATTTTGATAAGTTATAAATATTTCATTTATGAATTTTCCTTTTTTTATTGTGGCTTGTTGCACCTATAGCTTTGTCGTTATTATTCAAGTTAAATGTGATATTCTAAAATTGTAGAAATCATTAAACAACCAAAAATATACATAGACAATTGTTTAACACGAGATCTTTTTTTTTTCTTAGTTGGGGCCCTGGCAAGTGAAACCGACACATTAGACTTGGAGCTTTTAAAGGAGATTTCACCATGTAAGGAGCTTAGCCAAGAGGATGATCATGTTGCTGTAGTTTAGACTTTTTATTTTTCTTTTTGAGAGGATGAGCATTTTAATTGCAGATAAACATTTATCTTTAAGTTGTAATAATTCTAAATTTTTATGTATTCATTTTTTTGCATTTCCATTCTGATTTATGTTACTTTCATTTGGAATATGGTTATGAATATTATTTTCTTGCTTTCGCTCTCAATTTATATATGTATGTTCATTTGGCGGTTGATTTATAAGCTGGTGAAAAATTAAATAATTATCGTCAGATTAATGAAAAACCTAATATGGCAATTATGTAGAGTCTGTCACGGTGACCATTCAACAGTAATCATGTTAATATTCATGTTAACATGACCATGGTTGAGGTGGGGCTTCACAGTAAGGAAATATTAGGAATGAGAGTGGATGTATATATAATATTATGATTAGAATGTTTTTGAATCATTAAGGTTTATTTAGGAAAACTTTTGAGAAAGTAAGTAACTATTTTAAATCAGTGAATCTCAATTTTTTGTTTCAGGTTTCAACCATGGAGTGGTTGGTTGCTTCTAAGTTTTGAAACTCACTGTGTGATCACATAGCACATAAGGATTGATATAAGGTTTCTATGAAACTCCCTAAGGGTTTGATGGTGTTAGCTTGAGGATCTAAGGCAAATGGATGGGCATCTTTTGGAACTCTTCTGAAGCTTGTTGGGTCAGGAAGATGCCACACCTTCATAGGAATCTCTTGGAGCTCTTCTGAAGCTTATTGGGCCATTGTGGTGGCTGTATTGCATATAGAAAGGAAACCATAAATTTGGGTGTTATCAATTGGAATATTTGGGAGGAAGCACAGCAATTGGGTCAAACAATATACTTGTTATAAAAAGGCAAACCTAATAAACTAGACCGACATCTAATAAGGAAAAATTCGAAGATCTGTAAAATAGCCACAGATCCAATAAGAGTTACATCTGAAATAGCACAATTTATTTAGATTCAAAACATTAAGGAAAATAAATAAAATTAATTTCAATTATATTTTATGAATGTTTTAACTATCACTTATCTAAATAAGATGAACTTTTAGTCATATATTTATAAAAATACAGAGAACCTAATTATATAAAATTTTCTATGGTTTTAAGACTAAATATGCTTTTATTCACTTAATTAAGATTTGATTAAGTTAAGCCACATAATAGAAATCTTGCATGATAAAGTTTAGTAACCATATAAATAAATGATTTCGGATCCTAGGAATCTAATTAAGGTCTCTTCCATTAAAAGTGAAGCTTAAGAGATTGAATTATTCACCAAGATTGGAAGAGCTAAGTAAATGATATTAAATCAAGTTTAAGCCTAAGGGTGAGTCAAATTGAGTTCCATCATATTGATCAATTTGTACTAAGTTCAATTTTAAGAAGGAAATGATTTGATATAGATAATTTGATGTCAACCTCAATAGGATGTTTGGTTTGAGTTCAATCTTCAGGAAAGTAATTAGATTGATTCAAAATGAGTATAAACTCAAAAGAAGAGTTTAATTAAGATAAGAGAGGTTTCCTTGAGTTAAAATGCAAGGGAAATGGTTTGTTTTGGTAGAATATTCAATAAAATAAGGTTCTAACAAAGAAATAGAACATCTTGGCACATTGAGTATTTAGAAAAAAAAATCAAATAACTGTAGATCATCAAAATTTAGTGTACTTTTGAAATATTATTTATTAAAATAAACCATATATCATTCTTTTCATTTATATTTTATTTTACTGCTTCAGCCTCGCTATCGAATTGGTTTCATGTTGTTGTTGCTTGAATATTTCATATAGTTCTGATGATGTAACTAATTAAGGCTTGAGAAATATATTGATTATATTAACATTAGTGATATTTCTAATATTTTAGATGACTTTATTATTTGAAATTGATTAGATTTAGTTAATATATGTTTTGTAACACCCAATCCTAAGGAGTAGATGGAATAATTATGTATTGATGTTAGTGGTATTTCTAATATTTAAAAGGATGTCATTATTTAACACCGATAAGATTTAGTTAATATCTCTTTTCTGCAGCCCTACTCTAAGGAGTCAATGGAATATTTATGTTGAACATAAGAGATATTTCCAATATTTGAGAAAGTTTCATTTAGATGACACTTATAAGAATTGGTTAATATCTCTTTTGCGAGGCCTCGCTATGAGTTGTTGTAGAATATGGATGATTGTTGAGCATCACAATATGGACATTTGGCATATTACATTTTTTGAGAAAGTAGTACATATGCTGATTACTTTATACATGTTATTACTATTTTATTGAAACTTTTGTAGCAAAGTTTGAATTTTATTGGCATGAGATATATTAATTTAAGGCAAGTAATGAATTGTTTTGCAAGGATGTTATTTTGATTATGCAATTAGTAAATGTTTCTTAATTCACTTGTAATATTGTTTTGTATGTCTCAATTTATTTCTTATCATATTTATATTTATTTGTGAATTGTGATATCCTAAAATGATACATAGATTTTAATCTAATATAATTCCAATTTTATTTGAAATATTATGTGAGTTAGATCAAAACATAAGTGAGGATTATGTGAAAGATGAGATCAAAATTCGGATCTAAGGAGCGTCTTGTTGTAGTGCTTTTCTTGATTTTTGAGAAGAGATTCGAAAAAATTTTACTTTCTTTTATTTTAAATTTGGGGGATTGACGAACATTGTTTAGGATGTAATGTATTTTTTTTTCTTATATTGCTGAAATTTCTTTTTTTTATTGAATATATGTATTGTGAAATTATCTCTTCTATTCATTGATATATTAAAGATCGATTGTGATTTTGAGGATTAACAACCTAATATTGGATTAGTGTTGTTGTGATTCCTGCACACTCTCCGCAGCGGAAGCGGTAACATAGTGCGCTCTCAATTGAGGATCGAGATTGACGATTACCCGGTAAATTCGAAATCACAAAATCACAAGTAGAAAATCACACAGCATATGCATGCAATATAAGCACAAGCATACAAATATTCAAACACATAAAATTATGTGAAAAACTTAAGAACGTGAAAAATTACGGAACCACATCACAAAAAATATCACTATGAGAACTTGAAGATTTACATAGTTACAAAAAGCTTATTCTTGATTGTAGATGCACAAGCTCTTACTTTAATATGGAGATGAGAGAAAGCAGTCACCACTTGGAGTGTCTTCTTCAACATGTACGGGGTTTTTTGCACTATAGTTTCCTTAGGAGATCACCTTGAGATCTCTTCCTAACAGCAGCAATCAGCCTCCAATCTGAAATGCCAACATAATAAACTCCTCCCAACTTGCTTGCTTAAGTACCCAGCTTAATTTTGAACCTTGAAAGGTTCAAAATGTCCTCTAATTTACTTAGGGCGTAACCTGAACTAGAGTAGAACTCCATCAGGCGCTACGGCGTGTGGTAGCGCACGCGACTCGGGATGGAACCCACAGCAGCGCGCGGTAGCGCCCGCCTTTCGAATAGCCTGCGTCTTGGGCTGGATCCGCTGCGGCGCGCTGCAGTGCCAATTTTCGTCGTTGAGCGTTGAAGCGCTCACTTCTCTATCTACTAACCGTTGAGGCGCGTGATAGCGCCTCCGTCTCAAGTGAGGGACCGTCAGGGCACGCAGCAGCGCACTGCAGTGCCTGAGTTATTCCTAGACTTTACACTTTGTTTTGAATTATCTCGGAACCTCCCGGAAGCTCACCGGAGCACCATTAGCATCTCCAAGATTGACTAAATGGTCTCCACAACACAACAAGTGCGCTAATCAATATCAGGTCGTTACATAAATGCATTGTTATTCATTTGTCTTATGCAAACAATTTCCTTATGTTCTTTATTGAAAATATAAAATCTACCAAAGAAACTAAAATTAATCTTATTTCTAAATATTAAGATAAAGTTTCATTAAATAAACCAAGATATATTAGTGATACTTTAAGTTTCAAAAGTGGGAAATTCTATTAACTTACCTTGGAATTCCAATTTTTAAGGGTCATAATAAGAATAGCCACTTCAATTTCATAATTGGCTAAGCATATCCATACTTGCAGGGTGGTGGGGTACGGGCAAATTAGTTTTAATCATTTTACATGTTGAGATGTGACATGATACATTCAAAATGGTTTTAATCATTTTACTTTTAAATTAGCATAAGAACCTTCTATTGCCTCTCTTAGATGTAACATAGTACATTACCTAAATATATTGTATATTCTACAAAGGTTGCTACATTAGCACCCTAATGTAGTGTTAGAAATTGAGAGTTCCCCTTTTAAAAATAAATATTGGTAAAGAAGATAGTATGTTGCACTATATTAAAAATAAGTAGTTGAAATATTGTCACTCTTGCTAAAAAATATTTTTAATTATTTGATTTTATTATTATAAAAAAATTAGTTTATTATGTCTTCATCAAATGAAGCATCTTGAGAGATAAGAAAAAATAACTCATTATTTTAGATTTTAAACTATAATACTTAGACAAAAAATATTATAGAAATGGCATGGGAATTACTTTAGAAAATAATTTAAGAATATAGTAGAAGTTATGAAGGTGGGAGACAAAATAATTATGATGAAGATTTTGATTGATTAGAAATCTTTAATATTTGCAAGTATTTAAGCATAAAAAATAAAATTGCAAATGAGTATAAAAGAAAACCTTTGGCACTATTTAAAGGATTTTGTTAAGAGAATACCATGAGTGAAAAATATTATTTAAACAAGAAAATATTTAACTAGACTTGTTCAAGGAATTAATGAAAACTTTAACAGTATTAATGATAGCTTTGGATTAATAGAGGTTACAGATACATGAAGAATGATTTTAGAGTTTCTTTTAACATATGTCTTTATGATTATAATACTTATTTATATAAAGAGATGAACTCATATGTAAAAATGATGTTTTAGAACTCAAATAGAAATTTTTGTATAGCTAGTTTTGTATTTAGACTAAGATGATTAGTTAGCTTTAATTGAAAGAAGTGATAAAGTGCATAGAATTTAAGTAAAGTTTAAAAGTATAATGTTTGAAGAATAAAAGGAACATAAAGATGAACTTGCAACTTAGAAATAATACTTATTTTTGTGTTTCTTATGTTAAATTAAAGGTTAGTCCAAAATTAGTATGCTACTAAAAGTTAAAAGTTCTTGAGTTATAGGTTGAGCCAATTTAGCAAAGCTTAAGAGCCTAGTTTTTGTGATCATGTTCAGATGCAAGGACACAAGTATGCACAAATCACTTGCCCAGACAAACTGTAAATGTAGCGGGCTCATCTGTGGGATGACATGATGGTTCTCAAATGTACTAATCGTTATATAATCAAATAATGTATCTAATGATAAAGGAATTTCTTAGCTACCAAAGTGATTTATTATAAATTTGAAGATTACAAAGATATTAAATAGTAGACATGGATTATTGAACTTATTTATTTGAATAAAACTCTTGAATACTATGTAAAAAGTAAAATTATTTGGGAAATGATTTTGAGCTTTTTCAATAAAAAATAAATTGCATTCAAAATCTAAATACCCTTAGTTAAATATAAAATTATATATCTAGTGTTTTCTATACTCCAATTAGCACCTTCATTTATGTCTCAATCTTATTAAAATTTTTAATCTTAATATTTAATTCATAATAATTGAGATTTATTTATCAAAATCATAAATAAAATAAAAAATTATATAAAAAAAAATAGAAATATTATTCAACATCAAGAAAAATCAATCCAATAAAAATGATGCTGTGCTGACGTGACATCCAGAAAAACTCATCTAATAGAATATGACATCATTTTAATACAACATTTAAAAATAATACTTATATTTTTTTAATATAAACCAATACAACTAAAGAAATTATACTGAATTTGAATAATATTTCTCATACAAAAAAAAAATATTTGATATTTTTGATGATATTCAAATATTTTTTATATTTTATCTCAAATTAAATAATTCTCAAATAAATTTTTGAGTATTTTTAAAATTCTTAAAGCGCTCGCCCTCAACACAAGAAACCATTCAGAGCCCAGTCTCTACCGGCCAGATGACTCCCCACTATCACCACCACCTTGGGAATCATGCTTGCCAACAGGCTCTCAGCAAGCCTTCCTGTTGCTGCTCCTGCAACTGCCACTGTTCCTCCCATTCTCTTTCTCATTCTCCTCTTCCTCTTCCCATGCCCACCGACCAACGCCTTCAATCCGTGGCCACCAACCTTCTCAACACCCAAACTTTTCTCAAACCCCATCAAATCTACTATCAATCCCTCGTTCAAGATCTTATCAAGCGCGTTTCCATCCTTGAAACCTCATTTTCCCGGCTCTCAGCTCGATCTCCCCCCCATTCGCCGGCTCGGCCTTCTCTCCCTCTCCAACGACGAGCATCTCCTCCGTCTCTCCGTGAAGCGGCAGCAAGGATAATCCAACTGTGGTTTCGGAGATTCCTAGTTCGTCAATCCCAAGCACTCGGGGGTCTCAAGCTCCTCGCTTCCATCAAATCCCGTGCTGCGGCCCTGCGATCGTCGATCTCCAGTGAAGCAGGTGCAAAACCTGAGGCTCTTTCACAGAAGGCAATGGATCTGCTACTCCAGCTCGATTCCATCCAGGTTGGGTGTTCAAATGGATCAGTGGATCCTATTAATCTCGTAAGGGTATTTTTAATCCCTTTTTAAACTTTGTTTATTGTTATTTTGGTGTCTCAGAGTTTAGATCCGATGGTTAGGGACGGGAAGCGATCGATTAAAAGAGAGCTTGCGAGGTTGCTGGAGTTCGTCGATAAAGTTTTGGTGAGGGAGACGCAGCCCTGTCTTCGAGCAAGGGTGGATCCTGAGGCGCCATTGCAGCGACCGAGGAGTTCTAAAAGAGTGAGCTTTGCAGATAATGGCATGAGGTACGAGGAAATATCCGAAGGCGGATTTTCTAGGGTTTGCGATTTGGCAGACGATTTTGAGATTCAAAATGGTGACTTTTTAAATGGCAAAAACGATGATTTTGGGCTCTTCGCTCCATTGCCACTTCAAATGGAGCCAAGGTTACATCATAAATGTTGATCTGTTACATCATTAATGTTGATCTGTATGCGGGGAAGGTATTGCTAATCTTGAAGATGTGCGCTATTTTTTTGTTAGATTTTTCAAGATTTTGTAGCGGATTGCTCTAATGCTTGCTACGTCTTAAGTTAGTTTAATTATGCTGATTCTGCTTCATTTGCAGTCCTATTTGTAATCTGTGACTCGAAGATTTTCATTAACTTTATTAACGAAATGATTTTAGTTAATTTTCTTAATCTAATGTAACTCCCGCTGTTCCGCCCCTAACTTTCAATCATAGTGCCTACTAGTAAGTTGCAAGTACAGGTAGATTCAACAAAAATGAGATAGAAATACGTTTGCTGGACTTCAGACCTTTGAGTACATGTATATAGATGTGCCAACCAGTAGATTACATTAAAGAGCTTACTTCATTCCACAACTGTTTAGCCTAAATCTATAACAAACACATTCAGATGCCCTTGTTGCAAGATAGAGCCTGCCATTGCACCGAACTTATGCGATTAAAATGGGTACAGATTCCTTGATTAAGGAATATAGTGGTGACTGCTGTACTTGATTGCCAATAAGCACAGATATCACAAGTTGATATGCTAAGGGTACTTCCATGTTTCAGCCTTGCAGCTCAGGCTTATGAGAATTCCTGTACTTACTTTAAAAGTTCAGGAATCTATTTTTATGAGCTAAGGTCCTATTTTCACATCATTGTGGATAAACTTTCTGGTCATTTGGTGCTAGTACTGAAGATAGATCTAAACTATGCAGGGTGAGTGCGACCGTATTTGATCTGAACAGATCAAGCCTCTTTCTGTATTCAATCCTTCTTTATAGAATATCATTTGATGCCGAACTAATGCAACACTTCTTTAAATACTTGAGGACTCATTGCAGTTCGTTGACAAATTACATCTACTGAATAAATTAACTCAGGGCTTGAATTAATATTCCAAATTCAGGCAACTAATTTTGCTTACCCAAATATTACAGTTCTGATAGAACAGATACTGTTGTGGCAGAACTAATTAGGTTCTGAATACTTTAAAAGGGATTAAGTACATGATAGCAATGACACTAGTATTCATATTAGGGAAATTCACATCATCGGACACACACAGATCTAGCTGCATTCAATATATCAGTGATTAAAGTACATATATCAGTGCTTACAAACATGTGCTGAACTTGGATCAATTTGTTTAATTTAGAACTCTATACATGAGCATCCAGGACCTATAGTCTTGTACTTCTTACAGGATGTCCATCATGGTTAAAAAAAATAAACTTAATGATCCTTATATTGCACTACCTACTTATCATCTTTTTACATTAGGGACTTCTAATACAACTGGAGTGAGCTAAACACAACAAATTCATTATGGATACAACCAGATATGACTATTAATGTGGAGATAATTCAGATAAGATGCAATACAAGTTCTTAGAATTTTAAAATTTAAAAGTGCAGATAGGTTACATTCATCATAAGGTACTTAATTCATGAGGACTGGATATGATGAGCTTACAGAATACCTCAGGACTCACTAGAATGACTACTCAGATGGGAATAGAACAGCTTAATTCAAGTAGTCCATCAGATTGAAGATTTCTTACATATCTTGAATTACTGCTTCCAATCAAATGCAGTGAGCAAAATGGCTTCTAATTTGATCTTTGATCTCTGATCCCCCACTGGTCCTTCTATCTCAGATGCTTCTTAATAGCTCAGGGATGAAATGCCAAGCTCAGGTGTGAAGAAGGCGAGTCATCTAAGGTTTTTCTGTATAACTGTGAAGGGGGTTAGTTTTCTAGAGTTTCTGAGAGATTCTAGGAAGAGTGAGTTGAGTTCAGAGAAGGGCATTATAGAAGCTGCCATGGATCCTAGGTAACCTACAGGTGATCGGGTTAACTTGATTACCATATCACTATCTCAGATCTGAATCGCATCCATTGCTGGCAAAACATTGGGGAGAAGATGAGCATGAGATTCCCCATGATTTGGGAAACTATTCCTGAACCATTGCGATCTTGGTGCAGAATGCCTAACAGATTGGTTATGATTCTTATTTCCTTTGCCGGACAAGAGATGGAATGATGCAAGTGCTTGATTCAATCGTTGCAGCTGATCTCGCTGATCACATGTCTCTCTTAAATAATTCAAAGGGTTGGGCCTCTGAGGCCTCTGTCGTTTGATTACTCTTATTTGAAAGCAACATCTCTGATCTAGTTTGCACGCCATTTGGTGCAGCACCAGCTATCCGTAATTTCGCCTCCACATTTTTAAATTTCCAACAATTTTAACCGTTTAATAATTCCTAAAATTTTAAATTAATTAATTTTAATTTAAAGTTTTTCTTTCATTTTAATTATAAAAATTATGAAAATTTTATATCTTGCATATTTAACTGTTAGAAATTTAAATATGCAATTATTTTTTGAATTTGAGCTCAAAATTTTTTTCTTTATTTTCTTAGATTATTTAATTCAATTAAATATTATTAAAATATTAAAAAATATTTTTCTTCAATCTTCTTATTCTAAATGCATTAAGGAATGTTTTAATGATGGTCTTAAGCTCTGATAACTCTTATTAAGCTTTGTTGAGTTCGTTAACGACCAAAGGAATCTACACATTAGCCCTCTCAAGCTTTCAAATCTTCTCATTGACAAAGGATCTTAAGTGCTAGATTCAAAAGACCAAAAATGATAATGGCTTAGTGTATTACTCAAACCAAGTAAGTGAGAAATGATTGATACTTTCTTGCATGTCAGCAATGCTCCATTTCATTATAAGTGTGCATAGATAAGCATTACCCCGAACATTGATACTTTCAGAACTACCGCCAAAATTCTAATTGGTGTATTTTACTAAACATATCCACCTCACTTGAAATCTTCCAATCATTATAGGTTTTGATGAAATTTCATATATCGAATAGTATTAGATGAAAGATTTGTAAGCATCAAACTTTAAATGTTAATGTAAATATGCAAAATACAAAGGTAATACCAATACTTAACTAGTAATGATTCTATTGCATAGAAGACATTTATCTTCTCTCGCTTGATTTTAATTTGTTTGTGGATTGGAGCCTTGAATTCTCGCATGTGTTCAACTTAGATGCACAAATTTTGCAATACAAACTACCTCTGATAAACCTTATTGTTAACATACACATGCCGAATACGATCATATGAATGAATGTGTAATGAATTATCACATTCATTCAGGTGTAACAAACAGTTAACCTCAACAGACCGAATCAAGTTATATGAATGAATGTGTAACGAATAGTCACATTCATTAATGTGTAACAAACGGCCACATGAATGAAAGTGTAATAAACGGTCACATTCATTCATGTGTAATGAATAGTCACATTCATTCATGAGCAACGATGATCATATAAATGAATGTGCAATGAGGCCATATTTATTCATGTGTAATAAATGACCACATGCATTCACGAGTAATGAACGACCACATGAACTAATGTGCAACAAACAATCACATCCCTTCGCATTGCATATGTATGCTTATATTGCTAATGAAAAAATTGTGTGGTTTATTTCTCTATTCATTGCCTTACCATTTATATCACTATAAATTTTTGTACATGATTTCAGAGAGATAGCAGCTTCTCAGCCTCATCCTCATCGATCCCCCGATGATGGCCGAATCTATCTACACTTCCAACAACTCCATCATCGAATAACCTCCAATTGAAACTGACTTGATCATACCTTCTAATATAAAGTTCTTTATATCCAACATCAAGAGCGTACTCACCAACCAGCTCACCGTTCATAACTATGCAATGTGGAAAGCTCATATCCAAAAACTATTCAACGTTAATGGCTATCTTGGTCATCTCGATGACACCATCCCTACACCTTACAAGTTCATCTCCGACACAACTAGTACAGTGCGATTAAACCCCTCATACAACAAATGTCTCCTTGTTGATCAAAATTTGGTTACATCCCTCTTTTCCACCATTTCTCCCTCAATACTTCCTCATATGTTGAGCCTGTACACTTGCTCGAAAATTTGGCTCATACTAAAAAAATAGCTACAATCAACGAATCATTCACGTATCATCCAGCTGAAGAATGAGCTCAAAATTTTCTCTATGAACAGAAAAATTATGACGCAATTCTTGATGGAAATCAACGCCAAAGTAGATTAGATCACTGCATTCGGAGTGAAATTTTATTCTAAGGACATCATATTTTATATGCTTAATGGATTGCCCTCTTCCTATTAGCCCGTCAAAATGTCCATAAGAACTCGTCCGAACACCGATGAATTCTACTCTCTATTGGGTAGTAAACATATCAACCTACACAACAAAACCATTCGAGAAATGTAACAATTAAACCTACACGACTCAGCTACAACACTCTCTGTCACTCGCAGTCGTGGGCGAGATACCAGCGTGGTCGTGGCGGGCGTTACTCCACTGCCACTTCTAATGGCTGATCAAATCATAACTCAAACATAGAGAACTCCAAAGAATCTACAAACTGTCAAATCTGTGATAAAATTGGACCATCAACGTTCAAATGTTGGAACAGATTGAACCTGTATTACATTCCAACAACAAATAAGGCTTTCATATTCGATACACAGCAGCCCACCAGCTCTTGGCTCACACATGCGCGACCTCCCACCTCACCAATGACACATATCAAGCTATTCTGGTGGCGCGACAGGTAATGGTAGACAATGGTGATACTCTCCCCATCACCCACATGGAAAAAGTCTCTAACCCACCTCTCAATGTAAGCTTTTATTACAAAATCTACTCCATGGCCGCCACTCCTCTCATAGTTTACAATATGTTCAAAAATGCACCTCTGATAACTATTGTTCCATCACCTTCTCGGTTAATATTTTTCACTTATAGAACCTCAAGACTAATCAAATTTCTCAAAATATCATCACTCAACAACCTTTAGCTAAAATCTCCGCACTACTCTCATTCAACTTTCTTATCTACATTGAACTCCAATGAACTATGATATCATCGTCTTGGCCACCCGCATTGGGCCATACGTAATTTTCAAGCAAAACAAAACATGTTTTTTCGTTTCGTCAAAAGAAAAATCATGTATCTCTTGTCATTAGTCTAAATGTCCCACAAGTTATCTCTTAAACATTCTACTAATCATAGATATGAAAATTTTGAACTCATTTACTCTGATATTTCGAGCCCTTCCCCTATAATTTCATTGAATATATTCCGTTATTATGTACTGTTTATTAATGATTCCACATGCTTCTGTTGGGTGTTCCTCATCCGCAACATAAGTTAAGTTACCGCTAAATTCATAATATTTCACAAATACGTGTCAAACCAATTAAAATACTTCACATGGACAACGATGGCACATACACCAATCACCTAATTCAATCATACCTTCAAAACCATGGTATCATCTACCAATCCACTTGTTCCTACACCCTAGAACAAAACAACTAGCAGAGGGTAATCATAGACACCTCATTGAAACAACCAGATCCTTGCTCCACACCTCCCACAGTCTTCAATTATTGTGGCCTGAAACACTTCTCACCGCTGCATTCCTCATCAGTCACATACCCTCCTTAACCACACAAAAAAATCTCCTTTCCAACTCCTATACGGCTATACTGCTGACTACCAACATTTAAAAGTTTTTTTATGTAGCTGCTTCCCCCTTGTCCCACCTAATCAAAGTCCATTCATTGCACTTTTTGTTGGCTACACTCCCCACCAAAAAGGCTTTAAAAACTACAATCCCGTCTCCCAACAAATAATTATCTCCGTCACATCAAATTCCTTGAGAACAACTTCCCTTTAAACCCACACAAACCATACCTACCACTACTGCTACATCAACTGAACCATCTAATTTATTCCTTCATCATATATATCAATTCCAATCCCACTGCCTCTTTATTCATCACCCTATTACTTTACTCCCAAATTTACATTAACCTTACGTCAATGGATCTACACCTCCAACATCCTCACCCAATCATGACATTCCACTGATTTTAGTTGACTATTTACCACCAACTGATACACATTTTCAATCCCCCAGTCCAGCTCACACCTCCATTAGCCTTACATCAATGGATCTACACCTCCAACATCCTCACCCAATCATGACATTCCACTGATTTTAGTTGATTCTTTACCACCAACTTATACACATTTTCAAACCCCCAGTTCAGCTCACACCTCCATTAGCCTTACATCAATGGATCTACACCTCCAACTTCCTCACCCAATCGTGACATTTTACCACCAACTGATACACATCTTCAATCCCTCACTCCAGCTCACACCTCCAATAGACACCACATGATCACAAGATCTAAATCTGCATACTCACACCATGCCAAATCCTTGACCTATCCCACTACCACTGTAGTGGACCAACTTGCTGCACCAATGCCATTAAATCTCTGAAATGATGTAAAGCAATGTTAGCAATTTTCAAGCCTTACATAGACAGGGCACATGGTTCTAACCCCCATTTTCTTCTCAAAGTATCCTAGGAAATAAATGAACTTACAGTAGCTCTGATGGCAAAATCCTTCACAGTACAAAGCCAGGCTTGAGGCTCAGGGCTTCCAAAAACATGAAGGCATTGATGACAAAGACACATTAATCCAGAAGCCTAAATGCCATCCATCAGAATTCTCCTCACTGTCGCGATACACTCGCATTGGCATATCTTCTAACTTGATGTTTCTAATGCATTTCTTCATGGAAGCTTAGAAGAAAAAGTTTACATGAATCAACTGTATGGTTTTGAAGACCTAAACCTCCCTCAATATGTTTTCCTTCTTAAAAAGGCAATCTACGGCCTCACGTAGACCTCTAGATAAGGGTTTACTACATTCACCACCGAACTACAACACTTTAGTTTACACTCCAGATCTACCGATCCATCCTTATTCCTCTACCTTGCCATTTATGTAGCTGACATTCCTTTCACTGGTGTCTGCCCCACAACAATCAACCTACTGATTCAACAGCTCAAAACAAAGTTTTAGATCAAAACTTTGGATTTCCTTCACTGTTTCTCGAGACCCAAATAACATGATAAGGCAACCGCAGTCTTATTTCCCAGTTCAACTATGCCAGCTCAATACTACACCCAGTAGGAATGCATAATTGCAAGCCGATTGCCATCCCGTCCAGCTCCAAAGAAACCTTTCCAGCTGATGTTGATTTCCCCTTTACTGATCCCAAACTCTACACACAACTGGCCGGTTTTCTACAATATCTCACAATCACGAGAGCTGACATCTCCTTTGCTGTCAATTGGGTATGTCAGTACATGCACCTTCCCCTCAATCGACACATCGACAGTTTCAAACGGATCCTCCGCTACATCAATGGGACTACAGACACTTACCTCCCAATACAGCCTGATGGCCTAACTATCCACTCTTACTGTGACTCCAACTGGGCAAGTGATACCATCGATCATCGATCCACTTTCGAATATTGCTCCTTCCTTGGGTCTATAGTAATACAAGCCACGTCAAGAAGATGACCACAACTGCCATATTTTCCACAATAGCAGAACACCAAGATCTCGCCATCGTCGCAACTAACATCATATGACTTTGCCACCTTTCAGAATTTAGCAGACGAACCTGCCACCATCCAATGTGATAATATCTTAGCCATCGCGCTTACTAACAAAGCAGCCTTCCACATCATAACCAAACACATCGAGATTTGACTACTTTATCAAAGACTTCATAAAAAATCAGGACATCCTCATCCACTACATTTACACCGTCGACCCACTTGCTGTTCTCTTTACCAAGGCGTTATCAGCAAAACTGCTCGATATTATTCGGCTCAAGCTGACTCTTACTCTCCGAGCCTTAGCTTGACGGGGTGTTTAAGCTTAATAGGCTGAATTCAATCATATGAGTGAATGTGTAACGAACGGTCACATTCATTCATGTGTGACGAATGGCCACATGAATGAATATGTAACAAACGGTCACATTCATTCAAGTGTTTCATGTGATTGCTCATAAATGAATTTGTAACGAATGGTCACATTTATTAATGTGTAATAAATGACCACATTCTTTGATTATATATATGCTTATACTGTTAATGGAAAAATTGTGTGATTTTTCTTTCTATTCTTTGATCGCTTAGGAATTGTTATTCGCCAGATTCGTGTTAAATAGTAGATTAATTAGATTAACTTCCATTGGAAATGACTTCATATGCCATACTGGCATTACTGACATTATAGGCAAATATTGTGCTATTAACAGAATCATTACTATTAATGCTGCTTGCTTGGCCGGCTTCTCCAAGTAGACTAAGCTGCTTCTGAAGTTCTAGTATGTATTCAGCCTGGTGGCAGTATTAAAGATAAATCGAGAAATATTTAAGGTTAATTATTGGTATGCCATGTATATTTTGCATATTTACATTAACACTGAGTTTGATACTTCCAAAACTCTCACATAATCCTATTAGATATATGAATTCCCACCCAGTTATAATGATTGGAAGATTTCATGTGACGTGGACATTTTTAGTATAATACAATAATGAGAATTTTTATTCGACTTAGTAAGGGATCTTGAGTTTTGACTTGATAGATTTAACCAACCTCGTAATGCATTTATCAACCCACTGGTTTAGCAAGAGGAGAATCTCTTACTTGATGGGAATGTCTATACATTGAAGGCAAAATTTTCTTCAGTTCATCGATTATTGTATGTGAATGTTAGTAAGAAATAGCCAAACAAAGCTAAAACACCACATACTGAATGGGTTGAGTGAAGATCAATTTAAAGCTGTACAGTTAAATGCAAAAGCAATCATCTGCTTTCAGTGTGTTTTGAGATAGAAAGATTGTATGCAAATTTCTTTGTGTGAGACCAGAAAAGAATTTGGGATTCTTTAATAGTTGCGTGTAAGAAAATTGATGTTGTTTGAGAGCCAAGGATTTGTTTCTTAATGCATGAATTTGAAGTCTTTTAGATGAAATCTATCCAATATGTATACCAAACACGCATAACTCAACATTCTTACATAATCTAGAAAAGACCTTCATAAATCCAAAAAAGTAAATAAGGTCTTGCAAAGCTTGCGAAAAGAATGGGATTTAAATGTTCAAGCTATTTTGGAAGCTAAGGACCTAGGGTTATATCCTCTTAATCTTCTGCTTGGTTCACTTAAAACATGTGCAGAATTCTTAGTCAAGTTAGAATAAGCTTTAGGAAGAACAAAAAACAATATAACTTTAAGTGTTGATGAGTAGGCAACAACAAGAGTACGTATTAAAACGATGAGAAAATTTAGATCTTTGAAAACAAAAAAATAAGAAAGAGGTCTATATGTTGTGAATGTAAGGAAAAGTGACAGATTTGCACCGAGAGCTTGAACAAAAAGGGGAGCTGAGGCGACAAAAAGAATTACTTAAGAAGAAGATCTGTAAGAGTAAAAGTATTATGGACAAACTTTGGTTCTAAAAGCGGTTAACAAAGTAAACTCAAGAAGTGAGCTTCTGTCTGATGGCAAGAGTAATCAAGAGTAAGAAAATTATTTAGAAACCCTAAGAGAATGTGGCACCGCAAATTAGAAGATGCAATAGGAAGACTCAAGCACCTGCAATAGGAAGACTCAAGCCACCATGTAGCAGCTATTTAAAGTTCTTTATTATTATGTCTTATCTTTCTCGTTGTAATTTAAGAACATGATCTCATAGAATGTTAAGCTACTAAGCTCTGATCAAAGAGAACAAATAAAAGTTAAAAAATAAAAATCAATCAAGCCATGCGTCCAGACCTTGTTTGCATGCCCAGAAACATCACACTTAGATGTACAAACCATGTTCCCAAACGCTTAATTTTTTTTTACCCGATCTTGACCCGAAAAGGAAAACAACTGGCCACTGATCATGACCATGGGCCCAAAAGCATTTTATACGCCACTTGGTGCATCTTAAGATATTCAAAGTATCACATGTACTTTATTTTGGATCGCGGTTCCTCTACTATAAATAGAATCCTCTAGCTATATTCCAAATAACTCAAGCTCTCAAATTTTTCTTAAAATATTTTAAAAATCATTAAGGATTTCAAAAAGCTAATCACTCTCTCTAAAGTTCTTTGAATTTTGAATCTCAAATATTAGGAAAGTTGGGATTGTACGAGAGAACATTTTCTTTAAGCATTTTCGCTTGGCAAAAGATTTGGAAAAGAGGGAGTTTACCGCAACTCCATTGCCAAAGTTTTACGAATGAGGGAAGGCTATTCTGCCTACGAAGGAGTACTCGAGATGAGTGCATTTCAAAATGCCTTTTTGTTTTACTTTTTAGTACATTTATTTTTTTTATTTTAACCTTAAATAATTTAGCTTAAATTCTTAATTTCCAAAATAATCAAAATTTAATTCAATGCCCCTCTTAGATATATAGTACCATAGGCTTTTATAGAAACATGTGGCATTAGAGTATGTATCTACATTAATAAATTCAATGATCAGTAGAGTAAAGATTCATTCTTTCTAAATGGAAATGTTCATGCGTTTGAGGGTACCTCCATTGTTTGATGGAATAGAATTTAATTTTCGAAAAATGAAAGGGAAAAGCATTCTTAAGTTCGTAGGGTATCACATATGAATCATAGTTCAAGAAGGTTACATAGAACCTTCTACCCACATAGTGAATAGACTAAAGAATCGTTTAAAGTCGTGCAATTAAATGTAAAGCAATCACCTATTTTTATTGTACTTTGAAATAAGAGGATTATATGCACAATTCTTTGTTCCCAAGCAGATTTACATTTGAGATTGTCTTATAAACTACCTATAAAGGCACAAATGATGTATGTGAGTTTCATATAAATTCTCTTATGCATAGTTATGAAATATTTCAGATGAATCTGAAGAATCCATATCATATATTTATATAAGATTCACAATAATCATTATTGCCCTTCATACCTTATAAAAAAAATTCAAAATTAGGAGTAATTAACATTCTATGAAGTCTTCCCAAAACCTAAATCCTATGGTACAAGTTATAATAGAAAAAAAGGACTTCTATACTTACTCTTTAGATTTATCACTGGGATCTTTAATTGCTTTTGAGCAACTTTTAGCAAGAAGATAATAAACACAAGATGAACTAAGGAGAAGGAAAAATGAAATGAACTCAATGTCGAAGAATTCACTTTTTTTACAAGAAGTTCAAATCAACCACAATGAAAAAGCATGGAAAAGACCATAGGAAGAAACAACAACAAAACAAAGGTAAACATAAGACATTAAATTGTAATTTGATAAAGCATTATTTGTTATAATTATAAGGAATGAGGACATATATGGATGTAGCCCTAGATTAAAGAAAGAAGAAAAAAAGATGAACATAGAGGAAACACCTAAAGAGAAAGAAAGGAGTAGAAAGAAGAGTTAAAAGAAATTTTTTTTGGGGCTAAGAAATCAATTTAGAATCAAAAGAAGAAGAATAGGCTAATCTCTACTTGATAGTAAAGTGTTAAGAGTAGTCAAACTCACAATCATTCGATTAAGAGGCAAAAGAAATAACTTAATCTGATTTAAAATCTATGCTTGAAAACATAATTGTTGCTTGTAATGCTCTCAAAAAATTAAATACATATTTGAATAGAGAATTAACAGAATTTAAATCTTTGGCTGAAAATCAAAATGAAGAAATTAAATCACTCATAAGTGAGCTAAGAAAATTATAATCTATAAGTAATTTTGAGATTAACAAAGTACTTTGTTTAATAAGTTGAAGACTAAATTAAGAGCTTACAAAACATTCTCTTATTTGCAAATATAACAGCACAAACTCTTAAGCATCAAGGTATTGTTTGCTTTGGCCTGAAATGTCTCACGGTTTTGCTCTTAGAAATTAACTTCCCAGCAGGTAATCCATCATGGGAGTGCTCCCACATGAGCACGCTTAACTTTGGAGTTCTTATCAGGAACTCCACCGTTATCTGAAAAAGCGCCTCTATATTTAAGAGTTTCACTTATTACTACTTAAGTGGGTCATCACAATCTCCCCAACTTAAGTAACTGACGTCCTCATCAGTATTCACACACAGATCCAAAAACCATCAATTGGGTAGATAGGACTAGAGGTGACCCCTACAGGCGTAAGAGGTACCCACAATTATGTAGCACCTTAACCATCATGGGTTCAAGATGCTGCTTACATGAAGTGGTACTTTGCCCTGTATGGCACTTAGCTCCTATCTAACACCCTGTGGTTTGCTCTGATACCATTTGTAACAGCCCAAACTCTTAAGCATCAAGGTATTGTCCGCTTTGGCCTGAAATACCTTACAGTTTTGCTCTTAGAAGATAACTTCCCAACAGGTCACCTATCCTGGGAGTGCTCCCACATGAGCATGCCTAACTTTGGAGTTCTTATCAGGAACTCCACCGTTATCTGAAAAGGCGCCTCTATATTTAAGAGTTTAACTTATTACTACTTAAGTGGGTCATCACAACAAATCTTTGGAAAATAGCTAAATGATGTTGCACATGTTGTGTTGTGGAGACTATTTTGTATATCATGAAGAAGCTAATGGTGCTTTGGTGAGCTTCCGGGATGTTCCAATGCGATTCGGAACAAGGTGTGAAGTCCAGGAACAACACAGATGCTGCACGCCGCAGGTCGCCTTGGCGATCCCTCACCCGAGACCGAGGCGCTATCGCGCGCTTCATTGGTAAGTAGATAGACAAGCGGGCGCTTTAGCGCGCCGCAACGAAAATCGATGCTGTAGCGCGCCGCAATGGATCCATCCCAAGACGCAAGCTATTCGAAAGGCAGGTGCTACCGCGCACCACAGTGGGTTCCATCCCAAAATGTGGGTGCTACCGTGCACCGCAGCGGGTTCCATCCCGAGACGCGGACACTACCGCGCGCCGCAGCGGCAGACCGTTTGAAATATGGGCACTACGGTATGCCGTAGCTCTTGGCGTAGTTCTGCTCCAGTTCAGGTTACGCCCTAAATAAATTTGAGGGCATTTTGGACCTTTCAAGATCAGAAATTGAGATAGGTACTTAAGCAAACAAGTTGGCAGGAGTTTATAAGATTGGCATTTCAAATTGGAGGTTGATTGCTGCTGTAAGGAGATCCCATGGTGAAGCCCTAAGGAAGCTACAGTGCAAGAAACCTCTTGCACGTTGGAGAAGACACTCCAAGTGGTGGCTGCTTCTTCTCCTCTCTGTGTTAGAGCAAGAGCTTGTATATTTCCAGTCAAGGATAATCTCTTTGTAACTCTGTAATCTTCAAGTTTCATAGTGAAATTTCTGTGGTGTGGCTTCATGATTTTTCCCGTTCTTAAGTTTTTCACGTAATTTTCTGTGTTTGGATGTTTGTATGTTTGTATTTATCATGCATGCGTGTATTGTGTGATTTTTTACTTGCGGATTTGTGAATTTGGATTTGCTTGGTAACCTCAATGCAACCCCGATCCTCAATCGAGAGCACATTAAAGTCACCTCTTTCACTGCTGAGAGTGTGTAGGATTACTAACAAGCGGTATCAGAGAGAGGTTACCTTGTTGGTCCTAGGGTTTGTTGTTTGCGAGGGAGCAATGGCCAATGAGATGAGACACAAGATAGAAATTCAGCTGAACGAACTGTGCATTTTGAAAAATGCAGATGTAGGATCTACTTTATCTGAAGAAGTAATATCTTCCATTGAAATGAGCCGATAAAAAACCTACAACTATGAATGATGAAGAGTGGGAAGCTCTTGATAGAAATGCACTTGGTTTGATTCGTTTATCAATGTCTTCTTCTGTTGCTTTTAACATTATTAATGAAAAAACTACTGTAGATCTCGTGAGAATGTATGAGAAGCCATCAGCTTCGAATAAAGTTTTCTTGATGAAGAGATTGTTTAACATGAAGATGATGGATGGCTATTCAGTGACTGAACACCTCAATGGGCTTAACACAGTGACAATCCAGTTAAGTTCGGTAGGCATCAATTTTGATGATGAGGTCCGAGCTTTGTTGTTCCTCTCTTCATTCTCGGACAGTTGGGATGGCTGGTTACAATCATCAGCAATTCATCAAGAAATGCATCGTTGAGATTCGACGACATTGTTAGGCTTGTGCTGAATGAGGAGGTGCAGAAGAAATCCCATGGGAAGGCATCCACCTCAGCATGGGAAGACAAATTGAAAAGAGATATAGTAGAAATAGTTCAATGTCTCAACGAGGAAAATCAAGACCCACAAAAACAAAGCTGGATTGCTGTAACTGTGGGAAGGCAGGTCACTTCAAGAAGGATTGCCTACCCTAAAAAAGCTAAGTGGTGGAGGTAAAATGATGAACCCCACTGTGAATATTTTAGCTGAGGAGGATCAAGATGCGTTGATCCTCTCACTTATCAACATGAAGTCCTAGGTAGTGGACTCGGGCTCATCCTTTGATGCAACTTCATCAAGGAGTTCCTTCAAGAATTATACCACAGGTGACTAGGGGGAAGTATATCTTGGAGATGACAAGGCTTGCGACATCATTGGTAGAGGTGATGTGGATGTTCGGCTACTAAGCGACGCAGTTTGGAAGCTCAAAGATGTTAGACATGTGCCATGTCTAAAGGGAAATCTGATTTTTATGAGCCAGTTAACTAAAGAGGGCTACAACACTTATTTTATTAGAGACTAGTGGACGGTCACCAAGGGTGCACTCATTGTTGCACGAGGCAATATGAAAGGTACAATTTACCTGATCAATAAAGTGTTTGATTCTATTACAGATGCAGAAGAGATAGTTGCAGATCTATGGCACCGGAGGCTTGGCCATTTGAGCGAGAGGGGGTTGAAATCCCTACAGTCAAAGGGGAAGCTCCAAGGACTGAAATCAGTAGACTTGGATTTCTGTAAAGACTATGTTGGGCAAACAAAAGATGGTTTCATTCTCCAAATTTAGAAGAGAGCTAAAAAGCAAGAAAATTGAGTTGGTACATACAAATGTATGGGGGCCAGCTCCTACTTCTTTCATAGGTGGAGCCACATATTTCATCACCTTCATTGATGACCATACGAGGAAGGTATAGGTTTATTTTCTAAAATATAAATTGGATGTGTTTAATGTGTTTGGAAAGTGGTTAGCTTTGGTGGAGAACGAGACATGATTAAAGCTTAAGTACTTCAGTGCTTAAGGTCTGATAATGTTGGTAAGTACTGTGATAGGGAGTTCAAAGAGTTATATGCCTTGAGAGGCATCAAGAGGGAGTTTACAGTCCCAAGAACACCACAACAAAATGGTATTATAGAATGGATGAACATGACAATCATAAAAAGAGCCAGTAGCATGAGATTGCATGTGGGTCTCCCAAAGCAGTTCTAGGCTGAAGCTGCTAACACAGCTATTTACTTGATAAATTAGGAACCTTTCGTACCCTTGAATGAAGGGATTTCTGCTGAAGCTTGGAGCATAAAGGAGGTAAAATTGAACCACCTCAAGGCATTTGGCTGCTCATCATATGTGCACATTGATGCAAGATCCAAGAGCAAGCTTGACGCTAAGGAGATCAAGTGCACATTTGTTGGATATGACGTGAGCGAATTCGGTTACAAATTCTGGGACAATCAAAACTATAAGGTCATCAAAAGTAGGGATGTCACTTTCAATGAAAGTTAAATGTACAAGGATTGCATTGGAGTCAAGACTGATTCCAATGATTCTTTAGATATTGAGCCCTAACATAAAGAAATTGATGACAATGTTGAACCATATGCTTGAGTACATGAAGAAGCTTAGGAGTATGTCAATGTTGAACCACAAACACCCATATTAAGAAGATCCATTAGAGGCACAAAACCACCATAGAAGTACACTCCTTCCTTATTTTACCTGTTATTCACAGATGGTGGTGAACCAGAAAGCTTGGATGAAGCACTTCAAGTTAAAGATTCAATAAAGTGGGTCGACTACAGTGAGATATTTGCCCCATCTGTGAAGATGACAACCATCGGGGTTGTGCTGAATGATGTTGTAGTTGAGGATTTGCATATGGAGAAAATGGATGTCAAAACTGCATTCCTTCGAGGAAAGCAGGAGGAGGAGCTGTACATGCAATAGCCTGAAAGGTAGATGGCTCAATAGAAGTGAAAAACTGAGTTAGTGTGCAACCTCAAGAAGAGCCTCTATGGTTTGAAGTAAGCGCCAAGGTAGTGGTACAAAAGATTTGACAGGTTCATGCCAGAATCAGGGTACAAGAGATATCAGGCAGATCACTATTGTTACATAAAATGGTGTATGTCCTCATATATCATTATGTTGCTATATATGGATGATATGTTGATCACAGAATCAAATATGGAGGAGATAAGTGTAGCTATATATTTCATAAAACTGAAATAATACTGAAATAAAGTATACGTACTGAACTAAAATAACTAATCAAAAATAGTAAAGCTGGAGGAGAAATCCATTAATACTCCATGAACTCTTGCATAACCTCCTAAACATTCTCCTGACCTGGCTCAACAAGCTGCTCAGGATCTAGCAAATTACCGGATCCTAAAAGTACCGCGTGTTAATCAATAAGTCTAACACATCAAAACTAATCTAAATAGTTCTAATTATTTACTTAACATTTAAATAATGTAAAATAGAATTGTAGAAAAACTGTAAGAGTAACTGAATATCTAAAATTGTATAAAACTAAAGTAAAGTAAAGCAGATAGTATATTGAATACTGAAAAAGAATAAAAATAGTATATAATCTGAAACTAAGTAAATGACATGTAAAATTATGCTGTATGTCACTGAAGTCCTAGATTTGTATATGCCATGATACTGTATGCTACTGATATGCAACTAAAATATCACTGAACTACTATGAGTTGTACGGTCTAATGTCTACATACATCTGATTAGGAAATATAGTTTACTGTGATGCTGTTGCATCCTGAATTTCCCTTGTTGATGTATGTAATATTTTTTAATCTCAGTATCATACTTATGTTCATGCTCATGTCTCTACACTACATATTTTAAAATTGAGAAATTCAGAAAATACTTTAAAATCAGATAATAAATCAAATGTCTCCATTGTGCAGAATCCATCTAAATGGATTTTGACTCCTAGTCCTAATTCCAATAATTAGTTTTACTTAGGATTTTACTTAAAATCATCAATTGGAAAGGTTATATACACATATTTAGTATGTTTACAAGAAAGGTGAATTTAATGCTTAGTTTGTTTAAGCTGCACCTATTGAAGTGATCTTTGATAGGAGACATCACCTGATGGCAATTTGTATCTTAAACTGAGGTATTAAATACCCTAATTGCAAGTATACTTAGTAATCTAAAGAGGGTGACTTGAATCACCTAGTTTGTTTGAAGCCACACCTATGGAAGCGATCTTCGATAGAAGGCATCACCCGATGGTGATTTTTATTCAAACAAACTAATATCTAAGTCCCTAATTATAAGACTCGTAGGAATGGATGATTTATTCTAAGTGAGATTATATCCAACTAAACTCGCAGGTAGAACACAGATATAATCATATATTAAAGTGAATTAACCAACCTGAATACTACTGAAGCGATCCAACACTATGGATATACACTACTATACTCAACTAATAATTTGAGTTCAGTCAATTCTATTTAATCAACAAGGATCACCAAAGCTATGAATTCAGACTCCATTGGGGTGAATCCTACACAAGATTCCAAGGGTGTGACCAAAAGTTCACTCAATATAGATTTCTACTATATGGGAGAATTATCATTCTAAGTATTTTGGATGATCCTACCATAAGGGTCTAAGATCAATCTTCTAAGGTTAAGAAGGATAATCTAAGTTCCTACCTTAATTTGTCATAATAAGTCCTTTCTACCTCAATACATTATCAATTAATAGGCTTAACCATTTTTGCACCATTAATACTAATGTAAGATCATAAAGATCTTACACTTATATTGTTCTAATTCATATAAATTCTTATGAATTCACCATTCTTATTCTTTTAAGTTTGAAATAACCAGATCAAATGGGTAACCCCACCTGATCAACACCTATACTACAATTATGGGATACAATTAAGAATATTATTAGGAGTTGATCACATTACAAATTATTATATTTTTATAGTTTATCTCATGCTAATAGTCTTATATATGAGAAAATCAAGGATCTTAAGGTACATGTCCAGATAATAAATCATATAAGTTCTCTAATAATCTTAGTACTTCTAATTCAATGTTTTTAAAATCAATGTCAAATTAGATATATTATTGGAATTATGCAAGTTGAATTGTCTTTCAATCAAGTTGATTGATTAAGTGATTAAGGATTTAGATCTTAATCAAATAGGTTAGGGTTTAACTCCTAGTCTTACCAAATTAATACCAATAGTTGATTTATAGATCAATGACAAATCAATGCATTATTGGTGTATTATTGATGGCAAATTTTAGATTTTGATTAAGTATCATTTACTTAATCAAATTCTTAAGATTCTTATGTTTAAATATAGTTTAATATCAAATTGAGTAAATCAAGGTGTCCAAATCAACATTAAAATTCTCTAACATACATAAACATGACATTAATTAAAGTAACAAGATTAAGACTAATCAAATCTTTAAATCAAATACAAAAAGGGATTAGCACTCGATTATAAATGTGAAGCAATTAAATTCTATATAATTTAGTTATTAAGTTCTACTTGGTCTCAAAAGAAATTAAAGATTCTAACATTTATATTTGGCACAAAATATTTAAGCAATTCTCTATGAGATTTATAACATGACATTTAGGGTAAAATGGTGGATTTTTTATTGAAATTCACATACACATTCATACAATGCTTAATTTTACTAAATTCAGGTTTAATTTTGATATATTTCAGCCCCATTATGGTCCTAGGGTCATTAGAATGCGAAAAATCACAAATCTGGGCAATTTTGGACAGTTCTGGGCACTTTCGGACATTTTTGGGCGCTATGGCGTGCTGCAGTGCTTTCAGGCGCTGCGGTGAATTTCAGTGCGGTGGCGCGCCACAATGCTTTTAGGCACTGTGGCATGCTACGATGCCAAAGTTCCCGAGAATTGGATGCTACGGTGGATTCAACCAGAAACTCGGGCGCTACGGCGCGCTGTAGCGCTCGACGGTGATTTCGCATGTCGAGTTTTTATTTTGTGGTCAAATTAAATATCTCAATTTTCTAATTAATTAAATATATTAAAATAATCTAAATATTCAATTGAGCTTCCAATCGCTCCAAATTTTTGAAGATTGACTCTAATGACTAAATGAACTTAATGAAATAATAATTAGGCTACAATTGAGCTAAGATTTGGCTAAATAACAACCTAGGGTTGTTATAATAAGGATGCTAAAAGAGCTTATATCAAAGGAGTTTGACATAAAGGACTTGGGGTCGGCCAAGCAAATTCTTGGAATGATAATCAATAGGGAAAGAAGTGCAAGAAGTTTGAAGCTGTCATATAAAGAATATGTTGAAATGGTATTAAAAATATTTAACATGAGTGAAGCAAATCAAGTGAGCACTCCCCTAGCAAGCCACTTCCGCTTATCAAAGGAATAGATGCTGAAGTCTAAAGAAGATAATGAGCATATGATAATGGTTCCTTATGCTTCAGCAGTTGAGAGCTTGATGTACGTGATGATATACACAAGACCAGATATTGCCCATGCAATGGGAGGGGTTAGCAGATTCATGAGAAACTCTATGAATCACCATTAGGATGTGGTCAAGTGGATCCTATGGTATCTGAAAAGTACAGTATGCAAGGACTTATGCTTTGGAAGATCTAACATTATTTTATAGGGCTATGTAGACTTAGATCTTGTAGGAGATGTTGATAGCAATAGAAGCACTACAGGTTATATGTATACATTGGGAAGTGCAGTGGTGAGCTGGATCTCTAAGCTACAAAACATTGTATCGCTATCTGCCATGGAGGCAGAATACGTTGTCATCATAGAGGCAAGTAAAGATATGATCTGGTTGAATAGTTTTATGGCAAAATTGTGCTAGGAGTAGGAAGATGTGAAGCTCTATAGTGATAGTATGAGTGCTATTCACCTAGAAAAAAATGCAGCATTTTATATTATGACAAAGAACATTCAACTCCATTACCATTTCATCCGAAAACTATTAGAAGAAGGACAACTTGGATTGGAGAAGATTCACACTTCTAAGAATCCAGTAGATATGCTTATAAAAGTAGTAACAATGAAGAAACTGAAGCTATGTGCAGCTCAAGTTGACCTCAGTATGTGAAGAGAGAGCGAGGGTGAGCCACACCATGTTCTTAATTGATAGAAAAAGAAAATGAAGAATCAAAGATGGAAGATGGGGTGATTTCCTAAAGGTCTCGATGTGGGATATTGTTATGTTGTAGAGACTATTTAGTCCATCATAAAGATACTAATGGTGCTCTGGTGAGCTTCCGAGATGTTCTTATGCAATTCGAAACAATGTGTGAAGTTCATGAACAACAAAAATGCTGCAACGCATCGCGGCACTCCACAGCGCTCCCTAGTGATACTTCACACAAGACGGAGGCACTATCATGCACCTTAGCTAACAGCAGATGGAGAAGCGGGTGCTTCAGTGCACCGTAGGGGAAATTGGCACTGCAGCACGCTGCCATAGAATTTGGCGCTGCAGCGCCGCAGCAGATCCATCCAAAGATGCAGGCTATTCGAAAAAGGAGCACTACCATGCACCACAGCGGGTTCCATCCCAAAAGGCAAGCACTATCGCCCACAGCAGCGAGTTCCATCCTGAGACGCGGGCGCTACCGCAGGCTGTAGCGGTAAGAAATTTGAAACACGGGCGCTTATGGTGCGCCTTAGCGCCTAGCAGAGTTCTACTCCAATTCAAGTTACGCCCTAAGTAAATTTATAGGCATTTTGGACCTTTTAGGGTCCAAAATTGAGCAAGGTACTTAAGCAAACAAGTTGGGAGGAGTTTACAAGGCTGTCATTTCATATTGGAGGCTAATTGCTACTGTGAGGAGGAGATCCCATGATGAAGCTCTAAGGAAGCTGCAGTGCAAGAAACCTCTTGCATGTTGGAGAAAACACTCCAAGTTGTGGATGCTTTCTTTCCTCTCCATATTAGAGTAAGAGTTTGTGTATTTCCAGTCAAGGATAAGCTCTTTGTAATTCCATAATCTTCAAGTCTCACAGTGAAATTTTTGTGGTGTAGCTCCGTGGTTTTTCCTGTTATTTGGTTTTCCACTAATTTTATGTGTTTGGATGTATGCATGTTTGTGTTTATCTTGCATGCATGTGCTGTGTGATTTTCTATTTGCGGTTTTGTGATTTCGGATTTGTTTGGTAACCGTCAACACAACCCCGATTCTCAATCAAAAGTGCACTAAAGTCACCACTTCCGCTGCTGAGAGTGTGCAGGATTACTAACAGTACAATGTCGGGTGGATCAACCTTGACCCGCACGGTACTGTAGACGGGCCCGCACACGCGGACGAGGTCGCATGCACTCCGGTGCTCATGTGCGCGTGCAGAGACTGCGATAAGCAGGTGTGCGTGCATATGGAAGAATATTAGAGTAAATAATAATTAATTTATTTTAATCTCATTCTTATTTAGCTAATTAATTTTTAATTAATGATCCAAATATGGTACAGTTATATCTTAAAGTCATCAAAAAAATTTGACGAATGTTCTGGTGATATCAAATTTTCAATTTGAGTATTATTTTCATTAATGACTTTTTGGTAACTTAAGTTAATCTCTAGTTAGGACAAATTAGCTCCAAATTAGTCCTACTTAATGAAAATAAGATCTAATGATAGGTCATAAATCAGTATATTCTTCCTAAAATCAATATCTTAATATTCTCTCTCTAAAATAAATATATACACATAAAACTATCATAAAAATCATGATATAAATTGAATATTTCTATCACAAACCGAATAGATGATAGAAATTATTATAAAAATTAACAACATTATTTCGTTTATACTATCATATTCTTTGACTAGAATAAACCATAATAATACACTTTACATGTAAATTATTGTATAAATGATGATGATAATAATAATATTATAATATTATTATTATCATTATTATCCCTACTTAATAATAATATTTATGAAACATTAACCCATTTGAATAGTAATATTAACCCTTAATTTTGAATGATTAAGTTAAATGGAGCATAAGATCTATTGATAGGTCTCAAATTAGTATATTCTTCCCAAAATTAATGAATTAAATACTTAGATATCCTAGTATATCCATTTGAAAAATATTGCAAAGCCAATAGTCTAAACCCCAATTCTTGATTGTAGTAAGTGAATTGTTAAGAAAGGTTTAAAGTATTAAGTATTAATCCTTAAAAGGAGTAGTGTATGGTAGAGGATCAATATTCTTATGTGTATAACATTCAAGCCAAGGTTAGTAAAGTGATAAGAGTAAGAGCTTATGATCCTTAAGAATTATTATGTTTTTGGTTGTGATTTAGAATCTTATAATGTTAGCCATCCACCTTAACATTAGAAGAGATTATAACTATTCAAATGGTTATCAATAAACGTAAGTTATAAATTGTAAGAACCATAGTTAAATTAAACCTTGAGGTAGATTAGCATAATTGTAATACTTTGAGGTAGAATCCTACACTTGTCTTTGCTAGTAAAGCCTAAGATTGAACTTACTTATTGTGGTAGCTAAACCTAAATAAGAGATAGGTTGAACTTATATCTTGTGGTAGTTAAATCCAAATGAAAGATTAAATGCTTAGTACTTGTAAACTTAGAATTATTAAAATATTATGAGTTCAAGTTTCCTGTAGCTTTGAAAGTCCTTGAAACCTAAAATAGTTTGTTTAGAACTTAATCTGTTAATAATGTTTTGGATTATCATACAAAAATGAAGTGCATACCTATGATCTTAAATTTTATTTCATATTAAACTTAGGAATTGATTGATTTGCCCAATAAGGAACTATAGAGATCAGTCTTATCTTAGGTAATTTGATAAGTATAGCTCATTTCAGGATAAACATCCCAATTCTATTGTATGTTATAAGTTAGCATTTGGACACCTTAGTTTGGGAGAATAAATTGTGAAATGATGTGTCTTTTATCCCTGTGCGAGGGGATAAGTGCAGTTAAGCAACTTAAGTGTCCAAATTCATCTTTCTTAGAACATGCTAGTTGTATGTATGCACTTTTAACTTACGTTCAATTATAATTTGACTCAAGATATGAAAATGTAGCCAGTTGATTAATATTAGTAACTAGATTAAAATGTGATAGATGTTAAGTATAATCATGATTTGAAAGATATGTAATTAAATAAGTTTTATGTGCTACTTCATGAATAACGTTGCATGGAATTAAATAGGTATATTAGGAAATGCCAGAGTAAAATAGTTAGATTACAAAGGGGATATCCTTTCTGTTAATTGATATTTCTATATTTTATTTATTTAATTCACTCAATTTTGGCATAACATAAATTGCATGAACACAAAATTGCATTAGCGGTGCGATTCAAAGCACACCTAAGATCAGTGGGATGCAGTGATGGCATCTAGGTTACGCATACATGTGGTATATACAACAACATATTTTGTGGAATATTCGGTTTATCATTTTATCCTTTTCAGTAATTTACTTACTATGGTTTATTTTTAGCAGTTAAGTCAGTTTATAGTTTTACTTTCAACAATTTTATTTATTGCATCTTATTCTGTTTTCAGTACTATTTAGTTTCAATTCTAGTTTAATTTTCAACAACCTCGGTTTATAGTCACAATTTTACTTTTAGTTTTATGCAATTTTGTTTTAGTATCACTGCATATTTTATTTTTATTTCTTGTTGTTGAAGAATATCCCTTAAATAGAAATATGTAGTCAACCTAAAATGTACATAGACTTCTTATTTAACAAAAGATTTCTCTTTTATTGGTTGTGGCCCTAGCATGTAAAACTGACATGTAAAGTTTGGAGCTATTTGAGGAGCCTACTTTTGAGGAGGTCTAGAAGCTTCAGGAGGAGGCAAAGAAGCCACAATTATAGGATTGCTGATTTTAGTTTTTAGAACATTATTTTCTGCCAGTGAGATGAGAGAGTTATTTTATTGAATCTTTAAAGATTTGGTTTATAATAATTATTTAACTCTGAATGTACTTTCATTTTTTTCTTTTCTGAGATGTGTGTTTATTTCAGCTTTTGTGATGAATGTTGTAGATAAAAAATAGAGTACTCACTGAAGAATGAAGTGCAATAATCCAACAAAAAATTCCCCTAAAAAATGATCTGAAATGTTTTATCATTCCTTGCACTATAAGTGATTAGACATTCTTTAGAGCCTTATGTGATTTAGGGCCTTTAGTGAATCTTATGCCCTATCATGTGTAAAAGGAACTAGATATTGATAGCCTGAAACCTATCTCAATTTTGTTGTAATTAGCTGATCGATCTTTTAAGAATCTTGTATGTATTCTTGATAATATTTTAGTTAAAGATGATAAATTTATATTCCTAACTGATTTTATAGTTTTGGATATCGAGGGAGGATATGGCAGGAGAAAATCAGAAAGTGCCTATTATTTTTGGAAGACCCTTTTTAGCAATATGAAAAACTTTGATAGATGTTGATAAGTGAGAGCTTATCTTGCGAGTCGATGAGGAGAAAGTAACTTTTAATATAGCTAACACAATGAAGCACCCCGTTGATATTGATGAAAGTTATTGGAATATTGAACTCATAGGAAACACATTTGAAGTAACCAAGAAGATATCTCTCGATCCATTGAAAATCAAGATTGTAAGGAAGTTGTTGAGGATCTAGTTGAGAAGCGAAGTAGAGTTATTCCATCAATTGAAAAGCCTCCATAGCTAGATCTAAAGCCATTACCACCACACTTGAAATACATATTGTTGGTAAAGGGTTCAACTCTTCCAATGATTATTTCGGTCTCTTTGAAAGACAAATAGGAACAATAGTTGAGTATGCTCTTAGCTAAGCATAAATTAGTGATATAATGGAGCATCACCGACATAAAAGAAATCAATCCCTCCATTTGCATGCATAGAATCTTAATGGAAGAAAATTTCAAACCATCAATTGAGCATAAGAGATAGTTAAATCCTAATGTTAAAGAAGTGGTGAGAAATGAAACAGTCAAACTATTAAATTTTGGCATAATCTTCCCAAATTCTGATAGCTCTTGGATGAGTCCCATTCAAGTAGTACCTAAGAAAATAAAGTTAACTATGATTACAAATAAAAATAATGAACTTATCCATACTAGGAAAGTTACGGGTTAAAGGGTTTGTATTGACTTTAGAAAATTGTACAACGTTAACCGTTAGGCTAATTTCTCTCTTCCATTACTTGATCAAATGCTCGATGGTTTAATCGGACATCCTATTTATTATTTTCTTGATGGGTATTCAAAATATAATCAAATTTTAATTGCCCTGAAAGACTAAGAAAAGACAACTTTCACATGTCCTTACAGAATATTTTCTTTAGAAGAATGCCATTTGGTTTATGCAATGCCCCAACAACTTTTCAATGATGCATGATGGCGATCTTTCTGACATGGTGGAGAATTTTCTTGAAATTCTTATGGATGATTTTTCAGTAGTGAAATCCACCTTTGAGGCATTTCTTGAAATTTTAGAGAAGGTTCTCATGCATTGTAGAATCAAACCTAGTGTTGAATTAGAAAAAATGTCATTTTATTGTAAATGAAGGAACTGTTTTGGGACACAAAATATTGGTGGATGGAATAGAGGTTGTTAGATCGAAACTTGATATGATAGAGAAGTTATTCTCCTTTTAACTGTAAAAGATATAAGAATATTTCTAGGGTATGCTAGGTTTTATAGGTGATTGATTAAAGATTCTCAATGATAAGCCTTCCACTATGTAGACTTTTGGCAAAAGATGCAATTTTCAAATTTAATGAAGCATGTTTGGGAGGTTTTAAAAAATTAAAAGAGGTGTTGATTTCAGTTCCTATAATTGCTACACCTATTTGGGAGTTCCATTTGAAGTGATGTGTGATGTTAGGGATGTTGTAGTAGTAGTTTTAGGTTAAAAAAAAAGGATTTTTTATTCCATTTATTACACTAGCAAGTAGCTTAATGATGCTCAAAAGAACTATTCTACTATTGCAAAAGAATTAATTGTTGTCATTTATGCTTTTGATAAATTTAGATCCTACTTGATTGGATCCAAAATTATTGTCTATACTAACCATGAAGCCATCGAATGCCTCCTACATAAAAAAGATGCAAAACTTTACCTTATTAGATAGATATTATTGGTTCAAGAATTTGATTTAGAAATAAGGGATTAAAAGGGGTGTGAGAATGTAGTATAAAATCATCTATCTAGGCTTTCCATTTGCAATTAGGACCAACTGAAGAAATTTCTGAGATTTTTTCTGATGAGCAATTATTTGCCATGACCATATCTATGTCACCATAGTATGCTGACATAGCAAATTACCTTTGTTGCAACATAGTTCCTTCAGAATTTAATTATCAATGAAGAAAAAAAAAATTTGAGTGACTTAAAATATTATTTGTGGTATGATCTAACTCTTTATAAAAGGTGCGATGATCAAATTATTCAGAAATGTGTGCTAAAAAATGAGACCACAGCTATCCCCCTTATTGCCATTCATCACCCTATGGTGGTCATCATGGTTCCAAAAGAACGGCTGCAGAAATCTTACAATCCAAATTCTTTTGGCTAGCCCTATCAAGGATGCATATAATTTTGTGAAGAGCTATAATAAATGCCCAAGAACTGGCAATATTAACAAGTCAGATTAGCTTCAACTGCAAGGAATTTTAGAGGTAGAATTATTTGATGTGTGGGGTATTGATTTCATGGGCCCATTTCTCTCATCTAAACACAATAGTTTTTTATTGGTAGTGGTCAAATATGTGTCCAAATGGGTTGAAGCAATAACATACACAAATAATGATTCAAAGACAGTGATTTCTTTCCTAAGAAAGAGTATTTTAACCCATTTTGGTACACCTTGAATTTTAATTAGTGATGGGGGAAAATATTTTTGCAATATACACCTTGAAAATTTATTGAAGAAGTATGGAGTAAGGCATAAAATAGGGACTGCTTATCATCCCCAAACCAATTGACAAGTGGAAGTCTCCAATAGAGAACTAAAATGAATCCTTGAAAAAATAGTAAATTATCATAGGAAGGATTGGGAATTAAAGTTGGAAGGTGCTTTGTGGGCTTATAGGAAACCTTATAAAACACCCATAAGGATGTCACCTTATAAGCTCATTTATGGAAAACCATGTCATTTGTCGGTAGAGTTGGAATACAAAGCATTTTTGGGTGATTAAAAAATTGAACTTTGATTATAAAACAGCAGGAGAAAAATGACTACTTTAACTTGATGATTAGAGGATATAAGAATTAACACCTATGAAAATGCTAAACTTTATAAAGAAATAACTATGAAATAGCATGACAAACATATCAATCCAAAGAACTATACTCCCAGTATGAAGGTGCTCTTATTTAATTCAAGACTTAAATTATTTCTAGGAAAACTAAAATCACATTGGTCAGGTCCATCCATCATCTCTAAACATAATTCTAATGGAGCAACTGGGGTGTTATCCAAGGATGGTGATTTCAAGGTGAATGGGCATAGACTTTTAAGACATATTTGGAACAAAAAACTATTCAAGAGAAAGAAAGAATTGCATTGGACAATCCCAAGACACAATAAGAAGATTGAAGATTGGTGGTCAGACTAAGGGCGTTAAACCAAGCGCTTACGAGAGGTAACCCGCCATTGCTATTAGGTTGCATTTTTTTATTTTTGTTATTTTTATTTCAGTTTTATTTTGTAATTTTTCTTTTGTAGCACAAAGCAACAATCCATTTTTGCATTTTCTCTCTTAAGTAAAGAAATCAGTTATTTATATTTTAGGATGCATTAACTTGTTTGAGAATGTGCTCTCTTACATTTTAGTGAAGTAATAAATTGTGAAAAGTGAGAAATGATCTAAGTTGTGATTGAATGTCAATTATAAAGTATATTTGAAACTTACTAGCTAGATAAATTAAGCTTTAGATGAATTAACCAATAATAAAAGTTCCTTGTCAATGTGAATGATGATAAAGACTAAGTGTGGGGGAGTGTAAGGTTGGTATGATGGGATGAATCTAACTTATGGATTAAGGTATGCTATGCTCCAAATAATTCTCATGAGTATGAAACCTCATGCTCAAGTGCATGATTCATAAAAAAAAAAGGGTGAGAATTGTCACTCATTACTTAATAAAGAGATGAAGAAAAAATGTCTCTCCTTAATAAAATATCATAACTCATGAGAAGGATACACATATGGCCCTTAAAAATCCTAAGCCATTTTTATACAAATTTCATTCAAATGACTAAACTCAAACTCACACCAAACTAACATAGATTCATAAATAATGATTTAAGATGATTGAGGGTAGCAAATATATAGTCTTAAGGGGTCAAGATTTGTAGGGATAGAGAATCTTGTACCAAATGAAATTCAAATCACAATAAGATCATTACTACACAATCCTCATATTTATAAAATTTTCATGAGTAAGATGAGAATTCCTTGTTCAAGCATAAACACATAACATTTATGATTGCATTCCATAACTTATCTTACTCAAGGATGAGCAAGAGCTTAAGTGGAAGAAGCCTATGCGCTCAAGTGCAGAACAGACCAACAATTCTGTACTCATGCGTGCTCAGGCGCCAGACTGACAAACAATTCTGTGCTTTAGTGCACTCAAGTGCAAGAGCAATAGAGATATATGCGCTCAGGTGCATTAATGTGACCTCAAGCACCAAGCTAGTCGAACATCACGCACTCAATGGGTGGTTTTGGGGTGATTCCAAGGCTAAATAAAATCCTCAATCAATTAAAATGAAAAAAAAGAAGGATTAGAGAGAAGAAAAAGAAAAGGGAAGTTAGGGTTCTAAGATGAAAACATTCCAACCTATGCTAAGAGTAACCCTAAGCATTCATTAGAGAACTGAAGAAGAGGGAAGAAGAAGAAGGCGAAGATGAAGAGAACTTTAGGGACTTTCCTATAATAGCATTTTCTTCACTTCCTTATTCTTTTCTTTTGACTTATCTTGTGTAATAGTCATGATGCTTTTAAAAATTATTTCAATCTTTGCTTGTGATTTATTATAATGGTATTCTAAACCCTCCCTCTTCGGGGAGGGTTAGGCTAGATCTATGTACTAGACCTTTCTTATTAAATGTTGAGCTTAAATTGAGTAATTTTGTGAATAAATGTTTGTGATGTGTTTATTGTTAGTCTTTACTTCACAATTATAAATTAGTGTAACAATCTTAGATTGTTACCATGGCTAATGTAACGCCCCATCCCGTCGCCATGCGCAAAAGCCAAGTATAATTTATAGTTCAGCGGCGGAACGGTACGTTACTCGGGAACAGTGGGCCACACAAATAAAACCCATCTTCCCGAATAGGCTAGAGAGATGAAGTCATACTGAAGGTCGCTGACTCGAACCCTAAGAGTAGGTTTGAGAGTCAATATCTAAGATAAGAATACTTATCTTAGGTATTAGACTGGCATGCACATAAGGTTCAAGGGAGCTAGAAAGAACACATGTACATTATAAAATATATCAGCATTTCAAGTACGTTGATCACATCACAATACTATGTATAGTAGTATAACAGAGTACAGAAGCTAAAAGCAAAACATCCAAAAATACATTCATCTCAAGCAGTAGTAAATATCCATCTCAGAAAAAAAAAGTAAAAATACATCTAGGATTTATTACAAACCATTTAAATGCAGGAATATAAAGAGTCTATCTAAAATGCGGAAAGAGCTAGAAAATAAAGGTAGGTGCTCGAATCTCTACAGCTCCAAATGCTCCTCCTGAGTCTCTGGTACGTCCTCTTGACCTGTCTCCAAGAACTGCTCAGGATCTAGCAAATTACCGGATCCCAAAAGCACCCCGTGTTAGACAAGAAGTATAACACATCGAAGCTATCTAAACAAGCTAAACTAAACATAACAAATATGCAAGGGCGTAAAGTAAAAGTGCAGGAAAACTGTAAAGGCAATAAATAACTAAAACTGTAAGAACTGAGTGAAATAAAACTGCATCAAAACTAAATACTGGAAGTAAATGTAAATATCCGATACTCGTAAAATGAATATGAGAGGAATGTCAAATGCTGAAAGGAATGCTATAAGCTACAATATATGCCACTGAAGCAATGCTCACAAATATGATACACCTCGGTATATCACAGAACTATCACTGAATATTTATGAGTAGTACGGTCCAATGAAGTACAACAGTTAGGAAGTAAGTATGGAGATGCAGATGCACCCTGAAATTTTCCAGTCTGTGTATATAACATTCCATATCTCATGCTGTATCACTGATAACCTTGTGTCACAACAGAAGGAATGAGTTCCACTCATGTTTATACTTATGCTTATGCCATGATGTTGAATGAATGAGAAATCCCAAAATCCATAAAAAATGTAGTAAGAAATAGTGATGAATCCTAAGTCTCCACTGTGCAAAATCCTGCTAAAATGATTCTGTTTCCAAATTCTAGATCAGTGTTTAGTTAAAGTTGCTTATTTACTTAAAGATCACTGGGCGGGGTGATTGTATACACATATTAAATATGTTGCAAAGATTGGACTTACAACATTTCGTTTGATTACGCCACCCTAATAAAGCGGTCTTCATTTGGAGGCACCATCCATTGATGGTTCTGTATCTCAAACTAAGCCTTGAGTCACCAAACTCACAATCATACTTAGCATCTTAAAGAAGGTGAATCCCGTCACTTAGTTTATTTGAGCCATACCTATTGAAGCGATCTTCGCTATGAGGCATTGCCCGTTGGCAACTTGTCTTTCAATCAAACTAAGGGATGGGCACCCATTTAATACTCTCTTAGGATCGATTGATTTACTCTAAGCAAGGTTATATCCACCTAAGCCTGCAGGATAGCAACAAAGATAAATCTCACTTAGAGTAACTCAACTAATCTCGAATACTAGTAATATAGGTATACTATGCTGCACTACCCAATAATCATGGTTCAATCAAGTCTATTTAATAGAATAAGGATTTCTCAGAACTATAAGTTCTAGACTAATAAGTAAGTCCTGTACAAGGGTTCACCGATCAAGTATGATCAAGGATCACTTAATAAGGATTCTACCATAAGGAGAAGCATCTTTTCCAATGCCTTAATGGATTACTACCATAAGGAGAGTAGATCAATTTCTAAAGTGATGGGATCTTCTATACTTCTACCTCAAGGGATCACACAAGGCCTCCTACCTCATGGTATATGAATTTAAGTCTTTTAAATATTTCAAGATGATCTCATGAAGAGATACTTAAGGTTCTCTCTTCTCAATTTTGATATTTACCTCTTAGGTTCTGTTGCATAATGAGATTTAGGATGATTAGATCAGATGATAAAGTCATCTGGTCACACTCAATCTAAGATCATGGGATCTAAATCAAACATATTGTTAAGGATTAGGTCACTTGTTTAATCAATATAATTTTAATCGTATTCTCATGCTAGTCTTCTTTCTTAAGAGAAAATCAGGGATCTTAAGATTTGATTCAGATGATAAAATCATCAAGGATTGTTATTGACCTTAGTTTGTCTAATTCAATGTTTAGTATCAATAATAAATCAAATGCATTATTGGAAAATGTTAAGTTCCTAGTTTTGAAATCAATTCAATTAAGTCAGGTATCTTAAAGATTTGGAGTCTCCTTAAGTAGATTAGAGTTTGATCCCTTCTCATGCCTTAAGAAAAATCAAGTTATTCATTTAAGATCAATGTCAAATCAGTGGATTAATTTTGTATTATTGGTGGTAATCTCAGACCTAGTTCAAGTCTTAAAAGCTTGACCCAAATCTTAAGATTTCTTAAGTTGATTAAGATGTTTAGGATTTCAAACCTTTAGATTCATTCAAGTATACTTAATAAGCTTATCTAGGTGAATTCACTATACTTTATTTCTGTTATAAATTAGATTAACAATCAAAGTTTATAAAACATAGATTACTTAATGTTAATCAAATCCTAATTCCACTCAAAAAGGATTAGCTCATAAGTACCAATCCAACCATTCAAATCACATGATATTTGACATGTAAGTTTTAATTAATCATATAAGAAATCTGAGCCTAAGTTTGCTAAGATCCAATCAGTATAAGTCCTAATATTTACTAATCATGATTTACCAAGATTAGGGCATAACTAAAATTACAAAACTCAGAAAAATATTTTGCTTAGCACATGAAATCTAATTGACATCAGTGAGCTAAGGGCACCCTAAACAATTTGGATGAGTAAATTTACCAATCTGCTCTAATTAAGATCCACTGTAATTAGGCAAAAATTAAAGATCTAACCATTAGATGCATGATTTAATTTTATATTTAGGTTCCTGAGATTTTTCTGATCATTTTCATATATGATATCATAGGATTTGGACTAGTGGATTAAAAGTTATTTGAATAATACATTCTGTATTTTTATTTAATCAAAATCCTATGATTTGATTAATCAAATTATTTTCCTTAAGGAAAATAATTCCATTAATTCGATTTTAATAAAACGGCTCGGCCCAGAATCGAAAATGCGCGGGTCGACCGGGGCCCGGGAGACCCGGCACTGTTGCACCGCGCGGGTCGTGGGTCGACCCGGCCCGCACAGTGCCGTCATCCCCATTCCTCCGTCCCGACGGGTAGGCTGAATTAGGGAACCCTAATTCCCAAAATTTTGGCACGCCCAAGCTACGGCTCGGCCAGCATTCGATCGCTACTCCATCACCATGGTCAGAAGCGTCGATTGGGACCCAAATCCCCTTGTGAGACGGTCTCGATCAGCCAGACCTTACTCACCCGAGGATTACGCCATTGAGCTACTGTGGGGAGACAATTCTCCCCACAGAGGCCATGCCAGACCCCGGGCTCGATCCCTACACCATCAGGGAGGTGAGGCGGATCGAAGCCCTCTGGTCCGGGGGTCTGGGGTGGCCTGGATCACTGGGTCCTTACTCGACCGAGGTGATCCAGAAGAAACTGAACCCGATCGATCGATTCGATCGATCGAGCTAACCTATACCCTAATTACAGTACAGCTAAGTTCGAAATGACAATAAGTAGAAAACTGCATCAAATGGAATAAGTTCTGAGCCTTATTGGCTCAGAACCTGCAACTGGGATACCTGGCTTTGCGGGACGGAGATGGAACTGGAAGACGGATCGTGGTTCACTGCCGCAGAGACTCTGGAAGCTCTTAAGGGTCCTAAACTCCAGGAGTAACCCTCTATCAGTGGTACGCAAGCTCAGGAGCGCCTGGGTGAAGCTTCGGGAGTTCGACAATGGCGACAAATTTTAGAGGCTACAATTGATCAGCAAGGATCAATTGAAGCGGAGCTGGGGCTATTTATAGCCTTGGCTGAGCTTAGGGAAGCTTCTGGAGCCACTGGCTCGGGCTGGGGAGGCCCGAGAGGGCGGGCCATGGCCGAGCTCTCGAAATTCCATTTCGAGCTCGGCCGAGTCGCAAGGCCCAATTGGGGTCTCATGGTGTTTAGGGGAAGACCAGCAATGGTTTGCTGAGCTGGAGGCGCGCGTGGGGGACAGGGGAGGCCACTGGCAGTACGGGGAATCTACCCTGTCGAGCGCGGCTTGGCGGAGACGAAGATCCACAGTGCGGGTGCGCTGTGGACCGTCTGATGCATCGATCTAGAAGACGCAACGGTCCTGATCCTCTAGATCCTAACGGCCGAACCAGATTAAATCTGTGTCGTAGGATCATTAGGGTTGATCTAACGGCAGACCCGCGGTTCTAAACCTAGCCGTCGGATGGAAAGGCGCGATGGCTAGATTTGAGGGATCCCTTTGTCGCGTGACCCGGGCTCGGCAGCGGATCGCCCGCGGTCCGCACAGCGGATCCCGGCTGTTATATTAGGTATTAGGGTAAAAATGCAATTATGGAAAGTTATAAGCCCTTAAGTGAAATTGAACCATTCTAAATTAAATTAAATTATTGCCTAAATGAATTCTAAATTGCACCAAATTTTCACTCTTAGCTAATTTGGGGGTGAGGAATCCAGAACTAAAATTAGATTTTAATTCTGAGGTTAAATTATTTTGGGTCTAGATTAAGGCATCTAGATTGATCGATTTACAAATTTGATTTAGAGAAGTCCAATGAACTTCAAGTCTTCTAGATTGGCTTATATTGATGATCTAAAAATAGTTATACTAAAAATTAAATCGAGTAGCTTATATTTGCATGGTAACAACCTAGGGTTGTTACATCTAATCTGAACCAAATTATTGCAAATTCTTATTTAATTAGACTCAATGTGTCATTAAAACCTAATCATAAAAATTTGGGATCCATCGAAGCTCAATTTGATGAATTGGCTATTTTGTAATTTATTGACCTAGAAAATTAGCAAAATTAACTTGATCTCCTAATCAAAGCTTAACTTCAATTTTGAATTCCTCAGCCTCAAATTAGCTAAGGGTGATCTCTTGAGAAATTTTAGAGATCATTTAGACCTAATTAGAATTATTTTATAACATAGAAATTTAAATTAATTAAAATTAATTTGTAATTCATTTATTTAAATAAGTAACGGTCTGTTTCTGAAAAAATGGAAGAAAACCTTGACCATTGTGTGAACCTAAGGCCCTAGATCAAACAACTCCCATCTTCACTCGTTTAGATCCTTTGATAGCCGTTGGATGACATCCGCGATCCAATGGATGTAATCACTCGTGTGTTCAGCCATTAGATATGGGCACATCATAGTCATCCCATCCAAGCAGTTGATCAATTAGATAACTAGAATAATTTGGAGTCCTGTTCATCTTCATCCTCACTTCCCGATCGCACCTGAAAAGACTCCAATGGCCTACTACCATGGCAGTACGTGTAAGATCCTGACCCCCCTCCTTCCATGTGCTGCAACAATCTAGTGGAGGTAAACTCCTGGGTCTATCCCTCACTGGCTGAACTAAAAGTTCATCCTTCTGGCTAACAAAAGAAGGTTAACCTAAATCTATAACAGTATCCCTCAAGCTATAAATAGTCCTTATAACTCTTATTAAGCCTCTTTGCTCACTGAGAGATCACCAGAATCCCCAATTTTACTCAAGTTGAAGTGCTGCTCTTCTTGCTAACCAGTCGGTGGTCATCGAACTTCAGCTATCCCTTCCAAAAATTGCAATGGGTGAGGTTTGGTGTTCAAAACCCCATTCAAATCTTGACAGTTAAGGGAAGCTCCTACCTTCAGATCCAGCTCCCAAAACCCTAGCTAAGGACCCCCAATGCTCTGCAACTCTTTAGTCTCAATTCAGGTACTGTACCACTCCTCACATTGAGCTTAATCAGCTCAATGCTAGTCAATTACTCTTGTTTCATTGTTGTGATGACTTGGATGCATTCTAAAACCAACTAGTAGTCGTAGGACATCACCTAGGGTCGACAAAAGAGCAGTGCAAAGCACTATCTAGGTAGGGTTGTCACCTAGTGAGGACACTTTGTCCCCTTAGTGGCAATTAACACCCCATTTGGGTGTCTAATTGCGGTGAGGTGCATCTCATGTCGATCCCAATCAATCAATACGGTGTGGGTCACTAAGTGTAATAATCCAATGTTATTACCCAGCTTAATTTTAACTTAATCATATCTCAATTATCATTCAATTAAGTTCATCCAGCCATTAGAATCAAACTCTAAAAATTTAGAGCAATTCAGAGATCAATCAAATTTTTTGGATTATTTTAATATTTAATTAATTAGAAAATTGAGGTTTTTAATCTGACATCGAAATCAAAATTCAACTTCACTGTTGCGATCATTACCCCAAATTAGATAGGGGTGATGCTTTGGACGCGTTTGGAAGTCATCGGATTTTCACGAATATTTTAATATAATTAAATACCCCGAAAATTAGTATAATTAAATAATTATCAAAATCAAAATCTGACTTTGCCGTTGAATTCCTCACCTCCAAATTAGTTAGGGGTGAATTTTTGAAATTTTTCGAAACGCGTTTATTAAATTTGAATTTTTTTGAGAATTTAGAAAATAATTAAATAATTGTTTATTTAATAAATTCATTGTTATTATTTTCCCTGACCCGCCTACTTTCCCTCATTCGGCATCTCCCCCTCCCTAGCATGCGCATGAATGGCTGAGGCCATCCCTCACCTCTCCATTTTCTTCTCTTAGGCCATGCTTACCTTCTTCATCTCTCCTACTTTAAGAAGGAGCTCAAGCTCCTTCTTCCTCTCTATTTTGCAAAAGCTAAAGCCCTAGTCTTCCTCCTCCCTTGTGCTGAAGAAGAACAAGTTCTTTCTCCAAACTTTTTGAGTCTTCTTCTTCCATTTCTAGCAAAGTCAAAGGTACCCTTTTGCTCACGCTTCCTTGTGCTCTCTTCATTTGATTTATCAAGTGCTGTGATTAGTATGTTCATTAGTCATTGTATGGATTTTATGTGTGATCGTCAAGTTCCAATCGAACTCAAACGAGTCCGGTCGAAGTTCGTTCTCCATTAGAAAAACTATTAGAAATCTGGATAATTTCTGTATACTAGTAGCTAGAAGTTTAATTTCTTCTCATTATAATGATCAGTTCATGCCAATTTTGATATTAATGGAAAGGTCTCAGAATGACCTTTCCATCGATATATGGCACCTCTTATAGAATGCTCTGGATTGAGAGTATTTGAGCTCAAAATGAGATCCTTCACAGTTTTTGCACAGGAAAAATTAGGTTCTTTATAGCATGCGCTAAAACCTCTCATGTGTCTTAAACATTTTGTGCCAAATATTAAAGAATAAAATCTTTGAATTCTTGTATTGACCAAGTAGATCTTAATAACCAAATTATATGAAACCTAAGTCCTTTAGATTTGTAATCAAGTGCTAACCCCTTTAGTTTGATTTAGATATTAGTTAGCCTTAATTACCTTCTATTTTATATCACTTTACATTCCTATACTTTCATAGTATTAGGAAGAATATTAGAGAACTTTAATATTTATTTGGACATCTTGATGCACCTAATTGACATTAAACTATATACAAACAATGTATTGATTTGAATCTAAATCTAAAATTTGACATCAAAAATATACTAATAATGTATTGATTTGTCATTAATCTATAAATCAACCATTGATCTTAAATTTTGATAGGGCTAGGGGTTAAACCCTAATAAAGATCTAAACCTTAATCACCTTAATCAAGTAACCTTGATTGAAAGATAATTCAATTGACATGATTCCAATAATGCATATGATTTGACATTCATCTTAATTCATTGAATTAGAAGCGCTAAGGTTAATATTAAACTTGTGTGATTAAATATCTGAACTTAACCCTTAGATCTTTAATTTTCTCTTATATAAGACTCTTAGCATAAATCTAATTATAAAATTAAGTTGATTTATCACAAGATCAAATCCTATAATACTCTTGATTATACCCCATAATTGTAATATAGGGTGTAATCGAAGGGTCTAACCATCTGATATAACCTTATCAATTCAAGTTTAATAAGTAAAACTTGCAAATTTTTAGCATGTATGCTAGATGAAAGCCTTAATAGAAATATTAATACATTGAGGTAGGAAGGACTTATTATGATATCTTGAGGTAGAAACTTAAATGATCCTTCTTAACCCTAGAAGCTTGATCTTAAATCCTTGTGGTAGAATCACCTAAAATACTTATAATGAGATTTCTTTAATGTAGTAGTAACCTATATTAGGTGATCATTTGGATCACATCCTTGGAACCTTGAATAGGATACACCTATTGTAGTCTTAATCTCATAGCCTTAGTAATCCTTATTGATTAAATAATATTGATTGAACCCAAGTTATTAGCTTAGTTTAGTTGTCTATACCCATAATGCTGGGTCACTCAGCAGTATTCAGGATTTGGTTGATTTATTTTAATATAGGATTATACTTGTGTTTCATCCTATGGGCTTAATTTGATATAGTCCCACTTAGAATAAATCACCCAACCCTAAGAGTAGTATAATTAGTAACTTAAATCCTTAGTTTGAGATAGAAATTGCAATCGGGTTCTGCCTCCTATCATCATGCACGTCAATAAGTACAATTTAAGACAAACTAAGTATCTCAAGCCACTCTTCCTAGAACATGAGAGATGTTTAATACGCGTCTGCGCTTGCACGCAAGTGTACGTGGTCTTAAGTAATAATTTGGAATGTGAGTTCCAAGATTTATCATCCTCAGGGAATCGGGTATTTTGTTACTAAGGTATATCTACATTCAATAATATTTAAACAATACATATTTTGTTGATTTGGTTCCTAAACAAGCACAACAAGTCTTGGTAGAAAGAACTATGATAAAAAGGAGAGGAGAGTTGGGTTTCTTATAAGATAAAATGTTAGAGACTCATATAAGATAATTCCTCAAGCATTGCCCTTTTTCATATAATTTTGCATAATTTAATCAAGTGCACATTGTCCTCCTTAGACTTTAACTCCAAGATTTATAAGTTCAAATCTTGTGCTTAAAATGAACACATAGTCAATTCTATTATAGCATAAAGACCCTCATAAAATTTTAGATCATTGGATTTCCTCTCATTTCTAGATTATAGAATTGAGAGTTATTTCTTTATTTAAGATCTTGCAAGCATTGATTCCACTGAGAGCATCATGCGTATCATGCACAGTTCAAATAAGGAGATGACTAGTTTGGCTCAATATGCTATGTCACATCACACATGAGCTCTCAATAAGTCATCTTCCTCCCATCACGTATGCTGGTCTGCGGAGCTCATTTAGTGGGACTCAACTCATATGCATCAAAACCTTAGTTGAGCATAAATCAAGGTGCACTAGGCTCAAGAACATCTTAACATAGTTCTAAGCTCCTATGCACTTAGGATTCTAGCTCCAAACTAAGGGTGAGCTATAGAGCATAAGACTTTTAAGTCTTAATGTCATTTTGTTCCTTCATCATTTAGTCCACAATCAAGTCCACAAATAGTTCTTTTTTATTTCCTTAACAAGTTATTCATTTCATAAATTTTCATTAGAAGCTTGAGGAAATTTTCATACATAATAGTCCCTTACAAGACATGTGGGATTTGCCCAACCCTCCCCAAGAGAGGTTTTGCTCTCCATTACACTAGAGGTAAAGAAAAACACATATATGGATAAAGACACTTTGATGATCAACTAAGAAAAAACACAAAGACAAGAATTAGAGATTACTAGGAACGTTCCTTTGATAAAGTTCTCTGATTTTCTCCACTTCTTGTTATCGGTTGTTTCTCCTAGGTCCATAGTGCTGCCATTCTGCATTCTTCTCCTTAGCAATAGGAGTTCTTCCACCCTTGGAGAGTTCTCGTTCTCTTCTATGCAGCCCTCTCCTTACTTAGAAGTTTGAAAGCGAAGTTGGGAACCCCTCTAATGAATAGAAGAGCTATTTTTATAGGAGGGGTGCACATTTATTTTCAGCCCTTTTGAAATCTAAAAATTGATTCAAAAATTCAGCCATCATTGCTAATCCAAGTGGAGCTTAAGGTGACATCTTCTTTTCCCTTTTTTAATCTTTTATTTTGTTTCAAATCACCTCCTCCCAATTAAATAACAAGCAGCATGTCTGGAATGGTTAGAAGAAAAGATCCAGATTCTGGGTCATATCCCAGTTGCATTTAATGTTCTAGATAGAAATTCGGCACCCGCTGTAGCGCGTTGTGGCGTGCTGCAGCGATCGAGTCTCATATGTCTTCCCACTGTGACGTGCTATAGAGATTGAGCATTGCAAGTTTTCCTGCTATGGCACGCAGCATCGATTAAGTCCTGCAAGTCCTCCCACTGTGGTGCACTACATCAATCGAGTCCCACAAGTCCTCCCACTGTGGCGCGCTACAGCGATCGAGTCCCGCAAGTCCTCCTGCTATGGCGCGCTATAGCGATCGAGTCCTGCAAATTCATCCGCTGTGGCGCGCTATGGCACGCTGTAGCGGTGTTTTTTTCTAAAATTTGCAGAAACATTCCAAAATTGTCCAGAATTTGTTGAGCTTGTATTTTCCCTAAAATTACACAAAATTTATCAAAGTAGGCTGATTCTAACATAGATTTTTATGAAAAATTCCCTTATATAAGAAGTAAATAATGGATTCATCAGAACACTAGTAGTATGTTGTGATTAGGCAGATGAAATCCTTGGTTTGAGATATAAACTGTGACTGGGTTCTGCCTCCTATCGTCATGCGCGTCGATAAGTGCAGTTTAAGACAAACTAAGTATCTCAAGTCACTCTTAATAGAACACTCAGTATACTTGTGGTTAGGGTATTTATTATCTTAGTTTGAAATATATACTGCGATCAGGTTCTGCCTTTTATCGTCATGCACGTCGATAAGTGTAGTTTAAAACAAATTAAGTGTTAAATTCACCCTTCTTAGTGACATATAATGATGGGTATATAACCTTCCCAACTAATGAGTTTAAGAAAAATCCTAAGTAAAGCTAGTTATTGAAATTAGAACTAGGAGTCAAAATCCATTTGGATGGATTCTGCACAATGGAGACACTTGATTTATTATCTGATTTTAAACCATTTTTTGGATTTCTGAATTTTAAGTCATGTAGTGTAGAGACATGAGCATAAGAATAAGCATAATGAATGAATATCGGTGATAATTTATGGGTTATTGAATGTTGCATACATCAACAGGGGAAACTCTAAATGTTTAGACATCACAGTAAATATATTCCCTAATAGGATGCATATAGGCATTGGACCATATAACACATAGCAGTTCAGTGATAGTTCAGTTGTATATCAGTGGCATATAGTATTGTGGCATATTCAGATGCATAATTGCATATAGCATACAGCATAGTCTTACATACTATTACTCAGTTTCATATCCATTACTATTTTTATTTACTTTTAATATTCTATTTCCAGTACAGCTTTACTCTACTTTACTTCAATTTTGTACAGTTTTAAATAGTTTTATACTTTCATTTACCTTTACAATATTTTTGCAATTTTATTTACATTATGTAAATGTCAAGTAAATAATTAGAACTGCTTAGATTAGTTTTGATGTGTTAGACTTATTGTCCAACACGTGGTACTTTTGGGATCCAGCAATTTGTTAGATCTAGAGCAGTTAGTGGAGCCATATCAGGTGGATGCTCAGGAGATCCAGGAGGAGTTCGTGGAGCACTAGTGGACTCTTCCCGAGCTTTACTATTTTGCTTAGTCTATTTCAGTTCAGTACTTAGCTTTTATGTCTGTATTTCAGTAAACCATTTGTAATAATTCTGGATGTGTTTTTCCTTTCTTTTCTGAGACGAATATTTTATTCAGCTTCTGTGATGAATATTTCTGGATATTTGCTTTAACTTCTGCACTCTTTTATGTACTATTTATTCTTAGTATTGTGATGTGATTAGTATATTGAAAATGCTGATATCTTATACATATATTGGATTCTTCATATTGTATTCTAAATCTAATGTATGTATTTATCTAATACTTAGGATAAGAATACTACTCTTATCTTATGTATTACCTCTCAACCCTCCCGTGGGGTTAAGTCAACAGCCCTTCAGATGGGTTTTGTTTGAGTTATTTGGGGAGATGGGATATTCTTTCCCGAGTGGCGCACCGCTTCGCTACCAAAATTGATTATAATTCTCTTTTGTGCGCGGCGACGGGGCGGGGCGCTACACTAAGTCTAAGCCATGTGGTTGGATTCTACTTGAAGCCTCCATAGTACTGAACAATATTGGGTTTAAGCAACACACCATTGATTTTTCCACCCCCAAGCTTAGCTATCTTAGGTCTTCGCTCTATCTCGACACATTAAACATGCCAAGATCGAGTGCTAGCCAATCTGTTGCCTCTGTGTGGAGAATCAGCTCCCCATAGTAGAACCTAGATCTACAGTAGGGCCAATTTAGGATATCATCCAATCCAGAGATCTAGGCGCTCCCACAAGGGGGTTCATGGTGGAATCGGTGCATTTGGATGCAATGAGCTTATTTCAGTTGAAACCAAACCATGTGGTGTTCTGAGCATCTTGAATTCGATGCTTCTTCTTAACTTTAGTAGCTCATCTGTCAGAGACCCCCACGCAAAGATGAGGATCAGCAATAGGTTGGGCTTAGGATCAGCAACATATTGGGTTATTAAAATAACCCAATTAATAGCTTTTATATTACTTATGTAAAAGTTAAAATAATTCATAAAGCCTATGATTCCTTAATTAAAATAATTCTATTTAAATTATAAAAATAACTCAATCAATTTAAATCCAAATTAGGTGATCTAATATATCATTTTGATTAGAAAATCATGAGGAATAATAAACTGCAAAAATATTTAAGTTTCTATGAGTAATTTTCTTAATTAAGCCTAATTACTCCAAAAAAAGGACTAGTGAATATTAAGCATATTTCTTAGCTGAAATTCATGATTAAGGTTTTTAATTCTTCATTAAGTAAAGAAGAACATAGATGGGAAGATCAAAATATTTTTTGGTGGTTAATTTCTTAATCACTCACTAATCTCCCTAAACCATAATTAGCAAATACTTAAGTTAACTAAGCTTTGATTTTGGAGATTTTTGCATCTATTGCTTTTTTAGTTAGTATAGAGTTTATTCCTAACCTAAAATTTCAATTTCCATAATTTAATTTATTAATCCCTTCTTCATGAGCTCAAACCCTAAACCCTAATTAAAGCTCACTAATCCAAATTCTTAAGCAAGTTTAGTGCTTAAGGTGTTAATATTCTCCCTAGATAGTGAAGAACCGTTTGGCATTGCTTAGAACTTAAAATCAACATTTAGATCCTTAATAAAGGGCATTTTGGCAATTATGGCCAAATCTTGTTTAAAGTACATTTAGAACTTCATAAATCTATTATTTGCCTTTAAACCTAATAAGTTAAGTATTTGGAATCTTATTAATGTTAGTTTGATTTATGGCTTAACGCTAATGTCCTAACTCTAGCTTTGCCCTAAATTTACTAAGTTAATTAATTATGCTTAAGTGTGGATTTAGGAATCCACGTTTCCTTACTTAAATGCTTAAGGAGATTTACCATATAAGTTATAATGATTATAATTAATTTTAGACTCTTATATATCTCCTTAAGCTGAATTTCTTTTAAGACATAAATAAATCCTTTGGTAACCCTATAAGTGTTCTAATGATTAAACCTTCTAAGTTTTAGTTGTAAATCTGCACTCAATGCTCCTTTAGTTTAATTCTATTGAGTAATGAAATTACTGAATAGATTGTGCCATACTTATAGAATAAAGCTTTTAGTTAATTTTAACCCTTATGAATCAATTTTGATTATTTTGTTTTTTAATCTTAGATAATTATCCCTTCTTGTAAGGCTAGTAATTTTTATCTTATTATGTTTGATTACACTCAATAAGATCTCTTTAATTTGTAGCATTGGAAGGTTTATTTAAGGAATCTTAGACCTAAGATACTAGTACCTTGGATTAAGAGGTTTAAACACCATATTTTGGAGTTTTAGCCTGCAATCTCTGAATCTTAATTTGTTCAATCAAGATTGGTTTGGGATAATAAATACATCAATTATGACAATTAATTTATTTATTCAAGTTTGTAGATGATATTATTTGATTTTGGATTAGAACTTGATTAGTCCTAATGTTTAACTTTATAGGACCAGGACTCTAAGATTATATTGGATAGTATGATATTGGAGATCTTGGACTTGTATATTTTTAGAATAGTTAGAACAAATAAATTAGAAAATAAAGGATATCACATATATTAATTAGATTACTACTTAATCCTTATTTTGAATGCTCTACTTTACCTTTATTTTGAGCCTTGTATCCTAATGTATACTTAGTTGGGATATGGAGTATTTGATGAATATTTCATACTAATTTTGTAAAGCATGTCATTAATTCATCAATCATCTTAGAACTCATTAAATAAGATAAAAATTCAGTGGAGTGTGTTCTAGTTAGTCTACCTTCTTAGTTCTTATTATTGTAGAATTGACTCAGATTTAGCCATTAGTGGTCTGGATGATACATATACAATTCTATAGTCCAGCTCGGATCAAGCCATGAGTGGTCTAGATAATACATGTGGGAATTTCAGTTTAGTGGATATGTGTAGCCATTACTATTATGATAGGCTAGTCTAGGCATACATCCAATTAAATGATGGATTTAGTTCAGTTTATATACAGTACAGCTCAGCTTAGTTTAGTTCAATTTATAGTTTTGTAATATTTTTTGTATTTTTATGCTTTTAGTAGATTTTTTGGAATTATTTATATATATGCATATTAGTATGTTAGATTTTCAATTCTATCATGCACATTTTAGTATTTTGCTAGTATGTTCAGCATGTTCAATTTTGACCATATCTATTTAGAATTGTTCTCTCATACCTATATCAGTTTTATATACATATTTGCTTGAACCTTTTCTGCAGTAGTTGGATTTTAATTATGTTACTTTACTTGCCTCATTTTTGTTAAGTTATAAATGTTGTATTTATAACTCTCCTATTTCACTGAATGCTTGTTGCACTTAAAATGCTTAGGTTAATTTGTGATATCTTAAAATTCAGTAATTATTTATCAGCCTAAAATGTACTTAGATAATTTTTCTAATATAAGTTCTTTTTCTTTTCTTAGCTGGGACCTAGCATGTAATAACTAACTTGTCAGATCTATAGTTTTTTTAGGAGTATGCACCAGGTGAGGAGCAGGAGCAAAAGGATGATCCTACTGTGAGTGTTTAGCTTTAGTTGCATTTTATTTGGAAGAGAGTGATCTTTAGTTTTTCATTCTCTTTATTTTTATTACATTTTGGTATGTAATAATTAAATTCAATATTATATGTGTATCACCCCAATACTGGATTAAGTAATCTAATCCAACACTAGGTGTCACTGTAGTACTTAATACTGGGTTAGTGAGTCTTAACCCACTATCAAGTACTACGGGGGTCTGAGGATCTATAAAGTGAAAAACTAGATGGATAATATATCATAAATATATACCATTCTATATATCTAGAAAAGAAAGAAAAAACACATTACATAATATTAAAGTAAGGCATCTAGAGTTAATTGAAGTTATACAAATATTAGACATAAAGACACTTGTCCTCACATGATACTAAAGTAAAAAAAATGATAGTAAAAGTAAGGTCTTCATGCTGCAACTACTAGGCATGATCAACCTCAAGTAAAAAATCTACTCCAATCTCCTGATCTACTATATTTGGTATTTAATATTGTAGAACACAACCAACCAAAGAAAAAACTAAGTTATCAAACTTAAAAAGTCTAAGTATATCTTAAGGCAACTAAGCTATTTCTTAGTGGATATCACATTAGCCATTTACAATTATTATAAGTGGAGCACAAAGCAGTAAAAAGGGAAAAATAAATTAATAACTACAAGTAATAAATAAAATGGTAAATGTCATAAAAGAGAAAAGCTAGTACATAACCTACATCAAATATGCAAGTAAGAAAAGCATGTATAACTATACATACAAGTGTTCAATAAAATAGTAGAAATATGTACAAAGGACATGTTAAGTAAGCAGAGAAATGTAAAGAAAATGAATATATACTAGAATACACTGTAAAAAAGTAAATAAAAGAATTGTAAGTACAAGTAAACATTATGTATGAAAGTAAGGAGATCTTAGTCTCAATGACTGAATAAATTGTAAATGTAAGGAGATCTTAGTTTCAAGAACTGCATAGACTATAAATATAGTCATAAAGGATTGTAACTGTTATTGTATTAGATTTATCTTAATTTAAATATATGTTTTGTTTTTCAAAAAACAAAATTACAGAACAATGAGGGAACAAGCACATCTGCTCAACCATAAGAAAGCAGGGTTTCCCATAAACACGCACATTTCCCCTCATCGGACATGTGTGGTCTCATAATTACTCCATAGTCTTCCCTAGCTCAGTATTAGTTGTACAGTATGCACCATATAAAACCCCAAATTAAATGTTATATGTTTAATTTATGCACAATATCCTTAATGAATGTTTTCAAGAATTTAGTCTCAATGTGTTACATCATTAAATGATGCTCAAAGCTAATGGTGAACCATGTGATATCTGTTGTTTTCAACTTTAGTTATTTATCCTATGATTTGGACTAATTAATCCCCTCAATTATCAATTGATACATAATAATATACAATTTAAATGAGGTTTTGAAAATAATAATTTGATTAAGGTCTTATTTATGTGACAAAATACTTTATAGATATAGTTGCAATGTTACAAATGAATATCCTATCATATTGCTAATATTACAATTATCTAAACTATCTCATATTCTATGAGTCTCACTACATAGGCTATAGGATTTCTATGCCTACTCTATTCAACTTTCTAAGTTAACACTATTCTCTAATCACTCTATCTCACTAGCACCTTAAGATTCTATGCTTGAGAAGGTTCTTTTATCTAACCACTTAGGTTGTCTTAACTTTAGATATATTACTAGTGGTTTAATGCTAGATTATCCTTAATCTTACTGGTGTGCATGAATACTAGCCTATTTTAGGCAAGACTTAAAGGATTGCATTACTTAAGTTATAGTCATCTAAATTTATCTCACATAAGTTTATTAATCTAAACATCAAGTTTCTTCTCTTGATCCTAAGGTTCCAAGTCTTAATGCTATGGACATTAAGTCCTAGGTGTTTACTATGATGATTAATACTTAAGGAATTCTAAGTCTTACTAATGTGTTATCCTAGTGATTCTAAGAACCACACTTAGCATAATATGACTACTTATACTCCACTAACTAAGTTGTCCTAGGCTACTTAGATCACTTACTAGACCCTAGTGGGAACTGAACACTAGTTAATCACTAATCTTTCTAAGGTGGTCCCATCTTAACATCTCGTAAGCCTTCTCTTAGTCGTAAGTGCTACACTAAGAAATTTTCAATACAACTCTAAGTAATTCACAAGATCTAGATATGAAATATAAATTCTCTCTCTTAAAAGTTAGGATCCAATCTAAGTTCATTAATACTATGCCAATCCATTGAAGTAAGCTACTATGTGCAAATATAGTTTTTAAGAAAGTAATCATCTTATTAGGAGTTATTTAGAAGAAAAAAATAATATATAATTATAGATTAAAGTTGAATTAAGAATCTAACTTACTACTAAATTTCCTTTTCTCTCAAGCCACTAGACATAGACTAGTGCTAGGACTCTTTAGCTAAAAGGTAGTTTGTAAGTTTATTGAGGAGATTCTAACTCACCCACTTCACTAATTTGACTAACTATAAGCTAAGGTAGTTCCAATATGTAAGGTGCTAAGTGAGAGTCTTCCAACCACTAGCTCCTAGGCTTACATCAAAGTACTATGAATCTTAGGGTAGCTAAGAGATTAAGCTAGTTTAATATCAGTAAGTTACATAATAGGATGATCAGGGTTAAATATACACTTAAGGAATGTAATAAACTAAGTTAAGTTCAACTAACCTTTTAAGGGTACTACTAATGCATCTTATAACCATAGGAAACAAACCAATTTACTATCCAACCAAGGCTTTAGATTCAATACAATAATCAAATACTAAGTCAATTGCTAAGGATCCACTAACCCCTGAACACTTGCCTCTTATCTCTATAATAAGGCTCTTTCATAAATTACTAATGCTAAGCCAAAATGAGGGTTTTCTAGTTATTTTCCTACACAAGACATTGTCCAATGTTGAAACATATCATAAGCTAAGTTTCTTAAGGTATTCTAGGGTTTATGAAACCTATCTAGGTAAAACCCCTAATTTGGGAATTTAATATTAATTAATTCAAGGGTCAAAAACTCACATTTTTTAGTTGATGTCTAAATCATGTAAACATATTGGCTATAACTTTCTTATTGCATAATGGGTACAATAACATTGAGTAGGGTCAAATTCAACCTCAAATGATTAATTTAATCACTAATGACTCTTAATGATAGTTATAACATAATTAATTATCAAATTAAAAAATTAACATCATATTAATATTTCACACATTTTTTTGATCAATTTAGTATATAATTCAATATATTTAAAATTATATATTAAAAGATATTAAATTAATTAAAATTGAATTAAATTAATTTAATTCATTACTATTCCTAAGGAAGGCCCACGCACACACCACGGCTCTGTACGCACACTGTTGTGTAATGTTCCAAATTGACGGATCGAGTGCCGATCAAGTTTGATTGAGCTCGATTGGAGCTCATCAATTGGTTTTACTGATAGATAAATGGATAAATGAAAACTAAATGAAGTAATTGTTCAACAATATGAAAGGGATAGATGAGTACCTTAGGGTTCCGTCAATCCTAATTAGGGTTGAAGATCCTGTCGCCTACTGCAGCTCTGCGCCTCACCTAAATGGTCTAGATGATAGGGTTTGTCGAATCCTTCAAATGGAGGGGGTAGCTGAGGCCTCAAGGCATAAGAATAGTGCTGGAGAGGCAGTCGTAGCATGGTATTGTGTCGTTCTGCACAGGCATGATTGTGCGTCACAGAGACCCACAGTAGTACAATGTTACTTGAGTAAGAGTCATTTGATACTGCGTGATCGAGCGATGGATATATGAGATTGGACCCGCCATTTGATCAAACAACAGGACAGATGTTGTCCGCTAGATTAATGGAATTTAATATTATTAAATATTATATAATTAATAACATCTTAATAATCAAAATTGGATAATCATACGAGCTCTGAAAAATCCCAAAATTTCACCTTAGCTAATTTTGGAGTGACGAGCTCAAAAATGAAGTCAAATTTTAGATTTTAGATCAGATGTCATTTTAATTTTTTTAAATTTTTGATTAATTAAATGCATTAAAATATTGGTCAAAAATAAACGGTCTCCAAATCTTAGCAAATTTTTAGGTATTGCTCCAAACATCATTTTGAGACTAATGGCGGAGGTTTCAACCTAATTTGGATGTCTAAAACCTAAGTAACAACAATGATCAAGGTGTATGTACTACTTAGCTACTTAAACATTTATCTTGTCAGCACTACTTTGGGGTTATCATTTAGTGATGACCCATCCTAGCGCTTGTTATACCTTCTTTCCGCAAGCAACAAGGTGGGGCACCACAATTAGTCACTAAAATCAATGGAGTGCAATCACAAGCACTACACCTTTGATTGAATCAAAAGTTTTGATCAAGGTGTATGTGCATGTAAAGCATGAAATTCAAGAAGCACTAAATTGTAAATCAAAGCAAAAGTCCAGATCAAGAATTTATGAGTACTTGACACAAGTGTTGCATTAAACCTTATGATGGAGCAAAAGTCTTATTCAAAGATTTAAGTGAACTAGACATATATGTAGCACTAAATCCCAGCTCGTAGAAAAATTCCAAATTAAGTATTTGTGTGCACTATCATTACTTATCTCCCATGTTCAATTCCTCAAGCAGTCTCATGAGGCATAAGATTAGAATGAGTAATGGATTTTTGCAGTAGAGAGATTTACATGGTTTCCTTAAAACATGTAGATATCTATGTGCAAGTGAGAATAGAGATAAAAATTTAGTTCCATTTGTACTAAACAAGGAATGCTAATAAAACTTAAGGAAGCCATCATTTAGACATTAAGGTCCGAAGTCAAGAGGTCTCGTACAAGATTGGCTAAAGATGACCTTAAGGTTTAGTTGTGGTGGCCCATGTACGTGATAGATTACTAGTAGGTTTAATTATCAGTAGCCCCTAGAAATATAAATTCAGCATTCACACATAATTACTACTCTAAGAACTCAATAATAGTTATAAAAATTGAATCATATTTGATAGGTCTAACTCTTCCCAATATTTTAATCATTGTTGCATCCTCATAATTTAGATTTCTTATCTTGTATGGATAAATTAAGTTTAATATAAATACCAACAATTCGATTATTTATGCACTAGAAGAGAAAATATTAACTAGTATCCCCTATTAATCCTTGAGGATGATAAATCTGTGACTCACCATCCTTATATTATTACTCCAGACAATGTATACTTACATTTGATCAAAATTCACACTATTTTATAGCATGTCACTTCTCACTACTGAATTAGCCACTATACTCAAAAATAGTAGGTGCATCAACTTTTATTGGATGGGTAGCCTAAGGAAGATAGGAAACTGACCCAATAAATTACTTGTACTAATTGACTAATGGGCTTAGGAGGGGATTAGGTGTGGATGAGAAGATATGTAATAACCCAAGTATTATTACCTATCAATTAGTAGTCAACTTGAGTCCTTTTCCATTACACTTATATTAGTGCTAAGAAAACCCACCTCAAATTTCGAGCGATTTGGAGATCATTTGACAATTTCTAGCATTTCTTCATTTTTTTTGATAATTTTGAGAATATTTAATTTATTTAGACTTCAGAATCAAAAACAGAGTCCACCATTAGACTCATCACCCCCAAAATAGCCAAGGGTGGTATTTTGGAAGTGATTGGGAGTCGTCAAATTTTTTGTAAATATTTTAATATTATTTAAATACTTAGAAAATTATGATAATTAATTTGACCTCTGATAAAAAATCCAATTGCATTTTTGAGTTTTTCACCCCTTAATTAAGTAAGGGTAAAAATTTAGGATTTTTCGTAGTCCATTTGAGTACTCAAATTTAAGAAATTAATTAAGATAATTTAATATTTAAATATTGCATTTAAAATTACTTAATAAATAATATATATGAATTATCCAACGGCTGTATTAAAAGAAAGTGGAAATTTGTTGTGAATGGCAAAATAGGAAACGACAAATCAGCACAATCCTAGCCATTTCACCTTAATTAGGCTAGATCCAACGGCTGCGTGACATCTAGATCTGCCCAATGAGATCTAGCTGTTGGATCCTACATCTGATCCGATGGCTGAGGTTAAGGGATTGTCTATCCCTATCCTTGCCACTAGTCGTGAAGGCGCACGATACCCTACTACCCTATGGCCTTCTGGTTAGATGCTTAAGCCTCTTATCCTCCTAAGCATTCCCAAATTTCACCATTTTGACGCTTCTTCTTCTCTAGGGAAATCGCTGAAGGGTCTTAGGAAATTGTGAATTGAGGTCTTGACTATGAATCTGGCATACCCTATCTGTTGGAAAACTCCATCATTTAAGCAATATCCATGTACTCCATCTATTCTTCCTACTTAATGATTAAAATGTTCCTAATAAGTTTACACATTCTAATTTGATGGATTGAAACTCGAATGAGTCCCGATTGATCTCTGATTCATGAAGGATCCTTTTTGATTTGTAGAACCTCCAACCATCCACCAATAATCCACTATGGTTTACATTTGGCAGTGGATGAGGCAGTCTTAGGCCATAGTTCACCTACCATTCAAAAGGTCCTTGATAGACCTATCGAACGGAGGGCAGGTTAGACCATGGGATGGACAAGCTTGTTGGCAATCTTGAACCCTAATTTGCCCTATTCTGAGAGCTGTTAGGGATGACAGCTTGAACCACAGTCTGAGTTGCCGTCTAGTCTTCTTCATCAGACCGGATCAGTTCGAGACTCTTTAAGCCGCGCTGTCAGTCGCAAGTGCTGCGTGTCTTGTACCAACACGTGTCACCCGCATGGGTTGACGCATGTCATGATGGCTCACGGAAATGGATGCCACATACTGTTTTCTGTGGCGCCCCGATCCGTATATTGACAGCCGCCCAAATTTTTTTGTGCCATTAACTTCTGTGCTGCCTATTTCTATGGATGATTAATTAGTTAATTTAATTATTAGATGAACATTAATAAAAACATTTTTATTTCCTTTTTAATTTTAAAAATACTCTGCCAAATAATATGAAATTATATATCGTTTCGACCAAAAAAATGCGTAGATGATTAATATGTCATTAAATTTGTCTTGTTGATTATTTTATTAATCAATATTTTAGGTAAAATTAAGTAATTACCAATTTGATCCTAAACTTGTATGTGACATAACTTGAATAATTGATGTCCATATTTGACCTTCTAATAGTCCATTTTAATTATAAAAATATGTAGGACAATAATATGAAATTAAATTTAGGTTTTGAATCCTAAATCTCTTAATGACTTTTTAACCATAATTAGGAGTCATCTAAACCCTAAAATCCTAAAGTGGTTCAAAATTGACCTAGTTAGTATCATTCTTCTCCTTATGCTATAAGGATTTCTTATTTATGTATATCTTTTCATTTAGAAAATAATTAGAGATTTTAGGTATTTGACTCCTCAAATTGGGTAATTTCCTAATTTTATAATTTTCATTCATGTTTGTATTAGGTATTTAAACCCTAGGATAGCAAACATATTTCATTTTACTTACCTCACATACATTTTCAATTATATGTTTGAGACTTAAATATCATGAATATGATGATTGGCATACTTAGTAATTTATTGATTTTACTTTCATCTTTATTAGAATTGCTATAGTAATGATTTGGAATCATGGATTGCTAGAGATCTTTAGAGATATATATTAATTCCAATTAGTGTTGTTCACATTAACTCTTTTGTAATTTTAATATTATAAATCTAGTAGAGCAAATTACATAGCATATTCTAAATTCAATTCTCATTCTTAGAATACCCTTATGAATTTTAAGATCTTAACTTATGTGATTTGTCATCAAAATCATAACTAAGCCTTTCCTAATTATAGAATACTAATTGTATGTCTTGTTTCAATAAGAGAACTTATTGGACTAGTATACTATAATTAGGATGAAACTTAGTATTAAGCCCTTAATTTATAGATCTTATCTTAGACTCTTTATTTAATTAACGATTAGTATACTAATAGTATACTTCATTTCACTAAGTAATCTTAGTAAGACTAGTGACCAACCATTTAATTAGAATATTAGTACATATCTCCCTTAGTCTTTAATCTTATATTTTTAGTTCTCTTATGATTAAATTAGAAGAGCCTTAGTTTCCTAATATGCTTAAGATAAGCTTCTAGGCCTCATTTAACTTACAACCTAGAATGAACTAATACTTATAGATAATAGTCTATCCTCTTCCTTACACTTAGACATTTTCTACTACTTGATCCTAACTAAGCTAAAGTATAATTGGGTTGGAAACCTTTCATTCTATAAACTAATTAGATGAAGTTAAAAGGTTGTACATTAACCTTCAATTCAAATAGTTTAGTTATCCTTTAATCTCATTCTTCCCTACTAGTTTTCTAAACTTTAATTATTAATCAATTTGATTTGATTAGCTTAGGACTAGTGTAGAATAAGTTCCAATTGCATGAAAAAAATTATAAATGATTTTTTCACTTCATAAGTTAGATTAAAATACTATTTTCCAAACTTCTTTCATTTCTACTGTTGCTTAAAATTGACCTGAAGATCAATATCTACAAGTTAATTGGGAGCTCAAATAGCTCCAATCATTAAGTAGATCATTAAGAAGTAGATAGTTTTGAGTTTCACATAACTTACAATTATTTGTAATTTCTTGAATGCTTATTTAGCTTTGAGCCTCTTCCCTTAAAGAATACATACAAGACATTGTGCATAAATAAAACTTTTACAATAAAACTATAGGTGTTTATATTATGGTGGATATCTAAGGGCACGCTAATTAGGAGATATAATGAGACCTCACATTCTCAGATGGTGAATGTGAGTGTTTATTTTTATTTTTATTTTTATTGAGACCCCACTTTCCCTTTTTAGTTAGGCTTATATCATTCTATAATATGCCTGCAAAATGAAGCTTTTATAAAATAACTTCAATAAATAATATTGGAGGCTTTTACATTCTTATTGATTGTGAGATCTCATCATAGCATTTTAGCTATGTTTTTATTGTATAGTTCTAGACTATACATTCTTAGGTCACAAGACTAAGATTCTTCTCTACTTACTATGCTTTGCACTTTCTATTTTTTGTATTGTGCTTTACTTATAGTTCATATAGAATGCAATGTATATTGTTTTAATTTCATTTAAATGCTTCACTACTTTTCTTTTCCTTACTTAGCAAAATTTACATTAGATATTTACATATTTCTATTTCTTTTACTTTTAAATGCACTTTATTAGTTTCTAGTATTATTTAGGATGCTTTACCCTTACCTTTTTGGTTGCAAGCTGGAACGATTAACATGTAAGTATTCTTACTCATCTTACTTTCAACTATTCTTCCTTACAATTATGTTTATTTTCCTTCCATATTTAAATGCTTTCAAATGCTCCTCTGCTTCTATTAAATTATAAATTAGCTTGGGATACCCAAATAAATATATAAATGCTTAGCCAATCTTAAAATGTGCTTAGACTATTTAGTCTAACTACTCTTTTTCTTTTCTTGGCTTTGCCCTATCATATTTAAATACAAAAATATGATAGATCAAGAGCAATATTATTTAGGCGGAGCTGGACCTAGCACTTGAAGATCTTACAAATTTGCTTCCGCTTACTTCATATTACTTGTATTTATTTTATGTGAGAGAGAATGATTATTTTATTACTCTTTCATTTAAAGGCATCTAATAACTTAAACTATTTGTAATATTCTTACATAATATATGCTGAGCTTACTTACTTTAAAACTATTTAGATTGAATGAGTGAATAAGTACTACATATTTTACATATACTTGTTACATACCTTCCCTACATGCTTCATACATGCTTCTATTATAAACTTTCTTTAACTTAACACTACACATAAAGATACTTGACCATTTAGCATCTAGTATTGAGTTAGCTTTCTTCTAATTTGATATTAGATGCTAAGGTAACATTTTAATGCTGGTGTAAGTTCCTATTTGATATTGGGGCAATTACAGTATATCTTAGAGCAATTTGGTATTGTAGAAGAAGTTGTAGCCACTATAGAAGTTCCAAACATAGAGAGGTAGCCTCAAGGGTTGAATTAGTATAGCTCGTGTTTAAGATACTCCAAGGTGAAATGTTAGCATTTGGAGCCACCCAAAAAGTGATTGTGCACTTAAATAGGTCAATTAGGATTATTCTAAGGTTATTAATTATTCAATAGTAGAGGTTGGCTTTTAAATTTTGATAGTAATGATGGAACCACTCATGTACAAAAATTGGCCAATACAGTTGGCATATGTGCCTTCTAAAAATTTTAGGGAACTGAAGCATTATCCACATAGGAAAACCCAATAGGTGGATCAAGTGTGCACCCAAAGTTGGATCACAAATGGGCTTCACCCATTATGAAGAAAGGGTAAAATTCACGGCACATTTATTCCATCCAATTATTTGACTCATTATGTAAGTGTAGGATCACAACAAAAGTAATCATAATCAGGTTCTCAATAATTGAAAGAAAAGGTTTACAATGATAACTAGATAATCAAGTTCTACTAATATGAATTAAACCATTATTAAGGTCTTAAATCACTTCTTAAGATTTATCAATTATATTTTATTATCATTCTACATTCGTTTATTAAAATATAATGAATCTAAGTATATAAATACTGCTTATTTTTTATATATTTTTAATTTTTTAAGATAAAAGAATTAATAAATATTAAATATTAATAACTTAGAATAATACAATTGTTTCCCAAAAAAATAATAAATATATATTTTGTTTATTGGAAGATTCAATTTGATGAAATTCCAAACTATTTAAAAACAAGATTTTCATTATATATTTAATATTAATTAGGTATGATTAATTCTTATAACAAACCTATTATTGTTTCTACTTTTTCACTTAAGAAAAATTTCATCTTAACACCATCTATATTAAATTAAGTTAAACCAATTTAAGTCTTAAGGGTATTGTACTTAAACACCCAAATATATGGAGATTTTACTTTTACATTTCTTTCTTTCATATGGCTTTGTTTGTACTCTAATTCTTCCATTGCACCTTAACAAATAGGATGGTCTTGAAGTGATCCTAGTAGACATCACAATCAAATTAATTTTTAAACTCTTCTGCACACATCAAGACGAGCTCAGGAAGATCCATGGATAGTGACCCCCAAAGGAATGGATTGGTTGACACCTTCAAAACAAAAATACATAAAAGACGTTATGTGCTCGTTGAACTATGATAAATCTAAGATTTATAATAAAATAAGTAAATAAAAATAAAATAATTTTCTGCTAAAAATGTATACTTTGATGTGTTTCTGCTGCTTTTTCAAGATAAAGTTGAGCAAAGTAAAATATGGCCTAAATATCAAATTCTAGAAGAAAACTGCCCCAGTGCGCCCCGGCGTGTCACAGCACGCCGTAGCGGGCACAAACTCGAGAGCTCGGCGCCATAGTGCGCCAAAGCGGGCACAAACCTGAGGCTCGGCACTACTTCGCGCCACAGCGGACACAAACCAGAGAGCCTGACGCTGCAGCGTGCCGCAGCGGACACAAACCCGAGAGCTCGACACTACAGCGCGCCAAAGCGGACACAAGACCCGAAGAGCTCAGCTCAACTGCGCGTCACAGCCGGCACAAGACAGAGAGCCTCGCGCTATTGTGCGGCGCGACAGAAATTTACTTAGCAAAAATTCTAAAGCAAAACCGCTGCAGTGCGTCCAAGCGTGCTACAGCTCACCGTAGCGCCTGCTGTAAAACTGCTATGGAATAGGCATCAAATTCAGCATTGGGGAGAGGAATAGATTTAATCTATTTCCCTTCCTACAATAGAAATTAATGACAAATCAATTAAACTTCCATATTTTCAATGGAATAAATGAATAAATATTAATTGCAATACAATTCTCAAGAAAAAAAAAAGGTTGATTGCACAAAATCTGAGAAAGATTTCAAGGATTATAAAAGCCAAGGAGAATGGCTAAAGAGAAGTTCCCAATTTTGATATTCAAACCTCTAAATATTTGAAGGTGCAAAAAGCTGAAGGAAAGGAGAAGCCCCGCCCAAAAAAGGAATAGACTATCACCAAAAGAGAGATGAATCGAGCGCGTGAAACAGAAAAGAGAAAGAGATCGGTGATTGAGAGAAGATCCGGTGAACACTAAAGCAGTTCATAGTACTGTATCTCTATCTTTTTTCTTAATTTATTTTCTACAAAGAACCATGCAAGGGTTCAATATCCTGAATCTCTTTTTCTGTGCTTCATTTGTAATGGAAGGCAAAACCCTCCTTGAGGAGGGTTGGGCCTAAATATGTAGCGATTTGAAGAAATTAAAAAGTGTTTGTACTCGATTTGTCAATGAATAAATTTTCTTTAGTCATTTCTTGATTATTGATATGAAAAATTGCTTGGATGAATGTTGTGTAATGAATGTACACATTTAAGTTAATGCTCTTAAACTCGAAAATTATCAAGTTAGTTTATCCTTTCTAAAACTATGGATATGCACATAGAATGTCCTCGCCGTGGATATCTGTGATAATATTCGCTAAGCGAGGATGACCAATGCAAATCCTTAGGTTTGAAATGATAAATAGAACGATAAAAAATTAAATAATCTTAGAGCGTCACCGCTCATCGTTAGCTTAAGCTAGGAACATGTGTACAACTGCCGAGAGCCCAATGACAAGCTTTTGAGCATAGTAGCATTGTTCATTTAGCTAAGCTGAGAAGTTGATGCGTGTGAACAGAGAGTCACCAAATGTGCTCCATAGCTCATTTTAGTTAATGAAGGAATATGAAGTGTTGAGAGCTTATGGGTGATGCAGCATAACTCACTTAGCCCAATGACTCTCTCCCTTAGCTAAACTGCAGCCAATGCATGTGATGCTATTTGGTGGAATCAAGTTTGCGTGATCACACAGTTATAACTCTAGATTTGAAAAGTTAGACGTAAGTATCAGATTTAACTAATATATATCACGTGAGGGTCTATGTGCCGGGATTGAACCTTCTTGAGTTCATCTTTGGGCACTAGACATAACTTAGTCCAAATTAGGGGACACTCTAAGGAAGACAAATATTGCTTGATTATAACTAAAACATTTGAGTAATTTGACATTTAAAATTGATAAAGAAGAGTACTTGCACGAAACCCTTCAATATATTGCATGTTAAACCCAACTCTCCCTTCTTTCTCAACTTGTAGTTTCAAATTAACAAAACTCTGAGTGCTAAATTAGAACCAAAAACACAAACTAAACAATTATTCAAACATCTATGAAAATAAATAAACATTAATAATAAAACACTCTATTCTTAGTGGAAGATAAATCTCAGGACTTTTAATCCCTTATTACTTCAGACCACGTGCAGTTGCGTATGAGCATAGATGTGTATTTTCAGTCTGTCAAACTCCTTTAGAAGTTTGAGCTTATATGTAGAATGCTTGATACAAATAATGTTAGTGGGCTATCATTTTGGTGAATTAAGTATTCAAATGATGTATGGATTGGTATGGTAATGTCTAAGAATAGTTTTTAAAATTTGTGGTGGGTTTGTTAGTGTTTAAGAGTTGACTTTCAAAAGGGAAACCAATATTAGTCTAGATTGAGCCTAGTTTGGGCTCATTCAAAATATCTCTCTTATAGATGGGGTTTCATTGGGTTAAAGGGTTGGAAATAAAAAATATATATAGATAGCTTAGGATGTGTAGTACAGATCTGGAGTAGATAACTAGGTTTGGTAGGGTTTAAATGGGTGCCGAGGGGCAAGGAATAAGACTAGGCTGTGTTATTTTTTGATTTGGTCATGAAGGTTATGGTAGAGTTTGGAGTGTATTTGAGAGCTTAGATAATTATTTAAAACTTTTAAATGATACTTATGATGTTAGAGAAGAGATATGGAAGGTTTGAGGCTATGAGTTTAAGAGATTAGTAAGAAAATAAAAGACATAATAAGATAATAACCTAACTCTCTAAAGATAGGCAACAAACTTGACACCACTAAACACTAAGCAATATGAGACAAATTCACCATGAAATTTCTTTATTCGAGTTATTTTATTACATTAAATTTTAGCTCATATTTAATGGAATTATAAGTCTCTTGCCCTATGAGCTTTCGAGGAAAAATATGGAAGAACATTTTGGAGGGAAAGTTGGGTAGTTGGCAATTAATGAGTGAGTAACTTTCAACTACTCAAATTAAATATTTCTCTCATAATATGGTTGGAAAAGCATATGCCTTAATAAATTAAAAAGTAAGAAATTAATACAATCAAAATACATATAGTAAGCCCACTATTTGGGCTCTTTATTGGGCTTTAAATTAGGCTCTTATTATTGGTCCCATCTTTAAATTATTCCCATGGGCTTTAGTCATGTCTCTTATTATTGGGCCTTTGAAAATATTCTTATAATGTGCTACATCAACTCCCATAGGCTTATTTGAACTAGGCAGCAAGGAGTTAAAATTCATATAATCTTCTACTAATTATGGGTCTAGAGCTTCCAAATAAGTATATGTTAGCTGTGTATACTCTCAACATGGTTTATTCTTCCAACAAATAAGAAAATAATGCTCTTCATATTGATCATTAGGAGCCTCCTCAATGATGATGTATCAATGTCTATAAAGAATGTAGTTTGCAAACAAGGAACTATATTTCCTGTTAAAAAGTAAAACTGTGTAAGTGTAAGTTTGCTAACTCTTTCATATGATAAAATATCTTCAATATTAATAAAATGGGGAATTAGCATATCATTAGGCAAACCAAGGTGATAATCATTAGATTCAATTTTCCAAAGAATTTTCAGTGAGCCACAAGACCTTGGATGTAATTTCTTGTATTGGGTGTTGTATATCGCTCAGGGTGGAAGTGAATCAAAACATAATCACCTTTTTTAAATACCTTAGTTAATATATTATGTTTGCTTTAGATGCTTATTTTTCATTACTTGAAGTGATTTGTTATCTTATAGAATCATGAAGGCTTTAAAAATATTTATCCAATGTGAATGCTAAATTAGAAAATGCATGAGAAGGAAGGTTGGTACCATCAATCAACTACTTAGGATTATGACCAAACACCACTTCAAATGGAGACAATTTGGTTGTTTGAGAAACGTTATTCTTATATGCAAATTCAGCAGTAGGCAAACGTAAGTTCCAATTACCTATGTTTTTTCCAATAATGCACCTAAGTAAGTTTCCTAAGCTTCGACTGATAACTTCAGTTTGACCATTGATGAAAAGCTTATGAGAATTTTATTTTTATCCTGAGAAGTTTCCACAAGGTCTTCCAAGAGTATGAGACAAACCTAACATCTCGATCCAACACTATGGTTGAAGGAAGGCCATGCAATCATACAATTTCTTAAACAATAATTTTGCAATATGAGAGGCATCATTAGTTTTAGAGCAAGGTATGAAACGTGTCATCTTAGAAAATCTATCAATAGCCACAAAGATATTATCATGACAACAAGCTGTTTGGGGTAACCCAAGAACAAAATTCATTGATAAATCTTCTCAAGGCTTATGAGGAAGAGGCAATATCGTGTATTGGCCAAATTTTTGTTTGTTGGCCTTAACATGTTTGCAAGTTAAACATTGAGCTACTAGTTTTTGAACATTTCTTAGAAAATGCAAAAAAAAACTTATTTTCCAACAAGAATTTTGTTTTATCCTTTTCAAAATGACCAATAATTACTCCTAAGTGTTGTTCAAAAAATAAAAACTCCCTAAGTGAAGATCTAAGAATGTAAAGTTACTTTCCTTGATAAAAATACCCATTAATGACTGAATATATTACATTTAAGGTTAATAGTTTGCTCAAATGTTCCATGTATTAGATGACAGTGTGGACACACTTAGTACTCATTTTGAATTCATTCAAACCCAGGAACTTTGAGTTCTTAATTCCACTTCCAATAATGCATCATTAAGTTTGTTTTCAATTACTATTTTATGTTTACGAACAAATGAATAGTCTTGGAGAAACTCAATCCAATTGACATTTCTATAATTTAATTTTTATTGAGTATTGATGGATTTAAAGGCATGATGGTCTGAGTTAAGGACAATTTTATTGATGAATTTAATTACTGAATGATGACATATAATTCCCTATTATATGTTGAGAATTATTGCTTTGCCTCATTCAAATTCTCACTTAAGAAAACAATGGGATGGCTTTCTTGACTTAAAACTCCTCAAGTCACTTCAAGAGTTTTAGAAAAATTAGGAAGTCTAAGGATAGGGGCTAGCATCATTAAAACTTTAATTTGATCTAAAGCCTTTTGAGCAACTGGGGTCCAACAAAACATGTCCAACTTTAGTATATTAGTGATTGGCATTATAGCAACACTACAGTTTCTAAGGAATTGTCTATAGAATGTTATGAGGCCATGAAGACTCCTTATTTCAGTAAACTTTTAAGCAGTTGGGCACTCCAAATTGCCTTAACTTTGATAAGGTCAAGTTTTATTCCTTCAATTAAAATGATAAAATCTAAGAATATAACCTTAGTTTGCAAAAAGAAACATTTCTTAAAATTAATGTATAACTTATCTATTCTAAGAGTCTCAATAATTTGTCTAACATGATTAAGGTAGTCTACTTTATTTGTGCTAAATATTAATTATCATCAAAGTAAACCATCAAGAATTTTCTTATAAATTTCTTAAGAATAATATTCATAAATCACATAAATGTACTAAGTGCATTCAAGAGTTTAATGGTGCATTCAAGAGTTTAATGGCATGATCAACTATTCATAGAGTCCATTAAGAAACTTGAAAGATGTTTTCCATTCATCTCAAGATCTAATTCTAATTTGATGATATCCACTTTTTAAATCAGTCTTATAAAAGAAGTTTGCCTTTGAGATTAAGTCTAACATGTTATCAAATCGGGAAATGGGGAATCAATATTTGATAGTGATTTTATTGATATTTTTGACTCTCAATGCATATTCTCCATGTTCCATCCTTCTTAAGAGATACTAAGGCAAGGACCACACAAGGGATAAGACTATCTTGTATAAATCCTTTCTCAAGTAACTCCTCTACTTTTCTCTTCATTTCAGCATATTTTGAGAGTTCATTCTATAGTGAGGAAGGTTCAGTAGTTATGATCCTGGAACTAAGTTTATGGCATGTTGGATGGATCATAGTGGTGAAAATTCATTAGGGAGTTCATCTAGTGCAATTTTTCTAAATTTAAAAAGGAGAGGTAAAACCTCATTGGAATGGGAACCTCATTGGAATTTGAGTTAACTTCCTTTATGTGTAAGAGATGAACATTGGTCAGATCAAAAAATAATTTTTCTTAAGGATCCATATCCCATTGAGCTTACATCAAAAGTTGAAGCATGATAAGTAAATGAGTTAGAGCTAAGATTATGCATAGGATACCCTATCACAATAAGTTGAAGCTTCACTCCTTACTTGATAGTGAGTTTTGGTTGAAGATTAGATGCTGGCTTATGTAGTGCTATAGACGGTATCTTCTCTATTGGTTTTACTGGCAAAAGTTGATGTTTTTTTGTTATTTTTAAAAACATATGTGTTCTCCCTGACATAATGAATTACACTCAATTCATAAATGCATGGTTGTCCAAGTAGAATATGAATAATATTCATAGGGAGACATCACACTGAGTTTATCCTCATAACTATCAATCTTGATAAGAACTAAGCATCAACTAGTGATGGGAAGAGAAGTATGGTTAACCCAAATAACATGAAAGGATTGGTAATGAAGTTCAATTTTTAAATTGGCTCTTGATATAGCATTGGTAAAGATAACATTCGTTGCACTTCTCCTATCAATAACTAACATACACCTTCACTCATTACGCACAACATACATGCTAAAAATATTCTTTCTCCTCCAATCTTCTTTTTCATCCTTAGTTACTATAAGGCATCTCATCATATTAATTAGAGGATCATCCACAAATTCTTTATTAAATAATGGGGTATCATCGTAAACTTCTTCAAATACTTCAAACATAGGGTTATGAACTTCATTTAACAATAAGATCTGTGCCTTCCATTGGTTCTACATGTGACCTTTCTTATGACATTTGAAATAAATGATATTTCTATTATTACTAGGGCTTCCCTCAGAAAGTGCTTTGGGTGGATAGGTTGAGCTAGAGGGTAGAATGAGTTTGGTAGTTGACTTATGATTTTAAATAAAAGTGACTTGAGCTTTAGTTCTTAATGTAGAAGTAGAATACTTTTGTTATTCAATAAGTGGAGCATAATGGAAACCTTCTTCTAAGATTTGGGGATCCAAAAGCTCAACCTCGTTCCTAATTTCCATTAAATAATTATAAGAAATTATGAATAAAAAAATGCTAAATGTTAGAGGGTGAAATAAAAAATGTAAATGCAAAAACAAAGTGAATTCTAAGTTAAAAGAACTTTTAGGTAAGGAAGGGGGCACATGGCCACATATGGCCCAAGCTCTCCTTAGGCTATTTATACCCTTTTGACAAAGTTCTTTTTGACTTCGCAATACACTAATTTTATACAAGTATATTCATATGCATGTAAGTTTAATGCAAAGAAAAGAAAAAATAATTTCCTATGCTTAAAAGCCTTATTTTCTTAAAAATTACAAATTTATTTAAGTGATAGAAAATTATCAACTAATATTACCACAAATAGCAAATAAATAAATTAAAAAATTTCATATATTCTTTATTCGCATCAAGGTAATTGCTTCATTATTAAGTTGAACTCTCTCTTTCCATGTTTTCACTCAAGTTAAGTTTTTAGATAGGTTCATACTAGGTTGTTAGTTAGACTATATAGTGGTACTCACTAATTGGAGTTCATGCACACATTATAGGCTTGCAAGTAATAGGACAAATTTTCAAGAAATTAATATGAAAATATAAAATCATAATAAGGATTAACTTACCTTATACTTGTTTTCATGACTCAAAAGCTTATGGAGAAGACTTCACCAAAATTTAATCCTTGTGCTGAGATGCTCAACTTTTTTTTTCCCTTTCTCGCTCAGATACCAAAATATAATGCTGGTGGGTTGCCCTCTTTTGGTGAATTAAGTATTCAAATAATGTATGAATGGGTAGGGTAATATTTAAGGATGGTTTTTGGAGTTTGTGTAGGGTTGGTTATGGGTTTATAGTGGACTATCAAATAAGAAACAAGATTGTCTATATTAGGCTTAGTATAGGATGATTCAAAATATCCCTCTTGTGGGAGGGGTTCTGGTGGGTTATAGGGCTAGAAATAAACTAATATTGTAGTCCCCCACCCCATCACCATGCGCAATAAATAAGTATAATCAGATCGGCGGCGGAGCGGTGCGCCACTCGGGAGGGCATAACCCATCTTCCCGATTATAAGCAAATTACTGAGCCACACTAAAGACTGCTGACTCAAACCCAAGACTAGGATTGAGTGTCAATACTTAAAATAAGAGTAGAATACTTATCTTAAGTATTAGACTAATATGTAAACTGGATTAAAAAAAGGGTAAATAGAAATCCAATATACGTTCTTAAAATATCAGCATTTCCAGTATGCTAATCACATCATAATACCAAGTATAATAATAGAATAACAGAGTGCAGAAGATAAGGCAAAATATCCTGAATACATTTATCATAGAGTAGAAGTAAGCATTTATCTCAGAAAAGAAAAGTAAAAATACATCTAAAATTATTACAAACTATTTTATAGGTGATGCAAAAGTAAAGTTCATCTAAAGTATTAAAAGCAGAAATAGTAGAGTAAAAGGTGGAAGACGGATCCACTAAGGTTCCACGTACTCCTCCTCGATCTCCTGCAAGTCCTCCTGCATTGTCTCAACAAGCTGCTCGGGATCTAGCAAATTGTCGAATCCCAAAAGTACCCCGTGTTAAATTAAAAGTCCAACACATCGTAACTAAACTAAGCAGTATTAAAGTACATGCAAGTAGACACTAAAGTAAGCAAAATTGTAGAAATGTTATAATAAAGGCATTGAGTAACTGAAACTATAAAGACTAAACAAAGTAAAACTGGATTGAAATCTAAATATTGAAAGTAAATGAAAACAACAAATGTTCTAAAACCACTATAAAAATGTCCAATGCACCACTATATGTCATTGGGATCAAGCATCCAGATATGCCACAACATTGTATGTCATAGATATATAACAGAACTATTATTGAATGGCTATGAGTCATACGGTCCAATGTATACATACACCCAGTTGGGAATACATATTACTGTGACGCCGATGCATCATAAAATTTCCCAGTCAATGTATGCAACATTCTATAACCAATAAATCATCACTGATACTAATACGTCACCACTGAAATCATTCATCATGCTCATGCTCATGCTTCTATACTACATGGGATGAAATATAGAAACCCGTAAATATTTTGAATACCGATAATGAATTCAAAGTATTCATTATGTAGAATCCTACAAAAAGAATTCTAACTTCTAACTTCTAGAATGATAATTAGTTAAAATTGAGATTTTAGTTATAAATCATCAGATGGGGAGGTGATATACACATATATAGCATATTTCCAAGAAGGTAGTCTTTAACTCTTTGTTTGATTAAGCCACCCTAATGAAGCGATCTTCAATAGGAGGCATCACCCGATGGTGATTTATATCTCAAGCTAAGCTATTAAAATACCCAAATCATAAGCACACTTAGTGTCTTAAAGAGAGTAATTAGGATCACGTAGTTTGCTTGAAGCACACCTATGGAAGCGATCTTCGATAGGAGTCATCACCCGATGGTGACTTTTATTCAAATAAGCTACTGATCTAAATTCCCTAATCATAACACACCTAGGATTGAATAATTTAATCTAAGTGAGACTATGTTCGACTAAACTCATAGGATAGAGTATAGACATAATCTTTACTAAGATGAATCAACCAATCCTGAATACTATTAGAATACCCCAGTACTATAGAATACCCTACTGTGCCATCCAACAATTAGGGTTTAGCAATTCTATTTATTCAATAAGGATTTATCAATACTATCAGTCCTTATGCTTAATGAGTGAGTCCTACATAAGGCTCCAAGAAATGTGATCACAGATCACCATAATAGATTCTACCACAAGAAAGAGATTTCAATCTAAGTGTTTTAGGTAAGTTCTACCACAAGGTGTTAAGATCAACTTCTAAAGTGAAAAGGATCATCTAAAATTCTACCTCAATAAGTTTACAAAGTTCCTTCCTACTCCAATATATCATCAATTAAGGTCTTTTAAAATATTTCAGATACGAGATTAATAGTGAGATACATGAAATCCCACCCTCTCACTTCCAATGCTAATATTATAGGTTTTACTTATTATTTAGGTTTAGAGTGGTCAGATAAAATGATAAGATCATCTGATCACATGCTATTCTAAAATCATGGGGACAAATCAAGAATATTTTTAGAGTTAGATCAGTTTATTAAATTAATCGAATTTTATTAATCATCTTATGATAATAGTCTTATTTTGGAGAAAATCAAGGATCCAAAGCTTAGATTTAGATTATTCAATCATACAGATTTATTATTATCCTTATCATTTTTAATTCAATATTTTAAGATCAATACTAAATTAGATGCAATATTGGAATAGTGTCAATTGCATTATCTTAAAATTAAGTCAATTAATTAAGGGTTTGAATCTAAATCAAATAGATTAGGGTTTAATCCTACTCTTATCCAATTAAGATCAAGTGTTTATTTATAAGTCAAGTGTCAAATCAATGGATTAATGATGTATTACTGGTGGAAATCTCAGACTTAGATGAAGTCTTAATAACTTGATCAAAATCTTAAGACTTCTTAGGTTTAATTAGGATAGTTGAGCTCTCAAATTTAAGTTTATTGAAGTTATCACTTATAATTTGACATGCATAGTTTAAATATAACTATCTCGCTATTATGAACCACAATAACAGTAAAGTTCAGAAAAATAGAAGGTAATTAGTGCTAATCAAATCCTAAACCTATTCAAAAGGATTAGCACCTAATTACAAATCTAACCATCAAAATTTTAAACAACTTAGCACGTAGGCTCTATTCAATCTTACAACTAATCTAAGATTAAGTTTACTAAGATCCAATGACTAGAAACCCTAATTTTTACTAATCATAGTTTTACAAGATTAGGGCATAAATTAGAATGCAAAGCTCAAAAAATTAAGCTAATAAGCCCATTCATCCTACTGATCATAAGGGAACTAATGGCACCTTAAACATGCAATTTGGATAAGTATATAGGATAATCAACCCTAATTAAGATCTACAATAATTAGACTTAAACTTAAAATCCATCCATTAAAAGTTAAATATTATTTTATATTCAAATTCTTAATGATTTTCTGATTAATTTGATCTATAATATTATAGGGTTTGGTTTAGTGGATTAAAAGCTATATCATTAATTTAAATTGTATTTTTTCCAATTAATCCAACATATTTTCCTTAAGGAAAATATATATTAATTCGATTAATATTTATTTAAACGGACGCTGGCCCATTCCCAAAATGCGCGGGCTGATCGGGCTTAAGGGCCCATCATTGTTAAATAGCACGGGTCATGGGTTGGCCTGACCCACGCTGTCATCTTCTTCCCTGCCTGCCCCGACTGAGGACGGATAGGGCAAACCCTGAATGCCAAATTTCTCAATCATCGAGCCACGTAGGCGCATAAAAATTATAGCTGCACATTACTGGGACCAAGACTAACCTCTAGGACCCTAGAATTTTATATGGGGTGGACTAATTCCATGGGGGCCTATTTTCCCAAATCGAACAAAATTTCCCCACAGAGAGGAGAAATTGTCCTCAGGGGGAGCACACCCAGACTAGGGTTTGATCCAGTCACCATCAGAGTGCACAGACGGATTGAAGCCCTGCCTTAGTGCAACTTGGGAAGCTCTAGACCTCTGGGACCTTACGCGGGTTCCCAGCTTAGCAAGAGGAGTAGTCCGATCAATCGATACGATGGATCGGACTAGACCTAAGCCATCGATCCAATTGCATTGCATTTGCCAGGACTAAAAGTGAGCATAGCAATTAAAATTGAGAAGGAGCTGAGCCTACATGACTCAGTACAGACTAAAGGGTACCTGGATTTGCTGGACAGAGCTTGCACCAAAAGGCAGGAGGCAATCCGCTGTAGTAGATATTCTAAAAAACTCGTAGGGGTCCTGAACACTAGGAGCAGCCCTCTATCAGCGGTACGCAAGCTCGGGAGCGCCTGGAGGAAGCTTGGCAGACTAGCAGTGGTGAGTGGGGGAGGGACTCGAAATGAACTTAATTGAGCAGCAAAAGCATCCTAGGGAGGGACTTGAGGCTATTTAAAGCCTCAGGGAAGCATTGGGAGTAAGGCTTAGGGCTTGGCTTTACCCGAGGGCTCGGGTCATGGAGAGCTCTCAGAGCTTCCACTCAAAGGGGTATCGAGCTGAAGGGCCCAACCAAGAGGTTTAACTGCATTGGGGAAACCACTAATGACCATGCTGAGCAGGCCAGGGGAGTGGGAGACAGGCTCTATTATCGAGGATGTGAATCTCCCTGTCAAGGATAAGAGCAGAGAGGGGGGAAGATGATGAGCAGTGAGGGATCCATGACAGCCATATGATGGATCGTTCGTTTAAGCAGGACAGCTCTGATTGTCGAACAACTAATAGCTGATCGTGGGGAGAAGATCATCCATTGGATTAAATACATGGATCCGACCGACGATCAGAGCTATTTATGGGGAGTGGCTAGATACTATCCGATCCCATCTTCGAACCACGGAACAGTCGAGATGGATCAGATCTAATCAAAGGCAATGACCGCTCGATCTGATCTGAGAAATGAACGGCTTGAATGGCGCCCGCTGTTTTGAAGGCAACCGACTGATGGTTAGGGTAGATTTGCAATTAAGGATTGTTAGGAAACCTAAAAATGCAATTAACCCATCTTAATTAAATGTGAATTATGGCCTAAATGATTTCCAAATTGCACCAAACTTTAACCCCTAGCTAATTTGGGGGTGAGGAATTCAAAAATGCAATCAGATTTTAATTCTGAGGTCAAAATATTTTAGGTCTAATCTAGGGCATCTAGACTGATCAAAATGCCATCTTTACTTAGAGAAGTCCAACTGACTTCAAATTTTTTGGATTAGCTTAACTTAATGTTCTAAAAATAATGAAATCAAGATGAATACTCAATTAGGTTAGAATTTAGCAGGGTAACAACCTAAGGTTGTTACAGACTCTCCCACTTAAAAACGATGTCGTCCTCAACCTAAACTTAAGAGAGAAGACACGGATGCAGAATCTTAAGAATAGAATTTTAATTCAAAAAATTAACGGATACCTGGATTTTCAAAGAAACTGGGATACTTCATTCGCATATCGGCCTCTTTCTCCTATGTAGATTTCTCTAAAGAATGATTCCTCCACTTAACCTTTACCATTGGGATTGAGCAATTTCTCAACTGCTTTTGATCATGAGCCAAGATCTTAATTGGCTCCTCCGCATAAGAAAGATTCGGGTGGAGGGATACTGTTGGAAGTTGAATTTGATGAGATGGATTATGAAGACATCTCTGCAAGAAGGAGATGTGGAACACATTATGGACTGTAGAGAAATCTTCAGGAAGCTTCAATCTATAAGCTGCAGAACCAATTCTTTTTATAATTTCAAAGGGTCCGACGTAGCGAGGACTAAGCTTCCTAGCTACACTAAAGCGATACACACTTTTCATTCGGCTGACTTTAAGGTACGCAAAATTTCCAACATTGAATTCTAGAGTACGGTGATGAGCATCATGATACTTACTCTGGCAATCTTGAGCTGCTTTGATTCTTTGTTGGATCAGCTGAACCTTAATATTAGTTTCTTCAACTTATTCTGAGCCATACAAATGCACACTGCCAATTTCAGACCACGCTAAAGGAGTACTGCACTTCCTGCCATACAAATCTTTGTATGGAGCCATGCCTATACTCGCCTGAAAATTGTTATTGTATGCGAACTCCACTAAAGGAATATGATCTTCCCAAAAGCCTCCCAAATCTAGAATACAGAGATGAAGAAGATCCTCTAAGACTTAATTGACTCTTTCTGTTTGACCATCAGTCTGAGGATGACAAGTAGTGCTCATGGCTATGGTGGTCCCCAAGTCTGGATACACTGCTTGCCAGAATTTAGAAGTGAAATGACTATCTCGATCAGATACGATAGATCTTGGAATTCTATGGAACCTGACGATTTCCTTGATGTAAGGCTTTGCCAATTTCTCCACATAATCAGTTTGATGCATAGGGATAAAATATGCTGATTTGGTCAGTTGATCGACAATGACCCAAATTGAATCAGCATCAGATCTTGATATAGGTAAACCCATAACAAAATCTATAGAAATATCAAGCCACTTCCATTCAAGAATTGCCAAAGGATGGAGAAGTCTTTCGGACTTCTGATGTTCAGCCTTGGCCAGATTACAGGCATGACACTTTGCTATGAATTCAACCATGCTTTTCTTCATTCTAGGCCACCAGAATGACTTCTTCAGGTCTTGATACATCTTGGTGCTGCTTGGATACTTGGCAAACCGAATTGTGACATTCTACTAGAATCTCTTGATGTATGGATTTGGGAATTTATAGGAAATATCCTTGATAGATTATATTACCTCGAAGCTGAAGATCAAAGCAACGACCACTTTCAATCTCTCATTTAAACTTCAGATAGTCTTCATCCTTGGTTTGGGAGATGGAGACATCATGATGAAATGCTAGTTCAACAAAACTCATGAATATTAGTGTGCTTAGCATAGCACCATGCACTGGTCTCATTTCAAGATTTATGAATTCTTCCTCTAGAGAGCTTGATATTATCATGGAAGACAGAGCAGCATGTCGACTGAGTGCGTCAGCTACAATGTTTGCCTTTCCTGGATGATACTGGATGCTCAAATCATAATTATTTATTAACTCGAGCCATCTTTGCTGACGATAGTTTAGTTCACGCTGGGTGAAAATGTACTTTAAGCTCTAATGATCGGTGAGTATGGAACACTGGATGCCATACAAATAATGATATTATATTTTCAGAGCAAAAACTATAGCTGCTAATTTGAGATCATGGATAGGATAGTTCCTTTCATGCGGTTTTAATTGACGAGATGCATAGGCTATAACTCTTCCTTCCTTCATCAGCACACATCCCAAACCTATGCTATATGCATCGGTATAGACTTGGTAGTTAAGGCCTTCTTTAGGTAAGGCTAGAACTAGTGCAGATGAAAGAGCATCTTTTAACGATTGAAATGCTTTCTCACATTCTGGACTCCAGATAAGAAGTACTGCTTTATGGGTCAACTTCGTGAGAGGAGACGTGATTTGTGAGAAGCCCTTGATAAATTTCTATAATATCCTGCTAGTCCCAGGAAACTTCTGATATCGGTCACAAATTTTGGTTGTGACCAACCTTGAACTGCACTTACTTTATTTTGTTCGACTTTGATTCCTTGAGAGTTTACGACATGACCCAAAAAAGCGACTGAGTCAAGCCAAAATTTGCATTTGGAATATTTATCGTATAGCTCATGACTCCAAAGTTCTTCTAATACTAACGACAGATGGTTCTCGTGTTCAGTTTTGCTTCTTGAAAAAATTAGGATATCATCGATGAAAATGATGACAAATTTATCTAAATACGCTTTGAATACGTGTTGCATTAAATCCATAAAAATGGACGGCACATTTGTCAAGCCAAAGGACATTACCAAAAATTCATAATGTCCATAGCAGGTTCTAAACGCTGTTTTCTCAACATCTGAATCCTTAACTCGTAGCTGGTGATAGCCCGATCGTAAGTCTATATTTGAGAAAACTTTAGCTCTAGATAATTGGTCAAATAGATCATCGATACGAGGCAGAGGGTATTTGTTCTTGATAGTTACTTTATTTTGCTCCTTATAATTGATGCACATTCTCATCGATCCATCTTTCTTCTTCATGAACAATACTGGCACTTCCCAAGGAGATGAACTTGGCCTAATAAGACCTTTCTCGAGCAGCTCTTGAAGTTGTTCGTTTAATTCTTGAAGCTCCTTATGCGCCATACGATACAGAACTTTTGACAGTGGCTGAGTTCCGAGAATTATGTCAATTGCAAACTCTACTTCTCTAACAGGATGAAGACCGAGTAGGTCTTTGGGAAAAACATTGGGATATACACGAACGATTCGATTCTCTGAAAGGGGCCCAACTTCTTTATTCTCTCCCAACATAGTTAAGGGGTATGCATCGCAGCCTTTCTTAACTAACCTTTGCGCCTTCATTGCATTAATTAACGATGCTTGAGTACTAAATTTGCTAATAAATGATTGCGATAGATTCTCACTGCCAAGGGTAATCTTCTCCTTTTGGCAATTAATTGAAGTACCATGCTGGCTTAGCCAGTTCATGCCCAGAATTATGTCAAAATTTGCGTTTGGAAAAATGATCAGTTTAGCTTCATATTTTTGCTTACCAATAGGAATACCTATTTTGCAAAACTGTTGGGACTGCATATGGGCTCCGAAAGGTAACCTGATACTTAATGAGTTTGCTAAGCGGTAAGATGGTAGCCTAAGATTTTTAGCCCAACTTTCCGATACAAACGATGACTCGCTCCCGTATCGAAAAGGATGTTACAAGATTTGTTCTCTATCATTAAGGTGTCTATTATAATAGTTATGATAAGGATTATACTACTGAAGCAGAAAATATCAAATATAGAAATAGACATGATCGAACAAGAATTAATTTAGAGTGTACCTGAAACCACATCATTGTCTTAAGGAGAAAGGTAGGAGTTAGCATGTATACCCGTGCAGGTGCTGAGGGTCATTTGTTTTGAGACCTTTGACCCTGATGATCATGGTTCGACTTTTGTGCTCGTACCTTTGACCTTAATGGTGGCCGCTTCGACCACATGTAAAACATACGCTACTAAAGTGGTAGCACTTTCCATATGGATGGAGCTGCTTGCATTCAAAATTCTGAGGTTGGGGTTATTCAGCTTCTATATTATACACCTTTTTCACATTTATAGTCATGAACCGGTTGCATTCAAAATTCTTAGGTTGGGGTTATTCAGCTTCTGATTCTACAGGTATGTCAGATGATGAGACCGCATTTTTGATCGAAGTAGGAGCAGAAGGAGAACCGGTTCATGACTGTAAATGTGAGTATAACTTTAGAAAAATAAAGTTCTACTATAATTTTATTCATTTCTTTCTCAAAGAGAATATACATGGATCTACAAAATATATGACTGAGAAAATGACATAATAAGATCTCTAAAATCCTAGTTACAATATTCTACCCAAAAGGCAGCATAGAAGTCATTATATGTGACTATGTGGCTCCTCCGAGCTAATCTCCTATAAACCCAAAACCACCAATGACTCACTGATCCCTTCAATAGGATCTCTACGATCTCCAGATGATACTCCTTCGGACAGGCTGTCTCTCGAAGTGCGGTAGTAATGCGGTCCAGCCTATCTCTGGCAAGTGCTGAAAGACTGGTGCCTCCAAAGGATGAGTTGATAAGGATTTTATCTAGCACCTCAACTCCACGAGGTGACACTCCCTTGACGACCCTTCCATAGATCTGGCCATCTTGATGGTCATCTATCAAGTAGTCGTCAAATCTTCTAAGGTAGAACCAAAAGGTTGAATGCGAGTATTCCATTCCTAAAATAACTCGACTTATAAGTATTTCATTCATATTTTATAATTACCTTCAAAGTTCGTTCAAATCCTAAGATGTCCATTTCTTATTTAGTTGTTCATAGTTTCAATGAAGTCATCATATATGTTAATTCCTATGATATCCTCATTCTAGACATAGTCAACCCTTTCATTTCTAAGATAACTTAATGAACTTTTGGATGTTTGCTTTTCAATACACTTAGTAACTTGTGATCTTGACCTGATATAGAGAATAGATCATAAAGTAGATAGGAACAAAGTCCTTATCTGACACTTTATGATACTTCTCTGATACCAACTGTAGCTCCCCGCCCCGTTGCCGTGCACAATAAACAAGTATAATCAAATCGGCGGCGGAGCGGTGCACCACTCGGGAGGGCATAACCCATCTTCCCGATTATAGGCAAATTACTGAGCCACACTAAAGGCTGCTGACTTGAACCCAAGAGTAAGATCAAGAGTCAATACTTAAGATAAGGGTAGAATACTTATCTTAAGTATTAGACTAATACGTATATTGGATTAAAAAAAGGGTAAATGGGAATCCAATATACATTCTTAAAATATCAGCATTTCCTGTATGTTGATCACATCACAATACTAAATATTTTAGTAGAATAATAGAGTGTGGAAGCTAAAGTAAGACATCCAGAATACGTTCATCACAGAGTAGAAGTAAGCATTCATCTCAAAAAAGAAAAGTAAAAATACATCTAGAATTATTACATACTGTTTTAGAAGAGAAGTAAGAGAAAAGTTCATATATAGTACTAAAAGCAGAAACAATAAAGTAAAAGGTGGAAGACGGATCCACTAAGGCTCCACGTACTCCTCCTGGATCTATTGTAAGTCCTCCTGCCCTGTCTGCTGCTCAGGGATCTAGCAAATTGTCGGATCTCAAAAGTACCATTTGTTAGACAATAAGTCTAACACATCATAACTAAACTAAGCAGTACAAAAGTAAATGCAAGTAGACAGTAAAGTAAGCAAAACTGTAGAAAAGCTATAAAAGCACTGAGTAACTAAAACTGTAAAGACTAAACAAAGTAAAACTTGACTGAAATCTGAATACTGAAAGTAAGTGAAAACAACAAATGTTCCAAAACCACTGTAAAAATGTCCAATATAGTACTATATGTCATTGGGATCATGCATCCAGATATGCCACAATACGGTATGCCATAGATATGTAACAGAACTATCACTAAATGGCTATGGGTTGTACAGTCCAATGTATACATACATCCAGTTGTTACTGTGATGCCAATGCATCCTGAAATTCCCCAATCAATGTATGCAATATTTTGTAACCCATAAATTATCACTAATACTCACATGTCACCACTGAAATCATTTATCATGCTTCTATACTACATTAGTTAAATTCTAGAAATCTGTAAATGTTTTGAATACCGATAATGAATTCAAAGTCTCCATTGTGCAAAATCTTGTTAAAAGGATTTTGACTCCTAACTTCTAGAATGATAATTAGTTAAAATTGAAATTTTAGTTATAAATCATCAGATGGAGAGGTGATATACACATATATAGCGTGTTTCCAAGAAGGTAGTTTTTAACTCTTAGTTTGATTAAGCCACCCTAATGAAGTGATCTTCAATATGAGGCATCACCTGATGGGAACTTGTATCTCAAGCTAAGCTATTAAAATACCCAAATCATAAGCACACTTAGTGTTTTAAAGAGGGTGATTAGGATCATGTAGTTTGCTTGAAGCACACCTATGGAAGCGATCTTTGATAGGAAGCATCACCCGATGGTGACTTTTATTAAAAGATTCTACTGATCTAAATTCCCTAATCATAACACTCTTAGGATTGAATGATTTAATCTAAGTAAGACTATGTTCGACTAAACTCATAGGATAGAACACAGACAAAATCTTTACTAAGATAAATCAACTAATCCTAAATACTACTGTAATACCCCAGTACTTTGGATAAACCCTACTGTACCATCCAACAATCAGGGTTCAGTAATTTTATTTATTCAACAAGGATTTATCAATACTATCAACCCTTATGCTAAATGAGTGAGTCCTACACAAGGCTCCAAGAAATGTGATCAGAGATCACCCAGTACAGATTCTACCGCAAGGAAGGGATTTTAATCTAAGTATTTTAGGTAAGTTCTACCATAAGGTGTTAAAATCAACTTCTAAAGTGAAAAGGATCATCTAAGATTCTACTTCAATAAATTTGCAAAGCTCCTTCCTACCTTAATATATCATCAATTAAGGTCTTTTCAAATATTTCTGATATAGGCTTAATAGTGAGATACTTGAGATCCCACCCTCTCACTTCTAATGCTAACATTATAGGTTTTACTTATTATTTAGGTTTAGAGTGGTCAGATAAGATGATAAGATCATCAGATCACATGCTATTCTAAGATCATGGGGGCAAATTAAGGATATTATTAGAGTTAAATCAATTTATTAAATTAATATAATTTATTAATCATCTTATGCTAATAGTCTTATTTAGGAAAAAATCAAGGATCCAAAGCCTTAGATTTAGATTATTCAATCACATGGATTTATTATTATCCTTATCATTTTTAATTCAATAATTTAAGATCAATACTAAATCAGATGCATTGTTGGAATAGTGTCAATTGCATTATCTTAAAATTAAGTCAATTAATTAAGGGTTTGAATCTAAATCAAATAGATTAGGGTTTAACCCCTACTCTTATCCAATTCAGATCAAGTGTTTATTTATAAGTCAAGTGTCAAATCAGTGGATTAATGATGTATTATTTGTGGCAATCTCAGACTTAAATCAAGTCTTAATAGCTTGATCAAAGTCTTAAGACTTATTAGGTTTAATTAGGATAGTTAAGTTCTCAAATTTAAGTTTGTTGAAGTTATCACTTATAATTTAACATGCATAGTTTAAATATAACTATCTCGTTGTTATGAAGCACAAAAATAGAAAAAGTTTAGAAAAACAGAAGGTAATTAGTGCTAATTAAACACTAAACCAATTTAAAAGGATTAGCACCTAATTACAAATCTAACCATCAAAATTTCTTACAACTTGGCACATAGGTTTTATTCAATCATACAACTAATCTGATTCTAAGTTTGCTAAGATCCAATGACTGGAAATCCTAATTTTCACTAATCATGGTTTTACAAGATTAAGGCATAAATTAAAATGCAAAGCTCAGAAAATTAAGCTAATTAGCCTATTCATCCTACTGATCATAAAAAAACTAATGGCATCATAAACATGCAATTTGGATAAGTATACATGCTAATCAACCTTAATTAAAATCTGCAACAATTAGACTTAAATGGAGAATCCAACCATTAAAAGTTAAATATTATTTTATATTCAGATTCTTGATGATTTTTTGATTAATTTGATTTATAATATCATAGGATTTGGATCAGTGGACTAAGAGTTATAGCATTAATTTAAATTATATTTTATCCAATTAATCCAACCTATTTTCCCTAAGGAAAATAAATATTAATTCGATTAATATTTATTTAAACGGACGCCAGCCCATTCCCAAAACATGCGGGTCGATCAGGCTTGAAGGCCCATCCCTGTTAGACAGCGGGGGTCACGGGTCAGCCTGAACCATGCTATCATCTTCTTCCCCGCCTGGCCCCGACTGAGGACGGATAGGGCTAACTCTAAATGCCGAAATCCTTAGTTGTCTAGCCACATCGGCGCTTAGAAATGATAGCTGCTCATTACTGGGACCGGGACTAACCTCTAGGACCCTAGAATTTTATATGGGGTGGACTAATTCCATGGGGTCTTATTTACCCAAATTGAACAAAATTTCCCCAATGTGAGGAGAAATTCTCCTCAAAGTGAGCACACCCAGAATAGGGCTCGATCCAGTCACCATCAGAGTGCACAGACGGATCAAATCCCTACCTTGGCATGACTTGGGAGGCTCTAAACCTCTGGGACCTTACTTGAGTCCTAAGCTTTACAAGTGGAGTAGTCCAATCGATTGATAAGATCGATCAAACTAGACCTAAGCCATCGATCCAATTGCATTGCATTTGCTAGGATTAGGAGTGAGCTTTGCAATTAAAATTGAGAAGGACCTGAGCCTACATGACTCAGTCCAGACTGGAGGGGTACCTTGATTTGCTAGATAGAGCTTGCATCAAAAGGCAGGAGGCGATCCGCTGTAGCAGAGACTTAAAAGACTCTTAGGGGTCCTGAACACCAAGAGAAGCCCTATATCAGCAGTACGCAAGCTCGGGAACGCCTGGAGGAAGCTTGGAAGACCAGCAATGGTGAGCAGGGGAGGGACTCCGATTGAACTTAATTGAGCAGCAAAAGCATCCTAGGGAGGGACCTGAGGCTATTTATAGCCTCAGGGAAGCGTTGGGAGTAAGGCTGAGGGCTTGGCTTGAGCCGAGGGCTAGGGTCATGGAGAGCTCTAAGAGCTTCCATTCAAAGGGGTATCAGGCCGAAGGGCCTGACCAAGAGATTTAACTGCATTGGGGAAACCACTAATGACCATGCTGATCTAGCCAGGGGAGTGGGAGACAGGCTCTGCTGTTAGGGATGCAAATCTCCCTGTCATGGATACGAACGGAGGGGGGGGGAAGACGACGAGCAGTGCGGGATCCACGGCAGCCGTCTGATGGATTGTTCGATGAATCGGGACGATCAGAGCTAACAGCCAATTGCGGGGAGAAGATCATCCGTTAGATTAAATCCACAGATCCGATGGACGATCAGAGCTACTTACGGGGAGTGGCTAGATACCCTCCGATCCCATCTTCAAACCGCAGAATGGTCGAGATGGATCATATCTAATCTAAGGCACTGACCGCTCGTTCTTCAAATCGCGGAACGGTTATTGAAGCAGGACAGCTTGTATGGCACCCGCTGTTTTGAAGGCAGCCGACTAATGGTTTTGGGTAGATTTGCAATTAAGGATTGTTAAGAATCCTAAAATTCAATTAACTCATTTTAATTAAATGTGAATTATGGCCTAAATGATTTCCAAATTGCACCAAACTTTCACCTCTAGCTAATTTGGAGGTGAGGAATTTAAAAATGTAATCAGATTTTAATTTTGAGGTCAAAATATTTTAGGTCTAATCTAGGGCATCTAGACTGATTAAAATGTCATCTTGACTTAGAGAAGTCCAATTGACTTCAAATTTTTTGAATTAGCTTAACTTAATGTTCGAAAAATAATGAAATCAAGATCAATGTTCAATTATGTTAGAAATTAGCAGGGTAACAATCTTGGGTTGTTATAAATATATATATATATATATATATATATTAGTATGTGTAGTTTGTATCTGAAGTAAATTACTATGTTTGCTGGGGCTAAAATGGGTGTTGAAGAGTAGGGAATAATACTAGGTCCTGTTATTTTCTGATTTGGCCATGGAAGTTATGGTGGAGTTTGGAGTTTGTTTAAGAGCTTAGATAATTATTTAATAATTTTAAAGGATACTTAAGATGTTTTAAGAGGTTTTGATAGTTTGATATTATGAGTTTAAGAGATTAGTAAGAAAATAAAAAGACAAGAAAAAAAAACATGATAGGCAACAAACTTGACACCACAAAGCACTAAGCAATATAAATGAAATTCACCACAAAATTTATTCATTCAAGTTACTTGATGCATTACATTTCAGCTCATATTTATAAGCATTACAAGTATCTTTCCCTATGAGCATTGGAGGGGAAATATGAAGGAAAATTTTGGAGGGGAAAGTTGGGTAGTTAACAACAACTCCAACTACTCAAATTAAATATTTCCCTCATGACACGGCTGGTCAAGTATGTGACTTAATAAATTAAATAGTATAAAATCCAAAAAAGAAAATACATATGGTATGCCCAATATATGGGCTCTTTATCGGGCTTTATATTGGACTCTTATTATTATTCCCTAGAGCTTTAATCGTGGCTCTTATGTTTGGGCCTTTGATAATATTCTTATGATGTGCGACATCAATAAATATAGTATCTCTAATAGTCCTCCCTAATAAGGACTAGGCTTCTCATAATTTAAGCTTTCAACTTGAAATTACAAACTCTAAGCTTTTAATTATATATTACTTATCCTAAATTAAACTTGTTAAATCTTAGTTCTTCATGCTTATAAAACTAAATGCTCACAGGGACTTTAAAGTTCAAAATATCCTAAGCCCATCTTAGTTCTTTAAGAAATCCATATTAAGATGCATAAGAATCCACTTGGAAGTTATTTGAGAGTGAACTTAATTATGAGTCAAAGATCATTACTTAGTTGAATTTCAAGCTCCTGTAACTCAAAATAAAGTAATGATGCCTAAGCCCGACTTGGTTATTCAAAGTAATATGACAGATAAATGCTTGCATGACAAGGGTGCTCTATGTACATGAATTGTGTAAATGCAACGTCGCCCCCGCCCCCCCCCCCCCCATGGTCCCATTAACATGCATGTTAATGTGATTATTGTGGGGTGGTCATCACGATAGATACCTCACTTACCATAATATTAAGTACTCAATATAATCCACTAATAAGTGAAGGGTATGCCACATGCTGAGCTGATATTTTACTAAATGTAAATACAAGAATTATAGAGTGCAAAAATGAATAAAAGCTAATATCCATTTAACCATAATACATAAGAAAATATAATCCAACTCTGAATAAGGTATATAGTAAAAAGAAAATATATATGAAACCTACATTATTAAAATAAAAATACTAAATTGAAAGAAAAATAAATACTCATCCTCACAGAAATAAAAGAGCATCTTATCTAAGGGTCCTCAGCAATAAGATGATCCTCCTGCTGATCTGACTCCTCTCCTAGTGCTACTACCTTAAAAAGCTCATATCTGACATTATCAGTTTCACAATGCCAGAGCTCCAGCAAAAAAAAAGAAAAAATATGGTTAGATAATTATCTAAGCACATTTTATGTTGATATTTTCATGTATTTTATGATTTCACAAATCATCCTAAGCAAATATGAGCAACAAAGCATCAAATGAAAGGATTAAAACCATAATCCATACATTTATAACTTAAATAAAATATGAGGTAAAAAGACATACCTCAACCCAAAGTTGTAGAAAATGTTAAGCATTTTATATATAAACTACTAAGTACAAAAAAGATCTTAAATAATTATGATCAAAATACTTATATTGATTTTTTGAATAAAATGCAATATAAACAAAATTGAACTAAAAACTAGCTTCCTAACATGCTCGCACATAAAATCAGAAACTACTAAAAATACAGAAATATAGAAAATACTATAAATACTGAAAATACTAAATTGAAAATAGTTGACTCTAAATTGAAAATATAATATTTTAAATTAGACATGTGCCTAGATTAGTCCTGCCATAACAGAAACTAGCTAACTAGACACCAAATCCAAAACTAAAGTACCTAGGACACTAATGCCTAGATCAATAGATAAATTCATCCAAGACACTAATGCCTAGACCAATAGATAAATTCATATTGAACACAAATGCCTTGGTCTAAGTTGAGCTGAACCGTATTGTATCTCAAAATCATGACTGCAGAGACATACTAACTATGGCACATTCCATTAAAGTATTATCTAATTTATTGATTTATCTATTTTTTATTAATGACCATTATTTTTGCAATTTCAAAACTAACACAGAATATTCATCCAATATTCTATATTTCATCTAATATGTCAAAACACAAAATAAGAAAAATAGTATGTACAAAACAAGGAATGTAAAGCAATAATACAAAAAAATTTGTGATATCAGTTATTTTCTAATTTAATTATTCTAATTGTTCTGGGATTATACAAGCTCATGATCTGTAATATTCTACTATTCAGTATAAAATCAAAGCTACAATCATATAGAGTCAAACAAATAGAACTAATCCAATTTTAATTAAAATCAATCAATGGTGCCTGCATAAATTAAATAATAAATCAATTGTCTTAATTAATGAATTTATTAACCCAACTCAAATATTCATTAATATAAATCAAGATTGAGGGATTAAGAGTTAAACTCCAATATTGGGGTTTAAACCTCTTAATCCAAAGGCACTAAAGACAAAGTGTCTAAGGTTTCCCAGCTCATCCTGAGCAACAAAACATGGAATACATTGTGCACCACAGAAAAATCATTGGACAATTCCAGCTTATATGCTGATGATCCAAGCTTGGATAGAATTTTGAATGGTCCAATATATCTTGGACTAAGCTTTTCAACTACTCCAAAATGGTAGATACCTTTCATCAGGTTTACTTTCATGTAGACTATATCACCTTTTTGAAATTTGAGAGGACAATAACAAGAGCTATGATACTTATTCTTTCTATCTTGAGCTGTCTGAATCTTTTGTTAAATGAGTCTAAATTTCTTATTAGTCTCTTCCACCAATTCAGACCCATACAATTGGGCATCTCCAGCTTTAGACTAAGACAATGGAGTAAGACATTTCCTCCCATATAATGCTTCATATGAAGCTATTTTGATACTTGACTAAAAATTGTTGTTGTACGCAAAAACCATAAGCTGAATGTGATCCTCCCAAGAACCAGCAAAATCTAATACAAAGAGAATGAGCAAGCCTTCAAGAACTTGATTTACTCTTTCAGTCTGGCCATCAATTTGAGGATGAAAGGTCGTGCTCATAGCTAGGGTGGTACCCAGATCCTGAGACATTGCCTACCAAAACTTAGATGTAAATCTATTATCTCTGTCACAAATGATCAACTTGGGATACCGTGCAGTCAGAGAATTTCCTTGATATAGAGCTTGGTGAGCTTTTCAATGGAATCAGTTTGACAGACCGGGATGAAGAGTACAAATTTGGTAACACGATCTATGATGACCCAAATTTCATCTGCACCAAATTTTGTGCGAGGGAATCCTATCACAAAATCCATCGAGATGCCAAACCACTTCTACTCTAGAATTTATAGCAAGTGCAAAAGTCCACCAAGCCTTTGGTGTTCAGCCTTAACCAGATTATAGGTGTGACACTTTGCAATAAATTCAGCTATGCTTTTCATCATTCTTAGCCACCAGAAGGACTATTATAGGTCATGGTATATTTTCATACACCCAGGATGGATGGTATACCCAGAATTGTGACTTTCAATCAGGACCTCCTGATGCATGGATTTAGGAATCCAAAGGCTATTCCACACAGCTGCATATTGTGACAACAGTTGCTTTCTATTTTATATTTGAACTTAAGATAGTCCTCATCCTTGGTTTGTAAGATGGAGACATCTCTGTGAAATGTTGGCTTTACAGAACTTAATTGGATTAGCTCACTGGGCATATCGCTTCAGACTAGCTCAATATGCAGCTTACGGAATTTATCAATGTTGGGGATATCTGTGATTATTGCATATAATGTGGCACGATGGCTAAGTACATTCTCTACAACATTTGCCTTCTCCGGATGGTACTAAATGTCCAAATCATAATCACTAATCCGCTCTAACCATCACCTCTGATGGCAATTAAGATCATGTTGAGTGAAGAAGTATTTTAAGCTTTGGTGATCAGTGAAGATAGAGCATTGAATACCATACAGGTAATTGTGCCAAATTTTTAGAGCAAAAATCATGGCAACAAGTTTAAGGTCAAGAATGGGAAAACTCTTCTCATGCTGCTTCAGCTTATAAGAGACATATGCAATCACTTTGCCTTCCTACATTAGCATGCATCCCAAACCAACACTAGATGCATTGATGTATACTTGGTAATCTAAATCCTCCTTAGGTAGAACTAGCACTGGGGTGGTTGAGAGTGCATCCTTTAACAATTGATATGCTTCTTCTCAATCAGAACTCCAAATAAAAGGAACATATTTTTGTGTCAGTCTGGTCAATGAAGACGCAATCTGAGAGAAGCCCTTGACAAACTTCTTATAGTAACCAGCTAATGCTAGCAAGCTACAAATATCTATTACTGACTTGGGCTGCCCACAATCCTGAATTGCGCTAACTTTTTGCTGATCTACATGGATTCCTTGGGCATCAACCACATGACCCAAGAATGCAACTGATTCTATCCAAAATTTGCACTTAGAGAACTTAGCATAAAATAGATGAGCTTGCAATAATTCTAGGACTGCTCTTAAGTGATCTTCATGCTCTTTTAGGCTCTTAGAATAGATAAGAATATCATCAATAAAGATGATGACAAACTTATCCAAGAATTGCCTCAAGACTCTTTGCATTAAGTCTATAAAAAGAGATGGCACATTAGTGAGTTTGAATGACATCACTAGAAATTCAAAATGGCCATAGCAAGTATGAAAAGCAGTTTTCTCTATATTTGAGTCCTTCACTTGCAGCTGGTGATAGCCTGACCTTATATTGATCTTTGAAAAGACAATGGTACCAGATAACTGATCGAATAAGTCATTGATTCTGGGCAATAGATAATTATTTTTAATGGTTACTTTATTAAGCTCACGATAATCTATGCACATACACATAGACGCATCCTTATTCTTAACTGAATAGAACTAGCATTCCCCAAGGAGACATAATGGTTTGATAAAAACTTTACTAATCAACTCCTTCAATTGCTCATTTAGTTCCTGAAGTTCTTTAGGTGTCATTCTATATGGTGCTTTAGAGATTGCCTATGTTCCTAGAATTAATTCGATGGAGAATTTCATATCTCGAGCTAGTGGCAAACCAGGCAGATCTTCGAGGAACACATTGGCAAATTTGCACACTACCTTGCTTCCCGAGAGTAGAACACTCTCCTTTGCTTCACCCATTAGTGTGACAAGGTAAGCATCACACCCCTTAATGATTAGCTTCTCAGCTTTAATTACATTAATCAATAATGCTTTAGTACTAATCCTTCCAACGAACATTTCTGGCTTGCAACAGGAATGAAGCGTGACCTTTTTCTTTTGACAGTTGATTACTGCACTATATATAATAAGCTAATTAATTCCCATAATAATATCAAAATTAGTTATTGATAAAATAACCAATTTGAATTCAAACTCTTGGTTATTTAATAAAATCTTGAGGTCACAAAATTTATGCGCACTGAGTTGGGCTCCTGATGGAAGTCTAACACTTAACGATTTAGCTAACTTATATGATGGCAGATTGAGGGATTTAGCAAAATTCTCAGAGATGAAGGAATGACTAGCCCTAGTGTCAAACAACTCATTGTATGGTTTGTCATTCAAACACAAGGTTCCTAAGATTAATACATGCAATTAATTAACTACTTGTAGAAATAAGAATACTTGCAAAAGAAGATAAGTTTAGAAGCGTGCACCTGAAACCACATTATTATCCTCTGCAGCTTCATGAGGAGTTAGGGCATACACTCAAGTCGGAATAGCATGTTTATTATTGTATTCCTGCTTTCGAGAAGGTTTCCCAACAACATCTCGGTGTACAAAGGGTTCTTCTTTCTTCTAGGCTTGGGTTGCTGTAGCGCCCCGTTCCATCGCCGCACGCAAAGGAGTTAAAAGTTGGCGGCATGCGTACTCGGAAAGGACTGCTGAACCTCCCTTAATAATCTGACTGAAACAAAAGCTACTAGACTAATCTTTAAGATAAGCATAAAACTTTAACTTAAGTATTAGACAATATAGTATATACATTGGATTATGAGTGGAATATGAGGAATCCAATATATATAAGTATAATAACATTTCCAGTATGCTGATCACATCATAATATTAAGTATAAGTAGTAGTAAACACAGGGTGCAGAAGCTAAATCATACATCCAGAAACATTAATCACAGAAGCTAAGTAAGGGATTCATCCTAGAAAAGAAAAGAATATATATCCAGAGTTATTACAGACAGTTTACTTAATGAAAATACAGAAAATAGTATAAGTACATAATTGAAAGTAAACTAGTGCAGATAAGTAAATGCCGATGTAGAGTCCTCTAATGCTCCATAAACTTCTCCTGGATCGCCTGAATTAAATCTACAAACTTCCTTGGATCTATCAAATCACCGGATCCCAAAAGTACCATGTGTTAGACAATGAGTCTAACACTTCAAAAGCCATTCTAAACAGTTATAATTATCTAATGTTTAACATTTAAGTATTCAAATAAAACTACAGAAAGTATTAAAATAATTAAATTATATAAAATAATACAACCCCAAAAATGAAGTAAAACTGAGACTAAAAACTGAGTACTAAAAGTTGAGGAAGCAGTAAAGAAATTAAAATTGAGTAAATAATGATTAAAACTGTGTTATATGCCACTAAGTTTATTTTTATACAGCTGAATATGCCACAGAACAGTATGCAACTGATATGCGAACTTGGTGTCACATGACACGCCATAAATCCTAGGTGAGCGAACGCTCTGCTAATAGATTCCTTATGTGAGCCAAACACTCTACTAGTGCTGATATGACTTTTTCATTTATGATATGCCAAGGCTTTAATGATGGTATGCCTTAAATAATCAAAATCCAAAAATCAATTCAATATTAAATACTGATTCCATTTATCTCTATTGTGTAGATTTCACCTAAATAAACTCTGACTCCTAATTCTAATCCACTGAATGATATCACTAAGATTATTCATAAGCTTATAAACTGAAAGGGTTGCATATACATAGTTAGTATGTTTCTAAGAAATGTGGATTTAACACTTAGTTTGTTTAACTGCACTTATCAAAATGCATGATGATAAGGGGTAGAACCCTGTCACAATTTATTCTCTCAAACTAAGCTGTTAAATACCTTAATTACAAGCACACTTATAGTGTCCTAAGAAAGGTAACCTGAAGCACTTAGTTTATTTAACTGCACTTATTGAAACACATGATAATAAGGGGTAGAATCATGTCACAGTTTATTCTCCCAAACTAAGTCACTAAGTACTTGACTTATAACACCCTTGAACTTAGGATGTTTATCCTTAACTAAACTATACTTATCTAATTACTTAAGATAAGACCAAAAACTTACAATTCTATTTAAGATAAATCAACCAACTCCGATTTCTATTGAAATAAATCAGTACTATGGATATACATTATCATCTCCAACTGATAATTCTACTCATTCTTGTTCTTATAATTCTATTTCTATAGTTATCAAGGAGTACAATCTAATGAATCCCCACTCCATTGTGGTGAATCATACACAAGGGTTTTATGGGTGTGACATATAAGTCACCCAACTTAGGTTACTACCACAAGGAAGAAACTCTTTCTAAGATTTTAGGTTACTCTACCACAAGGGTCTAAGATTAGAATCCAAATATATTAAGGGTTTATCTAAGCTTCTATCTCAAGGTTTGATAATAAGCTTTTCCTACCTTAAGGGTTTAGCTATTAATAAGGTCTAGCACTTATTGATTTAAAATACTAGATTTCAACCTTGAGATCTAAGCACAGAGATGTGCAATAATTCAATCTTAAAAGGATTGTATTAAACTTATAAGCCCTAATACATTGAGTTTGATTATACAAATTAAATGGGTAAAACCCATTTGATCTCAACCTATATTGCAATTATGAGGTATAATCATATATACTATTAGGATTTGATCATTTATAAATCATCATTTTACAATTTAGTTTATGTAAATAGTCTTTCTTAAGAGAAAATCAAAGATCTAAAGGTTGATTCAGATGATCAATCATATGAGTTTATTATAAATCTAAGTTCTTCTAATTTGATAGTTTAAGATCAAATAGAAAATCAATAATCATTATTGGAGTTTATGCAAATTTTTAATGTGCGAATCAAGTATCTTAATCAAGTTTATTAAGAGTTGGGTCTTATTCTAACCAAGTGAGGATTTAACTCCCAACTTGACCAAACTAGGAATGTTTACTTAGTTATTGGTCAATAATAAAATTAGTGAGTTTATTATCTATTATTTATATTCAATTCAAAATTAATTTAATTGTTGATTTAGTTAAGCTCTTCTTTAAGATTACTTAAGGTTTAAATGTCGATAAATGTCAAATCAATTATTTAAGTGTCCAAAATAACATATAAGGTTTCTAACATGCATCCTACTATTATTGAAACATAAGAACATCACATTGATTTAAACATTAAGTAATTAATGCCAAATATTACACTAATTACCATTTAGTACAAAACATTCAAGCAAAACTTTAGGAGATTTAGAACATGACAATAGGATAAGTGATAGATTTCATATTACAAATTACTTATATATTCACGCAATACTTGATTCTATTATAACCAATTTTAGTTTGGGTATATTTTTGCATTTTTTGGGTTCTAGAGTCATTAAAATACAAAAAATATCAAATTTGGGCAAAACTGGACAGTTCTGCACGCTGGAGTGCTTCCTAGCCAAGAGCTAGGCGCTACTATGCCAGCCAACCCGAGACCTGGGTGCTACGGTGCGCAGGCAAAGAGTCAGGTGCTACGGCGGACTGTGGCCCTAGTCACCCTGAGACTTGAGCGCTACGGCGCGCTGCAGGCGCGCTATGGCACCAGATTTACTGAGACTCGGGCGCTACGGCATGCGGCAGCACCAGATTTACCGAGACTCTAAGCATATGTGATAACGGCAATATGGATGTTCTTAAGTATTCATTTAAAGACTGTACGGTAGAAGAATAATCCATTATATAGATAGGAATGAAATTCCAGTTTGACATCTTATGGTGTTCTCTGATATCAACTGTGTCGCCCACCACCACCGTTGTAACACCTCACTATTAGATTAGAGTTTAATAATCTAACAATGAGTACTACGATAGTATTTAATATTGAATTAGGAGATTCTAACTCAATATTTAATACTACCTTATATTATATGGATCTATGGGGAGAAGAAGGTCATTCAATTATTTTAACTTAAACATTCATTATTTATAATATGAAAATTCAAACAACATGAAAGAATAGTTTACAACATCACAAAATATTTATAATTTACAAAGTGTTCATAAACTTATTCTCACATTAATAAACAAAAGTAAATTTCTCTTGCCCAACTACTGCTCTGCTTCTTCCTTAACTGCAGGTCCTGTTCCTTGCTCCTGATTTATCATATTTTTGGTTTTTAAATATGGTAGGGCACAGCCAAAAAAAGAAAAAGTGGTTAGACTTTAAAAGTCTAAGTACATTTTAAAAGTAGGCTAAACATTAATTAAGCAGATATTACATTACAATTTAAAAAAAAATAGCAGTGCAATAGGACATGAAAATGGTAAGAAAAGTATGTAAGAAAATGTGCTCACAATGCTAGAGTATGTTTGCCAATCCTGTAATAATTATGTTACAAGCATTTGAATTATTTGCAATTTGAATGAAAACATGAATATATTCAAATAGATTTGTATGCTAAATAAAAAGAAATTATATGAAATTCTGTACTATATAAATTTAGGAAAGATTTAATCATGGAAAATTCATTTCAGTTTAAAGACTGAGTATGTAATATGCAATTCAATGAGATTGTGATAATATGCAATTTATCATTTATTTATCTTATAAATTTGTTCTATGGGAGCAGAACAAATGAGGAGTTAAGTATGTCTACTCAACTTATCTGTATATGGGGTCAAAACAAACACACACATTCCCCCTTAAAGGAATTATGTAGTCTCCAGATACACCAATAGCCTTGCCCAAGCAAATGACAGTTGTACTAAATCCTCCATTAGACCCCTCTAAAAATTTTATAAAATGTTTATTATGATTTATTTATCTTGAAATTTTGTTCTATGGGCATAGAACAAGTGAGGAGTTCAGTACGTCTACTCAACCTACCAAACACACACATTCCCCCTCCAGATACACCAATAGCCTTGCCAAGACAAATGACAGCTGTACTAATTCCTCCATTAGACCCCTCTGAAAATTTTATAAAACATTATTTATGCACAATAATCTTTTTGTATGAATCAAGGTGTTAAGCTCAATGCATTTGCAGCACAAGAAATGTATCAAAGTATTATAAATCTTGTGGTGATTTCTATTCTAATGATCTCATATTCACAATGGTTGCCCATATTTATAGGCCATCCAAACTGTGATATGGTATTTAAAAGAAATAATAAAGAATCTTATATTTGACCAAATATAATAAGTACAAGTAAATGATCTTTTTGCAAATTTCCTAAAGATAGTCATCTTAGATTTCTATATGAAGGTGACCATCCACATAGCAAAACATTAGTGTTGTGATGCATAATAAATATTAATTTGAAGAATTATAATGAAATATTGATGAAAGCATCTATACATGCCTCATCACATATTTGTCAAATACTTGAGTTTTGGTGGTAGAGAAACAAAAATGTTCATATCAAAGATGGAATTCAACAAATTGTAAAAATCACCACATGAGATATGCTTAAAACCAAGATTATAGCTAAGTAATGGTGAGTTTACCACTAAGTAATGAATAAAATAGCCATGGAGTTTGATGCCAAGTACTAAAGTCCTTAAATTCTTAAAAATTTTGGCAGAGTTTTCTTTGTATTTGCTTAAAATAAATAATTACAATATCAATATATAAGTCAATCTATTGACTATTTCCAGTTCTAATATAAGTTAATCCATTGACTATTTCCAGTTTTAATAAGGATATCAATTTATAAATCAATCTTTTGACTATTTCCAGTTCTAATTTATAAGTCAATTCATTAGAATGAAAGGCAGCACTTAATCGCATTTAAGCTCACTTTAATTTGAAAGGAAATATATAATTTTATTAAAATAATGGCAGCATTGAATAGCAACATTTGATTCTTATAAATAGCAGCATTGAATGGCAACATTTTGATTTTATAAAGTAGATGGCAGGCATTTGATCATTTTTGATCTTTCTTTAAAATAAATGCAACATATAAAAGGAATGGTAGCATTTTTGATTTCATAAAGTAGATGACAGCATTTTGATTTCATAAAGTAGATGGCAGTATTTTAATTCAAATCTAATGAATTTGGACATTAGTCCTACTAAATTCTCTAAATGAAACTAGATGTAAAGTTAACATACTAATCTTCTACTTAATACAAGATTCAAATGAAAAGATGATCATTAAAGAACTAATATTAATTTAAAAAAAGAACAACAATTGTTTAGATTAGCTCTGTAGAGGACAACAATATGTAACCTAACATGAAAATAATAGACAACTTTGCACATGTAGAACTACATCATTACATATAATGGTCTAGAGCTAGATGCACATCCCTTAAATAAAAACTCAAACCTAGCTGAAGATTTAATCATCAAAATATGAACTTAAGCATAATGAAAAATTCTGTAAACTCATCATCAATGGTGGCAATTACTTGAATGACATTCCAAGTCATCCTTGAGTTTTTTTTCAGAGGTTCTAGATAATGATCATACTTATTTCTTATAACTCGTAGAAGATCATGCATAGAATGAAAATTATATTTCATAAACCGGCCCATATTATTAATGAAAACAGTATTTAAATAAGAAGTGCATACAAGAATCATAATCAAAAAATTGCATGACAGGTAAACAATCCAATAAAGCTAGCAAATATATTAAATTTTCTTCTTCATTTCTCCATAGTTAGGTGTTGACACAACTCAAATAAGAATTTCATATGCCCTTTGTACAACTCATAGAAGTTCTACAAGAAATCACAGAATAATATACCAAGAAGACTAATTGGTTGTCATATTTGTAGAAGAAAAGTTGATGAGAATAAATTCAGCAACTCGAAACTTCGTATTAGCATATGACATGTATTAATCATAAATGAATTATTATCATTACTTTGCTATCATCAAAACCAACAAACAATTATGAATTGATTAGTAATAAAATTTTTAATTGTTAAATGGATCCAGCATTTTATAAAAGAAACTTTCATCATTTAAGAACAAAGTTCTATGATCATTTATGGTATTGACTTGCAAAAGGTATAAAGTTCACTGATCATTGATATTATTGACTTGCAAGGAATACAAAGTCCATTAAGAAAAGTTCTAAGCATATAGGAGATAATGAGAACATTTCAAGAGCTTCTTTAAGTAAATTTTATTACTCAAGAAAATATAAGCAATTTATAAAGTAAGGACCAAAACTAAATCATGTTTTGCCTTCAATAATCAAGGATAACACCATAATGAAAGTCATAATAAAGGGTGTAAACAACGATAAAAATAAAATAAGTTCCGATATACTTGCATACAATCATGCGCCGAGAGTATAATAACATCAAGCTCTTCCATTTATCAGCATAGAAAGAGCAAATCTAATAGTATTTTCATAATAAACTAGAACTTCCATGAGTAAGATGAGCCACCTTCTTACCATCCTTTCTTTCTTGCATTCAATAGATTTTATACTAAATACTTGTGGTACATTAAACCAGAGCTTTATATACAACAGATTTTGACATATAATTCAACCATTGTAACTAAAGTACTGCAAGCTTTAATAATTATTGACAATAATGCAGTTTATAATAAATCTAGGAAGTAACTACAAACATGTAAATAGATTGATGCAAGATTTCAAATTTAGATATTAAAAACAGTGTTATCTTCATGGAAGTGGGGATGTCTTCCAAAAGTATTTAATGCTATAGCAAGATTTTTAACAAAGGCCTAAACTCCAAGTGTAAATCAAAGACTACTATATAAAAAAAAAAATCAAACTGCATGAGAGAAGAGAAGTGATTTAAATGATGCAAATTAATGTATGAACATAATATTCAAAAGATGTTTTATGATCTGACTTGTTGACATTAAGATACTTATTATAAGATCAAAGGGATGATATGAAACCTAAAACTTACAAATTCTTAACTAAAATATTTATTAAACTTCCAAACATCGCTATTAAAGAAACCAGCACACTAGACCTTACAGAATGATAAGGATTCATCGTCAAATAAAAAAAAATAACATTTAACCAATATATTCTCAAGAGTTTGTTAATGAAATAAATAAAAGATTTACAAATTCATATAATTCTTAATAAATTTGTATATAAATCTTCCATTTACCAATCAATTAATTTCAAATGAAACAGCAATATTGAAAATTAAGTGAAATCAAAATAGTTAAATCAACAACCTAAAGTTATGATTAACAAAGCTATTCAACCTAAGAGAAAATTCAAGTTTCTAGTTTTAGGTTAGTTTAAATAATTCTACATGCAAAGTATGTTATTTTAGGAGTACAGAACTATAAATCTAATATTGTAAAACAATTCAAGACCACCTTTTTACTAAAAAAAATTTACTCATATCTTCTATTATATTTTCGGTAAGTTATAGATGAATGTTTACAAATTAAACAATATTAAGACTTACATAATAAAAAGAATCCATCACAAAGTATATTATGATTTCTATAGATCCTTTAAGATGATTTCTTATAAACTATATCGGATGAAAAGTCGAGTGGAGTACCTGAGTTGAGTATTGAAGGATTGCTGCTAGGGTTTAGAAGATCGTTTGCTTTGTGTCGTTTCAGAAACTTGCCAAGACTTGCAAATCGAGGGGGTGAGGTTCGAATAAATAAGGAGGTAGTATCGGCTTACCTTCATACGACTTGAGGAGGCAACGACGATCTGATCCTTGACGAGGCCTCCTATTGGCGAGGGCAGCGGCGCGAGCCACGCATCGTCGCCTCTCTTCTTGCTCGCTCGAAGGATAGGAACGAGAGAGGGGAGTTTGGTCGCGTGCGAATGGAGGATTAGGACAAAATGAAGATAATGAAATTCATATATATATATATATATAATATATTATTTAGATTATGAATTTATTAAATTAGAAGTATATGATTATTTGTAAGAGAATTTTAAGAAATTGTTTTTTTTTTTTAGCTAAATTGAAGGTAACGGACTCAAAAATGAAGTCGAAATTTTAATCGAAAGTTATTATAATTATTTCATTTATCAAATTATGAAAATATAATAAAATAATCAAGAAATTTTGACTACCTCCAAACTCATCAAAAATTTCACCCCAAGCTAATTTGGGTGTGAGGAACGCAATGGCGAAGTCTGATTTTTAATCTGAGGTCAAATTAATTTTCCCATTTTCTCTATTTAAATAATTATTTAAAATTAGGATTTTTACTTATTTGATCTCCAAACTGGACCAAAACTCTGGAAATTGATCTTAATAACTAATTAAGACTTGATAGAAGAGATTTGAAGTTAATTGGATGATTAAATGGCATTAACAATCTTGGGTTGTTACAATCGTGGTCCTTTTAATACACGATAAATCCCTCATTTATCATACGATTAAGTGTTCAACATAATCCACTAATAAGTAAAGAATATGCCATATGCTGAGCTAAAATTTAACTAAATATAAATACAAAAATTACAGAGTGCAAAAGCAAATAAAATCTAACATCCATTTAACCACAATATAGAAGGAAATATAATCCAACTCAAAATAAGGTATACAGTAAGAAGAAAATACATCTAAAACATGTATCATTACAATATTGAAAAAAAGTTTAATTGAAAGAAAAATAAACACTCATCCTCACATAAATAAAAGAGCGGCCTATCTATAGGTCCTCTCTAGTAAGACGATCCTCCACCTAATACGGCTCTTCTCCTGGTGCTACCACCTCAAAAAGTTCAGAATCTAATATTATCGGCTTCACAATGCCAGGGCCCCAATAAAAAAAAGAAGTGCAAATCTAGTTAGACAACTGTCTAAGTATATCTTAGGTTGATATTTTCTTGTATTTTATGATATCACAAATCATCCTAACCAAATAGGAGCTACAAAATATTAACTGAATGGATTAAATCAATAAACCATACATTTATAACTTAAACAAGATATGAGGTAAGAAGACATAACTCAATCCAAAGCTGCAAAAAAGGTTAAGCATTTTATATATAAATTACTAAGTTCAAGAAATATCTTAAGCAATTATGATCAAATTACATATGTTAATTTTCTGAATAAAATGAAATATAAAAAAAATTAAACAAAAAATCAGCATCCTAACATGCCTGCACATAAAACTAAAAACTATTAAAAATATAAAAATATTGAAATGCTATAAAGATTGAAAATACTAAATTAAAAATAGCTAAAACTAAACTGAAAACATAATATTTTAAATTAGACATATGCCTAGATTAGTTCTGTCATAACAGAAACTGACTAACTAGCCATCAAATCTAAAACTGAAGCATCTAAGACACTAATGCCTAGATCAAAAGATAAAATTCATCCAAGGCACTAATGCCTAGGCCTAAGCTAAACTCAACTATACTGCATCTCAAAATCATAACTGTAGAGACAGACTAATTAGGGTACATTACACTAAACTACTATCTGATTTACTGATTTATCTAATTTTTATTAATGTTTATTACTTATGTAATTTCAAAACTAACATAGAATATTCATCAAATATTCTATATTTCTTCTAATATATCAAAATATAAATGCTCAAAATAAGAAAAGTAATGCATATAAAATAAGGAATGTAAAGCAATACTACACAAAAATATGTGATATTAATTATTTTCTAATTTAATCATTTTAACTATTCTGAGATTATACAAGCTATCTTCAATATCATATTATCTAGTATAAACTTAGAGCTACTATCCTATAAAGTCAAACAACTAGAACTAATCCAATTCTAATTAAAATAAATCAATGACGCCTATATAAGTTGAATAACAAATCAATCACCTTAATTAATGAATTTATTGACCCAAACCAAATCTTAAATAAGATAAACAAAGATTGAGGGATTAAGAGTTAAGCTCCAAATATTAGGATTTAAACCTCTTAATCTAAAGGTACTAAAGACTAAGGGTTTAAAGTTTCCCAGCTCTCACGAACAAGGGTTAAGGCAATCTTATTAGGTATAATCAAACTTAATAAGATGGATCTATAATCTTAAACTAAGGTTAAAAGACAAAATAATCAGAATTAAAAAATAAAATCTAAGAATATAAAACCAAGGCTTCATTTCATTGAGTAACCCATTTACCCAATGAATGAAATCTTACCTAACTCTACTACTAAGCACTAAAGAAGAGATTCTAAAGAACTCAAGGAGAGGATACTACTTAAGAAATTTCCTAATGAAAGAACTTTACTAATTTGAGCAATGCTGATAATTTGACTTAACTATAATTATTAATGCCATGGAGAAACTAGGAAAGGCATAATGTGGACTTAATTTCACATTATGAAGTTTGTGAATTTTACTTAGGATATTCTTAAATGAAAATTAGGATTTGCCTTAAAATTAATCTAATGAGTCTAAATGATCTAAACATGATTCTTAAACACTTAATTTACTAATTTTAATTAAGATATCAAGTTTTTAGGGCTTAAACCTAATTTTGGGCAAAATGACAAAAATTCCCCTACTTAAGGGTCAAAAATGAAACTCTTTCAATTAAGGCTCCAAATTGAATTTTATTAATGAAAAATATTTTCTTACTATCTAATATGAATATAAACACTAAGAACACCCAATTTGGCCTCGGATTAAGGCTAATGAGCTCAAATTATGGTTTAAGCTCATTGAAGGTTGATTAGCAAATTTACTTAGAGAAATCTAAAATTTTTGCTATACTTAGGTTCTACTCTACCTAAGGATTCCATAAATACTAAGTTTTCTAAATTTTGAGATCAAATTGCTAAGTTATGATCAAAACAAAATTTGGCCCTAAAGGGTAAATAAGAAATTTATGGGGTTGGTTCCAAGAACCTAACTTATCTAATTAGTGTTCAAATTGAGTAAAGTGAGTTAATATGGTTTCCTTATAGCACATTGATCACAATTACAGTGAGTTCACTCAATTTGAACCCTATTTGATTAACTTAGGTATTAATTAGGGTTTAGGATGATTAGTTGGTGATTAGTAAAATTAATTATAAAAATAGTAAATTAACTTCATCACTATGTTCTACTTTATCTTAGGAGTGATTTAGAAACTTGAATTTTGCAATTTGAATAATTAATAAGCCTAATATTCACTAATCCATTTTTTGAGTGATTAGGGCTAATTAAACAGCCTAATTACTAAAACTAAAATTTTATTACATATTAATGATTCTTGAACTCTCTTAATCAAAATAATAGATTGGTTTGCATAATTTAGAGCTAAAGTGACTAAGTTATGAGCTAATGAAAATTCTAGAGTTTAATGGAGGATTAAGGGAGGGTCCTAAATGTCCTTAAGCAAATTAAGCATCAAACAACAAAACTAATACAACCATAATAGTATTGGCATTTTTTTGATTAAAATGATATATAACTTTAAGACGCTTGGTTTTATGAATTTAAAGTTATGAGGGTTTAAAGTTTGGTTAATTAATATATTTAGTCAACTTATCATTAATTAACTATTTTAATTAAATAAATCAGTTAACGACTTTATTCGACAGGCGGGACCCACAGGTAGGATGGTGTTGCACCGGCAGGACCCACAGCACATGCAGCGGAAGGGAATACGCGCTGGCGGGTCCCACTGACCCGATTCTGCGACTGACAGCAGACGGTGGGACCCACCACTGCGGACGATGTGATGGCCCGCATATGAATGTGCAGTTCGGGTCAGGCTCGACTTGACCTGAGATGGATCTGCTTCCTCTTGACAGAGCTTGTAGCAAGGCTGCTAGGGCATAGAAAATGGCAGCCCTTCCACTATTATCGGAGGCTTACCCGCATGTCGTTTGAAAGGTCTCGGAGAGACTTTTCGATTGGCATGCGGGCCATCACCGGAGGTGGCTTGGTTCACTGAAGGATGCTAACCCTAGATGCTAAGGGATAGGAAGGAACAAACTACTATGCGGGACTGAGGATGACTGGCTAAATTTAAACTATCGAGCTCTATTGGATCGGGCAATCGCTAATCTATAACAGAAAATCAACAATCGAATTATAATTGCAAAAATTGAAGGAATGAATTGAGGGATCGATGTGTACCTGATCAACGGTCCCAGAGCTAGGGTTCGATCAGGTTTCCTCCGACTTTGACTAGGGCTCGATTGGTGCATTCAAAAGATCTAAAGCGAATGCAGTCATTGACTTGGCATTCCAACGAGCTAAAAGGCATGCTTGAGTGGCGGAGAGGCCACCTACATGCGACATCATCTGTGTGCCTTCGCGAGCGCCACACGCACCGTGATCGTGGACTGAGCAATCAGGGTCATCCAATCGAGACGGCCCGATCTAATGATGCAGAAGGCGCCATTCAGATCCTAATGGGCCTGACTCAAGTTGTTGAAAAATGGCGGGCCTACTAGTCAGACTTAAATAATTAGTAATTAAATTAAATTTATATAAAAATTCATTTTTAAAATTGAACTATTTAATGAACTCCAAAAAAATTTCAAAATTTTACCCTTAGCTAATTAGAGGGTGATGAATGCAACATCGAAGTCAGATTTTGATTTCGATGAGCATTTAATTATTCTATTTTTTATGGTATTTTAAATATATTAAAATATTCAGGGAAAATTCAACGACTTCCAAACACTTCCAAAACATCACCCCCAGCTAATTTGGGGGTGATGAGCGTAATTACGAAGTCAAATTTTTGATTTGAGATCAATTTAATTAGGTCATTCTCCAAATTATCTAAATTTTCTAGAATTAAGATTTGGTTTGATTGACTCTTTATTTTGAATAAAACTTCAGGACTTGCTCCTAATGACTTATTAAGACTATTAAGATAAAGATTGAAACCTGGTTTAGTCCCGAATGATTAGGATAATAATCTTGGGTTGTTGCAATGAATCCCATGCACTTCCTTTATCTTCTTTGTTATGCTAGTTTAATACCCTAAATGTAAGGTAGTGATGGCAGTGAGCAAGACTTTGACTAATTCTTCATAAGTGTTGATTGTCAACTACAATAATGGGAATATTAGGGCAAGCTTTTCTACACATGCAATCCCCCTCAATTATTATGAACATATAACAACTAGTTCAACATTAAGGGAATCCATATGGTCTACCTTTTTACTAATACTCTTACATTTTTCAAGATTCAAGACCATAAATTTATGTCAAATGAACCACATAAATACAATAGGCAATGATTTCTTCTCACATTAATCAATTTTTTTTTTGTAATTTTATTCCTTGCTAAGGAAGAAAAACAGTGGCAATTGTATCAGGAGTAATTAGCTTGAAATATATGAATGAGAATGATGATCGTGATCGCAAGAATTGTCACTTCTAAAGTCGATATTATAAGGGTGAAAAGATAATGATTAATCTTATGAAATTTTTGAACAATTTTTTGGTATTAGTCCCAAGCATGCTTCAACATGAAAGAAGGATGAGTTGTTAGATAGTGCCAAAGCTTGACCAATTTAGCAATGGTTGTTATTAATAAATGTAAAGAAGGTCTACAAGTAGCTTAAGAGGCAACATTCATGTTGACAGAATTGAGGATAGCCATGACTCCCTTTTAGTAATATCGGTAAGGGTTTTCAAAAATGATGTCAAAATTGTTAGCAAAAAATTTTGAGAAAGAAAAAATGAAAAATCTTTCAAGCAGAAACCTCAAAGCATTTTCAACCTAAATAGAAATAAACTAATATATAGAATGTAAAATAAAATATTTATAGTAGTTCAATTTAGGGAATATGCTTGTTATAATGAAACAAAAACTTTTATAACTTTATCAAAAGAAATAAAGAGTGCACCTGTAATAACCTTAGATTATTAAAACCTTAACCTGAACACTTAACCAGGCTAGGAGCCCATACATGAAAAGTTACAAGCCCTGTGCAAATTGAGTACACTCAAGCGCAAAGCTGGTGTTGTTGGGATAAAGGTTCATATATATGGGCATTCTCAGAAATTGAGCTCTCACCACCCATATACATATTAGGGTGTGTCTAGAATGTGTTGTAATGTTTAACTAGCACTAATGATTTTTATTTAAGGTGTGATACACGTCATAAAAGTCGTGTGCCCAAATGCATAATAAGAGGTTGTCCAGATGATGTGTCATTTGACATGGTCATGCCTTGTACCACAAAGTCATGTGCAACAACTTATGTCTAGCGTTCAAAGCCAAAATATCACAATATTTAAACATTATATGTCCATACCATCATTAGTATGTGCCCAGAGGCACTTAATTTTTGTACTCAAGCTCACGAAAGTAAAATTGAT